>OZ014519.1:508302844-509502844 GCA_963966055.1 Lathyrus aphaca | reverse complement strand
TCCTCCTCCAAGCTTCCGTGACCCTGATCGAGATGATGCGGAGTCGTGTGGTGGTCATTTCCCTCATTGAAGCTGCATTTCATTTTGCATATCATCATTGTTTGTTGCTTAAGTTTCTTTGTTTTTCTTGTTTGAACAATTTATGGTTTGGTTTGGTTATGTAATTCGCAATTCTATTTGACAATTTCACTGCCTATGATTATGTAATTTGCTTTTGTTTAAATTGTTTGCACTTTATGCTTCATTCTTTGTGAGTGAACTTTGCTTCTGTATCTTAGTACTGCTGATTCTGTTTCTTCACCTATGATTCTTTCTTGCTGTTGACAAAAGGGGAGAAAAAGGCAAGTGTGAAAAGACAATGACAGGCACAAACTCAGGGGGAGTAATTCTCACACTTCAAAATTTTTGTCATCATCAAAAAGGGGGAGTTTGTGAGCAACCTTAGTTTTGATTGATTATAATTTTTAAGTGTTTGTGTTTGATTGATTATAATTTTTAAGTGTTTGTGTTTTCATTTGTTTTCAATGTTTTTGATCTTTTGGAAAAATACGCAAAATGAATCGATACATTCTATCATGAATCGATTCATGCTGTTTGAAGGATTCTGGAAATTCGCAAAATGAATCGATTCATCTTGTGATGTATCGATTCATGCTGTTTAAATGGTTCTGTTTTTATAAATATGTTCAGTATGTATCGATTCATCATGACTTGAATCGATTCATTAGTCTGTTTTTCTTCTAACAGAATCTGCATATATATATGTGGAGTGTTTCATTTAGTTATAACAGATCACAGAAAATTGGAGACGAATTTTACAGTGATAGATCATTGAAGAACACATCAAGAAAAGGATTTTGGAGTGTTGGAACTTCAATGTTGAGCAGGATTGAAACCTAGAATCAAATTCATCTTCATCATCTTCTCAAAGATCTTAATTCAAGAACATCAACAAGGAAGTGTTTGCTGTCCTGTGAATTGAAGGCTTTCGAGATAACGTTCAGTGGTACGATCGGAGATGCAGCTGAGTTGAAGATTGATAGAAGGTTTCAAGGAAAAACCAGCTGGGTTTTCCTTCAAGAACGGGCGTGTTCTTGAGGGTTTGTTAGTCACGTTTACAAGACAGATTCAGCCGCAGCGAAAGTTTTGGAAATCGGGGGATTTCACAAATAGGTCGTGGAACCGGTGAACTGCTTGTATTACTTGCAGGGAATCTTGATTGGGCTCAGATCAAGTGAAGGTTGATACAATAGGAAGTTCTAGGTGTATAGAATTCTGGTGTTTGTATTGCAACCTTGTAATCGACGGATTCAGCAATTTTGATATAAAAGTTCTCAATTTCGATTTAAAATTGAGAGGGAGACGTACCCACACGCGAGGACGAACATGGGGAACTTCCTTACCAAATCTCGGCGTATTGTATCTCTTCTCTATCTCTATTTACACTTTCATTTGTTTTTCGATTCATTGGAAATAACTTTAGTGATAGGTGCATTCAACTGTTTTACATATTGTGTGTTTAATCCTTTATCATCTCAATCGTAAATCCAACACGTTATCACATGTCTGGTCTTCTAGTGGCTGGTCCAGAATAGACGCTTGTATATTTGGGACCGTTGTTTCCGTAATTCTTTGAAAACTCTGAAAAACGTTTTAAATCCTTGAAATCAAGGAGGTGATCCATTCACCCCCCTCTAGATCACTCACCACAGCGTCTTACAAAGAAGAGAAGATGAGAATTGGAGATGTGGAGCTTAATTCCCACACCTCACACTTACCATAGCCCCTGCAAGGTTAATATGCATACAAGTGAAACAAAATGAGCAAGGTAACATGATAACATCACACAATCAGAAGTGAAATGATATGAACATATACAATGCAAATGCAACTCAAAGGAGTGAGGAGAAGAAGTATGCAAGCTAAAGATGCAACATGAAGCACTTATGAGAACAAATGCACACTTATGAAATATGCAAAGCAAAATGCACAAAATATGGAATCAAAGCTCACAACCAGAACCAAAACAAGATGAATAATGGCTTAAGAAGCCAACAAGATGAAGAGAAGAGAGGTACAAGACCAAACAATACCAAATGGAAGCAAAAGAAACAATAAGATGAAGTGAAAGCACTTAAGGAAACAAAAGACTTAAAGAAGAAGCAAACACAAAAATTCAGAAGACACAAACCCTATCCTAGGACCAGGAAGGTACCCACACCCCAAAGGAACCCCAAATGAGAAGAAGAAGTAGGCACAAGTGCCCTTCTAGGCTTATAAGAGACCAAAAGGTTCAAAAGAAGCAAAATGGGACAAGGTTCAAACCAAAATTCAAAACAAATCAACCAACCATCTAAAAATTCCACAATTGAAACCAAATGATCTTCAAACATGTTATATCAACTAGCCAAAAGGATTTGAAAATATTCAGAAGCAAACTAGGCTTAATGGAGGCAAGAACACAAGTGAGGGTTACAAACTTACATCACAAGTCACAAGACCAAGACTCAATAAATAAGTTTCTAAAAATCCAGAGAAAAATCACATGAAACGTTCAATGTCTTAAGAATACAAAGCAAAAAGAATGGGATCAAAACTCAAAATATTGAAGAGTATGAGAAATATACAAGGCAGTGTGGTCAAAGAAGAACTTAAAAGAAGCTAGGTGCAATGAGGAATTAATTCAGACACGTGGCAATGGAAAAAAAATAAAATAAAAATATGACGAAATAATAGAGACTTAAAATAACATTCATGATTTTTTTGGGATTTTTTATGTGAATGAAACTATTTTTAATAGATTGAAATGGAAACTGAAATAAAAGAAAATTAAAATGAAAAAGAAAAAATAAAAGAGAATGGAAGGGGTGTATGTAGTAAGAGTTATGCGTTGAATTTGTTTGGGCCCAGTTGGGGTGGGGTGCGAATAGCGCTCTGACTAAGCCCAAGGCTGCGCTGGAACATGTGGTTTATGGTGAATATTAGTAGAATTAAAATAGGAAAAGCTGGGAAAAATGAGGAACGCTGGATTCATCTTGCGCATAGGATTAAGAACCTCATTAATTGAGGTGGTATAATGCTGCGCTAGGATTGGTTGGCACACGGTAATTATTATAGACTGCATCACAAACTGAATTAAATGAAAAACAGAATTAATAAAGAAATGGAATAAGCCCTAGGGCTATGTGGCAGCGTGTGGAGCCACGGATGGGACGATCTAACGGCTTAGACCTTATCTTCTTCCTACAAACCCTAACAAGAAAACCAACAACTTTCCGGTGACCGGAGCTAGGGCTCCGGCACCGGAATCCATGACAGTCCCGAAAATCAACCAAAAAAGAAAATGAATAACCCAGATCCACTAATTAGACATCATTGAATTCAAATCTAACATAAAAAACAACTAAAACTCAAAGAAATGGACGGATCGAAGGAAATAAAGTGTCACCATGAAACTTGAAATGCATATATCTTTCACTACAATGCACCAAATTCAATTCTACAAAGTGCAGCATGATCAGCAAACATCAAGGATTGCAAAACATCATATCAATTTCATTTTTAGAACATAAGATTTCAACCGATACCTGAGATGGAGATCTTGATATAGTGAGCTAGAAAACCAACCAATGCGTGCAAATCACTCCTCTTACTCCTTAGATGCAAAATAAATGCATCTAAGGTCTTGAAACAGGATGGATCTAAGGTTTCAAAGCAAGTTGCCTTGAAATGGTAAGCTGGCCAAACTTGAGAATAAGCTTCAATGAGTGTATGCTTAAGGATCCTGAGCTTGTCTAGATCACAGATCCACAATTGGTTTGGAGTTTACTTGCTTGGATCAAGAGAAAAGAGAGAAAACGCAAAGTTGCAAGAAAGTTGAGAATGAGAGAATGAGGGAGATCTGAGATTTGCTAAGCCCTAATTCTTCTTGTTATGACCTCACAAGGCAATGCTGAAAGTGTGAGAGAGAATGCACGAATGAGTCATGAGTTTTGAGTGATTTTTCATAATTTGCACTTGGTGAGATAAGCATTCTATGCTCATGCTTCTTTGGGCCTCTCAGCACATGTGACTTTCATTTTCCACCCTTGATTCAAATCCAGTCATTCCTGGCCTTTAGATTCAAACATCACACTTGTTTCATGACTTTTGCCAAATTTGCACTTTTGGAGGGATTTTTTCAAAGTGCACGAAAATGGACAATTATTTGGAGAAAATTGGTCCTAATGCAATGAAATTTAAGTTTGAAACATAATTGGTCCAGAACCAAGTCTCACAATTCAAGTTTGAAGCCTTTTGCATTTGGTGGTTTTTTGAAAAGTTGAATTTTGCCCTAGAATGTGCAAATTTTCGAAGGCCATATGTGGAGATCTAGGAATCCTATGAAAATGTACTTGTACTTTTTGAAAATGGGAGCCCTTACTCTTCAACTTTCATGTTTGACTTTGGTCCATTTGAAGAATTTTTGATCATGTTAAGGCCATTTGAAAATTAGGGCAAAAGTTGCCAAATTTGGAAAACTTCAAAAACCAACTTTGTACCATTTTTGCAAAACCCTTCAAATCTCCATGATTCTTGAACTTTGGGAATTCCAAACCTCTTATAACATTTTAAGGACCCCTCTTGGCCAAAAACTTTGGGTTAGACCCCTTGAAATTGCACATTTGACTTTTTAAGGGCTCTGTTGACTTTTTCCTTCACCTACAAGCAACTGAGGCATTGGATGACTTCCACATGGAATTTTCTCATGAAATTTGACACATAGGATCATCTTAACATATATAAGACTTTTCCCAAAAGAAATGGCCAAAGTTGTGAGATCTTGGTGCTTGAATCACAAACCCTAATTTGGGTGCCTTGTATAGGAACTTTGCCTTGTCCTGAGATCTCTGGTGATCATGCAATCTTCTGAGCTTTTGCCAATGGACTTGATCTTGTAAATGGAGTATAGACTCACCATAAGACTTGTACAAACTCATTGGGACCATTGTCATGGCTTGAAATGCTTCAAGGACCTCCACAAATGACCATATGCTTGATGCTAAGACATGAGGGATGTTATGCTTCATCTTTCCATGATATGATGCTGAGGAAATGATATGGGTATGATGAATATGATGTGATATTATGTTGAGAATGAAGAGGGAAAATTTGAGGTTTTACAACAACAAAATGAAATTAATACAAAGATGGGGTTTTAAGTCTCCCATGGACGTTTCCTCTTTGTATTGAGGTATGTGTTGAGATTCCGCTCCTCGTGAAGTTGTTTTGTCAGCTCCAGGATTCTTTCTTGACTAGATTTGAAATGAGTCTCAAAAGTATCTCTTTGTTCCTTCAACTGGATCCAGGACCTCTGCAACTCTTCCATGTCAGTGGGCATGTCTGGATGAAGGATGATATAAGGAGTATCTCCTTCAGCAACATGCTCCATGGTAAATGGCAGGATAGTAGGATATGGCATCATAAAAGTCTGAGCAGATGCTCGTACCCATCTGAGATAAGGTTCCATAGGAATGAAGTACTTTGGTTCCAGAGTCTTGCTGTCAACCTTGTTCACCTTCCCCGAAGCTCGTATAAACCTTTGACGGTAACCTTGCAGATCATTGTCGTAGTCGAACACAATACCCTGAATAAGCATGTCATGAGGACCATCACTCCGAGCATAACCAAACTAGCATAGAGCTAAAAAAGGGTTGTAAGTAATGCCCCCTCTTATGCCAAGGAGTGGCACATTAGGGAACTCTCCGCAACAGTCAATGATAGTAACATTCTCCATATATCGAGAGCACCAATGAATATCTGAATGAGAAAGTGACATGATCCTCTTGGACCACCTTAACCCTTGTTCATTCTTCATCACTGATCGAGGGAGGTGAGCAATAAACCATATAGACAATAAAGGTATGCAACACATCATAGTCCCTCTCGCCTTCGTAGTACGGGTATGAAGAGAGTGTAAGATGTCTCCAAGTAATGTAGGCACTAGATTACGAGTCATAAATATGTTGATGGCGTGTACGTCTATGAACTGGTCTGGATTAGGGAACAACACTAAGCCATAGATCAATAGGGCTAAGATCTCCTTAAAAGCATCATAAATCATAGCCTTCAGGAACACTTGAGCTTTCTCCATCAATACCTTAACAAGGATACCCTTAACTCCACTTCTTGTTTCTAGGACAATGTCTGATTTCTTCAGATGTAGGGCTGCAACAATGACTTCAGGTTTAAGCTCCTTCTCTAAGCCTGTGAAGGGTCTCTGATAAAGGATAGGTATACCCAGTATCTTGGAGAACTCTTCCATTATAGGAACCAGTTGATAGTCAGGGAATGTGAAGCAATGATGTTTAAGATCAAAGAACTGAAACAGAACACTCATCATGTCTTCATCAAATCCTGAGGTAACCAAGTCAAATAGGTGACCATTCTTATTGATGAACTGGGAGTTTTCAGAAACTTGAGAGACCAATTCCTTAAGCTTATGAGGTATTCCTACAAAGTTGATCCGAATAGTATTCCTACGAGCAGAAGCCATGACCTGCAACAAAGAACAAAGATAAATCCTTTGGTCCTTGAAATGGTTAGTGAAAATGCTATGCTTATGATGCATTATGTCATGATGTTATGCTCAATCACAAACATGTGGCACACACAAACAAGTCACACAATAGCCCTAGGTCTGAAGGCTTGCATGAGGTTTAAAGGTAAGTACCCTCCCCTGAAGTTTAGTTGGTTCATCCTGTCCTACAAAAGTAACCAGGTTCTAAGGGATCTCAATATCATTGATCCTTCCCAAGGGTGGTTGTTCAGTAGGCAACTTACTTGCCAACCAAAACCCTCCAAGTTTAGGATCTCAATGAGCATAGTATCGAGTATCAACCAACTTCAGTCTTCACCAAAGCCGGCTATCTCACTACTTTCTAAAGGCCAAGATGGGATGACTAAGGTTCTAAAAGTCAGTTAGTGTATTGACAACATATGGCAGCCCCATATTATCCTTAACTTACTTAAGGAACATAAGCACCAACCAAGAAGTCACACTAACTATGGCCACTAGATAAACCATATCGGTATACGCCGTACAGATTCCTTGGTCTATTGCCATTTACCTAGGGTACACTAGATCCAGGTTAGGATCTTTCACACATAAAGCCCAACAAGTAATATAAAGCAAACAAAGCAAACAATTTAAAGTGATCTAATTCCTAAGGGTACCCCTCTTTTACTTAGTAAATCCCCAACAGAGTCGCCAATTCTGTAACACGGTGAGAGAACTGACTTTTAGTCATGTTGCGGATAGCAAGAGTCGCCACCGACTTTTATTTTATCCATAAGGAAGGGACATAAAAGAACAGGAAAGACCATTTTGAAAAGACTTGGGTTCGGGGGGTAGGTTATATAAAGGGAAGGTGTTAGCACCCTTTATATCCATGGTTATCCATGGGCTCTTAGTTACTTAGCTCACTTAAATTGTTTTTGAAGAGTGTAGTGTGTGATTAGAAATTTTTCTTAGTATTTTGTAATGATCCTCGTATGGATGTATACAAAGCCTTGTTTGAAAATATTTGAAAATATTGTGAGGTGTGAAAAGTATTTTTGAAGAGTGAGCAAGTAACTATGAGGTACCTACCCTAGACTAAGTCATTCATGTTCTTATATGTCCTTTCAAGGGTAAGACTATCCCTATTATTAAGGAATAGGTAGTCATTACCTTGGATTTATTTAAGGGACAAACGTAGGGTCATTGTATGGTCAATGAAGGCAACTTAAGGGGCGTCTTTAGCAATTCGTAGGGACTATCATCATTTATTCGAAGGGACAAGCTCATTATTCTGTAGGCAACCTCGAAGGGACTTGATCTTTTAAATTTTTAGGGACTTGATGATTTATACGTGAAGGAAATTTGCTTAAGACACCCCTATATTCGAGGGACTTGACCATTTAAAGGCAACTGAGAGGGGTAACATAGGAACTGCAAGATGGCGATCAAAGATCAACTTACGTGTGTGAGTGTTTATATTCAGGCATTTATCTTATTTACATTAATTTTCTAGATTATTTTTAATCACATATAGGTTATGCACACCCTAATAATAATAAACAAAATATTAAGTTATTTACATATTAATAAAAATTAAGATTAATAATTAGGGTTTAGAAAAAATAAGTTAAATTTAGGGTTAGAAGAAAAGTTAGGGTTGGCATTTTAATTAAGAAAATTAGGGTTAGTATTTAGGTTTAGAAATTAAATAAGATTTAAATAAATTATTTACAAATTATATAAAATAAAAATTTATATACAAAATTATTTATGAAATTAATTAAAGTAATTAATCAAGAAAAGATTATAAGATTAATAAAAATATAAAGGTTAATTAATAGTTTTAATATAAAACAAATTAATTAATATTAATTATATAAAACAAATAAAAATAAAATAAATGGTAAAAAGAAAGGTGGGGAGGCCTAGTTTTGATCCCAGGACCTCCCCCTTAACACAACAAAACCCTGCCACTGGGCTAGCACACGCTAGTGATCAATGAATGAATCCAAATTATTAAATATGAAACCTGGTAAATATGATAAATAAAACAACAAAAATGCAAAACCTGGGAATCGAACCCAGGCCAAAGAGCAACAACACGCACGTCCTTGCCAATTGAACCACCAGCGTTTCATTGTCATCTTCCCTGAAACAAACAATATATTAAAAAAAATAAATTCAAATTTCAAAAACGCGCCAAGCTTCATCTTCAAGCTCTGGTCGTCCAATAAACCTTTAGTGACACTCATCCGTCACTAAAACTTGTAGTGACGAATTTTTACCGTCACTACAAACCCCGCGCAATCAAACATTAGAAATACCATGTATAAATTGATTTTAATGGTCCAAGTCAGTCAATATGAGGTCCCTAAACATGATTATGTCATCAATTTCATTAGAAAACACTTCAATCATACGCCCCCAAACAAAACCCTCAAGAACCCTAGTTCATGGTTCAGTCCCCATATGGCCACGATTCTTTAAATTCTTCGCCCAGAAACATTCCTTGTAACCTCATAAACATGAAACAAATGTCAAATATGCTTAAAACCAATCATACATATGAAATAAAAAAAAGCAAAAATACATTAATATGAAGAATTCGGTTATGGAGTTTTGATGCAATAATGGATGTTTTAGTGATCCAGAAACATTATATGATCTTCCAGGAATGATTTGCAACCTTTATTTGATCTTGAAAAGGTCTCTAGCTCAAAATCCGAATGTGACTTTTCTTTGAAAATTTTGACTATGTTCTTAGTTCTTGGAGGCTGCAGAATTGTGTCCTTGTGCTTGCCATCAGTTTGTGTATATATGGTGATGTAAATTAGGTCAAGAGTTTGTGGATTTTGGGCTTTTGATGGTTGCTTGATCATGAAGTTTCACCACTTTCAAATATTCCAAAAAATCTTATAAAACCTTTCCAATTTGGTTGAGCACGAATTTGAATGACACCAATCAGTTTTGAATGACCTTTAAGAGCTTCTAGAATGAGAATCATATCCAATATTGAGTTTTTCATATTTTATTTTGATTTAAATTGATTTTTAATGAATAAAATCAAAATAAATAAAAAATAAACTATAAAAATCTGAATAAATGATATTTGAATTGTGCATGATGTCATGGTAGAGATTGGATCATAAAATTGCAAGTCCATGTGGAAAGAATTGGTTCTAAGACCCCATTTGCTCAATATACCTCTAAAAAATTTGCCAACTTTGCAAAGGCACAAATCCCTCAATTTTAAGGCTATGAAGGTGTTCTTGGACATTTTGGAAAGCTTAGAGAGTCCTCTAACCAACCTCTTTGGTCTCATGTCCATATCCTTTACCATTTTCAAATTATGCCCTTTGGAAGATGTTGACTTTTTGTTGACTTTTAAAATGACCTATAATGTTTTAGCTCATACCTTCCAAATGAAGCATTTTTGGGCTTGGTTTGTGAGACAAAAAGTTGTAGAGAATTAAATTTCCTTCAACATGAGCTTTGGATGGAAATTTTTTGATGAAGCATTTGAAAGTTATGGCTGGTCAAAGTTCAGTTGACTTTTCCTATGAAAACCCTAATTTAGAAACTCCTGATTCCTGATGATCTGAAATCTCCTTGATGAATCATGATCAACCCTTTATCAAATGATGAATTTTACTTCATAAACTTGATTTTGGAAAAAAATCATGAAGTTTGACTTTGGTTTGACCACAGTTGACCTTAGTTTGACTTTTTAACCACTTTGACTGATTTTTGCATATCTGATCATCTGAATGAGCAAACCTTTTGGGAAAGCCTTGAAACTTGACATAGGGATTCTTGAAGACATATAGGATGCTATGAATCTCACTTGAGGCCTTGGAAGTCCATTTAGCCTGATGAAACCCAAAACCCTAGTTTAGGATGCATTGCTTAGGAGGATGCCTTGTCTGAGGGAATTGTCAAACGTTCTGACTAATTGTGAACTTTGTGAACCTTGTGAACCTCTTGAGATACCTTGTGAACCTCTTGGGACACCTTAGTACACAATTTCTTGTCTAGGTGAGGGAAAATTTTGGGGTGCAACAGACGGGACCGCCGTCAATTCAGCTAGGGTCGGGCGACCGAGGATGCAGTTGTAGAGGGCGGGGCACTCTATGACCAGGAACTGGATCTTGACTTCTCTGGCCTTTTCTTGCTCTCCGAAGGTGACGAGGAGCTCGAAGTAACCCCACGGCTTTGTCGTTGCGCCGTTGAACCCTTGGAGGTCGGATCCGACGTAGGGGGATAGGTTGGTCTTATCCAACTTTAGGGTTTTGAATAGGTGGACGTACATGATATCCACTGAACTGCATTGGTCGATTAGGATGCATCGAACGTCAAAGTGTGTCATCTTGACTCTTATCAGTAGCGGGATGCCCGAGTTGGGGGAGCCGCCCAGAAGCTCTTTTAGGAAAAAGGATATCAGATTGGACTTGCCTCGGTACTTTGTCAATGTTGCCTTTTGCTCGGGCGCAGTCAGTAGGAGTTCGTCGAACTTGCGTTTTACCGAAAGGGCAACATTTTCGCCGTTCATCCCCCCCCTGATATGACAAGAGCGGTTGGAAAGTCTTCCCGGGAGCTGAGGGCAGTGATTCGCCCTTCTGATGATGAGTCGGGGATGATGAAGTCCTCTGGGTGTGATATGCATAGGGCCACTTGATAAGAAGAGTCGTCGGGGGGTGTGTCCTCGCGAGGCCTCTTCTTTTCTTGCTCTTCGTGCCTGGGAGTTTCATTCTTCCTAGTATATTGTTTGAGATGACCCTCTTGGGTCAAGATTCTTATCGCATCCTTTAGGTGGATGCAGTCTTTAGTCACGTGCCCATGGCTTCTGTGAAACATGCAGTACTTGGATTTGTCCGCGTGGGGCTTGGGTGTAGAAGGTTTGGGAAACCTCACCATGCTCTATTTGAAGTCGGAGTTGATGCATTCGACAAGGATGTGCTCGCGGGGAGCTGTCAGCAACGTATATTCTCTATATCGGCCCGCAGGTCCCCTTCCTTCACGGGGCTCGCGGGCTTCTCCTCCCTTCGCTTATCTCCGTTGCGACGGGGAACATTGTTCTCCTCGCGTTTGGGATGGTCGGTCTCCCCGACATTGCGACTGCTGCGAGCGTTGTGGGTGACCTATTTTTCTTCATATCTAATGTAAGCCCGGGCTTTATGCAGGAGGTCGTTCAGGGTGCATGGAGGTTATATCCCGACTGCCATGTTAAGTTCACTTCCGGGAAGAAGTCCCCTCTCGAGGAGGTATTTCTTCATGTGTTCCGCGGTGTCCACCTCGATAGCCTCTTGGTTGAACCGCTCAATATATGAGCGCAATGTTTCATTCTTCCTTTGCACTATGGCTTCGAGGGTCGCCTCGGTCTTGGGATGGCGTCGGGAGGCTGTAAAATGCCTCGTGAACATGGATTTCATGACCCTCTAGGATATGGACTCTGGGGCCAGAATTTTATACCAGGTCATGACTCCCTTCCTGAGCGTTATTGAGAACAACCTACATTTGAGATGTCCGGTGATTTCATTGCGATAATCGATCATCGCCTTGATATTGTCAATGTGATCGTCGGGGTCAGTGGTCCCGTCGTAGATGGCCAAATTCGGGGGTTTCTCCATGCCCTTGGGGAGTCGAGCCTCCATTATCGCCCGCGAGAGGGGGAAATGTGGGTCTTCTTCGTCGCTCCTCAATGAGGAGAGTACATAATTACCAGGGCTCTGGTCTTGCCTTGGTGAGGCCCCTGATCGGTCGGTCTCACGGAGCGTCGTCCCCGACGCGGAGGGGAGCGTCCCTGCTTCTTCGCAGCTGTAACACCCCAAATTTGCCCTCTTCTTTTTTAAGCATCATCACCATATCATATTCATCATAAGCATATCATATCCTTGGCATCTTTGCATGGAAAGATGAGGCATAACATTCTCATGACCTAGCATTAGGCATATGATCATCTGTGGAGGGATTTGAAGCATCACAAGCTATAACAAGAGGCCCAATGGACTTGTCCAAGTCCTATGAGGAGTCTACATGGCATTCACAAGTGCAAGATCAGTCACTAAAGCTCAAGAGGTTGGGAGAGCACCAGAGAATCAAGGCTAGGGCAAGCTCCTATACAATGATCTCAAATTAGGGTTTCACTTTCAAGCATGAAATCTTTGTGACTTTGGCCATTTCATCTGGGCAAAGTCTCTCATATGACAAGAGGATCCTAGGGATGAAGTTTGATGAGAAAATTCCTTAGGGAAGTCAGTTATTTCATCAGAAGTTCAAAAATGCAACTTTTCTCCTGTATGAGGGAAATCCTGATTAGGGTTTTGGGCCAGATCGTCATATCTTCTTAATTTTGACCATTTCTTGTGGGCAAAGGTTTTTATTTGGTCTGCATGGCTTATGTATGAAGTTTGAGGCCAAAATTCATTGAAAAAGTCAAGGTTTGGTTCAATTACTTGAAGGTGAAGCAAGAACGTCAATTGTGCAGTCAGAAAAGTCAACATGAAGATTTCAGAGTATTTTTAATCAGGATTATCATTTTTGAGGTCATATCATGTCAAGGAATAATTCAGTTGAACTTAAATGTCAAAAATCAAGAGTATGCAAAAAGTTACTAAATTTGGAAGTTTCCATTTTTAGAAATTATTTGTCCCTAAACTTCAAGCTATTATTTCATGTGCGAAAAAGCTCCGAATGATTTTCCGGTGAACATGAAAGTTGTAGAGCACGATTTTCCCTTTCCGAAAAGTCATAGAACACTTTCATAGCATTTTTAGAACTCAAGTTATGATTTTTTGAAGTTTGGAGCATTTTTAGGGTTTTTGGTGGACACGTGTCAATTAGTCATTGGTTCATTATTTAAATGAGGTTATGTGGCGTGATATGTTGTTTTTGTTCATAAACTTTTCTAGTGGGTCCATGAGTTTGTTTATGTGACCAAATATTCAAAAGTAATACAAAGGCATGTGTGTGGTGATGGTATACGAAAATAGGAGGAAAAATCAGCATTGTGGCTACAATCAATCTCTGCCTGCCATTTGTTCCTTTTGCATTTGCCCTGAGATCATGCTTTTCCTCATTCTCACACGGACGCCACCAAGAAGGAAAGAGAGAGAGAGAGAGCTCACGTGACCAAGAAGTCATGCACCCCATGCACCACACCAAGTCAACCAATCACAACCCTCCCCTCATTTTCGTCACCCAATAATGATTCACCAGCACATGCACACCACCATAACATCCTACACCATCATGCATTTGATCCATTTCAAAATTACAAACTGGAAAAAGAGCCAAGAGGTCACGCAGGCTGCATTGTGGTGAAGGCAAGGAAACTGATTTGGTTTGCACACCTCAATATCATACACTCTATACCCTTGCTATAAAAGAGAGCTAGGTCACACTTCAGTTTTTTTTTACACAGCAAATCACACGCCTCACTTCTCTCTTTCTTATTGTGTTCTCAAGTTACATAATAGAAAAGAGCCATTTCTAGATCTGGTTCCTGACTCTCACACCTCATTCTTCATCTTCAAGATCTCTACATCCTCCATTCAACCTCACAACACCTCCATAGACAAGGTCTTGAAACTGCGAGCAAGCTGAAGGTTCAATCATTCTCTCTGATTTTGCAGCATCTTCATATATCAGCCTTTATTTGGCTCAGAGGACTCTCAAGGGAACTCATAGCATCTCTGGTTTTCTCAAAAATCTCAAGTTTGTCCCATTTCAGGTTTGAACACCTCATCTATTTTTCTTCGGTTTTGCTCTGTTAATGCTTGTTTCACCTTACTATTGCTTGATATGGACTGTATGAGGTGTTTAGAAGCTCTGTGTGGCTTTAAATCATGAATCTATGTTTTGATGTTTGATTTAGTTGTTTTCGGTTTGCTGGCTATGGTGCTTATTTGTGAAAACTTTTAGCATATTCATGATCCTTGCATTTTGGACTTCATTTTTGGTTTTTGTACTTTTGATTTTCGTTGAGAGATGAGGAAGTTATGATGCTATGGATTCTTGATGATAATGCTGTGTTTGCTCTGTTCTCCTGCGTTTTTCGAATTGCTTCATGAGAGGGAGGTTGAAGATGATGAGGTGTGGTACCGTGATTGGTCTGTTGGAGTTTTTGTCCTCTTGTGACTTAACCGTAACTTGACTGATTGTTTTCATGTTACATAACTTTTGTTATTTCATTTTAATAAAATAAATATGTGACAAGTAAATAAGCTGATTATTGGTGGAGTTTGGAGAAATTCGAGTGGGCCTTGCCCAGATTTACTATGCGCACCTCCTTCGTTTGGGCCCAAGCCAAATTGAACTAATCTCACTGCTATTCTAACCCCTCTGCCTCTTTATTTCTTTTTCTTATTTCATTTTTTATTTTCAGTTTGATTTTATTTTTTAAAAAATAGTAATAAGTTCATAAAAATTCTAAAAAAATTCATGATTGATCCATTGAGTTTTCTTTAATTTTTGGTATTTTTTCTTTTTTTCATTTATTTTTAATGGCCACGTGGAAATCAATTGTCTCTTTAATTAATTGCTTTTATTTCATTTTTGAAGCATGCTGCCTTGTATAATTTCTATCTTGGTCATTAATTTGAATTCTGAACTGATTCTTTTTGCTCTGGATTCATGATGAGATGTAGTTTGTTGATGATTTTTATTCTGAATTTTAGAAGTTTGCTTAATTGGTTTTAGTCTTTAACTTGTGCATGAAGTCTTCTAACCCTAATCCATGTTTAAGCCTTTATTTGACTTGTTTAGGTTCTGATTATCATTCTCTCCTTTTGGCATGTCAATATTGTATGATTGAGGAGTCTTTGTGCAAGTTTGTGGAATTTTTGGATGTATACTTGAATTGATTTGAATTTTTGTTCTTTGCCTATCTTCTTTTGTTTCCTTTTGGTCATATGTTCAATCTTTAGGTTAGAAGGGCACTTGTGCCAACTTCTTTAGGTTGTTTATAGCCTTCTTAGGATGTTGATACCCCTCTGGTCTTGAGTTGATGTTTGTTCTTTGAAAAGTTTGTGTTTGTTTGCTTTTGAAGTTCATTCACTTTTATGCATGCTCACTTCACTTCTTTTGTTTCTTTACTCCTCATGATGTAAATACTTGAGTATGTGTGCATCTTCTCTTCATCTCATGTGATCCTTAGGCACTTTTTTAACATGTTAGGGTTCTGGTCTTGAACTTTGTGATGTGCTTTGTCTAGTTTGCTTTGTTTCATCTCATGTTCACTTTGTGTTGTCATGATAATCCATGTTGTTTCATTTTGAGTGGTATAGTTCCCATCTCATTCTTATGCTTTGTATTTGCATTTGGCATTTGTGTTTAAGACTTCACTTCTGGTTGTGTGGTTTTGGTTTGACATTATGTTCATTTTGTGTTGCATTTATTCTTATGTCACTAACCATTTCAGGGGCTTTGGTAAGTGAGAGGTGTGGATGTGATTCCCACATCTCCAAATCTTATCTCTTCTCTTTTCCTTATTGATATTATCTATTCTTGTGATTGTGGGGGCTTAGGCCTTACTTCCTCCCTCTTCTATTCTTCTTTCTTCTCTTTCTCTTCTTCTTTAGGATAGTAAACCTCACTAACCTAGGATTTTCTATGCATGATAACAATTAGGATTCATTAGTCCCCCATTAGACTTTTACCTTTAAGATCCTTTTGGTGCCTTCTCTTCTCATCTTCAAACTTAACTTTAAATCACTTTAATAAATGACGAGTCTTCTCTTGTGACACGAGACTTTGCTATGAGATACTTGCACGCGTTCCGTTTCGGGGCGAGGTGTAGGATATCCCTTGTGGTGGATAGGTCTTAGCATGAGATTACTTCACAAAGAAAGGCATAAAAAATAGTTCTTAACCAAAAATCACAAAAACACTTAATAAATGTCAGTAGGTCAGTGTGTCTGAGCCTTCACTTGTGGGACTAGATTTGAGGATTTCCTCCATAGATAGGTGTGCCTCCTGCGCATTCCATTTCAGGATGATGTAAGAAGAACACATCCCATTGAGTAAGACTTAGGTACACTTACTTATGCAAACTTCAAAATAGAAAACTCATAAAAAACACAAACCAGCAATAAGCGTCTCTCTTTCGGGAGTTCTTTTCTCATCTCCTTCGCTCCGTCCACGAACTTGTCAATACTTGTCATTTTGCAAGACGGTAACGCACTCGTCGTCCGAGCCTGCAACACCTGAGCATTGACATAGGCAGTTCAAGCCTTAACACACCAACAATCTTTTCTACCCCTAGTTAGGGGAACTACGGTGACTCTGATCCTCATTGTCCAGATGAGGTACGTAGGCAGCGGGGTAGGGCCCGTTCGAACATAATCTTTATTTTCCCTACATTTTTCCTTTTCATTTCTTTTTCATTTCACTTTTCGTTTCTTTTATCCAGTTCAATTCCTTTTCTTCGCAACAACTTTCATTTCTTCACCCTTTGAAACAGATTTCTTTGCAAGCGTGGATCCCGTCAGGTACGACGGACGATCTAGGTGCTAATATCTTCCCAGGTCGTAACCGACTCCCAAACTCAGTCTCTTTGGTTCGCAGGACCCGTGTCCTTCCTTTTCTTTTCTTCTGGTTTGTGCAGCATTACCATTCTTGTTCCTTCGGGATAAAAATGCCTGGCTGGCGACTCTAACCTCTTTCCGCGCCACTTTCGCGTTTGTACCAGGATGGAAATCCAGGGAGCGACAACTGGCGACTCTGCTGGGGACCGAACCCAGAATCTCTGGTTCCATTGAAAGTCTCTCCTAGCGCTTGCATGTTTCTGTTTCTTTGGGTGTTGATTGTTTGTTGTTGCGTGTTTATTTTACTGTTATTTTATTTACAGTTTTATTTACAGCTTTATTTACAGTTTTCAGTATTTTATTTTTCATGCATCATATGTTATTACTGGACTGTCTGGACTGAATTTCTTCTGTTTGGTGGGACTCGGGTGATACTGTTACTGAGAGATAAGCCAAATACCCGGCTTGAGTGCACCCTAGGATTAGCATGGACACGTTGTACTCACATGTGACATGATGAGTGGTGATGTGTTTCACACCCAGACTGCGACTGTTTTGGAAATATCTTGTGTGGGGACTTCCTCCACTTCGGGATAAGACCTTGATAGTTATGTGCATCTGGGGACCGATCATAGAGAGCCTTTGTGGAAACAACCCTCTCCAGTGGTGACGGTGGCAGACCACATTTTGTGGCAAACCCATTCGCACCCGAGGGTCCACTGGGGACTCGCATAGGATGGCCTGGTTCTCTTATAGGAACTCAGTCAAAGCATCTGGTCGTATGACAATAGTATTGTATCCTACGGGCTGAATGTACTATCGTTTCTCGATTTCAGCGCTCGAAGCTGGGAACTTATAAGGGATCCTTGTTTTTCCCGGACTCAGTTGAGGCCTCCCTGCGTAGTATATAATGCCAAATCGATTCCCTAATTTGGTCATGAGTCATTTCTCAGAAATGGTGATAGTATTATTGCTATTCGGCTTTGAGAGTCCGTGATGTTTGACCCGGAGCACACCCGTGAGATTGGGAGGGGTTTACAGGTTTGCAGGAACCCTTGACCTCATCATACCTTTGTTACCAGTGCAGTCTTATGATCTGATACGGTTACTTTGATTCCGGAGTTCTTTAGTTTATCTGGTTCTTGACTGGGTTTATCTGAGATTATCTGAGTGTTTATGGGTTATTATTCAGAGGATTCGGGTTTCAGATCACTTGGCTATGACATCCAGTATCCAGACAGTCCCGGATTGATCATGTGTTTTTGAATTTGCATTGCATCATTTCATCATTAATCATGTTTTGTTTTCATTCACAGGTTCATATTCTTGCTTCCGGTTCCGGTATCCTACTTAGAGATGGAAGATTCTCGCAAGCAGAACATTCATTTCAAGTTTTTCGACACTAACGTTGGCCTATTAAAGAAGATGGTGAAGTTGATCACGCCCAATCATGTGTAGAGGTTCAAGAAGGCTTATGGGAGCATTCTATATATGGTGGTGGAGTTAGATCCCTCTGAAAGAAGTGCCATTCACACTCTACTTCCGTACTATGATCCTCAACTTCGATGTTTCACTTTTCCTGATTTTCAGGTAGGTCCTTTGCTGGAGGAGTATGATATGTTACATTTTGCATAATCATATGTATGTGCATTTAGTTGCATTTGTTTGCATGCTTGATCACATCCTCCATATCAATTCAATTATGAATTTTTGCATTGAGTTTGGCATTATTGTTGATCTATCATATTGCATGCTCATAATCAATAATCATCATGTTCATATGCCATGTTCATGTGTTACATTTTTGCATTACTTGTTGCATAATCAACTATGTGATGCATTCTTTCATAATCTTCAAAAATGTTCATGTTCTTGCATTTATATATGATGATCCATGTTCAAATGTATGTTCATGATGAAATTGGTGCATATTTATTGAGTTTGTGCATTAAAAAATGAAAATAATCAATTCTGGATTTTGCATTTCATAGCTGTTTTTGCATATAAATGCTGTAAAATGTGTGCTGTTTGTTTGTTTGCATGCTGTTGGTAACCTTTTACACCTACCTTTTCATGCTGCATGCTGGCTGTAAAAAGCTGACTTGTGTTATGCATTGTTTTCATAGCTGATTGTGTGTTTGAGTGCTGTAAATAGTTGCTGAATTTTAGTTTAGCATAGTTTAGGCACACTTAAACCTAAGATTGAGTCTAGTTTAGGTCCAAGTTTCCTTAGGATTTAATTGTTGTGTGTTTGCTTTATTATTTTTAATAAAATGCAACATTAACATTTGTTTTGTAGAGGGGAAGATTGAGGTAAGTTTCCTTCACCCTATCCTTTTATGTTTTATGCATTTCATTTATGCATTTAATTCATTTTTCCTTTCATATTTGTGATTGATAGGATTCCCTTTTGTTAGGATCAACTTAACTTCCTTAGGAAGTAAGTTGCATCCTATTTCTTCTTTCTTTTCCTTTTGCTCCTTAGGATTAGAAAACCTCACTAACCATTAGGATCTCCCTTTTGTGTATAATAAATAACTTAGGGTTGGTCTTAGTCCCCCTTAGTTTTTGTCCCTTTTCCGATTTGAGTCTTCTTCTCTCATCTTCAAACAAAATCTAAAAGACACTTAATAAAAACCGAACGTTCTTGTACGACACGAGACTTTGTTGCGGAGTTCTTATACACGTCCCATTTCGGGGCGAGGTGTAAGTCCTTGCCGCGATGGATAAGTCTTAGTATGAGAATGTTCACAAACTATAAAATCCAAAACACTTCTTCTAAAAGACAATCAACAAAGACCGCGCGTCTTCTCTTCTCATCTCCTAATCTTTGCGGACGAATGCGACTTGCCTCGACAGTTCAAACAGCGATACGGTAAACACCCTCGAGTCAGAGTCGGTAACACCTGAGTTGGAGCTATGGTAACGTCATCCTAAAAAACACAAACAAAGTTCCCGCCTGATTGAGGCAAACTACATCGACTATGATCCTCATTATCCCGATGAGGTACGTAGGTAGCGGGGTAGGGCCTGCTCGAGCCCATTCTTTATTTTCCCTACATTTCCCCTTTGCTCCTTTTCTTTTCTTATTCCTTTCTCATTCCAGTTCCATGCCAGTAGCAGTTCTTTTATTCAGCAGCAGTTATTTCTCACCCTTTGAAACAAGCAAGCAAGCGTGGATCCCGTCGGGTACGGCGGACGATCTGGGGTGCTAATACCTTCCCAGATCGTAACCGACTCCCGAACCCAGATCTTTCGTTCGCAAGGCCTCGTCCTTTCCTTCTTCCTCAGGTTTGCGCAACATTACCTTTCCCATTCTTTCGGGATAAAAATGCCTGGCTGATAACTCTACCTTTTCCGCACCACTTTCGTGTTTGTACTAGGATGAAAATCTCGGGAGCGACAGTTGGCGACTCTGCTGGGGACCGAACCTAGAATCTCTGGTTTCCCTTGTAGATTCAATCCTAGCGCCTGTTTGGTTTTGTTTCTTTGGGTGTTTATTTGTGTGTTGCTGTGTGCTTTAGTTTAGCTTTACTGTTTTTATTTACAGTTTTTACTTTACAGCTTTACTTTACCGCATTTATTTACTGTTTTTAGTATTTATTTTCCATGCATCATATTATACTAGACTGTCTGACTGTGCTGGTTTCATTTTTTTCTGCGGGATGAGAGTTACTATGAGATAAGCCAAATACCCGGCTTGAGTGCACTATAGGATTAGCATGGACATGTTGTACTCACATGGTTACATGATGAGTGGCGATGTGTTCCACACCCAGGTTGCGACTGTCTTGGAACTATCTTGTGTGGGGGTTTTGCCCCACTTCGGGATACGACCTTGATAGTTATGTGCAGCTGGGGACCGATCATTGAGAACCTTAATGGGAACACCCCTATCCAGTGATGACAGTGGCAGACCACATTTGTTGGCAAACCCACTCGCATCCGAGGGTCCATTGGGAACTCGCATAGGATGGCCTGATTCTCTCATAAGAATTCAATTAAAGCAAACTGTTCGTATGACGGTAGTATTGTACCCCTCGGGATGAATGTACTATTGTTTCTCGATTAAGTGCTTGAAGCTGGAGACTTGTGAGGGATGCTTGTTTTTCCGGACTCAACTGAGGCCTCCCTGCGTAGTACATAATGCCAAACCGATTCCCTGATTTGGTCATGAGCCATTTCTCGGAAATGGTGAACGTATTATTGCTATCCGACTTTGAGAGTCCGTGATGTTGACTCGTTGTAGCATACCCGTGAGATGGGAGGGGTTTAC
Source organism: Lathyrus aphaca (assembly GCA_963966055.1). Classification (NCBI taxonomy): domain Eukaryota; kingdom Viridiplantae; phylum Streptophyta; class Magnoliopsida; order Fabales; family Fabaceae; genus Lathyrus; species Lathyrus aphaca. The sequence goes on along the minus strand of OZ014519.1, from coordinate 509,481,504 downwards.
AGATTTTCAGGAACCCTAAAACTTCCAACATACCCACTTTGCCGGCATTGTTCAGTATTATGATCAGGGTCAACATGGTCCTTTGGTTTTGAAATCCGGGATTTCGGTGGTACTGTTATTATAATTCTTCAGAAGCACATGAAGGTTCTCTCAGCACCAACGTCAGACCAGTGATCGCCAGACCTTTGATCACATGCCAGTGCATTGCATAACATCCTCTGCATGCTCGCATTACAAACACATGCTTACTCATTTGCAGGGCCGCATGTCGCATCCTCATGAACATATCATACGCATTTACTGCATGATTTGCATATTTTGCATTTATACAGGTTATTCGGACTTCCTAACTTATTCAACTTCAGGCAATATAGCTGGTCAACACGTTCATCGGTATCCAACAAAAAAAACCGAGTGAGAATGGCTGAACGAATACAGACTAATCTCAATGAGCTCCGACAGAGGGTGGATCAGTTCATGGACATGATGACCGACATTGCTCAGAATCAAGAGCATCTCAGGTTGATGGTTGAGCAACCCCGTGGGAATGCTAATGCTGGAACACCGACTGAGAATGTAGATCCTAACGCTGCCCATGACGGAGGGCCAAATCTAAATGGGATTGCAGCCCGTAATGAAGACACTCAGGAAGACCAGTTTACTCTATTGGATGCTGATGTGGGTAATATGAATGAGGTCAACAATCGAAGGTATGAAGAGTTGGCGGAGAAGATTAAGGCCATGGAATGACAGAATTCCCTGGGCATCGATGTAACCAATCTTGGGTTAGTGCCGGGAGTCAGAATCCCTCTTAAGTTCAAGGTGCCATCATTTGACAAGTACAACGGCAACACGTGCCCTAGAACTCACATTCATCCATACTTTGGAAAAATCTCGGCTCACACTGATGACAAGAAACTTTGGATGCATTTCTTCCAAGATAGTCTATCTGGAGCTTCATTGAGCTGGTACATGAAGCTAAGCAGGGTCTCTATCCGATGCTGTAAAGATTTAGCTGAAGCTTTTCTCAAGCAGTATCAATACAATATTGATATGGCTCCAAACCGCACTCAGTTGCAGAATTTGTCTCAAGGACCTAAGGAGAGCTTTAAACAGTATGCCCAGAGGTGGCGTGAGCTGGCCGCACAGGTTCAACCTCCATTACTGGATCGGGAAATGGTCGGCATGTTTATGGGCACCTTGCAAGGTGTTTACTTGGATCGTCTGGCCGCCTGCCCGTCCATTGGTTTTTCTGATATTGCCATCGCTGGAGAAAGGATAGAAAACTTCCTGAAATTAGGAAAGATTCAGGATGCAAGCAGTGCTAGTGCTTCTGGTGTGAAGAAACCTTTCGGCAATGGCCAAAGGCGAAGAGAAGGCGAGACCAATGCTGTGTATAGGGGCCGAGACAGAGGTCGTTCACAAGGTTACTACCAAACAACTGCAGTGACTATTACGCCACAGGTTCAACCACAACCTCAAGGTCAGCAATATCAGGCACATAGACCAAATCAGGAAAGGACAAGAGCGAGAAACCGTAGACTTGATCCCATCCCATGCCCTTATGCTGTATTGCTCCCAGAGCTTCTAAAGTTGAACCTGGTCGAGCTTCATACCATGAGAGCTCCTTCTCCTGATAACCTACCTTAGAACTTCGATGCAAATGCCAGATGCGAATTCCATTCGGGTGCCCAGGGGCACAGTATTGAGAAATGTTGGGCTTTTCAGAACAAGGTACAAGACCTAATTGACTCCAAGGCGATCAATTTTGCGCCTCACCCAAATGTACTCCAGAATCCAATGCCTAATCACAATGGAGCCGGTGTCACGGGTTTTTTACCAGATGGTCCACGTTAAGCTGGAATCTCCAGGAAGCAAATAAAGCCATCAGTATCCAGATACTCTCAGCAATGACAACTGTTTGTTGGTGTTTCTTAAATGCTTTTTTTCATCCCTATTGAGGGGAACTACGTCGCTCTGATTCTTCATTGGTCATGGGTCAATGGAGATACGTAGGCAGAAGATCATCAGGTCTTTCCGAGAAACCTTATGGGGCAACTCTACTCCCCAGCTTCACTCTTTCCTTCAAATGTCTCGTGTCAGAGTCAGAATAACTAGAAGAAGAGGTATGATTGCCATGGTTGGGTATACGGCTGCAAATTAAAGATTACAAGTATGTGAAAGAGCTATTGATCACTGAAAGTATCCAAGACTGACAGATCCAGACGGAGTCAAGCCTCCTCAACAACGGCAATACTCAGCTTCTTTACTGCATTTTCATTTGCAAAATATTTGTATACATGTATGAAAGTTGTTTGCTTTTGAATGTTATGAATAATAAAACTCACATGTTTTTCTTGAAGCAATTCATTCGCATTCACTTATAATTTTGTATGTGTACATTGCAATACCAATTGTCATGCTTAAACTCTATGAAGGAGAATGACGAAGCAAAAACGCAAAATCTCCAATTGTGTGCTCTCGAGTAAGGCCCTGTTGACGATGTACATCATTTGTTTCAAATCCCTAAACACCGGAGATATAAGGGAGATAGACCCTCACTAACCCCCTTGAGCCTTGAAGTAGGAGTTTCTTCTCGCAAGAAAAACCCTCACATGAAACCCAGGGGCAGGGTAAATGTCAGCTAGTCGGACCAAGCGTTCAGGCTTTCATAAAGGAGTGTATTTGAGGATCCATTACATTCTACTATGCTAATCAAAAGGTCTAGAGACCCGAAACCACAATGGTTATCCAAATCAAGAGGTCCAAAGATTGAATACCACAATGGTTATCCTTCATCGACCAAAGAATGAGGCAGTCACAACCCTCGCGAAGCAATCAAGAGAAACCGTATCACACGACTGGTTCAAAATGCAAAACGAAAAAATAAAAGAAAAAGCCCGCTAAGTCGAAACTTGAAAACAAGCGACTTAGGCAATAATTAGGGCATCCCGCTGGACTTCACAATCAACGATTCACAAGAATCAGTGTAGACAAAAGTTAGGGATAAGCAAAATAACGCAAAAGCGAAAGACGAAAAGGATTACACAAGAAAGATCCTTAAGCAAGAACACAATCGTGTGGCACAGGCACGAAAGACAAAAGGGTGACCGACTCCAAATAATAACTTGATTAGTACCAGGTCATGACCCTCCAGGATGTGGACTCTGGGGCCAGAATTTTGTACCAGGTCATGACTCTCTTCCTGAGCGTTATTGAGAACAACCTACATTTGAGATGTCCGATGATGTCATTGCGATAGTCGAGCATCGCCTTGATGTTGTCAATGTGATCGTCGGGGTCAGTGGTCCTGTCGTAGATGGCCAAATTCGGGGGTTTCTCCATGCCCTTAGGGAGTGGAGCCTGCATTATCGCCCGCGAGAGGGGGAAATGTGGGTCTTCTTCGTCGCTCCTCAATGAGGAGAGTTCATCATTACCAGGGCTCTGGTCTTGCCTTGGTGAGGCCCCTGATCGGTCGGTCTCACGGCGTGCTTGCGACCTACTTTTGTTGGGTTCTGGGGAGCGTCGTCCCTGACGCGGAGGGGAGCGTCCCCGCTTCTTCGCAACTGTAACACCCCAAATTTGCCCTCTTCTTTTTTAAGCATCATCACCATATCATATTCATCATAAGCATATCATATCCTTGGCATCTTTGCATGGAAAGATGAGGCATAACATTCTCATGACCTAGCATTAGGCATATGATCATCTGTGGAGGGATTTGAAGCATCACAAGCTATAACAAGAGGCCAAGTGGACTTGTCCAAGTCCTATGAGGAGTCTACATGGCATTCATAAGTGCAAGATCAGTCACTAAAGCTCAAGAGGTTGGGAGAGCACCAAAGAATCCAGGCTAGGGCAAGCTCCTATACAATGATCTCAAATTAGGGTTTCACTTTCAAGCATGAAATCTTTGTGACTTTGGCCATTTCATCTGGGCAAAGTCTCTCATATGTCAAGAGGATCCTAGGGATGAAGTTTGATGAGAAAATTCCTTAGGGAAATCAGTTATTTCATCAGAAGTTCAAAAATGCAACTTTTCTCCTGTATGAGGGAAATCCTGATTAGGGTTTTGGGCCAGATCCTCATATCTTCTTAATTTTGACCATTTCTTGTGGGCAAAGGTTTTTATTTGGTCTGCATGGCTTATGTATGAAGTTTGAGGCCAAAATTCATTGAAAAAGTCAAGGTTTGGTTCAATTACTTGAAGGTGAAGCAAGAACGTCAATTGTGCAGTCAGAAAAGTCAACATGAAGATTTCAGAGTATTTTTAATCAGGATTATCATTTTTGAGGTCATATCATGTCAAGGAATAACTCAGTTGAACTTAAATGTCAAAAATCAGGAGTATGCAAAAAGTTACTAAATTTGGAAGTTTCCATTTTTGGAAATTATTTGTCCCTAAACTTCAAGCTATTATTTCATGTGCGAAAAAGATCCGAATGATTTTCCGGTGAACACGAAAGTTGTAGAGCACAATTTTCCCTTTCCGAAAAGTCGTAGAACACTTTCATAGCATTTTTAGAACTCAAGTTATGATTTTTTGAAGTTTGGAGCATTTTTAGGGTTTTTGGTGGACACGTGTCAATTAGTCATTGGTTCATTATTTAAATGAGGTTATGTGGCGTGACATGTTGTTTTTGTTCATAAACTTTTCTAGTGGGTCCATGAGTTTGTTTGTGTGACCAAATATTCAAAAGTAATACAAAGGCATGTGTGTGGTGATGGTATACGAAAATAGGAGGAAAAATCAGCATTTTGGCTACAATCAATCTCTGCCTGCCACTTGTTCCTTTTGCATTTGCCCTGAGATCATGCTTTTCCTCATTCTCACGCGGACGCCACCAAGAATGAAAGAGAGAGAGAGAGAGCTCACGTGACCAAGCAGTCATGCATCCCATGCACCACACCAAGTCAACCAATCACAACCCTACCCTCATTTTCGTCACCCAATAATGATTCACCAGCACACGCACACCACCATAACATCCTACACTATCATGCATTTGATCCATTTCAAAATTATAAACTGGAAAAAGAGCCAAGAGGTCATGTAGGCTGCATTGTGGTGAAGGCAAGGAAACTGATTTGGTTTGCACACCTCAATATCATACACTCTACACCCTTGCTATAAAAGAGAGCTAGGTCACACTTCAGTTTTTCTTTTACACAGCAAATCACACGCCTCACTTCTCTATTTCTTATTTTGCTCTCAAGTTACATAATAGAAAAGAGCCATTTCCAGATCTGGTTCCTGACTCTCACACCTCATTCTTCATCTTCAAGATCTCTGCATCCTCCATTCAACCTCAGAACACCTCCATAGACAAGGTCTTGAAGCTGCGAGCAAGCTGAAGGTTCAATCATTCTCTCTGATTTTGCAGTATCTTCATATATCAGCCTTTATTTGGCTCAGAGGACTCTCAAGGGAACTCATAGCATCTCTGGTTTTCTAAAAAATCTCAAGTTTGTCCCATTTCAGGTTTGAACACCTCATCTATTTTTCTTCGATTTTGCTCTGTTAATGCTTGTTTCACATTACTATTGCTTGATATAGACTGTATGAAGTGTTTAGAAGCTCTGTGTGGCTTTAAATCATGAATCTATGTTTTGATGTTTGATTTAGTTGTTTTCGGTTTGCTGGCTATGGTGCTTATTTGTGAAAACTTTTAGCATATTCATGATCCTTGCATTTTGGACTTCATTTTTGGTTTTTGTACTTTTGATTTTCGTTGAGAGAAGAGGAAGTTATGATGCTATGGATTCTTGATGATAGTGCTGTGTTTGCTCTGTTCTCCTGCGTTTTTCGAATTTCTTCATGAGAGGGAGGTTGAAGATGATGAGGTGTGGTACCGTGATTGGTCTGTTGGAGTTTTTGTCCTCTTGTGACTTAACCGTAACTTGACTGATTGTTTTCATGTTACATAACTTTTGTTATTTCATTTTAATAAAATAAATATGTGACAAGTAAATAAGCTGATTATTGGTGGAGTTTGGAGAAATTCGAGTGGGCCTTGCCCAGATTTACTATGCGCACCTCCTTCGTTTGGGCCCAAGCCAAATTGAACTAATCTCACTGCTATTCTAACCCCTCTCCCTCTTTATTTCTTTTTCTTATTTCATTTTTTATTTTCAGTTTGATTTTATTTTTAAAAAAATAGTAATAAGTTCATAAAAATTCTAAAAAAATTCATGATTGATCCTTTGAATTTTCTTTAATTTTTGGTATTTTTATTTTTTTCATTTATTTTTAATGGCCACGTGGAAATCAATTGTCTCTTTAATTAATTGCTTTTATTTCATTTTTGAAGCATGTTGCCTTGTATAATTTCTATCTTGGTCATTAATTTGAATTCTGAACTGATTCTTTTTGCTCTGGATTCATGATGAGATGTAGTTTTTTGATGATTTTTATTCTGAATTTTAGAAGTTTGCTTAATTGGTTTTGGTCTTTAACTTGTGCATGAAGTCTTCTAACCCTAATCCATGTTTAAGCCTTTATTTGACTTGTTTAGGTTCTGATTATCATTCTCTCCTTTTGGCATGTCAATATTGTATGATTGAGGAGTCTTTGTGCAAGTTTGTGGAATTTTTGGATGTATACTTGAATTAATTTGAATTTTTGTTCTTTGCCTATCTTCTTTTGTTTCCTTTTGGTCATATGTTCAATCTTTAGGTTAGAAGGGCACTTGTGCCAACTTCTTTAGGTTGTTTAGAGCCTTCTTAGGATGTTGATACCCCTCTGGTCTTGAGTTGATGTTTTTTCTTTGAAAAGTTTGTGTTTGTTTGCTTTTGAAGTTCATTCACTTTTATGCATGCTCACTTCACTTCTTTTGTTTCTTACCTCCTCATGATGTAAATACTTGAGTATGTGTGCTTCTTCTCTTCATCTCATGTGATCCTTAGGCACTTTTTTAACATGTTAGGGTTCTGGTCTTGAACTTTGTGATGTGCTTTGTCTAGTTTGCTTTGTTTCATCTCATGTTCACTTTTTGTTGTCATGATAATCCATGTTGCTTCATTTTGAGTGGTATAGTTCCCATCTCATTCTTATGCTTTGTATTTGCATTTGGCATTTGTGTTTAAGACTTCACTTCTGGTTGTGTGGTTTTGGTTTGACATTATGTTCATTTTGTGTTGCATTTATTCTTATGTCACTAACCATTTCAGGGGCTTTGGTAAGTGAGAGGTGTGGATGTGATTCCCACATCTCCAAATCTTATCTCTTCTCTTTTCCTTATTGATATTATCTATTCTTGTGATTGTGGGGGCTTAGGCCTTACTTCCTCCCTCTTCTATTCTTCTTTCTTCTCTTTCTCTTCTTCTTTCTTTCTTCTTTAGGATAGTAAACCTCACTAACCTAGGATTTTCTATGCATGATAACAATTAGGATTCATTAGTCCCCCATTAGACTTTTACCTTTAAGATCCTTTTGGTGCCTTCTCTTCTCATCTTCAAACTTAACTTTAAATCACTTTAATAAATGACGAGTCTTCTCTTTTGACACGAGACTTTGCTATGAGATACTTGCACGCGTTCTGTTTCGGGGCGAGGTGTAGGATATCCCTCGTGGTGGATAGGTCTTAGCATGATATTACTTCACAAAGAAAGGCATAAAAAACAGTTCTTAACCAAAAATCACAAAAACATTTAATAAATGTCAGTAGGTCAGTGTGTCTGAGCCTTCACTTGTGGGACTAGATTTGGGGATTTCCTCCATAGATAGGTGTGCCTCCTGCGCATTCCATTTCGGGATGATGTAAGAAGAACACATCCCATTGAGTAAGACTTAGGTACACTTACCTATGCAAACTTCAAAACAGAAAACTCATAAAAAACACAAACCAACAATAAGCGTCTCTCTTTCGGGAGTTCTTTTCTCATCTCCTTCGCTCCGTCCGCGAACTTGTCACTACTTGTCATTTTTCAAGACGGTAACGCACTCGTCATCCGAGCCTGCAACACCTGAGCATTGACATAGGCAGTTCAAGCCTTAACACACAAACAATCTTTTCCACCCCTAGTTAGGGGAACTACGGTAACTCTGATCCTTATTGTCTAGATGAGGTACGTAGGCAGCGGGGTAGGGCCCGTTCGAGCACAATCTTTATTTTCCCTACATTTTTCCTTTTCATTTCTTTTTCATTTCCCTTTTCGTTTCTTTTATCCAGTTCAATTCCTTTTCTTCGCAGCAACTTTCATTTCTTCACCCTTTGAAACAGATTTCTTTGCAAGCGTGGATCCCGTCAGGTACGACAGACGATCTGGGTGCTAATACCTTCCCAGGTCGTAACCGACTCCCAAACTCAGTCTCTTTGGTTCGCAGGACCCGTGTCCTTCCTTTTCTTTTCTTCTGGTTTGTGCAGCATTACCATTCCCGTTCCTTCGGGATAAAAATGCCTGGCTGGCGACTCTAACCTCTTTCCGCGCCACTTTCGCGTTTGTACCAGGATGGAAATCTAGGGAGCGATAGCTGGCGACTCTGCTGGGGACCGAACCCAGAATCTCTGGTTCCCTTGAGAGTCTCTCCTAGCGCTTGCATGTTTCTATTTCTTTGGGTGTTGATTGTTTGTTGTTGCGTGTTTATTTTACTGTTATTTTATTTACAGTTTTATTTATAGCTTTATTTACAGTTTTCAGTATTTTATTTTTCATGCATCATATGTTATTACTGGACTGTCTGGACTGAATTTCTTCTGTTTGGTGGGACTCGGGTGATACTGTTACTGAGAGATAAGCTAAATACCCGGCTTGAGTGCACCCTAGGATTAGCGTGGATACGTTGTACTCACATGTGGCATGATGAGTGGAGATGTGTTTCACACCCAAACTGCGACCGTTTTGGAAATATCTTGTGTGGGGATTTCCTCCACTTCGGGATAAGACCTTGATAGTTATGTGCATCTGGGGACCGATCATTGAGAGCCTTTGTGGAAACAACCCTCTCCAGTGGTGACGGTGGCATACCACATTTTGTGGCAAACCCATTCGCACCCGAGGGTCCACCGGGGACTCGCATAGGATGACCTGGTTCTCTTATAGGAATTCAGTCAAAGCATCTGGTCGTATGACAATAGTACTGTATCCTACGGGCTGAATGTACTATCGTTTCTCGATTTCAGCGCTCGAAACTGGGGACTTATAAGGGATTCTTGTTTTTCCCGGACTCAGCTGAGGCCTCCCTGCGTAGTATATAATGCCAAATCGATTCCCTGATTTGGTCATGAGCCATTTCTCGGAAATGGTGAAAGTATTATTGCTATTCGGCTTTGAGAGTCCGTGATGTTTGACCCGGAGCACACCCGTGAGATTGGGAGGGGTTTACAGGTTTGCAGGAACCCTTGACCTCATCATACCTTTATTACCAGTGCAGTCTTATGATCTGATAAGGTTACTTTGATTCCGGAGTTCTTGAGTTTATCTGGTTCTTGACTGGGTTTATCTGAGATTATCTGAGTGTTTATGGGTTATTATTCAGAGGATTCGGGTTTCAGATCACTTGGCTATGACATCTAGTATCCAGACAGTCCCGGATTGATCATGTGTTTTTGCATTTGCATTGCATCATTTCATCATTAATCATGTTTTGTTTTCATTCACAGGTTCATATTCTTGCTTCCGGTTCCGGTATCCTACTCAGAGATGGAAGATTCTCGCAAGCAGAACATTCATTTCAAGTTTTTCGACACTAAGGTTGGCCTATTAAAGAAGATGGTGAAGTTGATCACGCCCAATCATGTGTAGAGGTTCAGGAAGGCTTATGGGAGCATTCTAGATATGGTGGTGGAGTTAGATCCCTCTGAAAGAAGTTCCATTCACACTATACTTCAGTACTATGATCCTCAGCTTCGATGTTTCACTTTTCCTGATTTTCAGTTAGGTCCTTTGCTGGAGGAGTATGCTTTGATCTTGGGAGTTCCTGTTCGAGACCAGATTCCGTTCAATGCTGAGATGGTTAGACCTGCACCTGAAGCGATTGCCAAGGCTCTTTATTTTAGCACTTCTGTTGTGAATTCTCTGACTATTATTAAAGGAGGTGTATCCGGTTTCTCTTTGGAGGCTTTAGTGAAGAAGGTTGAAGAGCTGGCTGTTAAAGAAGAGTGGGATTCTGTGTGCGCCATTCTGGATCTCTCTATTTATGGCATCATTTTGTTTGCAGACATGGAGAAGTTTATAGACATGAACGCCATCCATCTATTCTTGCTGAAGAATCTTGTGCCTACGTTGCTTGGAGATTTGTATTACTCGGTGCACTATAAGACTGAAAAGAAACGAGGATGATTAGTTCGCTGCTGTGCTCCTTTGTTCCATATGTGGTTCATGAGGCACTTGCCTAGTACCGGTGTGTTTAGTGATCATACCTTGGTGTGGGCTCAGAAGCTGGAGAAGTTGTTTGCTAAAGATGTTAGATGGATTACTCAGAGGCTTCAGGGTGCACGTTTCATCACCAGTTGTGGGAGTTACCTAAGTGTACCTCTATTGGGAGTGACTGGGGGAATCAATTACAACCCGATCTTGTTAAAGAGACAGTTGGGGTATGCTTTGAGAGAGGTACCAGAAGAGTTGAAATTGGCCCCTATTTTCTATTTCCCGGTGAAGGACAATATGCCTTTGGTGAGAAAAGCTGCTGGAGCTTGGAAGTGCATCAAAGGAGAAGGAGTGGCTAGCTTTGGAAAGTGTAACAATCAAACTTTTCCGGAGTACGAGGCTTGGATGAAGGATAGAGACAGGATGGTATTGCTTCCATTCTCACCTCCAGTTCCTCCAACGACTGAGTCTAATACCACTATTCCCTTAGGAGAATACAAAAATTTGGAAACACAACTGCATGAGGTCAAGGTAGAGAATGCTGAAATGGTTAACTTGTACCACCTTGCCAATCGTGCTAAGAATGAAGCAGAGGAAAAGCTACAGAAGATGCAGATCACCTTGGAAGCTAAGGAAAAAAAGTTCGCTAGGAGAGAATCTCACTTTCAGAGATTGGGCCTAATGGAATCAAAAAGAGAAGCGGAGCGTAAGAAGACTTCGAAGACTCTTAAGGAAGCTCGCCAGTCCATTGTTTGGTTACGAGGCCAAAGGGAACAGGAGCAGAAGAAGTATAAAGAAAAGGAAGAGTTTTTCGAGGTACAGATGGCCTTCAAAAAGGAAGAAGTAGAACAAGCCCACCAGATCCGAAGAGAGAAGACTCAACAGTTGGCAAAGAGTCAGCAAGCCTTAGAAGAAGCGCCTAAGGAGATTGAAGACCTCAAGTTGATGGCTGGAGTCAAGAAGGCTAGGTCTGAGCTGGGACTTAGTGAGGGAGAATCAGAGTCTTCGAGCAGTAGTCTTGCTTCTTAGTTTGTTTTCTCAGTATTTGGATTACCTACATACATGTTGTAGGAATCTTGGTTGTTTGTTTTTATTTTTAGAAGACTTGTACCCTACGGGGTTACTTTTGCCTGGTAGGCTGATTTATGTTATGCAGTTTTATTCAATTCCCTATTTTCTGTGCATGCTGTTATGGTGATCTGAATTTGATTTCTATGCAAAGGTCTTCTTAAGGTCGGGGGGTCAACAACCATCTAGATTTCTTTGTTAAATACCGGAACCGGGGCGTGAATGACCTGGAGTTTGAAACCATAAACAATTGCATTGCATACATATCATCTTTTTTCTTGTTTTGCAGGTATGACCGCAGGTTCCTAATGTCTTTTCTATTTCAGGCACTATAGCTCCCAGGAAGGTTCGAGAATAGCCAACCGTACACAGATATCCCACAAGAATCAACAGAGAAAGAGTGATGAATCAAATGCAGGATGATTTAGCTGACTTGAGATTGAGAATGGATAATTTCATGACCCTTATGGCAGGGATGGGTCAGACTCAGGAACGTTTACGTGAGATGGTGTAAAATAGTCAGGCCAGGAACAATGGGGTTGTTGAATGAGGTAATCGCAACAGTGCTGGCGCCCGTCAAGTTGAAATCCCTGTGGCACAGCCAGGGATCACTATTATCAATGATGGACTGAACAACGTACAAATGGATGGTCAAGATGAACAGTTTACTTTGCTGGACGAAGCAGAAGGCCAAGGGGCTGAAATGAACAGAAAGTTTGAAGAGATGGCTGAGCAGATCCGGGCCATTCAGTCTTAGAGCTCCCTGGGGTTTGATATTACTGACTTGGGCTTGGTTCCAGGGGTTAGAATCCCTTACAAGTTCAAGGTTCCTACTTTCGAGAAGTACAACGGCACGGCTTGCCCGAAGACTCACCTCCAGTCCTTTGTAGGAAGAATTGTTGCCTATACTGATGACGAGAAGCTATGGATGTATTACTTCCAGGATAACCTGGTGGGGGCCTCCTTGGAGTGGTATATGAAGCTGAGTAGGGTTAACATTAAGAGTTGGAAGGACTTAGTAGAGGCGTTCGTGAAGCAATACCAGTACAATTTGGACATGGCTCCAAATCGCACTCAACTGCAGACCATGTCTCAAAATGCTAAGGAGGGGTTTAAGGAGTATGCTCAAAGGTGGCGCCAGCTTGCTGCTAGAGTACAACCACCTTTGCTGGAGAATGAGATGGCTGATATATTCATGGGAACATTGCAAGGGGTGTTTATCGAGAGGTTGACGTCTTGTTCAGCTACTAAGTTCAATGATATAGTAATAGCAGGCGAGAGGGTCGAAACTCTGTTAAAGATGGGGAAGATTCAGGACACCGGTGCGGGTAGCTCGAGCAGTGTAAGAAAAGCTTTTAACGGACCCCCGAGAAGAAGAGAAGGTGAAACCAATGCTGTGTATGGCCGAGGACAGGGCCGAGGATATAGAAGATCATATGAGCAAGTGGCAGCTGTCACTATTCCTTCAAGTCCTGTGCAACAGGTACAGACTTGTAAACACCCCAAATTTGCCCTCACCCATTCACACCATGGCTTGTGATCATTTCATATGCATAAACACAATCATATCATCTCATATCTCATTTTTGATTCACTGCATAGACTCTAAGTCATCTGCACCTAGGGTTTGTGATCTGAGCAGTCCAAGAGCCTCCTGAGCCACTCCAAAGGCCACCAATCACTTCAAAGGGATCCATGTGTGTTCAAGCATCATATTACATCCTCTCAAAGTCAAGAATGCCAAAGAATCACAGGAACTGGGATTGGTATGGATGCAGAGCCAGGCTAGACTGCACAGTTGACCTAAAATTAGGGTTTTGGTTTCAGAGGCCATGACTCCAAATTTTTTGGTCATTCTTGTTTCCATTGGTCTCTATATGATATAGGGGGTATGCATATCAATTTTCCTGAAGAAATTCCATGGGAAAGTCATCTGATCAAGGGTTGACTTTCTGGACAAGTTAGTGTAAAATCAGGGCATCTGAGGCCCCCAATGACCCAACCAATGGGCATTCTTCATCAATTTGAGTGTATATGATCTTTATTTGATCATGGAAGAAGGTTGAAGTTCACAAAAATCAAGAATTTGGAGTTTTTGCAAGTGTTGACTTTTTGGGCATAGTTGACTTTTCAAGAATGCTTCATTTTAGGTCATTTTTCAAGCCTTGATTCTTGATCCAAAAATGCTTCAAATGGAAAAACTTTGGTCATGAAAGTTGTAGATTACATCTTTCCCTTTTCAAAAAGTACAAGAACATGATCAAATTATTCTTGGATCAAAAGTTATGGTGTGTTGAAGTTGGCAAAAATCATTGATTTTCAAGATGTGCACCAAATGAGAATTTTGCAAAACCATGAACCAAGGCTGTTTGTGACCTCTAGTTGATATCAAACCATGACACAAACATTCTATGTGACCTAAAAATCAGAATTGGACCAAAGATCACATGTGTATGGTTTGTATAACAAGGCATTTTCCATGAAGTTTCAAAAAGAGCCAACTTGCAAAACCACTCATCACACTTCACCAACTAGTTACCTTGGCTGCTGGACCTTCCCAACATCACACACACATCATGCTGCGCCAGCCCTAGCCTTTGTACCAAGCTAGAACCAAGCCCATGCTTCTCTTACAAAAAAGTTGACTTTTGGCAAAAGCAAACATCCCAATCACCACAGGCCATGTCACATCCTCTGGCCACTTGCAATTGTTTATACTTTCCATTTGCAAGCCAAACATAACACCAAGCCAAGCTGAAACACTCCATAGCATCACATTTCACAAACACACCCCATTTGCATTTCTCTTCGAATCTCTCTGCCCAACTCACAAACATTCAAACCAGCTTCACTGATCATCTCACCATGCTTCATAGAGCCTAAACCAAGCAAAGCCCAAGCCTGAATCCATCAAGAACTTGGTTTCTCCATTTTCACCCTCACCTGCAGTTTCCTTCGAAACTCCTTCCTCAGCTCACAAACATCCAAACAAACACCACAAACCTTCTTGAAACATCACCCTGATCACAAAGAACCACTCACATTGGCCTGAAACTGCCTGAATCACCATTGCCATTTTCAACTGAGCTTGAGCAGAAGCTGTTCAAACTCTTCATCTAGCCAGCACAAACTTCTCCAAAGCATTCAAGCATCATCAAGAGGTCATAAGGAGTGGATTTCACAAGGAGGGGAGGTCAGAAAGTTGCTGGAGTGAAAGCTTCGAATCTCAGGTAGCTCAAGAACTTTTTTTCCAGAAATGGATTTTTAAGTTCTAAACTTGCTCTCCATGCTTCACTGATTATCCTGGTGCTTTTAGTTTTGAAAATGGTTGAGAGATGAGAGTTTAATTGCTTTCTGAAACTCTGTTGACCTAAAAATTGTTTGGTTCGATTCATGCTTCTGGGGAAAAATAAATGAGTTTGGGCTTGGGGTTTTGATTCAGCAAGTTGTGGGGATCATTTCCATGTTTTTAGATTTCATTTTAGTTAGGTTTTGAGAGTTTTAGGGATTTTCAGGTGGGCTTCCCACCGGAGAAGATGACCGGAGGTCTCCTCCGGCCACCTGAAAATCATTAGGGCATAATCCCAGTCATTAAGTGCATTTGAATCTGGGACGTTGGATGCGTTGAAAAAGTTGACTTCGCGCGCGTGTGTATGGCTGAGATGCAGTCATTAAACCCTAATCCTCATTATTTATTTAATTAATTGAGATTAAATCAGTTTGAATTTGGGCCATCAGATGGCGCGCGCAGTCAACGTTTTCAAACCCAGACTCAATCCTGGCCCTCCATCCTGTTTACTTTCCATTTTATTTTGTTTTTATTTCATTCTTTTTCATTTAACTTGCATATTTAATTTAAAATAGTAAAAAATGTTTAAAAATTATGAAACTTTTTCTCATGAGTTTTATTAATTTTTAAGACACAAAAATATTTTTTATTTTATTTTTAGCATTAAAAAAGCATTTTTAAATATTTAAAAGATTATTTTTAATTGATTAATGAGAATTAATTTATTAAAAATACTTTTAGGTATTTAAAAATCACCAAAAAATTCATGAAATGTTCTAAGACATTTAGAAACATTGTCCAACCTTCAAACCAAATTTCTTTTTTGATCTTGATGCATTTTAAGAATTTCTCATTGAATTAAAATCATTTTTGTGCATTATTTTGATCCTAAGTTCAAAAAATTATTTCTGCCTATCCATGAAGAGTTGGACATTGATTCTTTTTGCATTGCATTGTGTTTAGCATGTAGTTTGTGACATTAAAAGGCCATGATTTGATCTTTCATTTTCAAATTGTTTGACATTTCGTTTGTTTAGGAACCCTAAAAACCCTAGAATCTTGTAAAAATCATAACTTGAGATTGGTTAGGAGTTGAGATCTCTCCTTTGGGCATTGGGTTAGTATAGGATTAGGGGTCCTTTGTGTGGCATTTTCCATTTTTTATCTTAGGGTTGTCTTCTGTTTTTGACTTTTGTTTGATGTTTGGTTCATAAACCCTAATTTGGGCTTCCACATGCATCCATCTTGCTTTCTCTTGCATAACATGACTTGCCATGACATTTCAAGCATCCATGTGATTCATTTGACATCATAAGACATATCATAAACATGTTTGATCATTGCACTTTGCATTTGCCATGTTGTATGCCATGTGCACTTCATAACTTTTCATGTGTTTCCATGTTTCCTAACTTGCTTCATTTGCATTCATAAACTTGTATGATCATTTCCATGTGCTGCCTCATGTTTGTAGCATCTCATAACATCATTAGCATCATGTATGTGCTTCTGGTTTTGTTTCTCATCATGTCATCTCATCCCATTTTGCATTGCATTGCATTTCCTTTCTAACCTTTCAGGTGGTAAGTAACTTTGAGAAGTGAATTTGCCTTCACTTCTCATAACTTTTCTTCTCATCTCTCTTGCATCCATTGCTGCATTTTCTGTATGTGCTTGAGTTTGAGCTTGCTCATGCCTCTTCTTCCCACTTTCTTCCTCCAAGTGACTTGACTTCTTGAATGAAGCAAGTTGTTTTGCTTCTCTTGATCCTTTCATCTGCTTCCTGGTGGTTCCATTGAAGATTTCTCTTGAAAACCTCACAAACCTTAGGAACAACCAAGCATGACAATTATTAGGGTTTTGATTAGTCTCCCCTCTTAGTTTCACCTTTGTGTCTCTTTTGAGTCTTCTCTTCTCACCTCATAATCAGGGATTAAACCCTAAAGGCTTTAAGGCTTTGTGATTAAGCTTATGCCTGCATCCTTCTCTTAGGATGGAGTGTATAACTTTAATCCTAAGTGTTAAACCCTTAATGTGTTTACATCTCTTAATCAATTCACTTAATAAGTATCAAGACATCACACTTGTAACTTGGGCCTTGCATTAGGGTTCTAATTCTTCCTTAACTGGTTAAGAAGGACTAACCCTAGTGTTAATGGACAAGTCCCCCTCAAGTTGTCTTACAAATCATAAAAAACACTTCATTATCATACCATTAATTAAAATCCACTTAATCAAAAGGCTTGTTTTGTCATGAGTTTAATCCCTAATCATGGATTAAGTTGAGGAGCTTTCCTCAGCTTAAACATTCTCATCTATTATCCTTCTCTTAGGATGGTGTAATGAGTCTGTTTAATCCTTGATTATGGCTTAACCTCATTACTCAACACTAAACAAAAACACCAAAAACATCTAAATAATCACAAGTAGGTTAATGATCTTAAACCTACACCAAAGGTGATTAAGTGTGAGAATCTGACTTCACACTTAAGGTATTCTCATTACCCCTAAACAGAGGGAAGATGTGATGAGTTTACTAAATCCATTGGTTTAGACTTAAGCTCATTAACTTATGACAAACTTTAAAAAAAAAACAATAAAAGACTGAAAACTCAAAAAAAACAAACAATAATCGTCCCCTCCGGGATTCTTTTCTCATCTCATTCACTCACAAACGAGAACTTGCTTCTTCCGTCTAATGCAAGACAGTTTGCACCTGAGCCAGACAGGTCATACACTTGAGCATAGACAAGTAAGCAGTTCACAAGTCAATTCATCTTTCAGTCTCTTTGGGTCGAACTACGGTGTTCTGACTTCCTCATTGCACGAGAGGATACGTAGGCATAACTTAACAGTTATCGAACAAAAAGTCTCTGTATATTCCCCCTCCTCCAGCTTTATTCTTTTAGCCTCATTATCTTGAGCATTTCACTTTTATCTTTACACTGACACTGTATATACCACACTTTGCACTTCCTTTATACTGACACCTGTACTTTCTTTTCCAGCTCTCTTTTTGCACACAAATTGCACTGACACTACCCCTTTAAAACACAAATCTTTTAAGCGTGGATCCCGTCGAGTACGGCGGACAATCTGGGTGCTAACACCTTCCCAGGTTGTAACCAACCCCCTTTCTCAGTCTCTCTGGTTCGCGACCGTCTTATCCATCTTTTTCTAGGTCTATGCAGCATTGCCTTTCCTCCGGGATAAAAATGCCTAGCTGGCGACTCTATTCACCCCAGTGGGTTCACGGCTGTGTGTTCTCACTGTCCCCTTCGCCGACCGTTCGCATCTGTACCCCTTTTGACCCGGTGTCATTTGGTGGGAGCGACAGCTTGGCGACTCTGCTGGGGAACCTTATATTGCAACCAGGGCTTCTGGTTCTTTTGTGGGTTCCTCCTAGCGCTTGTTTGATTTGTGTTTACTGGGGTGTTATGTGCTATTTGTGTTTGTATACTTGTTTTATTTTTACTGCTTTATGTACAGTTGCTTTACTGCTTTCTTTATTGCTTTGTATATATCATACTGTCATGCTGCTGGCTGGATCTGGTTTTTGTTTTGGTGGGTGGGTGATTCATTGAGTGTTAAGGTCCTATACCTGGGACCTGAGTGACACCTAGGCTAGAGTGAATCATATTCTTTCCCATTCCATCTCGGTCTGGTGCGGGAATATGAAACACGGTTCAGATATGGGTTTCTTCTTGAGAACTCTGTGTTGCAGATTTCCTGCAATGCTAGGGCTATCTGGGAAGCCTGCTAAGTCTGGATGACCTTTTAGTATTGACCTTCAGAAACTGAGGTGAATTAGAGGAGGAACTTTTATGGTTATTGTAAACACTGTACCTCCGGGTTAGAAGTGTTTACACTTCTCATAACTGATCCAAGACTGAGGATCCTTGTTTTAGAACACCACCTGTGAGGGGGTTGGGTTGTTTACAGGTTTGCAGGTACCCTTGACCTCAGAATACCCTGTTACTTGGACTGGATTAAGAATACTCCATGTTGGAACAGTTCTTGTGATTCTAAACCCTGGACATGTGGCTCTTTATTTGAGTCCCCTACCCTGGTTACTGGACTTATAGACCTCCATCTGGATTTCTTACACACTTGGACCTATATCAAGGCTCTTGATCAGATCCAGCTCAGTCACAAACCCCTGCATATCATTTGCATACATAAACATTGCATCATATTGACATTTGCTCATTTGTGTTTCAGGGTATCCATCTTCATTTGGTTTTGGTTTTGACCCCATCTTCAGTATTGACCTATCTTCATCAGCACTTGCTTCAGCTATCAGTTATCTACTTCAGCCAACCAGTGGCCCATTCTTCATTGTTATCATCAGCACCTGTCTCTACTCATCTTCAGCACCATGGCTCCTAAAAAGAGCAACATCACCTATCATTTCTTCCAGCCAGAGTTATCTGACATCAGGAGGATTCAGACCCTGATCACTCCAGATCACATACCACTGTTCAGGGAACACTATGGAGATATACTTGATATGGTTATGGATCTGGACCCTTCACAGAGAAGCCTGATCCACACTTGCCTCCAGTTTTATGATCCCCCTTTGAGGTGTTTTACTTTCCAAGACTTTCAGTTGGGCCCTCTATTAGAAGAATACTCATCATTGGTTGGTATGCCTATCAAGGGTGGAATCCCTTTCAACCCAGAGATGGTCTTTCCTGGTAATGGAGAAGTAGCAAAGGCTCTGCATCTGGAACCTGTCCTGATTGAGCAGCATATGACTTCCAAAGCTGGGATCCCTGGTTTCCATCTGGATTTCTTGATCTCTCAAGCTGCCCTGAAAGCTTCTTTAGGAGAGTGGAAAGCTGTCTGTGCTCTATTGGCTTTAAGTATATATGGAATTGTATTGTTTGCAGATGAGCCTCGATTCATCAGCAAGAATGCAATCCATCTATTCATCCTAAAGAACCCAGTACCCACTTTATTGGGGGATCTCTATTATTCAGTGCATCAGAGGAATGAAAAGCAGAGGGGAAGATTAGTGAGGTGTTGTGCTCCCTTGTTCCACACTTGGCTCCTCAGGCATCTACCCAGGACAGATGCATTTTTGAATCCTCATCAGCAGAGAAACTGGGCTAAGAGACTCACTGCTCTAACATCAGCCGATATCAGATGGTGCACTCAAAGCACCAAAGGCAGGGATATCATCACCAGCTGTGGGCATTTTCCCAATGTGCCCCTAATAGGAGTTAAGGGTAGTATCAATTACAATCCTCTGTTGTTCAGAAGACAACTGGGCTATGCACTGGTCCACACTCCTAAGGCACAGGACTTGGTTGAGACTCTCTATTGTGAGAACAAGCTTAATTTGACTATTGTTAGGCAGGCTGCCTGGGCCTGGGATAATGTTCAAACCAAGGGAATAACCATTTTGGGGAAGTGCAACAATGTGGCATCAGCACAATATTATGAGTGGTCTCGTACCAGGGCCCAATTCTCTGGAATGCCCTTTACCATAGAAGATATGCCTGAATCATCTTCAGCACCACCTGCCACTGTCAGTTTGGAGGAGTTTGAGAGTTTGAAAGAAAGAAATGAGAAGTTAACCCAGGCTTTGCAGAAGACCCTCCGAGAGAGGAGTGATGGTATGAGGGAGGTTGAGAGATTGGAGAAGTTGAGAATGGAGCATCTGGTTAAGATTGAGAAGGCTGGGGATTATATCAAAAAGTCTAAAGCTGGAGAACAAATTCTGAAGAATGCTTGTAAGGAAGCCCAGTTCCAGAGAGCAAGGACAGACTTGTACCTAAAGGAGAGTCAGGCTAGGTGGGTCAGGATCACCGAGGCTCGTACTCTAGAAGACAAGAGAGTTCAAGACAAGATGGAGCAATTGGAAGCTGATGCAAAAGTGCAGCAAGAAGCCCTGGCAGCAGCCCAGAGGGAGATATCAGAATTGAAGATCAAAGCCGGAGTGAAGAGGTCAAAGGACCAAAGTCAACTCAAGAAGCTAACAGCAGCTGTTACAACCCGGAATCTCCTCATCAGGAATCTCACGGAGCGTCCGGCTGATCCTGTGACCGAAGCACTTCTCAAGGAAGTTCGTGAGGATGAGTTTGGTCTTGGTGTTTGACCATTTGTTTGTTGTTGCTTTCATTCCATGTACTTTTATTTTCCTGTAATGTATTTTGACCCCTCAGAGGACTTGTATTTGTAAACAGACTATGTACCATTTTGCTTTTTTGTAATATATGTATTAGTATGTTCCATCCAAGTTTCACTTCGAAAGCAACATCAACAGCATCTTCAAGGGTCTGGAAGGGTCAAAACTGAATGCCAAGCCGGATACCTTGAAAACAAATAAGCATACTGCATTGCATGCTAATCCTTTGTTTGTTTTGTAGGTTTTGTTTTATTGTTGCTAACTCTGTTGTGATCTCAGGAACTATTGCTCGGCGCCGAGTATTTCCCCTCAATCGTCCGCACCGTTATCCAACCCGTAACAACCTTCCGGGCATACAGATGGATCAGGTACAGCAGGACCTTGCAGAGGTCAGAAATCAAATGGCAAACGAAAGATTGGAAATGAGAACTCAGATGACGCAGTTTATGGAAGTGATGAACAACATGGCTCAGAGCCAAGAAAGATTGAGAGCCATGGTAGAAAGGCAGAATCAAGAAGAACCCCATGCAGGGACTGCCGGCACGAGCAACAATGAAAGGGTCCAACCTCATGTTAACCCCCCTGTGTTTGGCCCCCACCTCCATCCTGAGGTCAACATCCCTGCAAATGTTCAAGGGACTGCCACTGCAGCCAGGGTACTGCAAGAAGACCCCCAAGAGGACCAATTCACAGTAATGGGAGCTGGGGAAGAAGCTTATGATAGAAGGCTGGATGAGATAGCTGAGAAATTGAGATCCTTAGAGTCTCAAAACTCTCTGGGTTTCGACGTCATGGACATGGGCTTGGTAGACGGGGTCAGGATCCCCCACAAGTTTAAGCCTCCTTGTTTTGAAAAATATAATGGGACTTCCTGTCCCCGGACCCATCTACAATCTTTTCTCGGGAGGCTAAAGGCCTATACCATGGACGAGAAGCTGTGGATGTTCTATTTTGAGGATAGCTTAACTGGAGCTTCGAGGGAATGGTATTCCCATCTGACAAGAGCAACTATTAGATGCTGGAAGGACCTGGCAGAAGCCTTCATCAGACAGTATCAGTATAATCTGGATATGGCACCCAACAGGACTCTCCTAATGGGAATGTCACAGTCGTCAAGAGAAAGTTTCCGAGAATATGCCCAGAGATGGAGGCAATTGGCTGCTGCTGTTCAGCCACCTATGTCTGAAAGGGAAATGGCAGACATGTTTATGAACACCCTTCAGGGGACATATATTGACAGGCTGGCTGCTTTCTCTTCCACTAGCTTTGCAGATGTTGTCATAGCTGGGGAGAGAATTGAGAGCCTGTTAAAGATGGGTAAGATCTCAGACAACGGTGCAAGCTCATCCAGTAATGCAAGAAAGCCTTTTGCAGGCCCAAGAAGAACTGGCGAGACCAATGCCATCCACACCAACAGGGGCAGGCCCCAATATGTTCATAGATCTGTGGCAGCTGTCACCATTCCCGCTCCAGCTCATCCTCAACCAGTTTATCAACCTCCGCAGCAAAACTATCAACCACAACCTCAGTACCATCAACCAGCTCAGTATCCTCCAAGAAACTACAACAATACCAACAACAACAATCAGCAAAGGCCATTCCAACAGAGGCCATCTCAATCCAACAGGGTAATCGATCCGATCCCTATGCCATATGCTACACTGCTGCCACAACTCCTGAAACTCAACCTAGTTGAGCTTAGGACGTTGGCACCTCCAGATCCCAACAGTCTACCCAGAAACTACGATGTCAACGCTAGGTGTGCTTTTCATTCAAATGCACCTGGCCACAGTACAGAAAAGTGCAGAGCCTTGCACATGAAGGTTCAAGACCTGGTAGACTCAAAAGCTCTGAATTTCGCACCACCACCTAATGTCAATAAGAACCCCATGCCAAACCACGGTGGTCCCAGAATTAACGCTATTGAAGAAGACAAACCGTCTTATTTAATAACCAGTGTGGGTCAGATCCGGACACCGTTGGTAGAAATCAAGGCTCAACTCCTCGAATGTCAAATGTTCCCGAGGTGTGAGTTAGGGTGTGCCTACTGCAATATTTCAGTAAATGGGTGCGATAATTTGAGGAATGGCATAGATGGTCTCATTCGGAGTGGCCAACTTCAGATCACCACATCATTTCCAACAAATCCAGCAATCTCATCAGCAACGGTTTCAGAACCTCCTACAACTGCAGCAACCATTGTTCCTGACAATTCTTCGGTTTCATCAACAAGTACTTCATCTATTATTTCAACTGATCAGTTATCAACAAATTTTTCTTCTACAACTCCAGCACCACTCCATTTTGAAACTCCTACAACAACAACATCCATCCTTCCATCAATGTCTCCTACAACACCAGCAACAAATCATGAAGATGTCTCTACTGTCACAATATTCTATGATCCTGAAAACAACTCTGTCTACAACTCAGAAAGTGCTGCTCCCACCAGAGCACCAGTCACAATTTATTATGATCCGCAGACTATCACAATTCCTCCCACAGCTGCAGTCAGTCCAGTCACTATCACGGTGCCTGGACCAGTACCTTATGAAAGCAGTAATGCTATCCCCTGGCATTACGGCTCTGACCTGTACTGTGAAGGACAAAGAATCACTTTTGAATCATCAACCCCTGCACCACAAATTGACAATGTGGGAGGAGGCGGAGGCTTCACTCGAAGCGGACGTCTTTTCGCTCCACAAATTCAGAGACCCACTGCCGAAGCAGAAGCTGCTGCCAAGGAAAAAGGAAAAAGCTTGGTGCAGGAAGAACAGACTGTTAAAGAAGCTTTGAAAACACCCTTCGATCAAGAGGTTGATGAGTTCATGCGAATCATCAAGAAGAGTGATTATAAAATAGTGGATCAGCTTCATCAGACGCCTTCCAAGATCTCAATCCTATCATTGCTTATGTGCTCCGAAGCCCATCGGAATGCACTACTCAAAGTCTTGCACGCAGCTTACGTGCCTGAAGAGATCACTGTCAATCAGCTGGAAGCTGTAGTTGGAAATGTTAATGCTAGTCACGGACTAGGTTTCACCAATACTGATTTGACAGCGGAAGGCCGCAACCATAACAAAGCCTTGCACATAACCATGGAATGTAAAGGTGCTGTCCTTTCCCATGTGCTGGTAGACACGGGGTCATCCCTCAATGTCTTACCTAAGAAGGCCCTGGTGAAGCTAGAATACGATGGATTGGCATTGAGACCCAGCAACCTGGTGGTGAGAGCCTTTGATGGTTCAAAGAGATCGGTTCTGGGAGAGATTGAGCTGCCCATAACGATTGGCCCGCAGACCTTTAAAACAACCTTCTACGTGATGGATATACAGCCTGCCTACAGCTGTCTATTGGGTAGGCCATGGATTCATGCCGCTGGCGCCGTGACCTCTACCCTTCACCAGAAGTTAAAATACGAGTGGGAGGGTCAAATCGTTACAATCTGTGGAGAGGAGGATATTTTTGTCAGCCACCTGGCTACCTATAAGTATATTGAGATGGATGGGGAGATCCATGAAACAATGAGTCAGGGGTTTGAGGCCTTGAATGTGAATGAAACATCTGCTGTGCCTGGTACTTCAATATCATCATACCAACAAGCCCAGAAGGTTGTTGAGGGAGGAAACGCCCAAGGCTGGGGCAAACTGCTATCGGTGGAGAAGAAAGAGGACAGATTTGGGTTGGGTTACAGACCGACTCAACAAGATCAAGCAGAGGCTGCGAAGGAGCCCAACTTTGTGAGTGGGGGATGCTCACCCCTGATGCTGTCAACTGTCTGGAAGACGAGCTGGAAGAAGAGCGCAACCTGGAAAGCTGGATTCGTCCAAGGATCCCGGGGAGCAGTATCTCAAACTGGTCTTCCCAGGAAATTATAAGAGTTACTCATGCAGAGTAATTATTATTTCCTGTGTTTTTATAGCATGCATCAAAGTCTTGCATCTTGCCCAAGATGACAAGGCTCATTTTGTAATCGGGCCATCTGTACTTTTTGTGCAAACAAGATTAATCAATGAAATATCAGACATCTTTTTGCAAATGAGTCTTTTCCTTTTCCGCTCACTGTTTTTCCATTTTTCTTTTTGTACATAAAATAAATGGCAGTGTTTTCAAAATGACAACTTTATTTCACTTTTCTAAACAAGATTAAAATCAAATCACTAAAATGAACAACTGAACCCTTGCAGAGAGTGCCTTCCAGACAGCACCGACAACAGCACGGCTACGACTTCGTATGACTTTGACAATCCAATCAATCAAGCTGATGAAGGGGTTGAAGAAGAGTATGAGCTTCCTGAAGAGCTAGCCAGGTTGTTAAGACAAGAGGAAAAGGTTATTACTCCTCACCAGGAGGAGGTTGAAACGATCAATCTTGGTACAGATGAAGACGTGAAAGAAGTTAAAATCGGGGCCTGCCTGCAAGACTCAGTGAAGAGACAACTGATTGATCTGCTTCGAGAATATGTGGACGTGTTTGCTTGGTCGTATCAAGATATGCCAGGGTTGGATACCGATATTGTTGTGCACAAGCTGCCTTTGAGGGAAGAATGTCCACCAGTCAAACAGAAGCTGCGCCGTACTCGCCCAGACATGGCTATGAAAATCAAGGAAGAGGTACAAAAGCAATGGGACGCCGGGTTCCTTGCTGTAACCAGCTATCCGCCGTGGGTCGCTAATATAGTACCTGTGCCTAAGAAAGACGGCAAAGTAAGGATGTGTGTTGACTACCGGGATCTGAACAGAGCCAGCCCGAAAGATGACTTCCCATTACCTCACATCGATGTATTGGTGGATAACACGGCTCAGTTCTCGGTATTCTCCTTCATGGACGGGTTTTCAGGATATAATCAGATCAAGATGTCACCTGAAGACATGGAGAAGACCACTTTCATCACACCCTGGGGCACGTTCTGTTACAAAGTAATGCCGTTTGGGCTCAAGAATGCCGGTGCGACGTATCAACGGGATATGGTGACATTATTCCACGATATGATCCATAAAGAAATTGAATGTTATGTGGATGACATGATTGCCAAGTCCCTCACTGAAGAAGACCACCTGGTAAATCTGCTAAAGCTGTTCAAGCGTCTGAGGAAGTACCAACTGAAGTTGAACCCCAACAAATGCACATTCGGGGTGAGATCTGGTAAGCTGCTGGGATTTATTGTGAGTGAGAAAGGGATTGAAGTTGACCCTGACAAAGTCAAAGCTATTCAAGAGATGCCTGCACCGAAGACTGAGAAAGAAGTTCGAGGGTTCTTAGGTCGATTGAACTACATCTCACGGTTCATATCTCACCTCACTGCAACCTGTGAACCCTTGTTCAAATTGTTAAGAAAAGAACAGACGGTCAGGTGGAATGAAGACTGCCAGAAGGCTTTTGACAAGATCAAAGAATATCTGCAAGAACCTCCAATCCTTATGCCTCCAGTCGAAGGAAGACCTCTAATCATGTACTTGACAGTATTAGAAGAGTCGATGGGGTGCGTGCTGGGCCAGCATGACGAGTCTGGTCGAAAAGAGTATGCAATATACTACCTAAGCAAAAAGTTTACCGACTGTGAACAACGTTATTCACTGCTCGAGAAAACTTGCTGTGCTTTAGCGTGGGCTGCTCGCCGACTGAGACAGTATATGTTGACCCACACTACTTTGTTGATCTCAAAGATGGACCCAGTTAAGTACATATTTGAGAAGCCAGCTCTTACCGGACGGGTTGCAAGATGGCAGATGATCCTTACGGAATATGACATTCAGTGCACCTCCCAGAAAGCCATCAAGGGCAGTGTATTGTCTGAATATCTTGCTGAGCAACCTATTGACGACTACCAGCCTATGAGGTTTGACTTCCCTGATGAAGACATCATGTTCATTAAAGCAAAAGATCATGAAGAGCCTATTCACACTGAAGGGCCCAACCCGGAAGAAGAATGGACTATGATGTTTGATGGGGCTGTTAATATGAACGGTCGTGGTGTTGGTGCAGTACTCATTACGCCTAAAGGAGTTCACATGCCGTTCTCGGCAAAACTCACTTTCAACTGCACTAACAACGAAGCTGAATACGAAGCTTGCATTATGGGTCTTGAGGAAGCCATTGACCTCAGGATCAAGACGTTGACTGTATTCGGAGATTCAGCTCTGGTAGTTAATCAAACCAACGGAAAATGGTACACCCACCAGGATCATCTGATACCTTACAGGGATTATACAAGAAGGTTATTGACTTTCTTCACAACAGTCAAGCTTGAGTATATCCCTCGGGACGAGAATCAGTTTGCAGATGCTCTTGCTACCATTTCATCCATGATCAAAGTTCAGGCTACCAACTTTGTACCTCAGATTTCAGTGTCCAGACTTGACAAACCAGCATATGTGTTCGCAGCAGATGTTGTTAAAGATGATAAGCCTTGGTTCCATGACATTAAACGCTTCTTGGAGGATCAAACATACCCACCTGGGGCATCTCCCAATGATAAGAAGACTTTGAGAAGGCTTGCTGGTAGTTTCTTTTTGAACACTGATGGGTCTTTATACAAAAGGAACTTTGATATGGTACTCCTCAGATGCGTTGACAAGACGGAAGCAGATTTGTTGATGCACGAAGTGCACGAAGGATCCTTTGGTACCCATGCAGGAGGGCATGCCATGGCTAAGAAATTGTTAAGATCAGGTTATTACTAGATCACAATGGATGCAGACTGTTGTGCTTATGCCAGAAAATGCCATAAATGCCAGATCTATGCAGATAAGGTGCATGTGCCTCCCAATCCTTTGAACATAATGTCTTCGCCATGGCCCTTTGCTATGTGGGGCATTGATATGATTGGCAAGATTGAGCCAACTGCTTCAAACGGCCACAGATTCATCTTGGTCGCCATTGACTATTTCACCAAGTGGGTTGAAGCAGCCTCATATGCAAACGTCACAAGACAAGTGGTAGCCAGATTTCTGAAGAGAGATATCATCTGTCGATATGGAGTGCCCGAGCGAATCATTACTGATAATGGATCCAACTTGAACAACAAAATGATGGCAAAACTGTGCCGGGACTTCAAGATCCAACATCACAATTCTTCTCCTTACAGGCCAAAGATGAACGGCGCTGTTGAGGCAGCAAATAAGAATATCAAGAAGATTGTGCAGAAGATGGTTGTCACTTACAAAGATTGGCATGAGATGCTACCGTTTGCCTTGCATGGGTACCGCACGTCAATCAGAACATCCACTGGGGCAACACCGTATCAGCTCGTGTATGGTATGGAAGCAGTCTTACCTGTTGAAGTTGAGTTACCCTCTCTACGGGTACTAATGGATGTTAAACTGAACGAAGCAGAATGGGTCCGATCCCGATACGAGCAACTGAGTCTGATCGAAGAGAAAAGGTTGGCTGCAATCTGTCATGGGCAGTTGTATCAGAAAAGAATGAAGAAAGCCTTCGATCAGAAAGTCAGGCACCGAGAGCACCAAGTGGGAGATCTTGTGCTGAAAAGAATCCTCCCTCCTCATACAGACCACAGGGGCAAGTGGACTCCAAACTATGAAGGACCATTTGTGGTAAAGAAAGTTTTTTCTGGTGGAGCACTGATGCTCAGCACCATGGATGGCGAAGATTTCCCGTCCCCTGTGAATTCAGATGCAGTTAAAAAATACTTCGCATAAAAAGGACCCGCTGGACATAAAAACAGAATGTAAGTCCAGGGAAAAATAGGGCATCCCGGCGAGTCAAAAACAGAATAAAAGACTCGGGCAAAAATAAGGGAAAATAAATAATGAAAAAATGTACACCCGCTGAGTTGAAAAGCCGCATTGGACAACTCAGGCAAAAATGGGTATCCCGATGGATTGAAAACCCGAAAGGGCGATCCATGCAAAATAAGGGAATGAGCGAACAGCTGCATTCTGAATTCGTCTGTATCACTTACAACTTGGAAAGCTTCAACAGAATCAAGCTTCAATCGAAATCAACATCATTCAGAAAGCAAGATGAGAAGAACGTCAAAAGTCATACGAGTCATGGTAAAGAGGAAGCTCCTTAAAGCGTCATCAACACTGCCAGCATTTTGTTTCTCAATTTGTAACAATCTCCTCATTTCAGGGGATATGTTCCTTTGACTGTATCTCGCCAATTCAGGGCATATTGAATTAATAAAACCAGATTTTCAGTCATGTCTCGTTTTGTACATTTTATTTGCAAAAAATGTCTGATGTCTTAAAAGAAAAACTGGTTGCATAAAATACAGATGCCTATCTCCAAATAAAAACATGCTTGCAGGAAATATACTTACTCTCAGAAGTATTCTAAACTCCTCTGACGGAATCCAGTAAGGGATACCTCGGGATTATCTTGTGCGTTTCTCTATCTCTTTTCAGGATTGCAGGTATCCAGAACGCGACTTGGGGCATGAAAACTTTATCCCAGCAAGCTGGCAAATCAACACTCAATTTTAGCACCCGAAGTGCTCTCTCCCCAGCTGAGTCGCCTCTCATGACTTCCCCAGCTGAGTTGCCTTTTATTATCTATCCCCATCAGAATTGCCAGGCGTCGCAAAAGGCACATATATCCCCGGCTGAGTCAAGGATTCTCTTCAACAGAACCCCTAGGGAGGTCTCTCATTGATCTCTCTTTCTCCCCAGCCGAGTTGCCATCTCGCCCTCAGCCGAGTACAAAAACCAGGGAACTATCTCCCCACAGAGCTCCGGCCTCTATCCAGAAAAGCAACGCATAAGGAAATCACAACAGAGTGAAGAAAGATTCTACCAGCCCCAGCTGGGTCTCTCATTCATAAGGATAGGTCTCTCAGTGACCCGAATCCCCAAGCAGATACATCTCATCAGATCTACCAATGATCTCCCCCAGCTGGGATGTCTATTTCAAACGGATCGATCGAAGATCTTCGCAGCAATGGGACCCGGATCCCGGTTTGGTATCTTTGCATAATCATAGCATTCGCATCATGTTCACCCACAAAGCGTAGCATTCCGTTTTAACACGGAGCATTACGGCAAAAATCCAACACATAGCATAATCATAAGCCATGTTTTGAATCAGCACTTGTGACTAGTAACCATTCATCAGAATGCAGAATACTTTCCCCCAGAGTCCCCACCAGAGTCCCAGCAAAAGTAGCTGCCTCTCAAATCACTAACACCCGTATATACTCATTTTGACACCCATCCGTGTCATCACTCCCCAGTAAGGTCGCCTAAGCACTCTTCGCAAACAAAATCACCCTTATTACAGATACGTCCTGACACCCGCCCGTGTCATACCCCAGCAGAAAGCCAAAGACATCCTCTTTGCACTCACATATACTTGTATACACGATCCTTTGGCACCCGTCCGTGTCGTATCCCCAGCGCAGTCGTCTACACTTTGTATATCAAATACTTGTTCATATTACACTCTTCTCCTTTTTGACACTCGTCCGTGTCGCTCTCCCCAGCAGTTAACTACTCATACTACTCAGATACCCGTCCATATCTTGTATATACTTATATATCCCCACAGATTCAACACTAGTCCTTGTTCTTTGTTAACCAGTTGGTACTCGTCAGTATCATCATCTCAGAACATGCGTCCAGCGTTTGTTTCTACATGATACTCGTCCGTATCATAGTCTTAAGGATGCTCGTCCGCATCTTTAATCCACACACTGTGTCAAACACTTTGTCTTACTGAATATAGATACTCGCCTGTGTCTATCATTCCCCAGAAGAATCCTTTCAGATTCAACGCTCGTCCGTGTTCTTTGTTAACCAGTTGATACTCGTCTGTATCATCATCTCTGAACACGTGTCATTATTTGTTTCTACCAGATACTCGTCAGTATCGTAGTCTTAAGGATGCTCGTCCGCGTCTTCAATCTATACACAACATCTAAACACCTATACCTTTTGTTTTCTTGGATATAAACACTCGTCCGTGTTTACTACTCCCCAGTAGATCGCCAACAAAGCAAATTTCATTTTATCTGATACTCGTCCTATGTCATGATAAACCTCGAGAGCAGCCGTCCCCTGCTAGGTGGTCGTCCTCCACCTCTTGATGGTCGTCCTCCATCATGCTCATCCGATGGCCGTCCCCATCGTTGATTTTAGCAGCCGTCCCCTGCTAGGTGGTCGTCCTCCACCTCTTGATGATCGTCCTTCATCATTTTATCCAATGGCTGTCCCCATTGTTGATTTTTGGTTATCTGGCATTCGTCCTATGTCATGATAAACCTCGAGAGCAGCCGTCCCCTGCTAGGTGGTCGTCCTCCACCTCTTGATGGTCGTCCTCCATCATGCTCGTCCGATGGCCGTCCCCATCGTTGACCTTTTATCCGATGGCCGTCCCCATCGTTGATATCTTCGGCAGCCGTACCCTGCCAGGTGGTCGTCCTCACCTTTGATGGTCGTCCCCATCATATTGCCTTTATTACCCAACAGAGCAGCCGTCCCCTGCTAGGTGATCGTCCTTCACTTTTGATGGCCGTACCCCATCATCTGTTTATTTCATTTATTCTTTAACCCGATGGCCGTCCCCGTCGTGGTCCCTTTTCCTTTCCTTTTTAACCCGATGGCCGTCCCCATCGTCGGTTACTTTGCCCTATGAACTTGATGGCCGTCCCCGTCATGTTTTCCCCCAGAAAATTTTACAACTTTACCTTGATGGCCGTCCCCATCACAATTTCTTATTTTTTTCCAGCCAGTCGGCCGTCCCCGTCTTGGCTTTACCTTTTATCCCCAGCATGTCGGCCGTCCCCGTCATTGCTCTTTACCCAGCAGTCGTCCTCTGCTCGACGGTCGTCCTCCGTCGCCCACACTTTACAATATACTTTATTTTCCTTTTACAATCTATATCCCTTTTCTTCTTCATTCTGTGAGTGCAAATTTTGGACTGTCTTTGGTATTCAACCACAAGTTATCTTGTTTGCCTGTTAAGCCGTTGCTTACATCCTGCACAGCTAACTCATGTTTGAATAGGGGCAGCTGTAAACACCCCAAATTTGCCCTCACCCATTCACACCATGGCTTGTGATCATTTCATATGCATAAACACAATCATATCATCTCATATCTCATTTTTGATTCACTGCATAGACTCTAAGTCATCTGCACCTAGGGTTTGTGATCTGAGCAGTCCAAGAGCCTCCTGAGCCACTCCAAAGGCCACCAATCACTTCAAAGGGATCCATGTGTGTTCAAGCATCATATTACATCCTCTCAAAGTCAAGAATGCCAAAGAATCACAGGAACTGGGATTGGTATGGATGCAGAGCCAGGCTAGACTACACAGTTGACCTAAAATTAGGGTTTTGGTTTCAGAGGCCATGACTCCAAATTTTTTGGTCATTCTTGTTTCCATTGGTCTCTATATGATATAGGGGGTATGCATATCAATTTTCCTGAAGAAATTCCATGGGAAAGTCATCTGATCAAGGGTTGACTTTCTGGACAAGTCAGTGTAAAATCAGGGCATCTGAGGCCCCCAATGACCCAACCAATGGGCATTCTTCATCAATTTGAGTGTATATGATCTTTATTTGATCATGGAAGAAGGTTGAAGTTCACAAAAATCAAGAATTTGGAGTTTTTGCAAGTGTTGACTTTTTGGGCATAGTTGACTTTTCAAGAATGCTTCATTTTAGGTCATTTTTCAAGCCTTGATTCTTGATCCAAAAATGCTTCAAATGGAAAAACTTTGGTCATGAAAGTTGTAGATTACATCTTTCCCTTTTCAAAAAGTACAAGAACATGATCAAATTATTCTTGGATCAAA
This sequence comes from Lathyrus aphaca, assembly GCA_963966055.1. NCBI lineage: Eukaryota > Viridiplantae > Streptophyta > Magnoliopsida > Fabales > Fabaceae > Lathyrus > Lathyrus aphaca. The sequence goes on along the minus strand of OZ014519.1, from coordinate 509,448,942 downwards.
AGTTATGGTGTGTTGAAGTTGGCAAAAATCATTGATTTTCAAGATGTGCACCAAATGAGAATTTTGCAAAACCATGAACCAAGGCTGTTTGTGACCTCTAGTTGATATCAAACCATGACACAAACATTCTATGTGACCTAAAAATCAGAATTGGACCAAAGATCACATGTGTATGGTTTGTATAACAAGGCATTTTCCATGAAGTTTCAAAAAGAGCCAACTTGCAAAACCACTCATCACACTTCACCAACTAGTTACCTTGGCTGCTGGACCTTCCCAACATCACACACACATCATGCTGCGCCAGCCCTAGCCTTTGTACCAAGCTAGAACCAAGCCCATGCTTCTCTTACAAAAAAGTTGACTTTTGGCAAAAGCAAACATCCCAATCACCACAGGCCATGTCACATCCTCTGGCCACTTGCAATTGTTTATACTTTCCATTTGCAAGCCAAACATAACACCAAGCCAAGCTGAAACACTCCATAGCATCACATTTCACAAACACACCCCATTTGCATTTCTCTTCGAATCTCTCTGCCCAACTCACAAACATTCAAACCAGCTTCACTGATCATCTCACCATGCTTCATAGAGCCTAAACCAAGCAAAGCCCAAGCCTGAATCCATCAAGAACTTGGTTTCTCCATTTTCACCCTCACCTGCAGTTTCCTTCGAAACTCCTTCCTCAGCTCACAAACATCCAAACAAACACCACAAACCTTCTTGAAACATCACCCTGATCACAAAGAACCACTCACATTGGCCTGAAACTGCCTGAATCACCATTGCCATTTTCAACTGAGCTTGAGCAGAAGCTGTTCAAACTCTTCATCTAGCCAGCACAAACTTCTCCAAAGCATTCAAGCATCATCAAGAGGTCATAAGGAGTGGATTTCACAAGGAGGGGAGGTCAGAAAGTTGCTGGAGTGAAAGCTTCGAATCTCAGGTAGCTCAAGAACTTTTTTTCCAGAAATGGATTTTTAAGTTCTAAACTTGCTCTCCATGCTTCACTGATTATCCTGGTGCTTTTAGTTTTGAAAATGGTTGAGAGATGAGAGTTTAATTGCTTTCTGAAACTCTGTTGACCTAAAAATTGTTTGGTTCGATTCATGCTTCTGGGGAAAAATAAATGAGTTTGGGCTTGGGGTTTTGATTCAGCAAGTTGTGGGGATCATTTCCATGTTTTTAGATTTCATTTTAGTTAGGTTTTGAGAGTTTTAGGGATTTTCAGGTGGGCTTCCCACCGGAGAAGATGACCGGAGGTCTCCTCCGGCCACCTGAAAATCATTAGGGCATAATCCCAGTCATTAAGTGCATTTGAATCTGGGACGTTGGATGCGTTGAAAAAGTTGACTTCGCGCGCGTGTGTATGGCTGAGATGCAGTCATTAAACCCTAATCCTCATTATTTATTTAATTAATTGAGATTAAATCAGTTTGAATTTGGGCCATCAGATGGCGCGCGCAGTCAACGTTTTCAAACCCAGACTCAATCCTGGCCCTCCATCCTGTTTACTTTCCATTTTATTTTGTTTTTATTTCATTCTTTTTCATTTAACTTGCATATTTAATTTAAAATAGTAAAAAATGTTTAAAAATTATGAAACTTTTTCTCATGAGTTTTATTAATTTTTAAGACACAAAAATATTTTTTATTTTATTTTTAGCATTAAAAAAGCATTTTTAAATATTTAAAAGATTATTTTTAATTGATTAATGAGAATTAATTTATTAAAAATACTTTTAGGTATTTAAAAATCACCAAAAAATTCATGAAATGTTCTAAGACATTTAGAAACATTGTCCAACCTTCAAACCAAATTTCTTTTTTGATCTTGATGCATTTTAAGAATTTCTCATTGAATTAAAATCATTTTTGTGCATTATTTTGATCCTAAGTTCAAAAAATTATTTCTGCCTATCCATGAAGAGTTGGACATTGATTCTTTTTGCATTGCATTGTGTTTAGCATGTAGTTTGTGACATTAAAAGGCCATGATTTGATCTTTCATTTTCAAATTGTTTGACATTTCTTTTGTTTAGGAACCCTAAAAACCCTAGAATCTTGTAAAAATCATAACTTGAGATTGGTTAGGAGTTGAGATCTCTCCTTTGGGCATTGGGTTAGTATAGGATTAGGGGTCCTTTGTGTGGCATTTTCCATTTTTTATCTTAGGGTTTGCTTCTGTTTTTGACTTTTGTTTGATGTTTGGTTCATAAACCCTAATTTGGGCTTCCACATGCATCCATCTTGCTTTCTCTTGCATAACATGACTTTCCATGACATTTCAAGCATCCATGTGATTCATTTGACATCATAAGACATATCATAAACATGTTTGATCATTGCACTTTGCATTTTCCATGTTGTATGCCATGTGCACTTCATAACTTTTCATGTGTTTCCATGTTTCCTAACTTGCTTCATTTGCATTCATAAACTTGTATGATCATTTCCATGTGCTGCCTCATGTTTGTAGCATCTCATAACATCATTAGCATCATGTATGTGCTTCTGGTTTTGTTTCTCATCATGTCATCTCATCCCATTTTGCATTGCATTGCATTTCCTTTCTAACCTTTCAGGTGGTAAGTAACTTTGAGAAGTGAATTTGCCTTCACTTCTCATAACTTTTCTTCTCATCTCTCTTGCATCCATTGCTGCATTTTCTGTATGTGCTTGAGTTTGAGCTTGCTCATGCCTCTTCTTCCCACTTTCTTCCTCCAAGTGACTTGACTTCTTGAATGAAGCAAGTTGTTTTGCTTCTCTTGATCCTTTCATCTGCTTCCTGGTGGTTCCATTGAAGATTTCTCTTGAAAACCTCACAAACCTTAGGAACAACCAAGCATGACAATTATTAGGGTTTTGATTAGTCTCCCCTCTTAGTTTCACCTTTGTGTCTCTTTTGAGTCTTCTCTTCTCACCTCATAATCAGGGATTAAACCCTAAAGGCTTTAAGGCTTTGTGATTAAGCTTATGCATGCATCCTTCTCTTAGGATGGAGTGTATAACTTTAATCCTAAGTGTTAAACCCTTAATGTGTTTACATCTCTTAATCAATTCACTTAATAAGTATCAAGACATCACACTTGTAACTTGGGCCTTGCATTAGGGTTCTAATTCTTCCTTAACTGGTTAAGAAGGACTAACCCTAGTGTTAATGGACAAGTCCCCCTCAAGTTGTCTTACAAATCATAAAAAACACTTCATTATCATACCATTAATTAAAATCCACTTAATCAAAAGGCTTGTTTTGTCATGAGTTTAATCCCTAATCATGGATTAAGTTGAGGAGCTTTCCTCAGCTTAAACATTCTCATCTATTATCCTTCTCTTAGGATGGTGTAATGAGTCTGTTTAATCCTTGATTATGGCTTAACCTCATTACTCAACACTAAACAAAAACACCAAAAACATCTAAATAATCACAAGTAGGTTAATGATCTTAAACCTACACCAAAGGTGATTAAGTGTGAGAATCTGACTTCACACTTAAGGTATTCTCATTACCCCTAAACAGAGGGAAGATGTGATGAGTTTACTAAATCCATTGGTTTAGACTTAAGCTCATTAACTTATGACAAACTTTCAAAAAAAAACAATAAAAGACTGAAAACTCAAAAAAAACAAACAATAATCGTCCCCTCCGGGATTCTTTTCTCATCTCATTCACTCACAAACGAGAACTTGCTTCTTCCGTCTAATGCAAGACAGTTTGCACCTGAGCCAGACAGGTCATACACTTGAGCATAGACAAGTAAGCAGTTCACAAGTCAATTCATCTTTCAGTCTCTTTGGGTCGAACTACGGTGTTCTGACTTCCTCATTGCACGAGAGGATACGTAGGCATAACTTAACAGTTATCGAACAAAAAGTCTCTGTATATTCCCCCTCCTCCAGCTTTATTCTTTTAGCCTCATTATCTTGAGCATTTCACTTTTATCTTTACACTGACACTGTATATACCACACTTTGCACTTCCTTTATACTGACACCTGTACTTTCTTTTCCAGCTCTCTTTTTGCACACAAATTGCACTGACACTACCCCTTTAAAACACAAATCTTTTAAGCGTGGATCCCGTCGAGTACGGCGGACAATCTGGGTGCTAACACCTTCCCAGGTTGTAACCAACCCCCTTTCTCAGTCTCTCTGGTTCGCGACCGTCTTATCCATCTTTTTCTAGGTCTATGCAGCATTGCCTTTCCTCCGGGATAAAAATGCCTAGCTGGCGACTCTATTCACCCCAGTGGGTTCACGGCTGTGTGTTCTCACTGTCCCCTTCGCCGATCGTTCGCGTCTGTACCCCTTTTGACCCGGTGTCATTTGGTGGGAGCGACAAGACTCAACCTCAACAGCAACAACAATAACCGCCACAGCGTAACAATTATCAACAGAGACCTTATCAACCGAGACAAGCTCGTCCGGCTAATAGGGTCCTGGAAGCCATTCCCATGACGTATACTGCACTGTTGCAGAGGTTGTTAGACTTGAACTTGATACAATTGAGGACACTAGCACCACCTCCACCTGGAGAGCTTCTAGTGGGGTACGATGCCAATGCTAGATGCGCGTTCCATTCAGGAGCACCCGGGCACTCAACTGAGAAGTGTAGGGCACTACAACATAAAGTTCAAGACTTGATCGACTCAAAGGTGATTAATTTTGCACCACCGCCTAATGTTACCTCAAACCCTATTCCAAACCATGGAGGGGCTAGAATAAATGCTGTTGACGGTGGTGAGAAGTTAAGCTTGATTCTGAATGTAGAAGAGGTGAAGACTTCCTTGCTGGTAGTAAAAGAAAGGCTGTTAAAAGGACAAGTGTTCCCGGGATGTGGTTCTGATTGTGAAAAGTGTTTAAGTTCAGTGAATGGCTGTGAAGACTTGAAGGTGGGGCTGTAGTATCTGATTGATGAAGGGTCGTTGCAGTTTGATAAGGTTGATGATAGAGGTGATTGTGTGTCTACCATAACAATCTACTATGATCCAACTGAAGTACCTGCCAGGAGGGAGCCTGTGACTATTTATGCTCCAGAAGTTAGTCCTGTTACTATTACTGTTCCCGGGCCTGTTCCTTATACTGATGATAAAGCCATCCCGTGGCATTATGGCTCAAATGTGTATGTGGAAGGACATAGGGTGGAGAGTAAGGCATTAACAATTGACCCGACTGTGGTGAACGTCAGAGGAGTTGGTGGTTTTACGAGAAGCGGACGTCTTTTTGCTCCTCAAGCCCTGAGAGGAGATCCTGAAGCTGAAGTTGCTACAAAGGCTAAAGGAAAGCAAATAGCGATCGAAGAAATGACAACTCCTGTTGCTGGACAAGGTACCTTTGAGAAAGAAGTGGAGGAATTTATGCGGATAATAAAGAAGAGTGACTACAAGGTAGTTGAACAGTTGAATCATACTCCGTCCAAAATATCAATTCTGTCTTTGATGATGTGTTCTCCCGCTCACAGAGAAGCCTTGCTGAAGGTCTTGCAGATGGCATACGTTCCACAGGAGATAACTGTTAATCAACTGGAGGCTGTAGTAGGCACTGTGAATGCAAGCCATGGGTTGGGCTTCACAGATAGAGATCTTACTGCTGAAGGCCACAATCACAACAAAGCCCTGCATATTACCATGGAATGTAAGGGTGCTGTTTTGTCACATGTCCTGGTTGACACAGGCTCTTCTCTCAATGTACTCCCTAAGAAAGCCTTGATGAAGCTGAATGTTGATGGCATCGTCTTGCGACCCAGTGATTTAATAGTTAAAGCCTTTGATGGGCCCCGAAGGTCTGTGTTCGGGGAAGTTGAGTTACCTGTGAAGATAGGATCTCAGGTGTTCAAGAGCACGTTTTATGTCATGGATATTCAGCCCGCGTATAGTTGCTTGCTGGGACGTCCCTGGATTCATGCTGCAGGTGCAGTAACATCCACTTTGCATCAGAAGCTGAAGTACGTGGTTGATGGCCAAGTGATCACTGTGTGTGGAGAAGAAGATATCTTTGTGAGCCACTTATCATCTTTCAAGTACGTGGAGATGGACGGAGAGATTCATGAAACGTTGTGTCAGGCCTTCGAAGCGGTTAATGTCAGCATTTTGGCTCCGGCAGAGAGGAACAATGAGAAGGAAGGGACCTCCATTCACTCCTACAAACAGGTCAAAGAAGTGGTTCAATCTGGAAGCGCCCAGGGCTGGGGCAAGTTGTTGGAATTAGAGAAGAAAGATGACAAGTTTGGTCTTGGTTATCAGCCTGGTGGGTCTAACTGGCCTCAGAGTGGTAAAGCCATAACTTTCACAAGCGCCGGGATGCTCGATCGCAACCACATCTGTGCAACAAGTGAAGAAGGGGATAGTGACTACGATTGGGATAGCTGGATTCACCCGTGTGCACCAGGGGATGAGGTCAGGAACTGGTCTGCCGAGGATTTCGTTCAAGTTACCTGGAAATCAAAGTAATTTACTTGTTTCCTTTTTATCATGCTGCATGTCAATCCTGCACTCTGCCCAAGGTGCACGGATCCATTTGTAGGGCCACCATGCTTTTAATGCATTTATTTTACCATGAAATAAAGGACATTTTTCAAGAAAATTGTGTTCTCTTTCTTTTGTTTTAAATTTTTCACAAAAAAAATAAATAAATAAAATGGCAATGTGTTTTTCCTTTTTTTTCTTTAGTTGTTTGCGTCTCTTTTGAAAAGAAAAAAATAGATTCTGAAATAAGCACATCATATGTGCAGTGTTGATCATCCGGATTCTAGTGATAACGTTCCTACTATGACCATGCATGACTTCGACAATCCTATCTACCAAGCTGATGAAGGGGATGAGGAAGATTGTGAACTCCCAGAAGAATTGGTCAGGTTGTTGAAACAAGAGGAAAGTGTCATTCAGCCTCATCAGGAAGAGATAGAGATTATCAACATCGGGGCATTAGAGTTAAAGAAAGAGATAAAAATTGGGGCCAGTCTGCAGACCGAGGTAAAGAAAGATTTGATTGGTATGCTACGTGAATATGTGGATATCTTCGCCTGGTCGTATCAAGATATGCCAGGGTTGGATACTGACATTGTTGTGCATAAGCTACCATTGAGAGAAGATTGTCCTCCGGTAAAACAAAAGTTGAGAAGAACTCGTCCTGACATGGCGATGAAGATCAAAGAGGAAGTTCAGAAGTAGTGGGATGCCAGATTCCTTGCCGTAACTAGTTACCCACCTTGGGTAGCTAATATTGTGCCTGTACCAAAGAAAGACGGCAAAGTTCGGATGTGCGTTGATTATCGGGATCTAAACAGAGCAAGTCCAAAGGACGACTTTCCATTACCTCACATTGATGTGCTGGTAGATAACACCGCTCAATTCTCGGTATTTTCCTTCATGGATGGCTTCTCCAGGTATAATCAGATCAAAATGGCACCGGAAGACATGGAGAAAACAACGTTCATTACCCCATGGGGTAGGTTCTGCTACAAAGTTATGCCCTTTGGTTTGAAGAACGCCGGGGAAACATATCAGCGGGCTATGGTCACATTGTTCCACGACATGATACACAAAGAGATTGAATGCTATGTGGACGACATGATTGCCAAGTCCCGAGACGAGGAGGAGCATCTGGTCAATCTCAAAAAGCTGTTTGATAGACTGATAAAGTATAAGCTGAGGTTGAATCCAAACAAGTGCACTTTCGGAGTGCGTTCCGGAAAGCTGCTGGGTTTCATTGTTAGCCAGAAAGGAATCGAGGTGGATCCTGCAAAAGTAAAAGCAATATAAGATATGCCTACACCGAAAACAGAAAAAGAAGTACGCGGGTTTTTAGGGAGATTGAATTACATTTCACGGTTCATATCTCATCTAACTGCCACGTGTGAGCCAATATTCAAATTGTTAAGAAAAGAGCAAACGGTCAGGTGGAATGAGGACTGTCAAAGAGCCTTTGAAAAGATAAAAGAATATTTGCAGACACCTCCGATTCTAATGCCTCCAGTTCCAGGACGACCACTTATCATGTACTTGACTATGCTAAAAGGGTCGATGGGGTGTGTTCTAGGCCAACATGACGAGTCTGGTCAAAAAGAGTATGCTATTTATTACCTTAGCAAAAAGTTTACCAATTGTGAATCCCGTTACTCACTGCACGAGAAAACTTGCTGCGCTTTGGTATGGGCTGCTCGCCGACTGAGACAGTATATGTTGACCCATACCACACTGCTAATTTCCAAAATGGATCCTGTCAAGTATATTTTCGAGAAACCAGCATTAACCGGAAGGGTTTCCAGGTGGAAAATGATTTTAACAGAGTATGATATACAATATACTTCTCAGAAAGCCATCAAAGGAAGTGTATTGTCAGATTACCTTGCACAGCAACCTCTTGAAGATGACTATCAGCCAATGAAGTTTGATTTCCCTGATGAGGACATCATGTACCTCAAAGCGAAAGATTGCGAGGAACCACTTCCGGAGGAGGGGCCAGACCCTGAATCCAAATGGAAGTTGATGTTTGATGGGGCAATCAATATCGACGGACGTGGAGTTGGTGTTGTTCTTATCACTCCTGAAGGTGTTCACTTTCCCTTCGCTGCCAGAATTACTTTTGGCTGCACCAACAATGAAGCATAATACGAGGCGTGCATAATGGGAATAGAGGAGGCTATTAATCTTCAGATTAAGACCCTCGATATATTCGGAGATTCAGCCCTCGTCATCAATCAGATTACCGGCAAGTGGTATACACATCAAGAACATTTAATTCCTTACAGGGATTATGCCAGAAAACTGTTGACGTTCTTCACAACAGTTAAGCTTCAGTACATACCACGAGATGAGAATCAATTTGCCGATGCATTGGCTACTTTTTCTTCGTCCATCAAAGTCTTGTGTTGGAATTATGTGCCCAGGATTGACATTCCAGGCTTGACGCACCAACTTATGTTTTCTCTGTAGACGCAGTGTCTGACGAGAAACTTTGGTACTTTGATATCAAGCTCTTCCTGGAAAAACAAGAATACCCGGCTGGGGCATCATCCAACGACAAGAAGACCTTACGGCGACTTGCTGCTAGCTTCTTCTTAAATACTGACGGGGTTTTGTATAAGAGGAATTTTGACATGGTTTTGCTCAGATGCGTGGATAGACACAAAGCAAGCCTGTTAATGCAGGAAGTCCACGAGGGATCTTTCGGTACTCATGCAGGAGGACATGCAATGACTAAGAAGTTGTTGAGGTCGGGGTACTATTGGATAACAATAGATGAAGATTGTTGTTCGTATGCCTGTAAGTGCCACAAGTGCCAGATTTATGCAGACAAAGTGCATGTTCCTCCTAGCCCGCTCAACGTCATGTCATCTCCTTGGCCCTTTTCTATGTGGGGCATTGACATGATCGGGAAAATAGAGCATACTGCTTCAAATGGTCATCGTTTCATTCTGGTCGCGATCGATTACTTTACTAAGTGGGTTGAAGCAACGTCTTATGCCAATGTCACTCGTCAAGTGGTAGCCAGATTTTTGAAAAGAGACATTATTTGCAGATACGGAGTGCCCGAACGAATCATTACTGACAATGGTTCTAACTTGAACAACAAGATGATGGGAGAATTATGCCTGGACTTTCAGATTCAGCATCACAACTCTTCTCCTTACCGACCATAGATGAATGGTGCGGTAGAGGCGGCAAATAAGAATATTAAGAAGATTGTGCAAAAGATGGTTATTACTTACAAATATTGGCATGAGATGTTACCATTTGCGCTGCATGGGTACCGAACGTCAGTCAGGACGTTAACCGGGGCAACTCCCTTCTCATTGGTATATGGTATGGAGGCAGTCTTTCCTGTTGAGGTAGAAATTCCTTCATTGCGTGTGATGATGGATATGAAGCTTGATGAGGCTGAGTGGGTACGGGCTCGATACAATCAGTTATGTCTAATTGAGGAAAAGAGATTAGCGGCTATCTGTCATGGTCATCTTTATCAGAGGAGAATGAAGCGAGCATTCGATCAACGAGTACGTACTCGGGAGTACCAAGTAGGAGAGCTTGTAATCAAGAGGATCGTTCCTCCAGGTTCAGATCACAGGGGCAAGTGGACTCCAAATTACGAAGGACCATTCATAGTGAAGAAAGTTTTCTCAGGCGGAGCACTGATGCTCACCACTATGGATGGAGAAGATTTCCAATCCCCTGTTAATTCGGACGCAGTTAAAAAACACTTCGCATAAAAAGACCCGCTGGACACAAAAACAGAATTAAAGTCCAGGCAAGAAAAGGGCATCCCGGCGAGCTAAAAACAAAATAAAAAGCTCGGGCAAAAGTTAGGGAAAATAAATATAAAAAAATGTACACCCGCTGAGTTGAAAAGCCACATCGGACAACTCAGGCAAAAAAAGGGTATCTCGGTGGATTGAAAACCCGAAAGGGCGATCCACGCAAAACAAGGGAATAAGCGAACAACTGTGATCCGAGTAATCTGAACCGAGTCGTCGTTTCGTACAGCCTGACAATATCAGAAGGATAAGAATCAGTCCCCTCATCTTCTCAGAAAGCGAGGGCAAGAATGGAGAGTTTTGAAGACATGCTGGTCATAGCAAGAAGGAAACTCATTGGGATGCCGTGCCCATTGCCATTAGGATAATTTATTTTTTTAATTTTATGGTAGCTACCTCTTTCCAGGTGGTTGCTTCTTGATGTAAAAACTTTGCCTATTCAGAGGCCTTTCAATAAAAGAATATTCAGTCAAAAAGCTATGTTGTGTTTATCTTTTGTTTGCAAAAATGTCCTGAATTTTTTTGGCGAAAAATAATAAGCATGGTGTTTATTTTGAAAAAATGACATTGCAGGGAAACATTTGAAATCCTCTTTGAGTGTCGGGTGACGATGGATGAACAGATCATACCATGCAAGTCCCCGGGGCACATATGTGTTTTCTGTTGTTGCAGGTTTTGCAGGATGGCGTTACATTCTCCCAAGCAGAATTTTCTCCAGCTGAGTCAGAGCAGGTGGGATCCCCAGGCAGTTTATTTTCCCACAAGTGAAATATGCCCATCAGGCAGTGGGAGACCGATTCCCCACATAGTTTATAACTGTCAAAAACTTGTCTTCCCAAGCAAAGGATATTTGAGGAAGCATCTCCCCCAGCCGTGTTGGAAGATCGTCATCCCCCCCACAGAGTTTCATGATTGAGATACAACCATCATTGAAATATTCCCCAACACTCGTTTGTGTTTGATAGTTGATGTTGCTCGTCTGCACTTCCCAACACTCGTCTGTGTTCTCACTTTGGTACTGCTCGTTTGCTTTCCCCAGCAGTTACTCATGGTTGTAATTGCTTGTCGCTCGTCTGCGCTTCCCAACACCCGTCTGTGTTTGATATTTGATGTTGCTCGTCTGAATTTTCCAACACTCGTTTGTGTTCTCACTTTGGTACTACTCGTTTGCTTTCCCCAGCAGTTACTCATGGTTGTAATTGCTTGTCGCTCGTCTGCACTTCCCAACACCCGTCTGTGTTTGATATTTGCTTGTTGCTCGTCTGCATTTTCCAGCACTCGTCTGTGTCTGTTATCTGTTTGGAGCTCGTCTGCATTGCTTGGATACTCGTCTGTATCATCCCTCACACTTGTCTGTGTTAACTTATATCCATATGTGTTGATGTGATAATTACTCTGGTACTCATCTGTATTGCTACTCCAAATGCTCGTCTGTGTTGGACTTCTGGTACTCGTTTGTGCCAGCGGCTGATATTCGTCTGTATCATCGCCTGAAGCGCTCGTATTTGTTTCTTAGATCATCGTCTGATATTCGGTTGTATCATTGACTTATGGCACTCGTATGTGTTCTCTTGATGATCATCCAATGCTCGTCCGTATTGAAGAGGTTTGAAGTCCTAACGGTGGGATTAAACGTCAAAATGGTTACCGGTCCTGGCGTAACAGGTTTATCCGAAGGAGGTTCGTCTATCTCAAAACCACTTATTTACGCAAGATTTGTGAGGAGGGTTCGTCCAATCCTATTGTTGCACCTGGCGTAACAGGTTTGCTCGAAGAAGGCTCGTTGTCTTAGACCATATATCCACGAAGGATATATGAAAAGGGTTCGTCTATCCTGTTTATGCATGTCTATCCCACAGACTTAAGTGCATCACCGGTCCTGGCGTAACAGGTTATCCGAAGGAGATTCGTCTGTCTCAAGTCATATAGTTTGCAAAGTGTATGAGGGCTCGTATGTCCAGTTCCTGGCGTGACAGGTTTATTTAAAGAGGGCTTGTATGTCCAGTTCCTGGCGTAACAGGATTGTTCGAAGAAGACTCGTCTGTCAAAGTATTCTTATCCAAAATAACAGTTCAACTTGGAAGGAGCTCGTCTGCTTTATCTTCACTTCAGTCACCAAAGCGTCATTTGGTTGGGTTTATTTCTCAGTGCTTGCATTCTCCAACAGAGTGTAAATTTTAGATTTTCTTGGTATTCAACCACAATTCATCTTGAACGGTCGATAGCCCGTGCTACCTTCCTTTTTAGATTAACAGTTGTTTGAATAGGGGCAGCTGTAACACCCCAAATTTGCCCTCTTCTTTTTTAAGCATCATCACCATATCATATCCTTGGCATCTTTGCATGGAAAGATGAGGCATAACATTCTCATAACCTAACATTAGGTATATGGTCATCTGTGGAGGGATTTGAAGCATCACAAGCTATAACAAGAGGCCCAGTGGACTTGTCCAAGTCCTATGAGGAGTCTACATGACATTCACAAGTGCAAGATCAGTCACTAAAGCTCAAGAGGCTGGGAGAGCACTAGAGAATCCAGGCTAGGGCAAGCTCCTATACAATGATCTCAAATTAGGGTTTCACTTTCAAGCATGAAATCTTTGTGACTTTGGCCATTTCATCTGGGCAAAGTCTCTCATATGACAAGAGGATCCTAGGGATGAAGTTTGATGAGAAAATTCCTTAGGGAAGTCAGTTATTTCATCAGAAGTTAAAAAATGCAACTTTTCTCCTGTATGAGGGAAATCCTGATTAGGGTTTTGGGCCATATCCTCATATATTCTTAATTTTGACCATTTATTGTGGGCAAAGGTTTTTATTTGGTCTGCATGGCTTATGTATGAAGTTTGAGGCCAAAATTCATTGAAAAAGTCAAGGTTTGGTTCAATTACTTGAAGGTGAAGCAAGAAAGTCAACTGTGCAGTCAGAAAAGTCAACATGAAGATTTCAGAGTTTTTTTAATCAAGATTATCATTTTTGAGGTCATATCATGTCAAGGAATAATTCAGTTGAACTTAAATGTCAAAAATCAGGAGTATGCAAAAAGTTACTAAATTTGGAAGTTTCCATTTTTGGAAATTATTTGTCCCTAAACTTCAAGCTATTATTTCATGTGCGAAAAAGATCCGAATGATTTTCCGGTGAACACGAAAGTTGTAGAGCACGATTTTTCCTTTCCGACAAGTCGTAGAACAATTTCATAGCATTTTTAGAACTCAAGTTATGATTTTTTGAAGTTTGGAGCATTTTTAGGGTTTTTGGTGGACACGTGTCAATTAGTCATTGGTTTATTATTTAAATGAGGTTATGTGGCGTGACATTTTTTTTTGTTCATAAACATTTCTAGTGGGTCCATGAGTTTGTTTGTGTGACCAAATATTCAAAAGTAATACAAAGGCATGTGTGTGGTGATGGTATACGAAAATAGGAGGAAAAATAAGCATTTTGGCTACAATCAATCTCTGCCTGCCATTTGTTCCTTTTGCATTTGCCCTGAGATCATGCTTTTCCTCATTCTCACGCGGACACCACCAAGAAGGAAAGAGAGAGAGAGAGAGAGAGAGAGAGAGAGAGAGAGAGAGAGAGAGAGAGAGAGAGAGAGAGCTCACGTGACCAAGCAGTCATGCACCCCATGCACCACACCAAGTCAACCAATCACAACCCTCCCCTCATTTTTGTCACCCAATAATGATTCACCAGCACACGCACACCACCATAACATCCTACACCATCATTCATTTGATCCATTTCAAAATTACAAACTGGAAAAAGAGCCAAGAGGTCACGCAGGTTGCATTGTGGTGAAGGCAAGGAAACTGATTTGGTTTGCACACCTCAATATCATACACTCTACACCCTTGCTATAAAAGAGAGCTAGGTCACACTTCAGTTTTTTTTACACAGCAAATCACACGCCTCACTTCTCTCTTTCTTATTGTGCTCTCAAGTTACATAATAGAAAAGAGCCATTTCCAGATCTGGTTCCTGACTCTCACACCTCATTCTTCATATTCAAGATCTCTGCATCTTCCATTCAACCTCACAACACCTCCATAGACAAGGTCTTGAAGCTGCGAGCAAGCTGAAGGTTCAATCATTCTCTCTGATTTTGCAGCATCTTCATATATCAGCCTTTATTTGGCTCAGAGGACTCTCAAGGGAACTCATTGCGATAGTCGAGCATCGCCTTGATGTTGTCAATGTGATCGTCGGGGTCAGTGGTCCCGTCATAGATGGCCAAATTTGGGGGTTTCTCCATGCCCTTGGGGAGTGGAGCCTCCATTATCGCCCACGAGAGGGGGAAATGTGGGTCTTCTTCGTCGCTCCTCAATGAGGAGAGTTCATCATTACCAGGGCTCTGGTCGTGCCTTGGTGAGGCCCCTGATCGGTCGGTCTCACGGCGTGCTTGCGACCTACTTTTGTTGGGTTCCGGGGAGCGTCGTCCCCGACGCGGAGGGGAGCGTCCCCGCTTCTCCGCAGCTTTTGGATGTTGCAGTGTCCTTCATTCTTGTTGAGGTCGGCTCTCTTGCCGGTCAGCTTCCAGGGCCATGATTCTTTCATGCTGCTGGTAGAGCATGAAGCTGGCCTGATTGAGGGCGTTCACCATAGCAATCATGGTGGCGTCCCCCTCGAAGGGCACTGGGATGGGATGGAACGTGGTGACCGCCGGGTCCTGAATCTGAGGTTGGTTCCCATTGTTTTCGGGTTCAGGAGACGGGGTGGAAGGGTGCCCGTCTCGGGCGTCAGATTCATGGTAATTCAAATTGTCCTCCATCGCGTAGTCGACGAGGGGACGGTTACGGTCATTGGGTTGTTCTCCGGCCATGCTGAAAGGATGGAGTAGTTGAGATTTGATCTTCTGCTGTGGAAGAAAGGGAAGCTAATTTCCCACAGATGGCGCCACTGATCTTACCTGATCAGGAGGACCTTCCAGAAATTGGGTGAAGACAGCAAGTGGATGGAAAAGAGGGGGTGTACCTACAAGGCGATCCGATTTCAAAGTTAATAGAGGTACAATAAATAGGTAAGTTAAAGAGTGGAATCAGAATACCTGACCCTTTAGTGAAAAAGGGTATTTATAGTGAGCCCCCAGCACTGGGCCAAGGTCCTTCCTTGGGCTGGATCGGCTAGGCCCAAGGAAGAACTGCCAAGGAACGTGTGAGAAGCGTGAAGACCTAGCTAAGTGGTCTGGTCCTTGGTTCAACCGCCCATATCCTTCAGGAGATAATGGGGGACGGTTGGGTGACGTGGCAAGTGAACTGTCAGACACGTTCTTTGCCCATTCTGGGTCTGCGCCCGACACATAGCATGTGTGCCCGACCGTTAAGTGTCCCTGTCCATCTAGCAGACGTGCTTGCCCGAGCATATGGGCCTCTGCTCGACATATTGGACCGTAGCCCGATATAGTCTGGAGGCCCAGTTCGAAACACTAATTATGACTTAAATGCAATGCATATGCGTGAGGCGCCAACCACATATTGGTGATGAAAATATGAGGGAAAATTTTGGGGTGCTACACTATGAATTCGTAGTATTACATCCCCAGTTATTCTAAGGCATGTTGAATCCTCAAGATTTCGTTTGTTTCCTAGAATTTCCATTTCAGTAGAGATCATGGCTTTTGAAAATTTTGTGCTGAGGTTCTCATATATATTTTTCTTTTGATTCTTCTATTCTTGATTTAGTTTATTCATTGGATGTCATGCATCTTTCTTCATTTTCTTTTTCAACTCTTCTTTCTTCGACTACCTCTAATTCTTATTCGATTTCCCTTTCAACTTCATAAATCCTAGGATTATTTAATGTATTCTTATTAAAACCTTCATTTGATTGAGCTACCACTTGTTTAGATAAATGCCCAATTCGATTTTCATTATTCTTCATGGATGCTTGAATGATCTTGTTGGATGGTTTAATGTTTGAGTTCATTTCTTCTAAGTTTCTCTGAGTGAAGTTCTTGAATCGGTTCAAAGTCTCTTCTAGAAAGGATGACTTCTGTGGTGGCTCTTGAGGAGCTTCTTGGTTAAAATTTTAACATTTATTGTTGCTCCAATTAAGATATGAATGAACATCCCAACAAGGATTATAGTTATTTGAGTAAGAATTTAGATCTCAATAATTTCCTGCATCACACACCTCTTTAAGGTATCTCGCTGGTACACCAAAGCCATTGACGCGACCTTCACCACATAAATCACATCATAATTCTCTGAATGAATTAATATTTGTAGGAACTAGAGTTGAGGTAGCCAATTGCTTTGTAAACACCCAAGTTAATTTTAGTGGAAATCTAACGAGGAAATTTTTGGGGATTGGAGTAAGCATCTGGTTTAAGGCCGAACCAATATAATCTCTGTGCGATCTTTCTTACCTTATCTCTTTATTATTAAGGAATTTATCTTTTTTGATGCCTATTCTCTATTCATTTTTTTTCTAACATAAATAATCTTAAATCAATCATTTTCATGAAGATGTTTTTAAAATCTATTTATCACAATTCACTCATGTTATGTTTGAAGTGACTTGTTTAACACCATCAACATATTCTTTTTCCCAAAATTAGTTGTAGCCAGTTGACAACTCCTGCTTGCAATTACCTCAGAATTTTAACACTCTTACATCCAAGAGTAGATTTTAAAATTGATAACGTGTATACATCAAGATAAAACTTAATGTATAAATGTTAATTTCATTCACAAACCATTACATTTTCATTAATTTATTAAATTAACAAAACTAACAAAAAGATCATCAATCTATTTTTTTTACCAATATAATATGTTTGGTTGGTCTAAAAAAGTGTTCAAAGAAACTTAAAAAAAAAAATTAAACTCAAATTTCAAGATCTTTATTTTGCATAAATAACAACTAAGCCTTATCCCACAAAATAGAGCTGACTATATGATTCAACTTTTGCCAGAACATTATATTAAGGACCATGTTTCTATCCAAATAATTAATCCCAAGATTTTTCTTAATGACTTCTCTTAAAGTATTTCTAGGTCTTCCTATTCCTCTATTTGTTTAACTTCTCTCCATCCGGTTTACTCTCCTTATCACAGAATCTACAAGCCTTTTCTATAAATGCCCAAACCACCTAAGTCTATTTTCCACATTCTTCTCAACTATAGACGCTACCCCGACAATCTCTCTAATATTTTCATTTCCAATCTTATCCCGTTGAGTCTTATCATACATCCATTGCAACATCCTCATCTCTTCTACACTTAGTTTTTTTTTTTCGTGTTGATACTTAACCGTCCAATATTTTGTCCCATAAAACTTTTATGTCATATCAAACACCTGACGCACTTCTTCAATTCAGCCACCCATCTTGAATTCAATGATTTACACCTCCTTCAATTTCTCCATCATTTTGTATTACAAACCCAATATATTTAAACTGTGTGACTTGAGGGATAATGTGGTCTCCAACTTTCACCTATAGGTTAGAAACACTTATTCTTTTGTTGAACTTACATATATTCGATATACTTCGTCTTATTTCTACTTAGACAAAAATCATGCATTTTTAAATCTTGCCTCCAAAGTTTCCAAAACCTCTCATTTAAATCCTAATTCAAATCTCCAAGAAGGACTATATCATCTGCACAAATCATACATCTCAGTGCAAGCTCTTAGATGTGTTTCGCGAGAACATTTAAAACTAATGTAAAAAGATAAGAGACTTAGGATTGAACCTTGACGCAAACCAATTGTAAAGAGTTAAAGTTGAATTTTATATTGTATAAAAAAGAGAAATAAATATTTTTAATGGGACCTACCTTAAAAGTGTTTCCACTAAAAAATAGAGAGAAAGTTGAATGTGTGATTAAAGTGGAAAAAGACAATTTTTTCATTCTCCATATGAGTATTTATGTAAATTTGAAATAAATATCTTTCATTCCTTCCATTTCCCATTTTCATTCCCCTCTCATAAAACAACTTAAAAATTATCCTACTTTCCATCCATTTTCTATTCACTCTCACTTTTTCAATATTCTTTTGTCTTACTTTCATTCATTCATATTTCTCTTCTCTTCGCATTCAACCCAATCCTTAGTAATCATTAATTATGAAAACACATTAACATTATCCTAAACTATATAGAAGCACACAAAATTAGTTCATATGTTCAATAAGTGTTGTTAAATACCTCATCTTTTCTCCAATTCAATAGAACGTTTTCCTTTTAAAAACATGTTTAAGAATAATTATCATCAATAATCAACAATAAATTACATTTTAATTCAAAATGCAACTTGGCACAAATACTCCCACTTAAAAATAAACATAAACTAACCAAACACTTAGACTCAAATGATAAACAAACTTCTGCTAAGAAATAAAGGTAAGAAAATACATAAACATAATCTAAGTTTATGTAAAGTTAAATTTCTTGTAAAAATTTATGTTTTAGAGTCTTAAAATAATAAGCACTTAATAAATAGCAACAAGCAACATTTTCATCAATCTCACTCACTCTAGTGTGCACGTGTAAACCTCTCTGTGAAGACAATGCTTTAAGCTAAAAATCACAAGTAGTTATATTTTTCCTTTACCTTAAAGATCATATATCAATCTTAGAATCTTGGAGTGCAATTGAAGAACAAACTATAATTTATTCTTTAATCCTCATATATATACACTACAATACACATACTAGATGTTAAACATTTACTACCAAATTGTGTTAAGATTAAAAAATGCATCTACTAGAATCTATAACCCCTTTAATTTTCTTCATAATCACACTAAACAATTTTTATGGTAAGTATCCATTATTATCTGAACTGCGTTAATAAAGATCGATCGTGTTTAGTGTTATTTACTTTTGTTTTTGCAGGTAATGTAGAGGGACATCAAGCAACATTCTATATACACAACAAATGTCCTTTTCCAATATGGCCAGCAACAGCACCAAACACTGGTCAACCAATTATAGCAGAAGGTGGATTCTATCTTCCTTCAAGCCAAACAAAGAAAATTCTAGCACCATGGTCATGGAGTGGAAGAATTTGGGCAAGAACAGGTTGTAATTTTGCTTCAAATACTTGGAAACCATCTTGTGAAACAGGAGATTGTGATGGAAAACTAGCATGCAATGGACTCATAGGAACTCCACCAGTTACATTAGTTGAAATCACACTTCAAGGTGATAAAGGAAAACCTAGTTTCTATGATGTTAGTCTTGTCGACGGCTATAACATTCCGGTCTCCGTTGTCGTTCCAAATAAGAACGTAAATTCGAAGTGTAACATTCAAGGTTGTTTAAAGGATGTTAGAAGTTTGTGTCCACATGAGCTTGAGGTTTTGAATTCTAATGGAGAAGTTGTGGCTTGCAAAAGTGCTTGTTTGGCTTTTGATCTTGATAACTTTTGTTGTAGGAATGGTTATGGAAGTCCTGAGAAGTGTAGGGCAAATGTTTACTCGAAAATATTTAAGGAGGCTTGCCCTAATTATTTTAGTTATGCTTTTGATAACCCTACTCCTCTTGTGAGTTGTGGATCCTTAGAATATGTAATCACATTTTGTCCTAATGGGTGGGGTGGTGATGTCGCTAATGTGCTGAAATCTCGTATTGAAGTTTCTGATGTCTGACGCATCTCAATATCTAACATGGAATAAACACATATAAAATTTTTTAATATTTGGGCAGATGTCTGAGTATCTGTGTCAACTCTTATATATATTTTTTAATATTTTGTATTTTTTAAAATTTTTTTTATCGTGGAAGTTTGGATTAGAATCAAATTAGCATTTGATTCTTAAGACACTCTTTGATATTGATATGTTATAATAAAACACTTGATCGATATGTTGATTATGTTGATGTATGACATACTACTTAATGAGAAATGAATAATCAAATATTATATTAATCTTTGTTATGGACAATGATTTTGATTTTATTAGTGATAAGAGTATGAAATAGGTTTTTTATTTATTTTCTTATGCAATAGTTATAATATGAGAAATTGAAATGTTCATAAGGCTGTCTAAGAACTGCATACATAGAATTATTTTGTTCAGAATCTCTCAGTGTTTGTATTAGTGTCGGTTTCTGATATTTGAGAATTAGTTTATGTTAGTGCATGTTATTTTGGTGAAGAAATAAAAAAAATCCATGAGTTATGACTTCTTTAAGTCTTCTAAAGAGGATTAGATACGGAGGTAGATGATTTTCAACTACTAAATTGAGATATATAAATATAAAGTGAAAAAAGTCTAGATAATTTGTTAAATTGATTGTGTATTACATGATAGAGAAATGGATAAAGAGTCTTTTGGGCTATAATGTATTACAAAAAAAGAATGTATACCGAGACCATTCTATTTGTCATCCTCCAATTTTTTTATAATGACAGAAATGACCTTTAAAAACATCACATTAAATTTCTGGTAACATAAAAAAAATTCCGATATTTTTTAAAATTTCCGATAGTATTTGAAATTACTGGTATACTGGTAATTTCAACTTTCTGATATTTAACAAAAAAAACTGGATATTTGAAGTGTTCAGGTTTATATCGGGAATTTCACATCTCTTGAAATTCCCGGTAGTTATTTTTAGGATTTTTTATGGACGGTCACAATTTTACCGACAATTTTGTATGACTGTGATTGCATCGACAGTTTGTGTGACACATAATTGACGCACCTTTGTATAAATAGGAGTTAGGTCTTGTGGTTAAACACATCTGAAAAACATGCCTCTTCCTCAAATTTTTATTAAGGCAATTTTTTTAATCAAGATTAATGCAATGTAAGGAATATATCAAAATAATATAATGTTATGTCATAAATGTCTGGATAATATACATATAATACATATGATACATATAATACAAATAATACAAATAATACAAATCATATCTAAATAGCCCCCCACAAGCTATATGTGTAACCCGAGCTAATGCAGTATAAATCTCCCCATCTGGGTTTACCACCCATGACCTCACCCACAATAACTACAATCATCTAAAAGCACTGCTGATCCTTGGGGTGATGTGTTAGAGGAGGAGGAGGCGAAGATGCATCATCAATAGGTCCCTGATCATTATAAGGTACATCCTCAACTGGCGGTGACATGATGTGAGGATGTGATACAATGAGGTACCACTCCAAATAGCCGTCCTCACACTGTGCAGGATACTGAGCAGTAACAACTCGAGCTAGGATGGCACGATCAGAGCTGAGAAAATGACTCTGAAACCACCAATCAATACCTGCAGATGGTGTATCAGGAATTGCTAGTGATATAGTTTGAATGTTTCCGTACTGACACAAACATCTTTCAGGCAGGTGTCTAGCAACCAAAGCCCCTACCGCATATATCCAAAGTATAAAGACGACTCCTCGAACTCACAGTGTACTCTATGAGCGTTGTAGGGTGTCCATATCACGTCCTCAACTGTAAGCGCATTCAGACGCCACCTGTACTCAGCTAAACCACCAATGTGTGACTACCTAGCCTTCCACCTATTCGCTCGTGGGTCCCCTATAGGGCAAGATCCTCCTATCACATATGCCCGAGAAGTGTTACAGATGCAACACTGAGATCATAAAAACAATAAATTAGAAATAATAATATTTGTAAAAAATAAATACAAAAGCAATAACATGCAATAAAATATACTTGTAACAAACTAAGATACCCAGCAAGCTGTGCCACCAGTCTGTACTTACACGTATTACACTAGATATTTGTAATAATACTTACATAAAATATATTTATTTATGTTAATAAAATTTATTTATACAATTAAAATAATATTTACAAATACTATATTATTATTTGATATTTATAAAAATAAATCGTTGCATAAATATTTTTATAATAAATACCAACCAATGCCCACGAGTATTGATTTGATTTGATTTTTTAAATACAAATTATTATTTTTATATTTACTAATTTCTGTTAATCCTATTTTTAAAAAAACAAATGCGCGTCGTAACACACAAGTACTCAGACAAACATACATATATTGATATGCGTATCCCATGAAATAGATATTTGTAATAATTTTTTTTGGAGCAAAAGAAAGGAATTATATTACCCAAAAAATTTAAAATAGTATAAAGCCGATCCATGGGTCTAGGCACCTAAGAGACTACATCAACTAGTCGAACAATCAATCAACTAGAATCAAATTTTATTACAATACATATCAAGTTTTTTGTCAGTCCCAGCTCGAAGAGGATAATATCAATGATATTTTTACTTTGGACACCCTCAACCGTCTTGTTCTAGAAAATCATCTTGTTTATACCCGTCCATATAGTGTAAGTAGTTTCTGCTAGAGAAATCTTTATAAGTTTACGTCTCCAACAAGACACGATCATCCCTGCAACCACGATTCTCAACCAATACCGAATAATCACATCCACGACATGATTATTCCATCAAATGTATGCGCATGCAGACACAACAACGGATACCATATCACAATACACATGAACACATCATGCTTTACGATCCTCATGATCTCATCAACCAATCATCAGTGCATCTTATTCACACATAGAGCATATACACATCTCATGTTTTAATTTTATATTTATATTTGTGAAATAAATATTAATATTTTAATGGCGTAATTGAATTAATTGGAGAAGAAAGTATTTTATGAGAATAATAATAATAATATAAGGTGCACTATTATAATGTTGTTATTATTTAAATAAAATAAAATAAAATAGTTAGTTAGAGGTTTAAGGGGCAAAGGTGGAATTGTTGTTTTATGAAAAGAGGAAATAGGGAAACAAACCTCATTCATCGTATTTTGACGAAGAACAGAGAGGTCTGGAGAAAGAGGAGAAGAAGGGCAAGGTCAAGGATCGTAGATCACCAAGACCAAAAGTTGTGAAGGAAAGCTTCGATTTTAAGGTAAGGGGGGGAGAAAAGGGTTTATGATTGGTGATAGGACATAGAAGGGTAATTGGGAGTTCCTTCCTCCCTTAGGTATTTTAAGAGATTATGATAATAATGATTGAATTGATGCAATATTGTGAAATTGTTGATGAATATGATTATACGATGTGTTTTGAAAATATATTTGGT
Source organism: Lathyrus aphaca (assembly GCA_963966055.1). Taxonomy (NCBI): domain Eukaryota; kingdom Viridiplantae; phylum Streptophyta; class Magnoliopsida; order Fabales; family Fabaceae; genus Lathyrus; species Lathyrus aphaca. The sequence goes on along the minus strand of OZ014519.1, from coordinate 509,425,621 downwards.
GTTGTGTGTTTGGTATTGGGAGGAATGGCATATGAAGGTTATGGGGGATATGATGAACAGAGAAGAGGATTAAACCTTATAGATTCCCTAATTTGATTTAGGAAAGTTTATTAATAAAACTAGTTGAGGTTATATGTATAAATGGATAATAAACATGTGAATTGGTTGGTTTTGAGTGCTAAATTCGACTTAGAATGATTGGCGTTCGTACAGGTGAGAAAGGAGGAAGAAAATGGGAAAAACGTAAAAATAAGAATTTTGGGAGTCAGGTGCCATGACACGGGCCGTGTCAGGCTTCGGGAAATGGGTTTTTGGTGATTTGGAGGGGCGTGACCCCAGGCCGCCTGAAATGGGCCGTGTCAGGGGACACGGGAGGCCGTGTCAGGCCACTGTAAATGTGATTTTTCGTCCGTTTTAAGGTGTATTTGACTCATTCTTCTAATGTAGGATTATATTAGTGAAATAAGACTTTGAGGATGTTCTAATTGTGAATATAGGACTTGACAATTAGTTGCATAAGAAAGCCTAAGTGTTTAATTGAATTATATGAATATGTAGATTGTTATAATTGTGAATAACATGAGATGTGTGTATGCTCTGTGTGTGAATAAGATGCACTGATGATTGGTTGATGAGATCATGAGGATCGTAAAGCATGATGTGTTCATGTGTTTTGTGATATGGTATGCGTTGTTGTGTCTGCATGCGCATACATTTGATGGAATAATCATGTCGTGGATGTGATTATTCGGGATTTGTTGAGAATCGTGGTTGCAGGGATGATCGTGTCTTGTTGGAGACGTTAACGATGCATTCGGGGTTCTATTTAATGAACCGTTATTGTGAGTCGGTACCGCATTTGCATTGTGCATTTGAGTCGCATTGCATTATGATTGATTGAATAACATGATTGATAATTTTGTATGATTATGGGTGAATTACTTCTTCATATATGTCGTATGTGCCGTTATATTATGAATTTATTTCTCACCCCTCTGTTTGTTTTGTTGCGTCAGTGCTTCTTCGGAAGTGCAGACAATTCAGGTACTTGAGAAGTACGCTGGTGTGATGTACATGTCCTAGGAGCTCTGATATGTAACGGGAACGGGGATCTTTGTCCACATTTACTTTTAATGTTTAGAAAAACTTATTTTTATAATTAAACTTGAATTGAAGAACCTTATTATGTGTGATTTGTTAAGCCTTTGAGCTATTGACGTTAAAGATTTGGATTCCGCTGTTTTCTTTTATTAACGATTTTGATGAACGATGATGATGTAACATTTCACTTTGGACAAGTAACTCTGATTTTATTAAAGATTTATATAAATATTTATGAGGGAAAAATGGGTGTTACAATTGGTATCAGAGCAGGTCGGTCCAATCGGCCAGATTGAGTCAATCCTTAGAATAGGAGTCGTGTGTTTCCTAACCCGAGTTATTTGTTGTATCGGTATGGCAGGAAGGAATGATGTTGCTCTTGCTGCGGCTATGCAAGCCATGGCGCAGACGGTTGAGAACGTTGTTCAGGTCGTTCAGGGTGGAGGAAATGCTCAGTCTCGTGCATTAGAGCAATTCCGGAATAACAGACCGCCGACGTATGAAGGTGGAATTCTGGATCCAGAGGCTGCGCAGAAGTGGTTGAAAGCTGTTGAGAAGATCTTCAGAACCATGGGATGCTCCGATGATCAAAAAGGTGAGATTTGGTACTCACATGCTGGAGGGCGAAGCTGAAGTCTGGTGGGACAACAGTCACCAAAGGTTGGAAGACGCGGGTACGGCTATCACATGGGCGGTATTTCGCAGAGAGTTCTTGGAGAAGTACTTCCCAGAAGACATCCGCAGTGCTAAGGAGGTTGAGTTCTTGGAACTCAAGCAAGGTAATATGACAGTGGCGGAGTATGCTGCCAAGTTTGAAGAACTAGTGCAATACTGTACGCACTACAATACTGAAGAGGCAATGACTTCCAAATGTCTGAAGTATGAGAATGGACTGTGTCCTGAGATTAAGTTGGGTATTGCTTACCAAAAGATCAGGAATTATCCAGAGATGGTAAGTAGAAGTAGGATTTATGATAATGACAACAGGGCGCGGATTGCACACTACAAAGCTGTGAATGATAAGAAAGGGAAGCAGAGATTTGGCGGTACTCCTTACAGTGCTCCAGCTGACAAAGGGAAGCAAAAAGATGGTAATGAGAAGAAACCAAGTGGGGGAGGAAGCACTCCTGGTGTGCTCAAATGCAACAGATGTCACGGCACGGGACATCGTGCCAATAATTGTCCTACTGAAGAAAATAAGTGTTTTAAGTGTGGAAAGGCGGGTCATGTGATGGCCAATTGCAGAGGGAATGTGCCTATTTTCTATAATTGCGGAGAACAGGGCCACATTAGCACTAATTTCCAGAAACCAAAGAAGCAGAAATCCGATGGGAAAGTATTTGCATTAGTGGGAGCTCAACCTACTAGTGAAGATCGATTGGTCAAAGGTACTTGCTTTATCCATAATATTCCTTTATTTGTGATTATTGATACGGGTGCAACACACTCGTTTATTTCTTTGGAATGTGTGAAAAAGTTAGAATTGGAACCTTCTCAGTTAAGTCGAGGAATGGTTATTGATACACCATCTATAGGTTCTGTGACTACTACCTTGATATGTCGTGATTGTGTTTTGGCTATTTCTAATAAAGAGTTTAGAGTGGATCTTATATGTCTACCACTCAGTAATCTTGATATAATCTTGGGTATGAACTGGTTGGAATCAAACCGAGTTTATATTGATTGCTTTAGGAAGAGATTGTTATTCCTAACTCCAGAAGAGGAGATTTTGGCCTGTTCAGTTTCTACTAAAGAGCTGAGGACCTTATTGGAAGACGAAGCGAAAATGTTTGCTGTGTTTGCTTCGTTATCTGTGGAAGGAAAGGTTGATGTTGAAGAGTTACCAGTGGTGAATGAATTTCTTGAAGTATTTCCCAATGATATTACAGAGTTACCTCCGACGCATGAAATGAAGTTTACTATTGACTTGATTCCTGGTACCAGACCTAGTTCTATGGCACCGTACAGGATGTCTGCCACTGAGTTAGCTGAATTGAAATCGCAGATTGGTGACTTACTTAATAAGAAGTTCATTTGACCCAGTGTATCGCCATGAGGTGCTCCAGTGTTATTGGTTAAGAAGAAGGATGGTTGTATGCGCTTGTGTATTGACTACCGACAGCTGAATAAGGATACTATTAAGAACAAGTATCCACTTCCAAGGATCGATGACTTGATGGACCAACTCTTGGGAGCTTGTGTTTTTTGCAAGATTGATTTGAGGTCATGATATCATCAAATCAGAGTGAAAGAAGAAGATATCCAGAAGAAGGAATTTAGAACTCGATACGGTCATTACGAATATGCAGTGATGCCTTTCGGAGTGTCTAATGCGCCGGGTGTGTTTATGGAATATATGAACCGGATATTCCATTCTTACTTGGATCAATTCGTCGTAGTATTTATTGATGATATATTGATATACTCGAAGTCTGAGGAAGAGCATGAGAAACATTTGAGAATTGCGCTACAAGTGTTAAAAGATAACAAATTGTTTGCTAAGTTTTCCAAGTGTGAATTTTGGTTGAAGACAGTGAGCTTTTTGGGACATGTAATATTTGGTGAAGGTATAGCAGTAGACCCTTCAAAGGTCAGTGTTGTGCTTGATTGGGAACCTCCGAAGACGGTAACGGAAATTAGAAGTTTTCTTGGTTTAGCTGGTTATTATCGAAGGTTTATAGAAGGATTTTCTAATTTGGCGTTGCCATTGACTCAATTGACTAGGAAGAGTCAAGCCTTTATTTGGGATGTAACTTGTGAGAAACGCTTTGAAGAATTGAAAAAGAAATTGACTTCGACACCGATATTGATTTTACCGAATCCTAATGAAGCTTTTGTTGTGTATTGTGATGCATCTAAAATGGGTTTAGGTGGTGTGTTAATGCAGGTTGGTATAGTAGTAGCTTATGCTTCAAGACATTTAAGGATACACGAGAGGAATTATCCTACTCATGATTTAGAATTGGCTGCAGTGGTATTTGTGTTGAAAATTTGGAGGCATTATCTCTATGGGTCGCGATTTGAAGTCTTTAGTGACCATAAGAGTCTGAAATATTTATTTGATCAGAAAGAGCTTAATATGCGGCAGAGGAGATGGTTAGAATTTTTGAAAGATTGTGATTTTGATTTAAGTTACCATCCGGGAAAGGCAAATGTAGTAGCAGACGTATTAAGCCGGAAAACAGTTCATATGTCGGCTATGATGATGAAAGAGATGGATTTAATTGAGCAATTTAGAGACTTAAGTATGGTGTGTGAGATAACACCTAGAAGTGTCAAGTTGGGCATGTTACGAATAAATAATGAATTTCTTGATGCAATTAAGGAAGGCCAACGACAAGACGTGAAATTGGTGGACTTAATGCCTACCGAAGGAAATGATCAAGGCGGTGATTTTAGTTTGGATAATAATGGTATTTTGAGATTTCGGGAGATAATTTGTATACCCGATAGTGTTGAACTAAAGAAGCAAATCTAGAAGAGAGCCATCAGAGTAGCTTAAGTACTCACCCGGGAGCTACGAAGATGTACCATGACTTGAAAAAATTATTTTGGTGGCACAGTATGAAACGAGATATTGCACACTTTATTTATGCTTGTTTAGTATGTCAGAAATCAAAAGTAGAACATCAGAAGCCTTCGGGGCTGATGCAACCTTTAGAGATCCCAGAGTGGAAGTGGGATAGTATTGCTATGGTTTTTGTGACAGGTTTGCCGAATACTGCGAGAGGAATGAATACTATTTGGGTAGTTGTGGACGGGTTGACTAAGTCCGCGTATTTTATTCCGATTAACATCAGTTACCCGTTAACTAAGTTGGTGGAGATTTATATCCGAGTTGTTGTGAAATTGCACGGTGTACCGTCAAGTATAGTATCAGATAGAGATCCGCGATTTACCTCTGAGTTTTGGAAAAGTTTGCATGAGGATTTGGGTTCTAAGTTGAAATTGAGTTCGGCTTACCACCCACAGACAGATGGACAATACGAGAGGACTATTCAGTCATTAGAAGATTTGTTGAGAACTTGTGTGCTAGAAAAAGGTGGTGCGTGGGATACACATCTTGCACTGATTGAATTTACTTATAATAATAGCTATCATTCAAGTATTGGAATGGCGCCGTTTGAAGCTCTTTATGGTAGAAGATGTAGAACACCTCTGTGTTGGTATGAGACAAGTGAAAATGTTATGCTTGGGCTTGAGATTATTCAGCAGACTACTGAAACTATTCAGATGATCAAAGAGAAAATGAAAGCGTCTCAGAGTCGGCAGAAAAGTTACCATGATAATAGAAGGAAAGACTTAGAGTTCAGTGAGAGTGACCATGTATTTTTGAGAGTCAACCCAATGAACGGTGTTGGACGTGCGTTGAAGTCTAAAAAGTTGGATCCTAAGTTCATTAAACCGTATCAAATTATGCAGAGAGTAGGCAAGGTTGCTTACAGAGTGGCATTACCGCCAGAACTTTCGAATTTGCACGAAGTGTTTCATGTATCGCAACTCAGGAAATATGTGTCTGATCCGTCACATGTAATTCAGAGAGATGAAGTGCAAATCCGTGACAATCTTACGGTGGAGACTTTACCGTTGAGGATTGAAGATCGTAAGATGAAGAAACTTCGAGGCAAAGAGATACCTCTGGTGAGAGTAGCTTGGGGAGGAGCTGCTGTTGGAAGTGTTACCTGGGAACTGGAGAGCAAGATGCGGGAATCATATCCAGAGTTATTCCATTCAGGTACATTTTCGAGGACGAAAATTATTACGTGGGGGAGAGTTGTAACGCCTTAATTTTATATTTATTTTTGTGAAATAAATATTAATATTTTAATGGCGTAATTGAATTAATTGGAGAAGAAAGTATTTTATGAGACTAATAATAATAATATAAGGTGCACTATTATAATGTTCTTATTATTTAAATAAAATAAAATAAAAGAGTTAGTTAGAGGTTTAAGGGGCAAAGGTGGAATTGTTGTTTTATGAAAAGAGGAAATAGGGAAACAAACCTCATTCATCGTATTTTGACGAAGAACAGAGAGGTCTGGAGAAAGAGGAGAAGAAGGGCAAGGTCAAGGATCGTAGATCACCAAGACCAAAAGTTGTGAAGGAAAGCTTCGATTTTAAGGTAAGGGGGGAGAAAAAGGTTTATGATTGGTGATAGGACATAGAAGGGTAATTGGGAGTTCCTTCCTCCCTTATGTATTTTAAGAGATTATGATAATAATGATTGAATTGATGCAATATTGTGAAATTGTTGATGAATATGATTATACGATGTGTTTTGAAAATATATTTGGTGTTGTGTGTTTGGTATTGGGAGGAATGGCATATGAAGGTTATGGGGGATATGATGAACAGAGAAGAGGATTAAACCTCATAGATTCCCTAATTTGATCTAGGAAAGTTTATTAATAAAACTAGTTGAGGTTATATGTATGTATAAATGGATAACAAACATGTGAATTGGTTGGTTTTGAGTGCTAAATTCGACTTAGAATGATTGGGGTTCGTGCAGGTGAGAAAGGAGGAAGAAAATGGGAAAAACGTAAAAATAAGAATTTTCGGAGTCAGGTGCCCTGACACGGGCCGTGTCCCATGACACGGGTGGCCGTGTCAGGCTTCGGGAAATGGGTTTTTGGTGATTTGGAGGGGCGTGACCCCAGGCCGCCTAACACGGGCCGTGTCAGGGGACACGGGAGGCCGTGTCAAACCACTGTAAATGTGATTTTTCATCCGTTTTAAGGTGGATTTGACTCATTCTTCTAATGTAGGATTATATTAGTGAAATAAGACTTTGAGGATGTTATAATAGTGAATATAAGACTTGACAATTAGTTGCATAAGAAAGCCTAAGTGTTTAATTGAATTATATGAATATGTAGATTGTTATAATTGTGAATAACATGAGATGTGTGCATGCTCTGTGTGTGAATAAGATGCACTGATGATTGGTTGATGAGATCATGAGGATCGTAAAGCATGATGTGTTCATGTGTATTGTGATATGGTATGCGTTGTTGTGTCTGCATGCGCATACATTTGATGGAATAATCATGTCGTGGATGTGATTATTCGGGATTCGTTGAGAATCGTGGTTGCAGGGATGATCGTGTCTTGTTGGAGACGTTAACGATGCATTCGGGGTTCTATTTAATGAACCGTTATTGTGAGTCGGTACCGCATTTGCATTGTGCATTTGAGTCGCATTGCATTATGATTGATTGAATAATTTGATTGATAATTTTGTATGATTAGGGGTGAATTACTTCTTCATATATGTCGTATGTACCGTTATATTATGAATCTATTTCTCACCCCTTTGTTTGTTTTGTTGCGTCTGTGCTTCTTCGGAAGTGCAGACAATTCAGGTACTTGAGAAGTACGCTGGTGTGATGTTCGTGTCCTAGGAGCTCTGATATGTAAAGGGAACGGGGATCTTTGTCCACAATTACTTTTAATGTTTAGAAAAACTTATTTTTATAACTAAACTTGAATTGAAGAACCTTATTATGTGTGATTTGTTAAGCCTTTGAGCTATTGACGTTAAAGATTTGGATTCCACTATTTTCTTTTATTAACGATTTTGATGAATGATGATGATGTAACATTTCACTTTGGACAAGTAACTCTGATTTTATTAAAGATTTATATAAATATTTATGTGGGAAAAGTGGGTGTTACACTTTACCTCTCATTTTTTGGATCAGCCACATCATCTCACTGTTCCAGCCCCCCGAATTGTGGGTAATATTCATCCATTGTAGTATATTGTTCCACACTCCTTTTTTCACATTGCACTCAAAGAACAAATGGTTGTCACTCTCTTGTAACCCACAAAATACACATTTACCATCAGTTATAGTGCCAAAATGTTGTAACCTATCTTTCATGGGTAATCGGTCCTAACAGGCTAGCCATATGATGAATATTGCTCTTGGTCTAGCCTGATTTCCATATAACAATTTTCTCCATCTCACTTTAAGTTTGACACCTCTCAACATGTGGTAAACCTTCTTTGTTTCGTATTTTCCTGTATTTTGGAAATAATTCCAAATTGCAGATTGCATGAGTGTATCACGATGTTTGAACATCGCTTTCAAAATCCAGGAACTATGGTTAGAAGGAATATAAATAGAGAGATCCGTTGTTTTTAAATAGTAAGCGTGGATCTAGTTTATCCATAATTTGTCTTTCTTGGCACAAACATTCCAAAGAAGCTTTCCAATAATGCATTGTTCCATTCTTTTAGAGAGATAAGATTTAAACCCCCCTCCCGCAGATAGAGGATCGCAGATGTGGTCCCAGGCTATTGGCGCCTTATTGGTTTTGTTGTCCTTACCAGTCCATAAAAAATTCATGCATAAGCTATCAATGTGAATTATTACCTTCTTGGGCAGAGGGAAAATTTGCATCCAATAGTTTGCAATAGAGAAGATAACACTTTTAACAAGTTGTAATTTGTCTACATAGGAGAGGAGTCTGGTGCTCCAATGGTTCAACCGCACAAGCATCTTTTCAATCAAGGGTTGACATTGGGCAACAAATAGTTTTCTGCAAGCCAAATGGACTCCTAAGTATTTGAATGGCATTTTACTGATAGAAAATCCTGTGTCCTGCTGAATAAGAGCTCGAGTATCATCATCAACCCCCCAAAGTAGATTTTACTTTTGGGGATACTAATCTTTAAGCCAGTAGCTTCAGAGAAATCTCTAATCCTATCCATGACCAGTTTCATTGAACAAGCATCACCTCTCACAAAAATTATGATATCATCAACAAAGCAAATGTTGATAATTTTCAATCTCTCGTATTTAGGGTGGAAATTAAAATTCGGGACCATACTCAGGCTCTACAGACTTCTATGGAGGTATTCCATGACGAGTACAAACAAGAGTAGGGAGATGGGATCCCTTTGGTGAAGACCTCTTTTGGCTTTAAGAATCTGGAATGGACACCATTGATGGAGAATTTGTAAGAGATTGTAGTAACACAGGCTAAGATCCATTGGATGAATTTTTGTGGAAGTCCTAGTTCCGACATAACATGGGCAATGGATGTCCATTCCACCGTATCATAAGCTTTTTGAATATCCATTTGGATCATACACCTGGGAGAAATTTTCTTCCTACAATAATCTCTGACCAATTCTTGTGCCATCATGAGGTTATCATGAATAATTCTTCCCAGTATAAAATCAGATTGATCGTCATCTACGATCGTACCAATCACATCAACAAGTCTAGCAGTGAGAATTTTAGAAATAATCTTTTAAATAATGGTGCAGCAAGAAATATGTCTCATATCCTTAATGGTTGATGCTTCAGTTTTTTTTTGGAATTAATGTAACAAGAGAGCAATTGATTGCCATATGCATATCACTTGTTTCATAGAACTCCATCATTGCTTCAGTCACATCTTTCTTCATAATTTGTCAAGATGATTTGAAAAAGAAAGCATTGAAATCGTCTATACCTGGAGCCTTGGTGTCTCCTATGTTAGATAAAGCTTTCCAAATTTCTTTCTCTTTAATTGGCCGAATGAACATCTGGGCTAGTTCCACTGTCAATATTTTTCCATTTCTAATTGCAAGAATGTCAATACCTTAAGATTAGTGACATTTGTGCCCAATAATGCCTTATAGAAGTTCAAGATCTTTGTTTCAATAGCCTTTGGGGTACTAAGGATATCCCCTCCCATCGAAGTTAAAGAATAAATTCCGTTATGCTTATTTCTATCCTTCACAGACGCATGGAAGAAACAGTTGTTACTTTCGCCTAATTTGAGCCAATTGATCTTGGATTTCTGCATGAGAATTCTTCCTCTATTTGATTTAGGTGGATACTATGGTCAGTACATTTCTTAACTCTATCAATGTTCTGCTTGTCAAAAAGATTTTATTTAGGTGGATATTTGTAATAATACTTACATAAAATGCATTTATTTATGTTAATAATATTTATTTATAAAATTAAAATAATATTTACAAATACTATGATATTATTTGATATTTATAAAACTAAATCATTGTATACATATTTCTATAAAATATGCCAACTAATTCCCGTGGGTATTGATTCTAATTTAAAAAATATATATAAATTATATATTTTATATTTACTAACTTCAATTAATCCTATTTTAAAAAATAAATAAATGTGTGTAGTACACCAGTACTCAGGCGAACATGTACATGAGTACTGATATGGGTATCCCACAAAATAAATATTGTAATAATACTTACATAAAATGTATTTATTTATTCGGTTAAAATGATATTTACAAATTATATGATATTATTTGATATTTATAAAACTAAATCATTGCATAAATATTCTTATAAAAAATATTAACCGATGTCCGCTTGTATTGTTTCTATTTTTTTTAAATATACATTTTTTTAATTATTTAATGATATTTATTAATTCTATTTAATTTAAATTTTAAATGAAAACAAATGCGCGTCACCGACGGGTACCCGTGCGAAGACACATGTATCCCGCTAGTATATTACAAAAGAATGTATTATCCGATGGAATTGATAATCTTAACACCTTATAAAAATTCGAAAATATTTTTAAGATTTCGGAAATACATCTCCACTCACGTCTCTTACACCACTGAAACATAATTCAATTAAGTCACACCTTTTTTTCTCTCAAAAATATGTTCCATAGATGCATCTCTGGACCAACCATATAATTTTATTCCTAATTTACAAAGCCATTGACTTTTTCGGAGGTGCATCTTCGAAATTGTGAAGCGGGAAATTGAAAAGGTGTGACCTTTGCAGACCAACCTATTCTGGAGATACATCTCCGAAAAAGTCAAACGTCATTTTATGATATAACAGAACCTTGCATGATCAAAATCCATTGCCAACCTTTATGAAAACCCTTGCAAAAAAAACATTATATTCTCAATCAATATTTTAGCTCAAAAACTACAGTCTTGTTTTTTATTATTTCAAAGGAGAAAAAATAAGTTGTAATTTAAGGTAAATATCATTCATTTTATTCTTCATTGCTAACCGGTTTGAACGAGATGACACTGGTTCGAGAAAATATAAATGTCCTTTTAAGTTGCATGGTTATCTGTTGTCTAATAAAAAAAATGGAAATTTAATGTCATTGTGGTTTAAGAGAAGGAAATCATTAGGAACATGACATTGACTATGGTGCATCCTAAAGACATACTTGCAACTTTGAAATGCTAGAGACCCATAAACATCTCAAATATCAAGCAATTGTATAATATTCGTGTCAAAAACAATAACAAGACAATGAAGGATATAACTGAAATGCAACAACTTTTGAAACTTTTGGATGATAATAATTATGTATCAAAGTACCAAACTTGAGGGGATGGAGTAAACATTGTAGATATATTTTGGACTCATCCAAATTCAATAAATTTGTTCAACATATTTCCAATTGTGCTCATCATCAATTCAACGTATAAGACCAACTATGGTTTTAGAGTTGTTTCTGCTTTGCTCAGTAAAGGAGAAGACGATCATACTCTTGTCCTCCAACAAGTGATCAAAGATTTTAAGGGGCATAAAGAAACATACATAATGATATACAAGTCAAAACAAAATTATGATGCAATTTATGAATATCTTGTTCCTTGTTTTAGTGGACCGACATCGGAGGATAAACGAACGTGCTTCCCTGAAATGAATAATCTTATAGCAAGTGCGTATGAAAAGTGTGTATTGATCTTACAAGATACGATTTCTCAGAATATTTTTTCAATGCTCACTGCCCCACCTCCAAATCCAAATGACTGTATGATGTGTATCAGGTGGATTTCAAAGTCACGACACTTTGTCTAAGTTTATTTGAAACTGAGATGCCCTATACCAATGACATCGCTAGAGTGGACAACTCATTCATCCACAAAAGCAGAGACATGGCCATATCATTTTTTGAAAAGGATTTAAGAGTTCACCAAATTGAGTGAGATTGAGAGAGACTCAAATAAACAAAAGTCAAAGGAGATACCACCCATAGATATAGATTTAGCTTGCGACATTTGCTTTAGTTGATTTTAGTGTTTGTATGTAATATTATATTTATATTGATGGCGTCAAATATATACATTTTCAAAAAAAATAACACATGTTTCAGTTTCCAAAAAAATTCAATATATTCTTTCCAAAGCAAGTTCTGATTCTCACTTTTCTGTGTTCCTGCAGTGTTAGGTGTTTTCGGAAATGCATCTTCAAATGCACCCAAATCTTGTAAAATAATTACAAATAGGCGATTTTGAAGATGCATATCTGAAATGTTCTCTATTACATAATAGAAATTATGAGGTTCATATTTTCTAGAACTTGCATAAATATGAACTCCCATTTATTTTTTTTACATCATTACGTTATATCAGAATACACATCAATTGGAATACCAGATATGTCTACTTCAACACGTTAGGGCCATCGATTTAATTCAAGTTAACTGAGTATACGCCTCTTGATAATCTGAAATTTATACTGGTAGAACTCCTACCATACGACAACACTTGAAAAATTGTGAAGTTCGTGTACCGTTCACCCTTAGCTGACAACAAAGAGAACATTGAGTTCAACAACTTTGAGATCAAGACTGCTACAGATGTAAGGGCTATGTGTAATATATTTTTTCGTTATGAAAACAAATTTCCACTCGAGCTGGATACGAAAATAGTGATATTTGTCGAAGATATTGTTAGGATGTAGGAACGTCTACCTCAACGCTGATATGTTTCATCTATTTAATGTCTCATATTTTAAGTTATCAATTTTAATTTAAACCTCAATATGCATCAATCTGCATTTGTGTTTTTGAATATGTGTTTCAGTATATTCAGGAGATGAATATCTGGAATAAAGGAAACCTGTGATTTGTGGTTGTTAGAATGTGTGGATTGGGCCTAACTCGACCCTACAAAACCGGCTTGTAGGGTGAGGATTGCTCCCACTTATAACCACATGTTCATGCCATATATTGTTCGATGTGGGACTCGTAACACCCCCTCTCACGACCAGGTTTGAACGTCTGAAGCGTGGAACTAAATGGTGGGTGGCCTGATAGAAGAGTGGCCCAACTGATCTTAAACCAGGCTCTGATACCATGTTAGAATGTGTGGGTTGGACCTAACTCGACCCTACAAAACCGGCTTTTAGGGTGAGGATTTTCCCACTTATAACCACATGTTCAGGCCATATATTGTTCGATGTGGGACTCGTAACAGTGGTGTTGTCAAAACAAATATGATTTGTATTTTTGGGTGTATTAGGAGACATATTTTCGAAATCTGGGAGTATTTTGGGTATTTTTCCTCTGTGTTGATTGTGAAATTTTTGGTGATAGAATCTTTGATGGTTGAATTGTCATGATCAGATTTGCCATCATAATTCATGGCAGTGGTTGATGGAATTGGATAAGGGAAGGGAAAAAGATGTGCAGGAGGAGGAGGTAATTTAACAATATGTGTGTTTACGCTTGAATTATATGTTTCCTTATTTGGCATGATCAGGTAGTACTGTAGTACAATCCATCTAGTCTCACAACTGAACCTATCATCATCCGTGATTTATGTTCGTGTATGAGACACTTTAAGCCAACAAAAGACACTAAACAATTTAGGTTATGACATAGTTCAGAAACATAAATCAAGTTGATAGTAAATTCAGGTACATACAAGACATTCATTATTGTAAAACTAGGGGAGGAAATAATAGTGCTAGTGTATTTAGTTATAACATGATTTCCATTAGGTAACTTTATATTCATATGAATATGGTTTCACTCTATGAATGAAAATAGTGAAATGATGACCAAATATATTGACTAGCTCCTGATTCTATACAATAATCAAGCCCAGCGAACCAGCGACACGAAAGGAACAACGACACCAACAAGAGCAAACAAGCAGAACCATGGTGTAGATCCTGGCGAAAGCTGCGGTTCACTCTAGGTGTGTCCCTCCTCTTCTCAGTAATGTCATTTTTCTCTGGGTTCTTCGAACTTCAGGTACCTTTGTTGGTGTTCTTTCATCTTGTTTTTTCTCTTACTGTTTATTCCACTTTTCACGATGACCTAGATTCCATCACAGGATTTTCGACTTAAATTCCTAACCTTAGGGTTAGGGGCCTTGCTTCTGTGTTTTTGTTTGGGTTTGAGTGGTTGTTGGAGGATCTAGCTGTGTTTCATTTTCACCTGGGTTTTGTGGAGTTAGCGTTGTTTCCCCTTTGGTCGGTGGTTTTTTTCCCATGGATATTAAATCATGGTGGACGGAGGTGAGGAGGGGTGGCTTTAGGAGGGAAGTTCTTTGTTGAGATTATTTTCCAAAAGGAGAGAGAGTTTATGGTGCGGATGCTAAGGAATTATTTTCAATTTTCTTTTCCGAATTCCCTGATAGGATTAAGGCGACTGATATTTTTGCTCTTTTCGGTTGTAAGGGCGAGGTAGTGGAGGTGGTCATTCCACCGAAAATGAATAAGTTTGGTAAACACTTTAGTTTTTCATTCAAGTATTGTGGCGACATTAGATTATTGGCAGTTAAACTGGATACTATCCTCATTAATGGAAAGAAAATCCATGCAAATGTGTCGCGATATGGAAGGACTTTTGTGGAATCAAAATATTTTAGTAAGAGGGAGTCTGGTTTTTGTTTCAATTTAGACAAGAAGGATAATATTGTAAGGGGAGGTTTTGCTGCCGACTCAAAAACATATACCGAGGTTGCGGGTAATAAGTGCATACCTCACAAGGTTAATATTGTTAACAAGGTGATATAGGTTGAATCAGACAAGGAATTATATGATAAATGGAAGAAATAGTTTGTTAGGAAAGTTCTTATTCCAAGATCTACCTACAATTTTCAAATGTGGCTTGAGATTAAGGGTATTTTTTTGATTAAAATTACTCCAATGGGAGGATCTTTATGCTTGATGGAGGATCCGGAGGAAGGCTTCATACAAGAAATGTTAAGAGAGGGAGAGGTGTGGTGGAAAAAGTAGTTCACTTATATCAAACCTTGGGAGGAAAAAGATATTGATGAGGATAGTGTGATGTGGGTGAGGATATACTGGGTGCCCGTTCATGTTTGGAATACTGAGTTCTTCAAAGTTACCAGTGATTCGATTGCTTCTTTTGTCAGTGTAGATGATAGTACTATGAAGGGGATGCTTTTCGATGTCGGAAGGATCCTAGTAAGGATACCACTTGGTAGTGAGTTATGTAGGAAGTTGTATGTGGAAGTGGATGGTATCATGTTTCATTTGATTCTAAGAAAGGATTCTTTCGGTCCGGTTCGTCTTGTCATGCCAAATTTTGATGTTAAAGAGGGTAACCTTAAATCCAAGCAAACGAGTGGTTAGGAAGATGATTGGTCGGGTATCAATAATAGTAATATCGAGAATAGAGATGGGATAGAAGACCTAAATGATAATGCTGATGTATTTTCAGCAAATGAAGAATTAAATCCTGGCTGTTTTGGTAGGGATCTTGTAGCTGCTGCCTCTGGGAAGAATTTCATGGAAGGTCATAACAAAGATGTTACTACTCAGGATGGTAATATGCATGATTCCAATTTAGGAGAAGGACTGTTCGATGGTGCAATGGGTTTATTGAAGGTAAAGTCAATAGACTCTGCTGCTAGTGCGGATGTGGAGTCATGTAGTGATCTGATTTCCACCTCCGCGAGTTCTTTCGTGGCTGTTACTGGAGAAGATAGCTTGCGGAATTTCGTAAGTGGTTTAGAGGGGAGTGTAGTGTGTTTTAAAAGGATGAAGTATCGATCTTGGGTTGATTTGGGATTATGCTGTAACAAAAGAATTTATAGGAAGAAAAGGAAGTCTGGAAGGAATAAGATTTTAAAGGGAGGGGTGAGAGTCGACTATAGCCTTTTAAAGGAGGATATTTCAAAGATAGGGAACCAATGGCTTTTGTGGTTAGTAGTGGATGAGGAAGTACTTTGTATGGAGACCAGTCGGAGAATTTGGTTATTCTCAGAAATAATGGTAGAATGTGGGAAAATATTAACGACATCACTGGTGAGAAACTATGGAACACTATGGCTAGTTTGGGTGTTACTAATATTGATTCGAATAAATCATACACGATAAGTATTCATGAAAAGGAGCAAGATGACAAGGTGAGAATGTTAATAAGGAAGCTGCCAAATTCTGGTTTTCGATGATAGTTGGATCCTAAAATATAAGAGGAGGTGGTTGTTTGTTGAAAAGAAGGAGAATTAGTCATGTTATAAAGAAAGGGAATGCCAATATTTTTTTTATTCAGGAAACAAATCGATTAAGGAGAGAGCAATAACGAACTTATGGAGCAACGAAGAGGTTGAATTCTCTTTTTCGGAATCTAGAGGTTTATCATATGGTTTTTTAATTTTATGGAAGGTAGGTAGAATTGAGGTTATTAATAATTTTAGAGGATATGGCTACCTAGGGGTTAAGGTTGTTTGGATGTACCATATGTATTACATTTTCAATGTCTATTCTTCTTGTGAGTTAGCCAAGAAGATACTTTTGTGGGAGAGACTTTTGAAGTTGAAAGAGAGATATACTGATGGTGAATGGTTAATTTGTGGTGATTTTAATGCGGTAAAAAATCCCAGAGAAAGGAAAAAGAGGTTTATATGGCATAGGAGTTCGGAGTTGGATGATTTTGCTATGTTCATTGAGAAAAGTGATTTGGTGGATGTTCCATGCAATGGGAAGAAATATAGTTGGATTAACGGAGATGGTTTGTTGATGAGTAGGATTGATCGTTTCTTAGTTTCAGATGTGATTGTGGATAGATGGGGGGGGGGCAGCTGATAGGGAGGAGGTAGATCTCAGATCATTGTCCTATTTGGTTAGGGGTGGATGGAGAGGATTGGGGCCCGAAGCCGTTTAGAGTTAACAATGAGTGGTTTTCGGATAAAAAACTTTATTCAGTTTGTTAAAGAGGATTGGAGGAACTTGGTGGTGGTTGGAAAAAGTGATTTTGTTTTAAAAGAGAAGCTGAGATTGCTTAAAGAGAGGCTTAGATGGTGGAATTCTGAGGTTTTTGGTAGACATGTCTTGGAGGTGGAGGATAGCTTGAGAGTTATGAACATGGCAGACAAGTTTCTTTCTTCTTTGGATGCTAATGCTCCGAATGAGATCCTTACTAAAAGGAATGAGGCTACCAATAAGTTTTGGTTGAATCTTCAAATAAAGGAAAATATGCTAATTCAAAAATCTAGGTTGAAGTGGAATAATGATGGAGATAATAACAATAGTTTCTTTCATAGAGTCATAAAAGATAGAAGAAGGCAGAATCATTTAGGACCGTTCAATTTGGAGAGTGGGAAGGTGGATTCAGTGTGCAAGTTTAAGAAGGATGTCAGGGATCATTTTGCTAGTAAATTTCTTAAAGAAGATATAGAGAAACCGCTTCTTGATGGTATTTCCTTTAATAAGCTCTCCTTTCTTAAGAGTGCGTCTCTTGAATCTCCTTTTTTGGAGGAAGAGATAAAAGAGGTGATTTGGGGGTATGATGGTTCGAAGAGTCCGGGGCCCGATGGGTACACTTTAATGTTTTTCCGTAACTGTTGGTATTTTGTCAAAGAGGACTTTTTGGCTTTCTTCAATGGCTTTCATTCGAGAACCGTGCTTTCGAATACCATTACCTCCTCCTTCTTAACTCTTGTTCCTAAGGTTAAGAACCCATTGGGGCTAGATGAGTATATGTCTATTTGTTTGGTGGGAAGTTTATACAAAATTCTCTCTAAACTTTTAGTGGGAAGGTTGAAGGTTATATTGCACTCCATTATCTCGCCTTGTCAAAGCGCCTTTGTTCCCGAAAGACAACTCTTTGATGGAATTCTTGTTGCGAATGAATTGGTGGATTTTTGCAATAAAGAGGGGAAGTCGTGCACACTTTTCAAGGTGGATTTCGAAAAAGCATATGACAAAGTTAGTTGGAACTTCCTTAGATATATATTGAGGAGGATGGGGTTTGGGCCTATTTGGTTGATATGGATGGAGTTATTGCTTTTCAATAGTAAAATGCCAGTGTTAGTAAATGGTATTCCTACCAAATAGTTTGCGGTGGAGAGAGGGTTGAGGCAATGAGATCTACTTTCTCTTTTCCTTTTTGTTATTGTAGCGGAAGCTTTTTCGTGTTTGGTTAAAAAAGTAGTGGCAAATGGGGATTACGAAGGTGTTCTTATTAAAAGGAGATGTGCGATCGATATTCTTCAATTTGCGGATGACACCCTTTTAATGGCAGGGGTAGTTGGAAGAAAATGTGGGCTATCAAAGCAATGCTTAGGAGTTTTGAGCTTTTTTCGGGTTTGGGAATTAATTACCATAAGAGTAAATTAATTGGTATTAATTCAAATCCTCATTTTTTTGGATGCAGCGACTTCTTCCCTTGCTTGTAGGAGGGAGGCGAGTAGTTTTACTTTTCTTGGCATTCCTATAGGCGCAAATTCGAGAAGGATTTATATGTGGAGGAGTTTGGTTGGTAAGATTAAGAATCGATTGGCTAGTTAGAAATGTCGGTTACTTAGTCTAGGGGGAAGGATCACTCTTCTTAAATCAGTGTAATGTTCTCTTTCAATCTTTATGTTATCTTTTTATAGGATTCCGGTTAAGATTGCCAAAGAAATAACCTCGCTTCAAAGTAGGTTCTTGTGGGGTGGTTCAGAGGATTGCTGGAGGATTCATTGGTTAAACTGGAAGAAATTTTGCTTGCCGATTGAGCAAGGGGGATTAGGGGTGTGAAGTATCGAAGATTTTAATATTTCACTTCTTCTTTAGTGGAGGTGGAGAATTTTTTAAGGCTCCGATTTATTGTGGTTCAATATTCTTAAATCACAGTAAGATGACATTAGTTTGAAAATGTTCAATGGGAATGTTGATTCTAATCCTAAATTTCATAAATCGGAGTGGTGGAAAGATCTTGGCTTGATCGATAAAAACTTTGGAGGTGATTTTTTGCGAAGAATTATAGGATGGAAGTGGGAAATGGATACATCTCCTCCTTTTGGCACTCCAATTGGTTGGGAAATTTTAGCTTAAAGGATAGATACCCATCTCTATTCTCCGTTTCTAAGCTTCAAAATGTTTTTGTGGCTAGCATGAGAGGTTGGGTGGAAGGGGGCTGGAGATGGGGAAACTTCACTATTGAGATCTCTTTGGATCCAATTATCGAGGCATCTCGTTCTAACTTACATAATTTGTTATTTTTTGCAGGTGAGCTCTCGGAAGATAGGGACAAAATTATGTTGATTCCCGATCCTCTCTTCGGTTATACGGTTAATTCGTGTTTGAATATTTTAGTTGCTACAAGAGTTGCGGATACGATTGTTTCTCATCTTAGTCCTACTGCCTTGGCAAGCAATAATGAAACAATATGGGTAGTGGAAGGTGGGATTGGCTCATCTCAAATTGTTTTTGGTTCCATTTTTATCTTTAATAGAGGCGAGGCTGACACATCAAGGTTTTTTGGTTTCGGTTTTATTGCTAGAGCAGTGCCTGGTTTTTCTGCTGGTCTTTATGCTCCAACAAGGTATGGTTTTGACGCACACAAACCTTCTGATGGAAGCCTGGCAGCAATATTTTATTCTATTCTTGGTGTAGCATCGGTTGCTGCTATAGTTGAGGACAACTCAGTTTCTGGTGCTTCTTTTCTTGGTGCAACATCGATTGCAGCTATAGTGGAGGACAACTTAGTTTCTGGTACTTCTTTTCCTGGTGCAACATCGGTTGCTGCTATTATGGAGGAAAGCTCGGTTTCTAGTGCATCAATAGTGGCTGCTGGTGCGTCTAGGTACAGGGACGTGGCAGGGGTGGTCAACCCGGGATGTGGCAATATACAAAAGCTTTTGGTTAGCGTCTATTTTGGGGTAGATTACCAACTAAGGAGAATCTTATTCAAAGAGGTATTATTATTTCCGAGGATAATTCTCTTTGTGTGTTTTGTTCTCTTCATATCGAGAATTCCTTTCACTTGTTTTCGAGTTGTCTTGTGATGAAGTTAATTTGGAGGGATATAAGGGAGTGGATTGTTTTTGTAGATAATATGATAGACATTGTGGATTGTTGTAATGGAAGTTTTGAGATATATTTTTGTTTTTGCAAATATCAAGGAGCTAAGAAAGGGAAAGCTAGTGTTTTTTGGATGACGACTATGTGGAATATTTGGATAGCTAGGAACAAGATTATTTTTTAGAGTCATAGCTGGAGTGTCTTTGACATCGTGTGGAACATTAAAATCGCGGCTTGGAAGTGGTCCTTGATAGGAGATATTGCTAAACCCAATTGTAATTTCTATGATTTTTTGTAAAAACACGTTGTTTTTTATTTCATAGGACCAATTGGATAACAATTTCTCTTTTTGTTCAGGTCGTTTTTTGACCTGTTTTTTTGTAATCAGGTTCGAGAACCCTTAGTTCTCGCTTATTGGAATCTCTTGCTTAAAAAAAAGCTTCTGATTCTATTATCTATGAGCCAAGATTTAAGTTGTGACACACAAAATTATTCCAATATAAAGTGATAACAAGTTGTATACGTTTGTAGTCAACTGGTATATGACCAGAAGAAAAAATTAAATGAACCTGATTTGAAGGAACAATTCTAGATTGTTGATTGATGTTAGAGCCTTGAATTAGATTGATAGGCTTCTCATATTGATAATGAGTCAAGGAAAGAAGGAATTCTTTATGGTCAGGGGTTGCAAATGAACCATCAGTAACAAACTTACTCCCTACAAGTGCAATACCATGAGCAACAAATGAGTTGGAACACTGTAAGTGAGGAGGCAAGCCATGTTTCTTGTAGCAAGTCTCGACGGTATGACCAGTTTTATCGTAGTAAGTGCAAATGCGAGGTTTAACATTTTGGGAAATTTTTTCGAACTTAGGGTAGTTCTTTCTAGAATCAAAAGTATTGATGAGTGCTTTAGAATCATTAGAAAACACAGGTACAACTTGTCCCTCATGTTGGAAAATCATAGAAAATATTTTATTAATTAGTGGTAAGGGATCAAGCAGAGTCGTCTCAAGTTTTTGGAGGCACTGCGTACGTTATTCATGGTTCAACCAACAATTAGAGGTCCTATTTAACCACATTTTAATAGTGTCAGAGATTTATGAGACCCTATTTAATTAGGATTAACCTTGAAAATTTTGAGACCCTGTGTGATAGTCCACCTTACACGCCCTAAAAAACGGTCATCTGGATCAAGTAAAAGAATATGGGATTTAACATCCCCTAAATTCTCAATTAAATAAGTCAAAAAACATATAGAATGCAACAATTGATGATTGTGTATACACATGACCTCACAATCACGTTTAACTCGACAAGTACAACGTTGGGGGAAGCATTCCTTCAATTCGAGCCAAGAGATCAATTACCGTTTAAGAATCTTGTTTGAGCGCGTGAATTTTCTACTGGAGTTCAGAGACGAATCAAGTCACATTGGGGGAAGCATTCCTTCAATTCGAGCCAAACATCAGCCATATTCTCTAAGAACACGATATATTGTGTAATGGATACATAAACCGAGTTCATAATCCAAGAAATCGGTTGGCATATGGATGATTCCATCAAGGAATTCAAACCTCATTTTGGCATCAAAAGAGGGACTCGTCTAATCTAAGAGAGGATCAAGAATTGGTTGTGGAGCTACACACTTGCTTAAATAATCATAAATCACGCTTTAGATACTTGCTCGAATAACAAAGTAAAAGGAGAGAAAACTAAACTTTGAAACTATAATAGAAATTGGAAAGCTAGTACAACACAACCTATCTGTCACAATTTATTCCCTCAATCTATGACGCATGATTCACTTGAAGACTAGTGGTTTAGATTAGCCAATGAACCTTGATAGAGAGTCAAAATAATATCAATATAACATTTCTTAAAAGCCTTATCTCCATGACCAAAAGCTAATGGAGCTCAGTTTTCTCCCTTTCTCAATTTGATGTTGACTAAAAGGACAGGTTATATAATGTTAATTTCAAAGGCCTCTTTCAACACATTGACTTATCATCACCCATGTGCTACCTATGGAGCACAGATACATCAAACACAACTCCAGCAACATCGATAATAATTTTAAAAATTAATAAATTAAACATTATTATAAGTATCGGTACAGATTTCCGACATAGACATAGATACATACACAATTTTTTCTGAGGTGTCGGTATTTCGAAAATGATGGACTATGGATGTATAAAAAACTGATTGAGTTTGAAATCCCAATCACCTACCTTGTTTTGCTTAAAAGAAGAAACAGCAAATAGAATCAGGCTGTTTTTTTCTTTTTTTATTTCATCTTTAGAAAAAAAATAGTACACATACATAAAATTAAATCCATTTCATACAACTGAGACGTGTATTTATAACTTAAAACACTTAACTATACTTTTATTCAAAAGTTTAAAGATATTATTTAGACCACAAAAATCAAATCCAATCTAAATTAATGACTGAAACCATTCTCCTTCACTTCTTTTTCTTCTGATTTTTCATTTCCCTTAGCTTTTTCTTTCTCTGCCTCATCCTCAACCTTTTTCTTTGCTTCCTCCTCAATCTTTTTCTTTTCAATCTCAAGAGATTGAATCAAATTCTTCAAACAAGACTCATTATCTTCTGTAACAGACTTTGGCATCAAATTCTCAGCAACATCAGCAGGTGTCATATTAGTCTCTCCCAACAACTTTTCAATAACAGGAAACAACTCATCATGAGACTCAACATCTAAGTAATTCCTTGCAAGAATCTTGAAAGCTTCATACCCACAATATGACATCTCTATGTGTTTATCCATCCTCCCCCTCCTAATGAGAGCAGGATCAAGTTTATCCACAAAATTCGTCGTAAATATTATAATCCTCTCCGATCCACACGCTGACCAAATTCCATCTATAAAATTCAACAAACCAGATAAAGTTACCTTACTTTTCTGTTTCTCTTCTTTTTCAGCCTTCTTAATAGGATCCACTTTTTCACCATTCTCATCATCTTTCTCATTTTTCTCCTTTCTTTGTCCGGTGAGGTCAAGTGAACAATCGATATCTTCGATAACTATAATTGATTTACTCGACGTCTCAATCAATAGTCTCTTCAACTCATTGTTATCCTTAATAGTTGTTAACTCAAGATCATAAACATCATAGTTCATGAAATTAGCAATTGCAGATATCATAGTAGATTTTCCGGTCCCCGGTGGACCGAAAAGTAGATAACCGCGCTTCCATGCTTTCCCAACTTTCGCATAATAGTCTTTCCCGGTCTTAAACTTAACAAGATCGTTTATGATCTCGTCTTTCTTCTCCGGCTCCATAGCAAGTGTCTCAAAACTCGCAGGGTGCTCAAATATAGTGTGACTCCACTTCATGCTTTTACCCCACCAATTGTTGCTTGGATTGTTGGTGTAAAGCTTCAACTGCCTATTCTTCATGGTAATAATTTTTCCTTCTTCCAACACATGTTGAATGTAGGATGTAGTTATAACATCGCGATTTCTTTTATGGAACGTTAATGTTAAGAATCTTTTCTCATCTGAAACCGGCTGATAAGAAAACGGTTGTGATTTTGAAGTAGTGTGAGTATTTGCAGACCACCAAACTTTGATTCCATTGAACTCATCGAGGATCTCTTCATTGTCGTCCATGCTTAGAACAAGAGGGGTTTGGCTATCTTTGATAACTTCGGCTTTAAGTTTTCTAGCACCTTGTGTTGAGTTCGAACTGAGATATGTTTGGATGATTTTGTAAGTCTCGCTATGTTTGAGTCTCTCTCCGGATAATTCATAGAATTTGATTTGTATATATGGATAGAAAAGGGTGGAGAATTTGTTTGTGTATTTTAGAAAATATTGACGAAGATGAGGTGGGAAGAATTTATCAAACATGGCGTATACAAACATTATGCTAGCCATGATTGAACCTAGTTGTGACCATATTTCACCAATTCCCATTGCCATCTCTACTACTTTAAATGTATAAGAGAATGGTGTATGAACGCAATTGTTGTGGTATTTATAAGGACTACAATAAGAGTGTTGCATGTGTTGTTTCACAACTTGGAAAGAGCCATGAAGGTTCTCTATGTATTCTTGTAAATTTCTTGGTGACTACGTTTTACATACTAGCTAGAAGACTTAACAATCAACATCAGAGAACTTAAGAAAAGATGACATAAACATGACTATTGTATTTGACCATTATTTTAGATTGCTAGTTACAACATCCTTAAAGTTAAACTTGCGTCTTTCTTTTCATAAGAAAGTAACTTTTTTTTTATTGACAAATTATTGAATATATTCAAAAGATGTATAGTATCGATAGACTCAATGTTATCAAAATCGAGATCTTATTTAAGATCGAAAGATGATATTAAAATCATAAAATATAAAATCATAATTAAGATCGGAAGATTCTACTCATTTATTTTTATAGAATTGATAGAGAATAATAAAATCGCAAAACATAAAATCGTAGGATTTTACCATAATAAAAATAAGAAAATATTAGATTGACATCACTTTTGATGTCCAACAATACTGTATAACTATACTTTATATACGTATAATTTTATTTTTAATTAATTCTCTCTCTCACTCTCGTTTTTTTAACTTACTTGATATAAATTATTATGTATTTGTATATTGTTCATAAAAAGAATACTAAATATATATTATATTATATATAATTAAACATACATGTATAAAAATATTAAAAAAACAATATATATATATATATATATATATATATATATATATATATATATATATATATATATATATATATATATATATATATATATATATATATAAGAAATACTTGTTAATAAAATATTATAATAAAAAATAATAAAAAAATAAAGTAAAGAAAATGGAGATATGTATGGTGGTCTTTTGTGATGTCATATCAGTCCCACTACACACACAAGACTGAACTATCACATGGCTAAAAAATTATTTATGTATTTTAAAAAACAAAAGTAAAACCAAATAGAAAAACAAACTAGAAGATGAAGAAGAACAAACGAACCTGAAAACGCAGATAAACAAAAATGAAAAAGAAAAAGAAAATGAAAAATACAGGTATAGACAAAAACAAATTTTGAAGTTTTCATTATGGAATGAGTGAAAACGCAAAAGGTCATAATATAGAAACATCGGGTTACAATCAAGTCGAAACTAACCCAGATAATTAAAGCTCAGGATTCTGCAATAAATCATTTGATTTCACGGTCTGTTTACCAAATCCGAATTTTTTTTTCCATGATTTTCACTATTGTACGATCTTGCTTGCGATCCAGATCGGTGAAGGTGGTTGAGATCACAAAATCGTGTGATTCCACAATCTGGATCGCGATTTTGATAAAACTGGGTACACCAACCCTAGAAATCAAGGCAAAAGCCAACACAAAAACAAAAACGATTATAACCCAACACCCCTATTTCATAAAATCAATAGGGGATTTCAATCAATCATAGTACGTAAGAACATTTACCAAAAACTAGATCACTACTTCCTAGCCACCTCCAACTAATTTGGATCACCCTAATTGCCAAGTCTTCTTGGTTACCAATAAAATCCTTAAACAAAACCAGATTCCTAACGAACCATATTATTAAGCACGCCGCGAACCAAAAGTTACATGCTGCTTTCTTCGAAGTTTTTTTACACCATTTTCACAAACCAATCAACAAATGTTCACACAAATTCTCCACTTCAATCCAAGTAATACCTACCAAATCCGCCTACTTCCTCCACATACTAATAATACAATGGAAAAGACAAGAAATGGTTTAAATCTTCAATATCATTAAAACAAAAGACACATACCAAATCACGAGGACTTGAGATTATTCCCCTGGCCGCAAGATTAATTCTCGTAGGAATTCTATCGTGCATCAACCGCCACCCAAAGGTTCTAACTTTAAAGGGCCCCTTGTTTTTCCAAAGATATCCAACACGGTCTTGACAGTAATCTCAACATTTGGAGGCTTATGTTGCAATGCCAAAATTTTATAACTAGATTTCAACGAAAAATTATGAAGAGTACCACCAATCCAAACAAAACTATCAAAAACACCTTGTTGCAACCTAATCTCCAATAATATATCCAACAAAGAATTGTATTCATCCAAAATATCACCCTGCATATTCTCCATGCAAAACCTCAAACTCCACACCCAGTCACCATGCACTCAATCATCCATTTTCCGCACAGACGCCAAATGGTTAGTAGAGGCCTAAAAAAGAAGAGACAACATAACACGTAAAGGCTTCAGACCTACCCAATAGTTTAGCCACAAAAAAAATTGCATCTGTCACATATCTTGCAAGATACGCGACTAATGAAGCTCCCAGCATAATTAGAATCTCCAATTTCCATACAGTCCAACCGCCAACTTGATTCCTTCTTTGGATCAGATCTAACCTTCTTCAATGTACTATGATATTTGTTGAATACCAACAATTGTTATAAATATTTTATAATTTTCTTATTATTATACTTTTTGAAAGATTTATGAAAATTATAATTAGTTAAAATAAATTTATTTTTAATTAATGATTTTTCTCTCCAAAATTAAATTATATTTTATAAAAAACAAAGATAATCACAAAAGTGGAGTCTAGGTTTGACACATCCCAAAGAAAAGGAGAAATGCCAAAAAAAACTCAATAAATTAAATAATGATCTTTGATAAAATTTTCTTCTTTACCTTAAAAATCACTTTTATAAAAGATTATTTACTCGCAATAGTTGTTGTCATTTTTTCCCCTCATCCGTATATGTTCTATGTGTAGTGTTCGAAAAATCTTTACTCATCAAGTTCATTAAATCTCCATATAATGAGAAACATTGGGAAGCCTTTTATCACATGTTTCTCTATTTGTTTCTTGTCTTGATTCCCTGTCAAATTCCTAACTATTTCAGAAGTATGAAAATCACTTTCCTGATGTACATCGAGTGCAATTTCTTTTTGCTCTTCTACCTCATGATATATCTCTTTCTCATCTTTCTGGCATAATAAAGGAACCAATGGATATTCTTCAATCAGTCCATTAGACAATCTTTGAGAACTCCTTTTGATGAAGATGATGTTGAGGAGGATGAAGATGTTTCAAGCATGTTTGATATTTCTTCTTCTTACTTGAGTGGATTGATCAACTCATTGAGTTTTTTGATAATTTGTTTTATGGTATTTGGATCTAACTCTAGTCTCGACAAGAATAACTTCATGGTTCAACAAAGTTTTAGCAAGTAGTTGAAGTCTGTTCACATGTTGATCCTTAATGTTGTAGTCGAAGTATTCTTAGGCTTACGATAGTTGAAATGCTAGGATTATTAACATGTCAAATTGGGCTCGTTTGTTTATCCCAATTGCTTAAGTTAACTTAGTAGTCTATGAATAAACTAGTTTTCTCAGGTTGTTAAGAGAAAGTTTTTGGTTGTTGATATTCACTTGTAATATTTGAATCCTAATAGAGAAACTAAATAGTAAAACAATTATAACCAATCATGATTCTTCTTCCTTCATATCTCTCTTTTGTAAAAACTAATAGGATTTCTTGTGTTTGTTCAAGAAACTCAATCTTTATCATATTTTAATTTGTTATTGATGACATCAATTCACAACAAACTAGTGCGATGAACATGGAGGAGAAGATGTTGTCAACAAGGTATGAGATTGAGAAATTCACCGGTGTGAATGATTTCAGTTTGTGGCGCTTGAAGATTCAAACCCTACTAGTTTAATAGGGTTTGTTAGAAGCGTTGAAAGGATCAAAGAAGATGGATATTTCCCTAACGGGGAAGGAGAAGACGACGATGATCGAAAAATCCCACATTACCATCATATTAAGCCTTGGTGATAAGGTTCTTTGAAAGGTTTTGAAGGAGAAAACTACAGCAGATGTATGGACTAAACTCGAATGCTTGTACATGAAGAAATCGTTGGTCAATCGTCTCTACATAAAGCAAGCTTTATATTCGTTCAAGATGAGTGAAGAAAAATTCTTGGCTGAGCAACTGTATATGTTCAACAAGTTAATTCTTGATCTTGAAAAGATCGAGGTCCAAATTGATGATGAAGAGCAAGCATTGTTTTTGTTGTATGCTTTACCTAAGTCTCATGCGTACTTCATAGAAAATCTCTTATATGGAAGATATTCATCGACCTTTGAAGAAGTTCAATTAACCTTGTACTTTAAGGATTTAAACAAAGGAAAGGAGCATAAACCATCTTCTAATGGAGAAGGTATGTTCGTTAAGGGGAAATTCTTGAAGAAATATGGTAGGTTTGAGAAGAAGAACGATAAAGCTATACATAATTCTTATGGTGGTAATACTCTTGTAATTATGTGTTATTATTGTAAGAAGGAGGATCATACAAGAAACATGTGCCCTGATCGACTAAATAAGTATGGTAGAAAGGATAATGGTTATGCAGTCATTCTGCAAGATGATTATGAATCATTTGATGTCTTGGTGATCTCAAGCAGCGACTCTAGCAAGGAGTAGATTATAGATTCAGGTTGTTCTTGGAACATGAATCAAAACAAAGACATTTTGGAGGAATTATGTGATCAAGATGGTGGATCAGCGCTGTTGGGAAACAATAAATGCTACAAGATTGCAGTAATTGGATATGTTAGATTCAAGCTCCATGACAAGTCAATAAGGTTATTGATCGATGTCAGGTATATAACTGACCTTAAGAGAAATTTGTTTTCTCTAGGTGAATTCGACAAGAAAGGATATTTCTTCAAAGGAGAGCAAAGTATCCTAAGAAAATGAAGGGGTTTAAGGAAGTCTTGAGAGACGTGAAGAAACAAGGCTTGAATTATAGAATAAGTAGCTAGCTGTAAGCATCTTGAATAATGCTAACATGAGCCATGTACAAGTAGTGTGATTTTCGTGACAGAGGACATGAAAACATAAGGTGATCATTGGAAGGGTCAAGTGAAGAAGCTCAATATGCTAATTTTCAAAAGAAAAATCCTTATGCCAACACCTATAATCTGAGATGGAGAGATAATGTAAACTTCCATTGGAACAATAATCAAAATCAAAGTGGTACCCAAGCGGTGCAACAAAATAAACAAGCTCTTAATTACTAAGAAATTCTTCACAATTGGAAGAGACCTTGGAGAATTTTATGAAGACCACTCAACTTAGCTTAGAACAAGAGAATAAGAATCATGAGACCATAAGTAGAAACCACGATACCTCCATCGAAAATTTGGAGACATATATTGGGTAGTTATCAAATCAACTTACGGCCTTCCCAAGTTCAAGTGGAGGATTCTTAGGTAACACCGTAGATAAATATAAGAAGGAAACATGTAAGGTGGTGATGACCAACTTGGGTGTAATGACTAGAGAAATGAGGTTGGAAAAGTGCAAAAGAGTGACATTGAAAGTAAGAACGGTGGAACTGAGATAAAGAGAGAGAACTTCTAGGAACCCAAGAAAAAAGGAAAGTTACACTTGAGCAAGCCATGGATGAAAACTCTTTGGGGTGAAAACAAAGGAACAAGACTTAAGTGAACCAAAACTGTAATGCCCCAATTTTTATTTAATTATTTAAATTGGATTTGTTGTGTTTTGTGTGTGGAAGAAAGAAAAATATTATTTAATATAATATGTATTTATACGAATAGTATTATATGGGATAATTAAATATTTGGAAATTAAGGAGTTAGGGGTAGAATGGTAAAGGTGATGGTTAGTGAGGGTAAATGGGGAAGACCATAGATTGGGTCTAAGGGGTTAAGTTGGAAATAAGGAAAAGAGAAAGGAATCGTGTTTTTAGAGAGAACGATAGAAATATCGTGAAAAGAGAGAAGAAGGAAGGAGAAAGGTCAATGGCTTGAGGGAGAACTCGCGGAGAAAAATGATTTCTCATCAAAATTAAGGTAAGGGTGAGATTCTTTCGTCTCTTAAGAGTTCAATAATAGGAATTAGGTATTGGTTGTTGATTAGAGGTTTGGGGGTTGGGTGATTTTAGATGAAGTTTTGTTTAATCGTTCATAGTTGTTGATGATTGTATGATAATAGTATAAATTAGACGTTGTATTGTGGAAATTCTGCAATTGTTGGTTAGAAAATTGGTTTTTATGAAGTATTTTCGTAGCAAGATGTTGACAGATCGCAGAGGGAGAACTGCGGAAATCGTAGAGCTCGCTTAGCGAGCGGGTGGAAATTTTGGAGAGTGAGTTACAAAGAGTTGCTCGTTCAGCAAGCAAGCTCCTCGCTTAGCGAGACCTGGAAAAATACGATCCTAAAACAAACAACAGAGCCGCCACCTAATTCTATTTATTCTACGAGAGAAAAGGGAGATATAGATACAACCTAAAGGATGGATAAGAAATGGTTTACGAAACCAAATTCTAAGTTCGGGAGTCGGTTACGCAAGGGGAAGGTATTAGCACCCCTCACGTCTGTCGTACTCAACGGGAACCTCTTAGCTAATTATGCGATTAAATGTTTGATCTTAAGTCTTAGTCTTCTAAATGATTGTTAATATGTTTGTTCTAAGGAAATTAAAGTTTTAAATTAATATTAAGACGAGGAAAAGATTAAAGTTTCTATTATTGTGATTTAAACAGAGAAATAATTAATTTTTTTATTAGGGTGCTCGCGAAGGATTAAAATCCTCGTGCCTACGTATTCCCTTGTGCAATGGGAAAGTCAGAGCTTCGTAGTTCGTGCGACTACGGTTTGTGATTTTTAAATTGAACGATTGTTTAAAAATGCATTCTACTGGTAAGCGTTGGCTTATACTCGCGGTGGAGGCTGAAGCGCTAGCTTGTTCGAGAGATAGAATGATTTAAACAATGTTCGTTTTAGAAAAAAAGTATTTGACTTTTGTTAAGATGTTTTAAACGAAAGGGCGAATGAACCACGTCGCGTGGGGTTAGCCCAGGAGCGATTGCATTCCAAAACGTGCGGAGTGCTAGACTCCGGAGTTCCGTCTTTCGATAATTAAATATGAAAATGATTTAAATTGGTTAGTAAGTTTGAAAGTTGTTTTTAAGATATAAAAGAGCAAATGGATCACGTTGCGTGGGGCTAGCCCAACTGCAATCCATTTTAGAACGTGCGGAGTGCTGGACTCCGGAATTCGATTTTTTCCGTAATTTAATTTATATAATGATTTGAATATTTTGATATACGAACGGTGATTGAACACATCGCGTGGGGCTAGCCCAGTAGCGGTCCAAACCAGAACGTGCGGAATGCTAGACTCCGGAGTTCTATTTTTTTCGTAATTTAATTTATGCGATTATTTATTTCGAAATACGGAAGGCGAATGGACCACGTGCGTAGGGCTAGCCCAGTTGCAGTCCATTCTAGAACGTGCGGAATGCTAGACTCCGGAGTTCTGCTTCCGTATTAATTAAATAAATTGGATAATTGTTTTTTTTAACGTTTTTTAAAATTGATGTAAAAAAGCAAAGGAGTGGACGAAACGATACGCGTGGGGCTAGCCCAGTTGTAGTTCGTTCTAGAATGTGCGAAGTGCTAGACTCCGGAGCTCTATTCCTGTTAAATTAATTAAGATACATAAAACTCGTGCAGATGGCGATCACATAGGTGACCGACTTACATGTGTGCCAAAGATGAAGTGCGTAAATTTTACTTGGTGTTGGACCAAGAGATTAATATTTTTCGAAATAATTGTTATTTAGGCTCTTGAAATGTTATATTCATGCTCTGTTTAACCATGAAAGTCATATTTGCATTAATCACACATTATTACTAACATGACTAAATAATGGGCAAGAAAATAAATTAAAATAAATCAAATAACTAAACAAAAATAAATAAATAAAAAAATAAATAATCAACTAACTAATCTAATTATAACGATTTATTAATAGTTAACAAAGTAATTAAACTAGACTATTAATCATAATT
Source organism: Lathyrus aphaca (assembly GCA_963966055.1). Classification (NCBI taxonomy): domain Eukaryota; kingdom Viridiplantae; phylum Streptophyta; class Magnoliopsida; order Fabales; family Fabaceae; genus Lathyrus; species Lathyrus aphaca. Next base: position 509,393,589 of record OZ014519.1, on the reverse strand, counting down.
ATCATAAATATAAAAGCTTCACAACAAAAAAACTTAAAAAGAACAATATGAGTAATACTACCTAAAAAATGGAAACAAAAAGAGAGCCCAACAAGGGGGCTGGACCAAGCTTGGGCGGTGTGTAACAGCCCGGGCCCCTCGTAAGGCAATCCCGGCACTGCCACCTCACGATCTTCTCTACCCCCCTCTCTAGTAGAGTTTTTGCCTTCCGTGGGAATCGAACCCTGTACCCTGGGGTTCAAGTACATGTTCATTCCATTCCCACTACCACTTGAGCTAGTAGCTCAAGTGGTAGTGGGAATGGAATGAACATGTACTTGAACCCCAGGGTACAGGGTTCGATTCCCACGGAAGGCAAAAACTCTACTAGAGAGGGGGGTAGAGAAGATCGTGAGGTGGCAGTGCCGGGATTGCCTTACGAGGGGCCCGGGCTGTTACAAAAAAAGGCGCCTTTTTTTGTAACAGCCCGGGCCCCTCGTAAGGCAATCCCGGCACTGCCACCTCACGATCTTCTCTACCCCCCTCTCTAGTAGAGTTTTTGCCTTCCGTGGGAATCGAACCCTGTACCCTGGGGTTCAAGTACATGTTCATTCCATTCCCACTACCACTTGAGCTACCTTTTTTTGTAACAGCCCGGGCCCCTCGTAAGGCAATCCCGGCACTGCCACCTCACGATCTTCTCTACCCCCCTCTCTAGTAGAGTTTTTGCCTTCCGTGGGAATCGAACCCTGTACCCTGGGGTTCAAGTACATGTTCATTCCATTCCCACTACCACTTGAGCTACTAGCTCAAGTGGTAGTGGGAATGGAATGAACATGTACTTGAACCCCAGGGTACAGGGTTCGATTCCCACGGAAGGCAAAAACTCTACTAGAGAGGGGGGTAGAGAAGATCGTGAGGTGGCAGTGCCGGGATTGCCTTACGAGGGGCCCGGGCTGTTACACGGTGCATGGCTGGGTCGGGTCAGACCCGGACCCGGCTCAAGTTAAATCGTTAAAATGGTACAAATTAGGGTTTGCACCACAGATGCCTTCTTCCAAGTTCCAGAAGGCACACAAACGCAGAAAAAAGAAAAGAAACTCGACAAAGGCAAACCTACAGACCTTCACATCGCGAATTTCTCACGGCATGCCTCTCTCAAAAACCGCTCTCTCTCATTCTCTTCTCTCAAGCATCCTCACTCTCAGATTCTATGGCTTTCTAAAGAACAAACACTTCATGGTATCATTATCATCATCGCAAGATTTCAAACAAAAATTCACATAAACACGAAACCCTAACCCCGGAAATCGTTATCCATAAGCGATTACATCATACAAGCATGGTGAAAATTGAAGCATAAAGGAAAAGAATCGAAATGAGAAAACTACAAATGGATAAAAGTCGAAGATACCAAAAACTACCGAAAAGGAGAGCTTCGACGCCGACGGTGAGTCTTTTGCTTTTCGTAACTTCCGCTTGCTCTTCTTCTCCTTTTGTCAGTTCTTCTGTTTCTTTACTTTTTATTGCTGCTTGTTGCGAGGTGGCGGCGATGAAGGGTGGTTAGTTTGATGAAGGTCACGCGGCGGTTTGGGCGAAGGGCTGTGTTGAGGACGAAGAGGAAAGGGTTCGTGAAGCGGTGACAAAGGCTGAGTGCTTGATGGTGGTTTCCGCGTCCTTTTTCGTGAGGACCTACGCGATGGTTGCGGTGAAGAAACAGAGTTATCGTAAGTCTCGGGGTGTTTTTTTTATGCGTTTGGGTCGTTTTTGTTTTGAAGGTTCTTGTATGCTAAGTTTTGTGGCTGCTGAGTTTTTCAGTGAAGTTGTCCCCAAACTGATAAAGCAAGCCCCCTTTTATAGGATTCAGATTAGGGTTTTGGATTTTTTGAATATGAAACTTGTTAACTAAGTTTTATCACTGAGTTTTGTTGGCTACTCATGTTGAGTCTTTTTCTGCTCGCAGGCTTGCTGTACTGGTGTGGGGAACTTTCACCCTTTTGGTATAAGATAAAACGCAGGTCTCATTGTTGACCCATAGAGATACCATTTCCTTGCTTGTTGCCGCCTGCAACTCTGCTTCTATAGCAGGTCTGGACATCCTTACCTGCTGTTTTTTTGTCTGTTAATAAAAAAGGCTTGTGGTCCCCTTCTGGTTTTCTCTATTTTGCTGACCCTGGGCTTTTGTGTTTGACAGGTCTTGGTTAGTACGGTGTAAGGATTTTTTTTTTACCTTTGGTACTCACAGCTTTTGATCAGCCCCCCCCCCATGTTATGCTTGCGGTGAACTAAAGAAGAAGGGATAGGCAAGTTGTGCACAAATAAGCCATTTCCCCTTTTAGCCTTCTGTGGTATGTCTAAGCTTGTTTTGGTGTTGATGCTGCAGTTTTGATATTGCAGGCTTAGGTCCACAAAGTAGAGTAAAAGACAAATCTTCAACAATACTTGGCATTTTGCCCATTGTACTCAAATGCCATTCAAGTAGTTTTTCTTGTAACATCTTGAAATACTGCCTGCAATAATCTCTGAAAATTGCTTAATCTCTGAAAATTGCTGGATAAATGATTTTCAGTATTTTATAAATCAAAACACTTTCCTTTTTATGGGATTTAAATATTTTTTCATCTAGTAGTTTTTTCTCTAAAATTGTGAATTTGTTTGCTAATATTTTTGTACTGCTCTGATTAATAAAAGTGAATTGTCACAAATGTTGTTGTAATGGTGCTTGCGAGATGGCTTGAAGTCAGCCACATCTCTTGTGATTAAAAATAATGTGACTTTGATAAAATAAAAAACTTGAAAGTCCTTCATAATCTAATCCAACGTGGCCTTGGAATGGAACCAAGCACACTTAAAATGAAATCCCACATTTTTGAACAAAGCATGTCATAACATGGGCCAAAATAAATTCTTGAGTGCAAATTAGTCATGTATTGAAGATAAAGGGACCTAGCTTGAAATCATTTGTGGGCAAGAACAAACTTGAATCCAAACACATAAAGTTAAAGACAAAATCTTTCAGCCATGACTTGAGAATAGATTAGATGTGGCACCAAACTTGGAATGAGATAAGAGGGATGAATAAAAAAGATATGAAAGGAGACTAGAAATAGGAAATGGAACATGGATTTTTTGGATAGAGATGAAAATTTCATCTGGTCTTAATAATTGGAATGAAATTGAGATTAACAATTTGGGATTGAGAATAATTAGGAAGTTTTTTTTTGTTTTTTTTTAAACATAATAGGATTTAAAAAAACAAGAATAAAAAATATTAACAAAAAAAATGGATTGAAAATAGAATTAAATTGAATGAATTTAAAATACGGACTGGGAAATAAATTAGAACTAAGATACACAAAGAAGTAGAATTAAAGAAATGGGGACATGAAGTGGGTTTTGGAAATAAGAGTGTGAATTGAAATTTGAAATAAGAAACAAAACTTGGAATTGGATTTTTAGAAATAAACTTAAAATTTGGATTTAAAATGGGGATAAAAAAAACATGGAAACAAATCGGCAGTTGAAATTAAAACTCGAAGCTTTAACCAATTCCCTTAACAAATACTCAGAAGAACGACGTCCATAATTCAAAACTAAATTTCCAAAATTCAAAACTTAAGATATCAATCCACTAATCCCAACTTCAGGACAATCAAATCCTAATTTTCGAACCGAATGAATCAGATTTCCACTATTTGTTAGACAACCCACGAATCACTCTTGCCATTCCTGCAAAACTTCAGAATGCCTGGTATGAGTTTTGTACGCTGATGATGAGATGACTATATGACACAAAAGGTCAGGGGTAAAAATTTGGGATGTGACAATGGGAATTGAAATGGTACTGTTAGAATTAGTTAGAGATAAGTTATACACTTAATTAGAGGGATAATTAGTATAACTTGAAAATGAACATGAGTTGACATGTTTATTAGTTATTGTTGCTATATGATATTGTTGTTGTTGTAGTTACATGATATTGTTATTGATATATGTGAATGTAACATGTTGTTGTGTATATACTTGATGATGATAAATGTTGTTGTATGCGAATATGCATGATGTGGATGATAATCGGTATGGTGGTAAGTGGTTGTATGCTAGTGTTGATGGTGATTGCATGAAGTAGTTGTTATAAACATGTAGGATTGTCATTGATGTTGCATGACATGTGCATGGTTGGGAATGGTATACCAAGGTAGGGAATTTCCATTTGGATCTTAGTGGGGATCGTTGTGATGTTGGTGCGGTCATGAAATAGGGATCGTACGTGACCATGAAATAGGGGTCGAGGGTGTGATCATGAAATATGGATCATACTGGACCATGAAAGAGGGGTCGAGAGTTCTAACGGGAACTGGATCTTGAAATAGAGATCGAATTATGGTACCGCATGCGTAGAGTCAGTAGAGTCTCATTGCATAAGTTGTTATTGATGTGTATGATGTTGATATGTGTTGTAGTGTGTTTGTTTATTTGTTGTTGTCGAGAAGTGGTGATATAATTATCGATACTTGCTTTATTCTTATTATTTTCCTCTTTTGTGATGTAATTATCTGACCCATTCTGTTTAAATGTTACCCTTATGTTGCTAACGTGCTTGTGATCAAGATAAGTAGACTGGTGGTCGGTGAAGTCGGTGTACTTCACATTTTTAGGAGTCGTCTCTGATACGTGCTTTGGGTGTCGGGACGACGTTTGTTCTTGTTTATTTATTATTTTGGAAAACATTTTGTAATTGCATACTACTCTATATTTCTTTTGAAGTTTTCTGCTGCAAGCTGAATTATTTTTGTAAAACGTATCTTTTGAGTCGTGTGGTTTTAGTTGATTGTGAAACTCAAAATGATTAGTGCAATTTAATAACTCTGATTTTTATTTATAAATCTGTGGGGTAATTTGGGTGTTGCAAAAACCACCTTTACCCGCTTACATGAAACCACCTTACACAGTTATTAAGTTGACACTGGAACCAGAAGATGATGCTAGGATGATTGAAAAATTAAAAAAGATGTTGAAACAACATCAGGTAAGTATTTCATTTCATGAAATTTTATACTTAATTCTAAATTTTGATAAGTTTATGCAGGTATTGCTAAAAGGTGGAAATCAAAAGATAATTCAAGAATATGTCAATTTGATAGAAAAAGATGAGAAAGTAGAACTTTTAGAGAGGCCAGAAAAGTTGAAGGATCAAGGATAGTTCAACATTGCTTGCACAATTGGTGGGGTACGAATCCCATATGCTCTATGTGCCTTGGGATAAAGCATCAGTGTCTTGCCACTGAGAAAATTCAAGGAAATGGATATATGAGAGATCAAGATGAGCGACATGACACTTATTATGGTTGATTCATCTGAAACTAAACCAATGGGTATTGTAAAGGATATGTTAGTTTATGTCAATGTTTTGACCTTCTCTGCAGAATTTATGGTGATTGCCATGATAAATGAGTGAGAAGGTTATGTGATTCTTGGACGACCATTTTTGGAAACTGGAAAGGCAAAGATAGATGCGGAAACTGAGGAATTAATTTTTAAATTTAAATAGGAGAAAGTGGTGTTTAATGTATATGAATGGAAACCAACATGGGAGGATCTTGAGACATGCTATAAGTCAGGAGAAAAAGGCGGTGAAGTTCATAATTGAATGAACAAAGGAGTATTTGTTGGCGTGAGGATAGCCCTTACGCCTGATGCATTTTGAGTATTGAGAGTCAAGCTAGTGACGTAAAAGAAGCGGTGGATTAGAGGCAACCCATAATTTTTTAATCAGTTTTTTTGTTTTGTTTTGCACAATTCTATTTTATTTCAAAAAAACCAACCACAAAAAGACTTAGATACCAAACAAGATCCTACCCAAGAAAATATAATGTTCTTGATAGACTTATGTGTGACTGTTTTTTTCTTTAGATTTACAAGTTTAGCTTTAGCCTTGAACAAATGATGCAAGAGAAGAATAAAAAGAAAGTGACTTGATTAAAATGAAAGCAAGCAATGACTTGGAAGAAATGGAAGAGAAAATAATTTACTGGATTGTACTCAACATGAAGATACCTCATCTGGTAAGGTTTGAGCCTAAATACTTCCTTTGTTCAGTTTTTCTTTCTTAGAATGTATACATGCATTATTCCTTTATTTGGTTTGATTTATTACCAGTTAAGTTATCAAGATTGCTCAATACACATTAAGGATTTATTTTCTATATAACTCCGAGCCTTTGTGTTGTACCCCAAAATTTTCCCTCATATCTTCAATACAAGATGTCTCAAGAGGTCTCCTTATAGTCACAAGATTCACAATTACTCAAAAGGATTCAAGGTTTCATCAGACAAAGTCTTCTCCTAAGCAATGAATCTTAAACTAGGGTTTTAAGTTTCTCAAAGTAAATTGGACTTCTAAATCCTCAATTGGACTTCATGACATCCCACATACCTCAAAGAATCTTCATGTCAAGTTTCAAGCCTTTCCATATAAGTTTGGTCAGTCAAATGATCAGATAGTCCAAAATCAGTTAACTTGTTCAACAAGTCAATTGTGGTCAACATAAAGTCAAACTTCAAGATTTTTGGTCAACATCAAGATTATGAGGTGAAATTCATCATTTGATCAAGGGTTGATCATGATTCATCAAGGAAACCTCAGAATCATCAAGAATCAGGAGTTACTAAATTAGGTTTTTGTGTAGGAAAAGTCAACTGCACTTTGACCAGTCATAACTTTCACATACTTCATAAACAATTTCCCATTCAAAGTTCATTTCGAAGGAAATTCAATTCTCTACAACTTTGTGTCTCACAAGCCAAGTCCAAAAATGCATCATTTGGGAGATATGAGCCAAGACACTACAGGTCCTTTTGAAAGTCAACAAAAAGTCAACTTTTTCGAAAGCTCATAACTTAAAAATGGAAAATAAAATGGACATGGGACGAAAAGAAGAATTTAGAGGACATCTAAGCTTTCTAAAAAGTCCTAGAACACCTTCATGGGATAAAAATTGAGGGAGTTATGCATTGATGAAGCTATATATGAAATGATTAGTGGATGTCTCCTTCACTCTTCTAAAGTGCTTTTCAAACATTCCATTAGGGGGTAACCTTGTAAAGTATTCGCTCCTGTATCATAGTATTTAGGGTTGTGCACACAACAGACACATAATCAATCCACTTCTTCTAAAAAATAATAAACAAACAACACGTCTTCTCTTCTCATCTCACACTCCTTTACGAACGCTTTTGACTTGTCTCTTTAGTTCAGTAACACGATAGTAACACACTCGATTCAGCGAGCCTACAACACCTGAGTTAGAACTATGACAACATCACCATAAAAAAACACAAACAAACAAATTTCATCCCTAGTTAGAGGAACCACTTCGACTCTGATTCTCATTCCCGATGAGATATGTAGGTAGTGGGGTAGGGCCCATTCGAGCACAATTCTTTCCTTTCCCTACATTGTTTCTCTTCTCTTTCTGTTCCCGTTCTTTTTCCAGTTCCAATTCAGCAACATATGATGCATATCACAACACCCTTTGAGCAGTACAAGCAAGCGTGGATCCTGTTGAGTACGACGGACGTGAAAGAGTGTTAATATCTTCCCTTCACGTAACCAACTCCCTTACTCGTTCCCTCTGGTTCGCAATACCTCACTCTTTCCTTTTCCCCTGGTTTGTGCATCATTACCTTTCCCTCTCACTGGGATATAAATGCCTGGATGGTGACTCTTCTTCTTTTTTCCGTGCCACTTTCGCGTTTGTACTAGGAGGAAAATCCCGGGAGCGACAGCTGGCGACTATGCCGGGGACTTGCTTTCCCTTGTGCGAGTTTCTCCTAGCGCTTGAGTGTTTACAGTTCGTTGAATGTTTTACATTTATGCTTTCAGTTGCTTATTTATATGTTTCATTATGTATTTACCGCATTTACATTATTGTTGCATATACTGACATATACTGGCTATTCTGGTTTTACTTGGCGGGATGAGTGTTCTGAGAGATAAGCCCACTACCCAGGCTTGAGCGTACACATAAGTATTAGAGTGGGCAGTCGTGTGGCTTGCGTGGTCTTGATCACGTGTAGTTTTCATGAGTCCCACACCCATATGAGGCTTTCTTGGGAGATGTTTTATACTGCCTAGGAAGACCATATGATGTTTCCAGCTGAACTGCTAACTCTGGTGACCGATCATTGAGGACCTTAGTGGAAACACCCCTCTCCAGTGGTGGCATTGGTAGACCATGTTTAATGGAAAACCCATTCGCACCCGAGGGTCCACTGGGAACTTGCATATGTTTACTTACCCTTCTTTCACGAGAACACGGTGAAGCACTTCACGTATGGAGATAGTATTGTACTCTTCAGGATAAATATACTATTACTTCTCAATCTCAGTGCTTGAATCGGGAACTTGTGTGGGAACTATCTTGAGTGATCGGTGGAGAACTCCTTGTTTAGTAATAATGTCAAACCGGAAACGGTGACCATATTATTGCTCATCGACTTGAGAGTCAGAAAAGCTAATTCATTCTACCTTGTAGCACCTACATGTGAGATTGAGAGGGGGTTATAAGTTTGTACGAAAATTGACTTTCAACCTACCTTGTTTCTGGTACTTGGGTTTTCTGATGAGACATACTTGTGACTCTGGTGTTCTTGACAGTTTGTACTCAAACAAATCAAGGGACAATATAACAGTGTTCAAGATAACTTTTTTTGTGTGTTTTGTTCTATTAATATAGAAAAGTTGTCACACTTGTTCTTGAGTTGTTATGTGGTGAAGTTGATTTGGAGGGACATTAAGGAGTGGATTGATTTTATAGATAATATGGATATTAACTCGGAGTGTTGTAAAGAAAGCTTTGTAAGATGGTATCTTTTTTGTAAATATCACGGAGCGACAAATGGGAAAGCCGAAGTTATCTAGTTGGCTACCAATTGAAATATTTGAGTTGCTAGGAATGATATCATTTGTGAGAATCATGGATGTAATGTTTTTGATATAGTTTGTAATATTAAGATTTCGGTCTGTAAGTGCTTCTTGTTAGGCGACATTGTTAAACTTAGTTGTAATTTCTATAATTTTAGCAAAAAACAATTGTTTTTCCTTTTATAGAAATAATTGGTTAGCAATTTCTTTTTAGTCCGTCCAATTTTTATTCATCGTTTTTATAATCAGATTCGAGAATCCTTAATTCTCACATTTACACTTGCTTGAAAAAATGGATAAGGTTTTAAGAAAAATATAAGATACTTATAGATTGATTAAAGAACATACATTGCTTATTATATTGTGTCAAAAGATAGAAAAATAACTAGGTAGAAAATCAAGAAGTCATTCTAGAAGTACATCGAGAAAGTGTGGTTCATACTTATCCAACAATTATGAATTTGGTGGAATATTATGACATGAAAATAAATAGACTAACAATATAGTTATAAAATGCATAGAACCATTTGTTACAACCATGATTAGAAAAATAGTGGATGACACAGTGATCATGAAGAAGATGAGAGATGGAAACATATGGTCACATAGATATGATGTTGATTTATTATATTATTGCTTCAGCAGATAACTTTTCATAATACCATTGTTATTAGCGTTATTGGCTAAATTCTTAGATATTCATAATAAGTAATTTGATATCGGTATTTCTAATATAAATCGAGATTAAATTTTAATTTATTTTAAAATAAAATAAAATAATAAAGTGACGTAATATTGAATATTAGATTTTAATTGATAGAAGGTATCAATATCCAACTCAATTCAAGATTACCGGAATATTCATATTATTATTATTATTATTATTATTATTATTATTGCTTCGGAAAAAATTGTTATAAGTTATAACACATTTTGTTGTGAATCTCTAATGATTACATGAATTGAAACAATTAAATAAAAAAGGATAGTAATGTTTTGATTTCAGGTTTTAATAAACAAGATTTCTCTAAATTCATAAATGACTTTTCTCTCTTTTTAAAAATCTTGTTTAATTCAATATTCCATTTTACTTTTTTAAATATCTTTTTAATTAAATATTTGCATAACACATCTATAGCCAATCAAGAGCCTTTTATAAAAATGATTTTTAAGGCACATAAGAAATGTTTGTTAAAAGAATTTCAATTAATAATACTTTGAGCAGATTTATAAACTTTTTTTTTTCTTTTTTCTTTCTTTCTTTTTTTAGTTGGGTAGCCCACACTTTTGCAATCATCTTTTCTTTTATTTTATTTTTATAATTTAAGTTTTGATTTTTTAAAAATATTTAAAATTAATATAACTTGTTTTGGGTGAGTTCTTTCCGTCTTGCATAACCCAATTAACATAACTAGTTTTTCATTTTGTCATCAACTAAATATTGTTAAAATTTCATCATCTACTTACATTGCACGTTCATAGAAAATGAAAAAGACATATAGTGAAAAGAGGAATCTTTTATTCAAGGCTTTATATATATTTTTATCCCTATAAATATCTCAATTTTGGTTTTTAATCCTTATAAAAAAATATTAAATTTTAATTTCTATAAAATTATTTTTACACGCAGTTTAATTACTGAAAGAAACTAAAATTGCATCTAAAAGTAATTTTATATGGACTAAAACTCAATGTTTTTTTAATAGAAACTAAAAATTAAATTTGCGATATTTATAGAAACCAAAAATATATTTAACCATTTATTCAATAATGATATTCATAGAGTTGAACAAGTCTAGTACATGTCCATGTTCTTTGAATCACATGTATCTCATCTTGTTTTTAGTCGAGTACAGTCAATGACAAAACCTTTATTTTTATGATAAAATCTATCATGTTATTTCTCATTTTACCAACTCTTCTTATGTCTCCTAGCATGAAAACCTAGTCACCAAGAAATTTACATGAAAACATAGAGAACCTACATGGTCCTTTCCTTTTCATGAATCTCACTTATAAATACACCATCATTTGAGTTCATACACCATTCTCTTATACATTCAAAGTATTAGAGATGGCAATGGGAATTGGTGAAATATGGTCACAACTAGGTTCAATCATGGCTAGCATAATGTTTGTATATGCCATGTATGAACAATTCTTCCCACAACATCTTCGAAGAAATTTTCTAAAATATACAAACAAATTCTCCACCCTTTTCTATCCATATATACAAATCAAATTCCATGAATTATCCGGAGAGAGACTCAAACATAACGAGACTTACAAACTCATCCAAACATATCTCAGTTCGAACTCTTCGCAAGGTGCTCAAAAACTTAAAGCCGAAGTTATCAAAGATAGCCAAACTCCCCTTGTTCTAAGCATGGACGATAATCAAGAAATCGTCGATGAATACAACGGAATCAAAGTTTGGTGGTCTGCGAGCCATACCACTTCAAAATCACAATCGTTTTCTTACTATCCGGTTTCGGATGAGAAAAGATTTTTAACATTAACGTTCCATAAGAGAAACCGCGATTTTATAACTACTTCCTACATTCAACATGTGTTGGAAGAAGGAAAGACTATTAGGACGAATAACAGACAGTTAAAGCTCTACACCAATAATCCGAGTGATGATTGGTGGGGCTCGATAAAATGGAGTCACACTATATTCGAGCACCCTGCGAGATTTGAAACACTTGCTATGGAGCCGGAGAAGAAAGACGAGATCATAAACGATCTTGTTAAGTTTAAGAGCGGGAAAGACTATTATGCGAAAGTTGGGAAAGCATGGAAGCGCGGTTATCTACTTTTCGGTCCACCGGGGACCGGAAAATCTACTATGATATCTGCAATTGCTAATTTCATGAACTATGATGTTTATGATCTTGAGTTAACAACTATTAAGGATAACAATGAGTTGAAGAGACTATTGATTGATACGTCGAGTAAATCGATTATAGTTATCGAAGATATTGATTGTTCTCTTGATCTCACCGGACAAAGGAAGGAGAAAAATGAGAAAGATGATGAGAATGGTGAAAAAGTGGATCCTATTAAAAAGGCTAAAAAGGAAGAGAAAAAGAAAAGTAAGGTAACATTATCTGGTTTGTTGAATTTTATAGATGGAATTTGGTCGGCGTGTGGAGGGGAGAGGATCATAATATTTACGACGAATTTTGTGGATAAACTTGATCCTGCTCTCATTAGGAGGGGGAGGATGGATAAACACATAGAGATGTCATATTGTGGGTATGAAGCTTTCAAGATTCTTGCAAAGAATTACTTAGATGTTGAGTCTCATGATCAGTTGTTTCCTGTTATTGAAAAGTTGTTGGGAGAGACTAATATGACACCTGCTGATGTTGCTGAGAATTTGATGCCAAAGTCTGTTACAGAAGATAATGAGTCTTGTTTGAAGAATTTGATTCAATCTCTTGAGATTGAAAAGAAAAAGGTTGAGGAGGAAGCAAAGAAAAAGGTTGAGGATGAGGCAGAGAAAGAGAAGGTTAAGGGTAGTGAAAAATCAGAAGAAAAAGAAGTGAAGGAGAATGGTTTCAGTCATTAGTTTAGATTTGATTGAATTTTTTTTAATAAAAGCATTAGTTATGTAGTATATGTTTGAATGTTAGAATATGATTGTATTAGTTGCTATATAAAATCATAAATAGTTTAGTCTTAGATATTGAACAAGTTAGAAATAAAATATACTTTTAAGACTTTGTATGAAATGAATTTTAATTTATGTATGTGTACTATTTTTTTCTTTCTCTAAAGATGGAATGAAAAACAGCCTGGATCCCACAAAAAGTCACTTGTTTTAAGCAAAAGATAGTAGGTGATTTGGGTTTCAAAGTCAAATCACCTTTTTATTTATCTATAGTTTCATCACCACCACTAGCAAAGTATATAAAGTTTAGGCGTGCATGTAAACGGCATTTTAATGATAGTATATGTGATGACTTAAATCAACTATTGTATATGATGTATGTAAGTTGAAAGAGACCTTTTAAATTAACATTATAATAACTTGATCCTTTTGTCCACATCAAATAGTCTTTAATTTTAACATTTTATAATAGAGAAAGGGAGAAAACTTTGCTCCAATAGCTTTTGGTCATGGAGATACGGCTTCTAAGAAATGTTATTTTGATTTTATTGAGTGTCCAACACTTTATATATTAAATATAAATACAAATTGGTTTTTTTAATTAATTGTGGTTTGGGATGATGAGTTTCTTGAATTTGAATAAGGAATTCTCCATAGCATAGTACGTTTGGATTAAGATTCTGCTACAGACAGAGCAGACTAGTTACCTAAAGCGGGTTGAGTGTGTGAAGTGGTGTGGACGTTCGAATGGAAGTGGTTAGTTGCTCAAATGAATATAAGTCTCTAATTCACGATATGTCCATAGATATAACGATCAAATGATATTAAGGAGGAAAAATACTCATGTGGGGAGCCCTCTATACACCCCACATCTTTTATGATGGGGCAATGGGATCCATTTTTAATTGAGCAGATTCTCGTTCTCTCACTATTGTATTTTTAGCGAGTACAATTAACACTTATCGTGGAACTCAAGTAAAATTATCCTAGATCACACCTATATTCACATCAAAAACTTCCTTAACCACCATCCTTGAGATTGTACAAACACGAGGTATTACCTCTACAAGCAACAACTCAGACAATGGTCATTAGATCATAGTTGAAATGCAAGTTGTTATGGAAGAGATGTGTCATCCCAACCAAACTCTGGAGGATAACATTGTCAACATCTAAAATCGCTAGCAGTAGGTCGAACTGTATGAGAAAATCAAAATCTTGAACTCTCAACCTCTCTCTAACGAGATTTGAGAGGCTCGTGTCCCTGAAAACTTCAAACCCTCGTCGCTAACAAAGTTTGATGGATGGAGTGACCCTTAAGAGCGTGTCTCCTTCATAAACACTCAAATGGTTATCATTGGAGCTAGCGACTCCTTAAAGTGCATATTACTCTCTAGGAACGTTAAGAACGTCACGCTAAGGTGGTATGGGGACCTACCTCACATTTCAATCATTAGCTACCAGGATTTATTGAAGAAATCAATCCATAGTTATTTACAAGCAAGCACCAGAAAGTGTTAGCCACAAGCCTTTTTAATGTCCTCTAAAGGTCATTTGAGTTGCTACAAAATATCTCGCTCGCTTCAACGAAATGATCTTCAAAGTCATGCAACCGAACCAAGAAATATTCGTAGCGAGGTTCCAGAATGGTCTGAGGGCTGGACACTTCAACAAATCCTTTGCCTAGAGGTCGACGAGTTCCATGGCAAAAATCATGGCACATGCAGATTGCTACATCAAGAGCGAAGATAACAACACGAAGAAGAAAGAGGGTGATCTGGATCATCCCTACAAAAACACCTAAAAAAATTTAGTGTGTGTTTAATTATGCGGTAAAATAATTGATTTTGACTGGATTGAATGTAAAGTGATTTATATTTAGACAACTTTATGTAAAATTGAATTGAACAATAAATTTTAATATAAAAATTACATTTGAATTTAATAGCTACAAATTCTAACTTCTAATATAATCAATTTTAAAAACATGATCAATTATATTTTAGAAGAATCAAACATTTTAAAATCGGTTCAAATACAATTACACGCTTCTGAAATTATTTTTTCCTTTTCTAAAAGTTAAACCAAACTACAATAAAGTTTTCAATAAAAAAATTTCAATTTGATTCAAGAAAAAAACTATTGGCTCAATACATATAAGAATATAAACCCATGTAGTACAAACATATCACTATTTTATTTCATTTCATTAGTCCATTAAAATTTTGCATCACCTTCGATGTGATGTGCTTCTAACATGTGCTAGACAATTCACACTAAACTCCTAACCATGCCAAAAACCTAAGCATGACGTTTAAAATTATTTATTCTAAAACAACTAAAATGAAAATCATAACACACTACTAAGATTTTACTACACAGTAATTACTCCAAACCAAGTTAATGGATGAAACCATTCTCCTGAACATTTTCCTTAGAATTTTCACCACCCTTCACATTTTCTTCCTCTTGAGCAATTTCTTGTTTATCTTTCTCTTCCTTTAGTCTTGCTTCCTCCTCAACTTTTTTCTTTGCTTCCTCCTCCTTTAACTTTATCTTTGCTTCCTCAATAGATTGAATCAATTTCTTCAAACAAGACTCATTATCTTTTATAACAGACTTTGGCATCAAATTCTCAGCAACATCAGCAGGTGTCATATTAGTCTCTCCCAACAACTTTTCAATAACAGGAAACAACTGATCATGAGACTCAACATCTAAGTAATTCTTTGCAAGAATCTTGAAAGCTTCATACCCACAATATGACATCTCTATGTGCTTATCCATCCTTCCCCTCCTAATGAGAGCAGGATCAAGTTTATCCACAAAATTCGTCGTAAATATTATGATCCTCTCCCCTCCACACGCCGACCAAATTCCATCTATAAAATTCAACAAACCCGAAAGAGTTAACTTACTTTCATTTTTCTCTTCACCTTTAGCCTTACTCATAAGTTTCTTTTTTTCATCATTTTCTTCATCATCTATCTCTTTCTTCATCTTCCTTTGCCCAGTAAGATCCAAAGAACAATCAATATCTTCAATCACTATAATTGACTTGCTCGACGTCTCAATTAAGAGCCTTTTCAACTCATTGTTATCCTTAACGATTGTTAACTCAAGATCATACACATCATAATTCATGAAATTAGCAATAGCGGATATCATAGTAGATTTTCCAGTCCCCGGAGGACCGAAAAGTAAATAACCACGCTTCCAAGCCTTTCCGACTTTAGTATAGTACTCTTTCCCTTCTTTGAACTTGAGAAGATCGTTTATGATCTCTTCTTTCTTCTCCGGCTCCATCGCAAGTGTTTCAAACCTCGCGGGATGCTCAAAAGTTGTATGACTCCACTTAGTACTCATATACCTCATCCAATCCTTGCTTGGATTGTTGGTGTAAAGCTTTAACTGCCTATTCTTTATCGTAATCGCCTTTCCTTCTTCCAACACATGATGAATGTACGAGGTAGTTATAACATCACGATTTCTTTTGTGAAACGTTAATGTTAAGAATCTTCTCTCATCGGAAGTAGGGAAGAACGAAAACGACTGTGTTTTTGGAGTTGTATGATTTGCAGACCACCAAACTTTGATTCCATTGAACTCGTCGACGATTTCTTGGTTATCATCCATGGATAGGACTAATGGATTTTGGCTATCTTCGATAACTTCGGCTTTAAGTCTTCTAGCTCGTTGTGACGAATTCGCGCTGAGATATGTTTGGATGACTGTGTAGTTTTTGCTACGTTTAAGATGATCACCAGATAATTCATGGAAAGTTATTTGGATGTAAGGGTACATGAGGCTTGTGAATTTGTTTGTGTGTTTTAGAAAATATCTACGAAGATGAGGTGGGAAGAACTTATCAAACATGGCATAGACAAACATTATGCTAGCCATGATTGATCCTAGGTTTGACCATATTTCTCCAATTTTCATCTTCAATGATTTGAAATGTAATTGTTTGTGGTTCTAACTTATGTGTTGTGTAAACTAAAACATGTGTGGTTTTTATAGAGATATGATTATGGAGTAGTGTATGATAAGAGTGTTTCAACTTTCAAGTGTTGTTCCACAGCTTAGAAAACACCATGTAGGTTCTCTATGTTTTCTTGTGAGGTTCTTGGGGACCACGTAGGGTTCACTAGGAGACGAAAGAGTTGTTGATATATTTGAGAAATATTATTTTGAGCCACTAGTTAATATTTTCTTAGTAATTAAGACTAAATACATCATTTTCTTTTGTAGCATGTATCGTCCCCACACGATTAAGAAAATAATTTATTTAGTTGTTCAAGTGGAAAGTTAATGAAAAATTTGGTTAATAATGTTTAATTATGTTCGGCTCGGGAAGTAAAATGTTTGGTGAAATGGTGAAATGATATGTTTGATCGGTATTAAGTTTTCGATATGTTGGAGAAGAGGTTGACTTGTAAAGTTAATTGATTGAAACCGAGTAATACAACATGGACAATTCTCTAATTGAATTGTACATTAATTGATGCATTGGAGGATGACAAAATTGACTACTTCTATTTCGAGTGGAGGTCTATCTATTTCGTGCATCTTTATACTTGAAATTCGCTGTCTTTTGTCATGAGCATCGTAGACATCCCAAAACAAATTTTAATTTTTTCCTCAAGTGATTATATTACGAAATGAAGTATATTTGTAGACTTTTTGAATGGAGTGTTAATTATAGCTTAGTCGTTAGATTTTTGAGAATTAGTAATAATTTTAATGAAAACTTAAATAAATGCAAGACAAAAAGATAAGAGATAAGCTAAAAATAAAATTACAGTTGGATTATGTTGGATTTTAAGTGAAAGTATTAAAGTCTCGTATCGACTAAATATAGAGTAAATGTTGGATCAACTATCTACCTTTCAAAATATTGGTGCATGACTTCTCCATTATATCCTTTATCCATTTTGAAATTACACATACTTTTGGATAATTCGGTAATTAACAAATCCTCCTATTTTTTCCTTTCCAATTGCTTTCCATGAAGACATTTGTCAATACCCCATTTGCTAACACACAAACCTTGTTTTCCCTCTGATTTTGTATGTTTACACGCATACATTCAAAAATCTCTCCGCTCAACCCTAAACTCATGTTTTCTCTCTCTTTGATTTCTTCCTCACAAACCTTAAACTTAATTCGCCGCCGCCCCGCCCTCTTACCCCGCCTTATATACCGCCATCACCACCTCCCATGAAAAATCAGCCATATTCTTACTCTTCATGTCATGGTCTTCCTAATGAACCGGTTGAAATTTGGTTTAGATAAACTTTGTCGTCGACAACTGTTCTCCTTCCCCTGCTACTCTCAAAAGGTATGTCGTGTAAGTTACGTTCTTTATCTGAAATTAATTGATTATGCTTGATTTTTAATTGTTTTTTGTTTGAAGTTGAATTTGAAATTGTTTATACGAGGGTTCCGTTTGAGAAATTGTTGAGGATGGTCGCTGTTGTGCTTTTTAACTACTTGCATCTTTAGTCGGGAAATTGTTGAGCCAAATACCTCAACATCCTGGTGTATACATAGGATTTTCGACAACATGAGTTTGGTCCAGGAGAGTTTTAAATAGCTTCTATAAAGATCTTTTGACGAATTTGATCACTCTTTCTTCCAAACATGTCCAGAATCTCGAGAAGGTTTGTGATGATTTGTTTGGTAAGTCGAAAGTGGTTTGTCAAAAGAGGTGCTGGATTGTTGATTGGAAGTTCTTCACATCACTACGGATGAAAGTTTTTTTGTTATTTCGACAATAAAAGAGCTTTGACGAAGGAGAGTCTGATAGAAGGATGTTTGGATTTGAATTGGAAATCAATTTGATGTCACGAAGAGACATTTTATTTCATCTGTCGAAGAGCAGTTTTCTGTACCAATAACTGTTTTGTTGGTAAAGGGAGACGTGGAAGGTTTTTAGAAGACATTAGCATGCACAATGCCAATTGGCATTCATTTAGGTTTCGACCGTTGTTCGACGGTTATGATATTTGTATATAAATAGGATAATTTTTTGCTTTGTAAGGGGTGAAATAGATTGTACAAATTCCTGTAAATCCACTCAAGTACTCGTGTGTAAAGAGAAAAGAGAGATTATTCTGGAAATGTACGTATTAACACCAATTTTATTTCAAGTTATAAAAGCTTTAAGTTTCTTCTTTAAATCTTTACTCTTCATTTGTCATTTACTTTCATTCACGTTCTAGCAATTTTATATTTTAGTCAGTTTATGTTTAAGTAATTCTTTATCTTCATGGAAAACTTCAAATATTAAAACAACTTCAACTTTAATATAGATATTAACAATTAGGTTATTCTAGAACACTTCGACAGAAATATATAAACACCACGTTTGGATTATCTTTCATTTGATTCTTAGCACGCGACGTCCTAGGACTTGTTTGGTTGGTCCTGTTAGTCACCATTTTCTGAGAGATTTGGTTAACCAGAGATTGTTCACCAGAAATACCAGCGAACAAATTGGCACGCTGTTCGCTGTGATTTCTGACGAACAACCTCTGGTTGACCAATCTCTTAGAAAACTGGGTTACTTGCAGGACCAACCAAACAAGTCCTAGGACACATGTGCAATTTGTTTGTCGAATTACTCTTAGTGTTGTTAATGATTTGTGGTTTGTTTTTGTTAATAATGTCAAAATGTTAAATGCTTTGAATGTAAAAGTAAAATAAAGTTAAAGTTTGAACAAAAGTAAGAAAATGGTGAAAAGATGTAAAACTTTGCTGGAAAGTAAATAAAAATGAGAGTAAAATAACTTGATGAGACAAAACTAATAATTTAAATAACTTGAAAGAAAAATGGTGTTCAACACATACATTGTTCCAAATATCAGACTCATTTCTCTCACACTGGGTACTTAGAGTATTTACAGGATTTTTGTATAAGTTTTCACACACACATTCTAAACACAAACTATCCTATTTATATACAAACAAAATAACCGCCTAGAACGGAAAAATTCTAACTAAATGACAATTGTCAGCCTGCATGCAATTTTCTTCTCTGAAGCTTCCATGTGTCCAACTGCAAAAGGTTTTCAACTTTCAAATTTGAATTCTTCCCTTTGGTGACGAAACATTGCATCTCTTCACTTGTCGAAGTGTCGAAGAAAGAAGAAACTCTTCAAAATTTTATAAACCAATGCTCCTGCCAAACACCTTCTGTCGAAGTGTCGAAAACTACACTTATCTTGACAAATGCCAAACTATAAACAGGTCTCCAAACTTTGCTTGTCAAACAACATTTGTACTTCTGTCGAAATATTTGAGTATATAGACTTGTCAGCATCTTCTGAATATCTTCAATTCCTCTTTCTCTTATCTACTGGTCATCCTCTCAGCAAAAGAAATGACTTCCTGTCTCAAATTTCAAACTGTCGAAATTATGAGCTTACAAATTGCCCCCCAGCAAAGATGTTTTCGACTAACTTTGGAGAAATATCCTTTGCTGTCGAAATGACTTCTGACACCATGTCAGTCTCATTAATTATAAAGTGACTTTGTTGAGTCCCAAGGAAGCACCATGATTTCAACTTTCTGAAAAAACGTCTCCTCTAGCCCACGTTTATACACAACCTTCCATAACCCTATATTCTAGCTAATCATGGGCTCTCTACCAACCATCACCTTTAATCACCACCATTGATCAAGACACACGTCTCCCATGACTAAATTGAAAAGTCTTTTTTTCTTTTTTTCATTTATTTTTTCATATTCTGTCACTTTCTATAAATACCATTTCCCACACCTTTTGTCCTTTTTACACTCTCAGACTCTTCTTCTCTACCAAAGAAAAATCTCCATTAAGACCCTTTTAAACTTTCTGTTACTCCATCTCTAATCTTCTCATAACAATGACGCCCCCAAAGAATGTTGCTAACCGTAGTGCTAAGAAAGCAAAGAAGACTGCTGATCTCCCTCCTGCTCACACATTGTCTGGACCAACGCAAGTGAATCAACAACAGTACATCCCAGAACCTCCAAATGAGAGGGAGAAAGCTAGTATCTACAGATCTCAGGTAATAATCCCTATCTTGGTCTCTGGAGTTCACCATGCAATGTTAGGTCCTATCTCTGATCCCAATGCTGACCCAAATCGTTTAAAGGATTTTTATCCTTGCTATTCTGCCTCTAAGCCAATAGGTGCTAGTAAGAACCTTCAAACTGTCGAAACCTCTTCTAAGAAACCTGAGATCCCATTAGCTTCGACAGATTTAGATTTGTCATACTTAAATCAAACTAGGATCTTTAGGAGCCCTCCCCTAACAAAAGACCCTTCAGATTATCTAGCTTGGCTTACTAGAGTCGAAAAGGATAAGGAAAAATTCTGGAAGAAGACAGGTATTTATGACCTGATTCAGTTGTCGAAAGAAGGCCCACGCTACTGCCAGAATATGCTACTGGCTTCTCTGTATTTCTGGGACAGTACCTACAACAACTTCCATCTTCCCTGTGGTATGGTCACCCCCACTCTTTTCGACATAGCAGCCATCACTGGCCTTAGTCCTATAGGAGAAATCTTTAATCCTGAGCACTTAAACAAAGATCCCATAGGATTCGACACCAAACACGCTGGCTATTCCTTATTCATTGCTCATCACCAAGGCGAAGACACTGAGGAAGTTTCCGACATAGAACATATAGCTTTCCTCACTTTGTGGTTAGCCAAGTTTGTCTTCTGCACCAGATCCCTTCAGGTTGCCAGAAGCTACATTACCATGGCCAATCAACTTCATACTGGAGTTGCATTTTGTCTAAGTGAATTGCTTCTGGCAAATCTTTATGAATCTCTGAGTGAGAGCATAAGCAACCTGAAAACCATCAAGGACAAAGGAACCATCAGCCTCACAGGCCCCTTCTGGCTTTTACAACTGTGGCTGAATGCAACCTTCGAAGCCTGCATCCCTATCAAGAGACCAGTTGACGAAGAAGCAGTGAAAGACAGGCGTGTCGAATGGCCCAGGCTAGTTCAACTAACACCTACTGACGAAGGAATAGGTCTTCGACAAGCCTTCACTAGCTATGTAATGATGTTCGCCAAACGTTACAAGTTTACTCCTTCCATGGCACCCTTCGCCAACAGGACTGTGGGTCCTAAATGGTTCACTAGGCAACTCCCAGTAGAAAACCAAAAAGAAGAAGACTCCTACATATCCATCTGGGAAGCCTTCCTTATACCAAGACATCTTTTCTCCCATCACAGCCTTAATAACACCAAAGTTTCCCTCATTGTCTATCAACCCAACCTGGTGGCCAGACAATTTGGGCTAACCCAGACGAAGACAAAATGCATCTACCACAAGAAAGGCTCTATTTTGTTCTACAACTCATTTCAAAATTTTGAGAAAAGTCTAGAATCGTATAACAAATTTTTCGACGCATCTTTGGAGGTCCATCCTACCATATTTCGACCAAACTTCTTGTGCACTGAGGACTTCGACGTTTGGTGGAAGGAGTATTATCTTAACAAATTCTTTGATGTAACAACTTTCAACACACTCCTGACGAATGCCTTTGCTTTTGTGCATGATAAAAAGAAGAAAGGTACGGATAAACATATCAAAGAAATTCAAAAATTTCAAAAATATTTTGAAACTATTTACAGGCCAAATGATCTTCGTCGAACCATAGGCGAAGCAGCAGTGACTTTAAAACAAAAATTTTCAGAAAAGTTGGATAAGTTGGGGGTGCCTTCATATATTCCACCACATGCACGCTACAACTTTGCTTACACCTCCTTTCCTCCGAAGTTTCCCCCACTCCCTTCTGCAGAATTTGGTGTGGCCTTGTGCCCTCCATTTCCAGATTGGTTTGTGTGTGGATCTCACTTAAAGCTACTTCGCGAGTCTAGCAAAAAACTTGCCGAACGTGTGGTTCCGACGAAGTATTATTTGGGCAACTTCCCTGGGCACCTTCATGTTGGAATAAAACACGTTAGTGTGGAAGAACCTATTCTTGAAGGTGTCGAAGAAATTAAATCCCTCTTCTTATTTCTAACTCTTTTTATGTTTTATATCAATGTTCATTCATTTTCTTCTCTTTCAGCTGTTAGAATCACTAACAAGAAAACTCCTGGTGAAGGGACCTCTTCCAAACTGGTCGAAAAATCACCCACAGCTGCTAAAAAGGTTTCGACAAATAAAGACATCTCACTTTTTCTTTTATATAAATTCTAATACTCTCAATATTGAATCCATTTCCTTGTTTGCACACCTCAGGTAACTCGCACACCAGCCACAAAAAGAAAACAAGAAGAAAAAGAGGTGAGTGTCGAAGAATCTGAAGATGAATCTCCTGAGCCTCAACCTCTTAAAAGGAACAAAGGCATGAGAATAAAGACAGTGGCATCTCAGAGATCCATTGTCCACAGACGAACTCCTCCCAGCAGTCCAACCAACAAAATCCCTTCAAGAAGTGAGAAAAGTGGGGATTCAGACACTCACACTGAGATTCCTCAGGTATTATTTTTTCGACTGACAATATTCGTAGTCTTAACTGCATTGTTTCTTCTTTAAACTTCCCTTTCCTGTTTACTTCAGGTTAACATTGATGTCGAAGAAACTTCCAAGGTCCAAGAAGAGGTTATCCCTTCTGATTCTGAGAAGACTTTAGCTGAACGACTTCTGGAAGAGACCACTCCAGATGCTGGTGTTTATGGCCCTCAAACCTTCAGTGACTTCGACATCAGTGACCCAGAATCCTCCGACAACAATTCCCCTCTTCGTCCAGAATTTACTGTGGAAGAAAAGACTGCCCCAGACCAGGATGCACAACCTCAAGGGCCAATTGATACAACAGAGGCTGATAAGGAAGCTATCGAAGAAGAACCAGATCTGTCGAAGCAACCAGACACAAGCTTGAACCTTGGAGAAAGTACCCAAGCTGTTCCTACTCCAGCAGAAACTCCAACAGAAACCCCTCTAAATACGGGTTCGACAAGCTTGTCCCATGAGGAAATTGAAAGCTTGAAAGTAAGAAAACCTCTAGAATATCTGAAAGCCTTACTCAGTTCCAGGTACAATTTTCAGGACTCTTCCCACAGCAGCTCAACGACTTCAGGGGCTACCTCTGAAATTCAACCAATCAGTGTTATCATGGCTGAGATTAAGGCAAAAATCCTTGGGGTGGACCTATTTGGAACTCTAGCCGAAAACCCTTATGCACAATATGACTTGAAGAAACTTCTAAAGCAAGCCAATCTCCTGGAGGCTTCGACTGAGGAGAGTCGTCTGGTGATGGACCTGATGTTTATGATTGATTCAGTAAGTGCTGACTTGGTTCGCCAAAAAGAATTTTCTCAGAGCATCACAGCTAAATCTGAAAAACAAGTCTCAGAATGGAATGTTGTAGCCTCTTCGACAGATAGAATCTCAGAGCTAAACAAACTTTCTGAAGATTACTCCAAAGCTGCTGCTGAGTGCGAAAATAACATCCAGGCTTATCAAGCTCAGATTGTCGAACTTCAGAAGAAAATCCTCCAAGAGAAGGAACGTCAAGCCAGCCTCCAACAGCCCAACCAAGAAGAAATTGACAGGGAGCTTCAGAAAGGCCTTCAACATGCAGAAACAGCCCAACAACTCCACAAAGAAATTGACGAACTGACTGTTAGCAAAAGCCTCTGTGAACATCGAATTCAACTTCAACAGAAGAAATTTGACGAACTCAAAGCAACTTTTCTCCAACAGTAGTTTGTAATAGAAAATAGGGGATTTTATTTTTCTAAGAGTTTTCATATGTAATGTTACTTAACGCTATCTGTTTGGCGAAGACGAGCTTTTGTTTACAATTTTATTCCATTTCTATCTTTATTTCTTGCAGTGTTGGCTTATATTTCTTTAAATATTTACCATTTATTTTCAGCACTCTTCTGTCTTTTTCCATTTCTTCGACTTCATATGCGCCATTTGAAAAAACTCTTAAAATTTGGAAAGGTCCCTCCCATTTAGGAGACCATTTTCCCATCAATCTATCTTTCTTTTCCATGGGCAAAATTACTTTCCAAACTAAATCACCAACTAAAAAGGCTTTAAATTTTACTTTCTTATTGTAAAACTTTTCGACTCTTTCTTTCTGCCTTTTTATCAACTCTAAAGCACGTAACCTCTCCTCATCTAAATCAACTAACTCATCCATCATCATACTCCAATAAATCTCAGATGGAATTTCATGATGCCTTTGAATTCGTATTGATTGTAAATAGATTTCGACTGGTAATACTGCATCATGCCCATAAGTTAACTTAAATGGGGTAGAATTAGTTGCCTCTTTAGGAGACGTTCGACAAGCCCAAAGGATTTGATCCAGAGTTTTGTGCCAATTTCTAGGTTTTTTACCCACATGCTTTTTTATTAGATTTATCACAACTTTGTTGGCTGCTTCGACCTGTCCATTTGCTTGAGCATAATAAGGTGTCGAAGTTAGCAACTTAAAACCCGTCTCTTTTGCAAATGCCTGCATGTTTCTTCCAATAAACACAGATCCTTGATCAGTGGTTATAGTTTCTGGTATTCCAAACCTATAAATTATATGTTTCTGGATGAAGTCTATAACTGCTTCCTGATCTACATTCGTCAGTGGTATGGCTTCAATCCACTTGGTGAAGTAGTCTACTCCAACCAAAATATATTTTTGCCCCTTTGACGAAGCTGGTCGAATTTCACCAACCAAATCTAAAGCCCAACCTCTGAATGGCCAAGGCTTTATAATAGAATGTAACTCATTTGCAGGCACATGAGGTATGCCCGCGTGAATTTGGCATTCTTGACATCCCTTTGCAAATTCGACACAATCTTTTAACATTGTTGGCCAATATATCCCTTGTCGAAATAGTAACCATTTCATCTTGTGCCCTGCCTGGTGTGCACCACATGCACCACTGTGCACGTTTGACAAGGCTATATAAGCTTCAGTCTCACCTAGGCATTTCAGTAAGACTCCTTCTGCAGTCTTTTTAAGTAGCTCATTTCCAAATAGTACATAGCTTAAAGCTCTATACTTTATCTTTCTTTCGACTGCCTGGTTTGGATTTTGTAAATAATCCTTAATACGTTTTCTCCAATCTCCTACCTCTGGATCATCTACATTGAAAATTTCAAAATTTTCTTCATCACCATATCCCAGTCTTATGGTTTCCAAATCTGATGGGGATAGTCTAGTGGATAATACTTTTCCTCTTACTTCGACAACTTTCTCCAGATTTTCTTTCGACACTTTGTAGCCTGATGCCAGTTGGGCCAAGCCATTTGCTTCCTGATTTTCTAATCTAGGAATGTGTCTAAAGGCTGGACTGTCGAATTTCTTGAGGAGCCTGTTGGCTATTACAAAATACATGATCAAATTTTCTTTGACACATTTGTATTCTTTTGTCAATTGTTTTATTACCAACTCAGAGTCACCCATTATTTCGACCTCTATTGCCCCCAATTCCAACAATATTTCAAGTCCAGCTATCAAAGCCTCATATTCTGCTTCATTATTTGAACACAAACCTTCTACTTTGTACTTGAACTTTGTTGGAATTTTATTGGGAGAAATGATCAACACCCCAACACCTGTTCCATTCTTATGACTGGAACCGTCGAAATATAATCTCCAAGGTTCTATTTCGACATATTTTATTTCATTTTCAATTATGGAGTGGTCAGCTATAAAGTCAGCAACCACTTGTCCTTTGACAGCTTTTAAAGGCATATATTTTAAAGAATACTCAGTTAAGGCCAAAGCCCATTTTCCAATTCGACTATGTAGAATAGGTTTAGACAACATGTGCTTTATTAAGTCGAAATGAGAAGATATATACACATCAATGGGTTTTATATAATGCTTTAACTTTGTGCAGGAGAAATATACACATAAACATAGTTTCTCTATCATACTATATCTAGTTTCAGCATCATTTAAGATTCTGCTGAGATAATAGATGGCTCTTTCGACGCCATGTTCATCTTCCTGACAAAGCATGCTTCCCAATGTTCTGTCGGATGCTGAGATGTAAAGCCTCATACTTATTTTTCGACAAGGAGACATTAAAACTGGAGGACTGGCCAGATATTCTTTGATCTTGTTGAAAGCATCCTGTTGTTCTTGCCCCCAAGTGAAACCCTCCTTCTTCAGTCGAAGTAGAGGTGAGAAAGCCTGTGTTTTTCCACTAAGGTTAGAGATGAACCTTCTAAGAAAATTAATTTTCCCTAGTAGAGACTGCAATTCCTTCTTTGTCGATGGCGCTTTCGCTTCCATTATGGCTTTGGCTTTGTTTTCATTAATTTCAATCCCTTTCTTGTGGACCACAAAGCCTAAGAAATCACCTGCCTGCACACCAAAAGCACATTTAAGGGGATTCATTTTTAAACCAAACTTCCTCATCCTTTCAAAGGATTGTCGAAGATGGTCAATATGGTTTGAGCCTGAGGCAGATTTAATCACAATATCATCTATATAAATTTGCATAAATGTTTCAATGAAATCATGAAAAATAGAATTCATTGCCCTTTGGTAAGTAGCTCCAGCATTTTTTAAACCAAAGGGCATGACTACCCATTCATATGTTCCTATTGCCCCTGGACAACGAAAAGCTATTTTTGGCACATCTTCTTCAGCAATGAAAATCTGGTTATAGCCAGAATATCCATCAAGCATGCTTAAATACTCGTGGCCTGCTGCAGAATCTATAAGCATTTCTGCTACTGGCATAGGGTATTCATCCTTAGGGGTAGCTGAGTTTAAGTCTCTAAAATCAATGCACACCCTACGTTTTCCATTTTTCTTAATCACAGGAACAATATTAGCAATCCATTCGACATACCTTGTTGTACGAATGAACTTGCATTTTAGAAGTCTTTCAACTTCCTCTTTAATTTTCGACAGAATTTCAGGTGCGAAGCGTCTGGGAGTTTGCTTTATTGGCTTTTTTCCCTCCAGTATTGGCAACTTCAATTCAACCAAGTTTCTGTCTAAACCAGGCATTTCGTCATAATCCCATGCGAAGCAGTCTTTAAACTCATTCAGCAGTTGGATTATTTCGACTCTGAACTGAGGATCCATCTTGGCACTGATGTAAGTTGGCCTTTTCTCTGCCCCCAGTCCCAGATTGATCTCTTCTAAAGGATCTTGTGCCACCATTTTCATATTGGTTGGGGCTGGATCCTTTTCAAACCCCAAGGGTTCGTCATCATAAATGGCATCAAGTCTTTGATTCCGCCATTCGCCACTAGAGTTTTCTTCAAAAATCTGTTTTGCACATTGTTCCTCAATATCTTCTTGAGGATGTTGTTCTTCGACATCTTGTGTGGTATCTTTAATAGCCATATTTCTTACTTCGGCCTCAAGGGCCGCTTTGAGTTGTTTTTCGGCTACGTAAGCCGTAATCCTTTCTATTGCTGATGCTTCAGTCATTTTCACTGAATTCACTTCCCCACCCAGTTGGATTGACATGGGCAGTCCCCCAAGTGTAATTTGTGTCCCCAATTATTTCTTTGTCCCACTGGAAACCATGCGTAGGGTGGAGGTACATGGAACAGTATGCGTTGTCAGAGGCTGTTAGGTCGAAACCAGCAGGATTGCAAGGTGCTATGTGGGCCAAGTTCTTGTCGAAATTACGACTAGTGACATTGTTCACGTCAGCCATGAAGTAACTTTGGTCTGCCTCTATGTTTTCGACAATCCCATCTGGTCTCCAAATTGCTATCCTCTGATGCATGGATGATGGTACAACCCCAATTCCATGGATCCATTCTCTTCCCAGCAACAAATTGTAATTTGCTTTTGATGCTATCACCACAAACATTGTAGGCCTGGTAATGGTTCCCACAGTTAGGTTCAATTGTATCACCCCCAATGTTGTCCCTACCTCACCTTCATAGTTGGACAACACCATGTTGTGAGGTTTTGTGTCTGAGTCATCTTTTCCAATCCTCTTTATCATATAATGAGGGATTAGATTCACAGCTGCTCCTCCATCTATCAGGATTTTGTTGACACCCACATTTTCTACTTTCCCTTTTATGAACAAAGGCTTTAAATGAGCCTTCATTGCAACATCTGGCTTTTCGAAGAAAGCATTTTGCTCTTCGACACAGCCATTGTTCATTATATAGTAACATACAGGCTTAAGCCCTATGCTATCATCTGCCATATCGTCCTCTTCGTCCTCCACTTCCATTATCCTGTCGTAGTCTCTGGGAAACACAGAAACCACATTGCATGTTACGTCGAAGGACGCATCAGACTCTGAGCTGAAGTC
This sequence comes from Lathyrus aphaca, assembly GCA_963966055.1. Classification (NCBI taxonomy): domain Eukaryota; kingdom Viridiplantae; phylum Streptophyta; class Magnoliopsida; order Fabales; family Fabaceae; genus Lathyrus; species Lathyrus aphaca. The sequence goes on along the minus strand of OZ014519.1, from coordinate 509,364,796 downwards.
ATCAGTAACTTCTTCGTCTTTTGGCACTTTGTTGTTTATTTTCTGCATCTCTATTGTGTCACTAGATTTATTTTTCTGAGGGAGTTCTTCTTTCGCCAGAGATTTCCCTTTGCTTATTGTCTACACATACTTGCTTGACTCAACTTTATTCTCACCAATCCTTTTTTGTTCTACAGTTTCTTTCTCAACTCTTTTCTGCCTTTGGAACCTCCTCCACTGGGACCTTGACATGGGGTTCTTCCCTTTGTAGTTTTCAGAGACGTATTTTGGCTTTACTTTTTCTACCTCCTTTTTCACTTCTATTGAGGCACCCCTATTTACTTCAAAACGTTTCCACCTCTTCTGACCTTGGGCATCCCTTATAGGCTGGACCCACTTGTCATCATTTGGTTTGTTGGATGGTTTATAGGTGTTGTAACGCCTTTCTCCCATTTCTTGGTTATGATGCTCCCTTCTTCTTGGGTCGAACCTTTCATTTCTGACTGGTGGGACTGCTCCCCAGTTCCTTTTCTTTTTGGTCTTTTCTGCTGCTTCTAAGTCATTAGCTGCTTTCCTGTCGAACACAGCGCTGCACCTTGGACAAAGCATGACTTCTGCATTCTTCCTCTGGCACCTCTGGATGAATTCGACAAGACTTTCATTTTCTTCTGGATAAACCAGCTTCTGATGCTTCTCTTGATGGTTCTTTCTGTTGGTGTCTGGTCCTATCTTCTGAGTGACTTCTACCATATGAATCCCTGCATTCTGCTCACTTGTGATCTTCAGTTTATTCATTTTTTCGACTAACATCATTTCCTCAGGGATATTCTCTTCTAACTGATTTATCCTGCCTTTTGGGTGCAAGCTTCTATGGATGAACTTGCAGCATTGTGCAACTGGCTTTTCTTTTGGGTCTTCCATTGTTCTGCGCAGAATCCCATGAGGGGGTTTCTGCACAACACCTTCGGCAGAATCTTCTTTCATCTTGGTGGTGCTTCTGTTTATTGGCTCGACAATATGGACATTGTCAGCAATCTCTGTCTCCTTGATCTTGTCATGACTAAGGCCTTCAGTGGCCTCTTTTTGGGTAATGAGGGCCTTGTTATCTTCCTCCTCATTATCACTTCTGAAAAAGTCTCCCCATCCTGTGGGTTTGATTTTGCTGATGTCAGTTTTGGAGCTCGGTGGTGCAGAATACTTCACCATGAAGTCAAACTTTCCACTGGGTTCTCCTAGAGTGTCCCAAACCACTCCATGCTCAGCATCTTGGTCACAGTTATTCTTGTCGAAACTTCTACCAACCTTGACTGTGTTCCTTTCGTCGAAACCTTCAGTAGTTTCAGTGGCGTTCTCTTTGTCGAAGCCTTCAGTAGCTTTGACTTCTTCTTCCTCAGTCTGGTTAGTAAGGTCATCAGCCCCCTCCACCACATTTACATGGGTGTCGAATCCCTCAGCAGCCTCTATCATGGTGAAGTTGGCGTCGAAACCTTCAGTAGCTTCTACCATTTCAAAACTTTCCTCAGCCATGACTTCCATTTCGACCACATTCACCATTTCTGGTTCAGCATAGTTGGCCTCCACAACCTGCATGGGATTGGAGTCAATCCTCATCTGTTGCTTAGCTTTGTCTCCAAATTTCAACCTTCCATTCTGGATTGCATTCTGGACAAGATCCCTGAAAAGGTAACATTGAGAAGTTTTATGACCCAAAAAATTATGGTATTTGCAAAAACCTCTCTTTTTCTGTTGGTCTACAGGAGGCTCGTTAGTGCCTGCTGGTTTTATCAACTGACCATCTTTAACTAGTAAATCGAAAATTTCATCACATTTGGTGATGTCGAATGTGTAGGTTCTTTTAGGAAACCTGTCATTCTTTTCCATTTTGACTGGATTTTTTTCCATTCGACGGAGCTAAAACTTTACAGGAATACGGAGGGCCTTGTTTTAGTTCTGCCAGATCAATTTCTTGCTGGTCGAAAATGACTGGTTCGTTTTCGTCATAATCTTCTTCCTGAACTATTCCTACATAGGCCACTATTTCCTTCTTGTTTTTATTTGATCTGAATTTCTCATTTTTTAGCCTTTCTATTTGTCTTACTCTATCTTCTAGTTGTGCCATGTCTCTCAAGTACTGGGTATCTAATTTTTTCCTTATGGAATAATCCAAACCCCCTGCAGCCATTTCGACTAATTCTTGTTCCGACATTTGTGTAAAACATCTAGCCTTCAACAATCTAAACCTATTCAAATAATCATCTATAGGTTCAGAGAATTTTCTTTTGACACTTGCTAATTCTTTCAAACTTATCTTAGTTTGCCCCATATAGAATTGTTCGTGGAACAATCTTTCTAATTGGGTCCATGTAAATATTGAAGTTGCAGGCAGATAAGTAAACCAAGTGAAAGCATTTTTTGTCAAAGAACTTGGAAAATATTTCATCCTTAAGTTCTCATTGTTAGTAATCTCTCCTGCCTCTATCAAATAACGCGCTATGTGTTCTATGGTGGACTCACTAGTATCCCTGAGAACTTGGTGAATTTGGGGACTTTCCACCTTGGTGGTAACTCTTGTTGCAAAACATATTCAGACAAAGGGGAAGTATAACTAGGCCTTTGTAATCCTACGTTTACTCCATTTTGCGCCATTATTCTCTCAACCATGGTTGCAATGTTGTTTTCGACAGACAGGTTGTTGCAACGCATTCTCTGCTGCAATATATCATCAGCGTTTTGGTCTCTTTGGACTATTATTCTCCTAGGTTCCTGTCGAATGGGGTCTTCTACATGAGGTTGTTCGACTACTATCTCTTGGCCCCTAGGATCTTCTTGAGGATTTCCTAATGGCCTTTGGTTTATGGTAAGTTCCTCTTCGACAGGCCTATTGGCAGGATTTTGATTCAATTGCATTCTTTGCTGTGCTTGAGGGACTCCAAAAAAATTAGCAATGCGTGCCATTTGTTTTGCCAATATCTGGTTTGTTTGGGTAGTATTTGTATTAAAGGATTAAACACTTCCCCCATTTGTTGTGTCAATGCCTGCACCATATCATGGTTGCTTTCATCCATCTGTTGACGAATTACTTGCGCAGAATGGTTCGTCATAGTTGGCATATGGAATCCTGGTGGAACCTGATTTAATCTATTCCCATTTCCACCATATCCTGATCCTTGCAATGGTGAAGACATTTGAACCATAGCATCAGAAAATAATGGTGATGAACTATGTAAGTTTGCCATCATTGAAGTTGGCATTCCATATGGTTGTTCTCTCCCAGACATGGGCATAGAATAATTTACAAATGGCCTAAAGGTGTTCCCTCCAGGAGGAGGGGTTCCCATGGGCCTTGAGTGTCCCATGGTGGAAGAACTAGGCGCATTTTGGGACCCTGAATCCACTGATGGAGGCCTAATCTGTTCTAAAACAGGGCCAGAAACTGCTACTCCTTCTGACGAAGGGATAGGATTGGAAACTGGAATGGTTTCGCTAGGATTGTTTGACGTATTTGGCAAGTTAGCCATTTTTCTTCCTCTTGTTCTTTTTGGTCTTTCTACGTCGGTTACGGCTAGTTTACCGCTTCTAAGAATCATACAACGCAGCAAGGAACTTTTTGACTAAGAGGGTTCTCTATTAATTCTTATTAATTGCACTAGTCCCACTGGGCGTGCCAATTTGTTCGCTGTGATTTCTGACGAACAACCTCTGGTTGACCAATCTCTTAGAAAACTGGGTTACTTGCAGGACCAACCAAACAAGTCCTAGGACACATGTGCAATTTGTTTGTCGAATTACTCTTAGTGTTGTTAATGATTTGTGGTTTGTTTTTGTTAATAATGTCAAAATGTTAAATGCTTTGAATGTAAAAGTAAAATAAAGTTAAAGTTTGAACAAAAGTAAGAAAATGGTGAAAAGATGTAAAACTTTGCCGGAAAGTAAATAAAAATGAGAGTAAAATAATTTGATGAGACAAAACTAATAATTTAAATAACTTGAAAGAAAAATGGTGTTCAACACATACATTGTTCCAAATATCAGACTCATTTCTCTCACACTGGGTACTTAGAGTATTTACAGGATTTTTGTATAAGTTTTCACACACACATTCTAAACACAAACTATCCTATTTATATACAAACAAAATAACCGCCTAGAACGGAAAAATTCTAACTAAATGACAATTGTCAGCCTGCATGCAATTTTCTTCTCTGAAGCTTCCATGTGTCCAACTGCAAAAGGTTTTCAACTTTCAAATTTGAATTCTTCCCTTTGGTGACGAAACATTGCATCTCTTCACTTGTCGAAGTGTCGAAGAAAGAAGAAACTCTTCAAACTTTTATAAACCAATGCTCCTGCCAAACACCTTCTGTCGAAGTGTCGAAAACTACACTTATCTTGACAAATGCCAAACTATAAACAGGTCTCCAAACTTTGCTTGTCAAACAACATTTGTACTTCTGTCAAAATATTTGAGTATATAGCCTTGTCAGCATCTTCTGAATATCTTCACTTCCTCTTTCTCTTATCTACTGGTCATCCTCTCAGCAAAAGAAATGACTTCCTGTCTCAAATTTCAAACTGTCGAAATTATGAGCTTACACACGCCCAGTGGGACCAGTGCTTTAAGAACAGACTATAACGTTGTATGTTTCTGCGTAGCGGAAAAGTAGCAGAAAATAACGTAGAAAGACCCAGGCGGACTAAAGTTAGAAGGATGGCTATCCCACCGCAAGTAAATAATGATGAAATTCCAGTTTCCACTGACATTCCTTCGACATGAGGGAATGTGGAAACACTCCATGTTTCAGAAGGAGGAAATCCCTCAGTATCGGGTTCAATACCAGGAATGTCGTTGTCTCGAAGTGGACCTAGTTCCTCTAACATAAGACATTCGATACCCATGAGTACTCATCCCCCTGGGGTAAATAACTTCAGGCCTTATCAATCTAATATTCCCACACCCATGTTTGGAAGGGAACAACCTTATGGAATGCCAACTTCAATGATGGCTACTTTGCATAACGCAACACCATTATATTCGGATACTGTGGCTCACTTGTCTTCGCCACTCCAAGGTTCAGGTTATGGTGGAAACGTTAGTAGACCAAACCAAACCCCAGGATTCCATATGCCAGCCATTACGACTAATTCGGCGCAGGAAATCCGTCAGCAGATGAACGAAAGCAACTATGAAATGGTCCATAGATTGACTCAACAAATGGGGGAAGTATTTAACCCTTTAATACAAAGCACTACTCAAATAAACTAGATGTTGGTAACACAAATAGTGCGTATTTCCGAATTCTTTGGAGTATCCCAAATTCGACAGAGAGAGGAGTTGGTCCATAATCCAGTAGTCAACGTCGAAGAGGAACCAATAATAAATCAGAGACTAGTGGCCAACCCTCCGGCAAATCTTAGGATCTAAGAAGAGGTTGTCGAACAGCCTCGCGTCGAAGTTCCCATGCCACAAGAGCCTAGGAGATTGTTAGTCCAGAGAGGGCAAGGTGCTGATGACATCCTGCAACTAAGAATGCTTTACAATAATCCACCTATTGAAAATAATCTAGCAGCCATAGTCGAAAGGATAATGGCGCAAAATGGGGTAAATGTGGGGTTACAAAGGCCAAATTATATTTCCCCACTGCCTGAATATATCCTACAACAGGAACTACCCCAAAGGTGGAAGATCCCTAAATTCACTAAATTTTCAGGGGATACTAGTGAGTCCACTATATAACATATATCACGTTATTTGATAGAGGCAGGTGAAATAGCGCAAAATGAGAACTTGGGGATAAAATATTTCCCAAGTTCCTTAACAAAAAATGCTTTTACTTGGTTTACATCCCTACCAGTGAATTCCGTTCATACATGGACTCAATTGGAGAGATTGTTCCACGAGAAATTCTACATGGGGCAAACAAAAATAAGTCTAAAAGAATTAGCTAGTGTAAAAAGAAAATTCTCAGAACCCATTGATGACTATCTCAATAGATTCAGATTGCTAAAGGCAAAATGTTTAGATTATTCCATAAGGAAGAAGCTAGAAACCCAGTACTTAAGAGATATGGCACAACTGGAAGATAAGGTAAGGCATATTGAAAGATTGAAAGCTGAGAAGTATAGAGCTAACAAAAGCAAAAAAGAAAGGGTAGCCTATGTAGGAATGAGTCAAAATGACGACTATGACGAAGACGAATTAATCGTTTTCGACAAACAAGAAATTGACCTGGAAGAATTAAAACATGGTCCCCCATATGCCTGCAAGATGTTAGCTCCGTCGAACGGGAAAAATCCTGTCGAAACGGATAAGAACAACAAATTCCTTAAAAGAACATACACGTTCGACGTCACCAAGTGTGACGAAATATTCGATCTGTTGGTAAAAGATGGTCAACTAATAAAACTACCGGGCGTAAAAGAACCCCTTATTGACCGACAAAAAAAGAGAGGTTTTTGTAAGTACCATAATTTTCTAGGTCATAAAACTTCTCAATGTTTCCTTTTCCGGGACCTAGTTCAAAATGCAATCTAGGACGGAAGGCTGAAGTTTGGAGAGAAACCAAAACAGAAAACAAGGGTTGAAGCGACCCATGTGCAAGTAATGGAAGCTAATTATGCTGAACCTTTCGACATGAATATGGTCGAGATAGAAAAAATGTCAGATCACATTTTTGATTTGATTGAAGCCACTGAAGGTTTCGACAACATTGTCAACATGGTGGGAGTCACTGAGGGTTCCCCCATTCGCCACAACATAGAGGAAGTATCAGGAGATGAATTGACTATGCCTGTTCTGATCAAGGTCACCGAGGATCCTGAAGAGAAAAGCAATGTCAAGGCTGGTGAAGGTTTCGACAACCAAAGTAAGGTTGAAACCACTGAGGGTTTCGACCACCAAGGTCCCCCCAGGGTCATTAAAGACGCTAAACATCTAAGGAAGGAAGGTACTGAAAGCTTCCATAAAAGAGTCAACAAATTAGCTGCAGATGGGGTAGTCTGGGATACCTTGGGAGAGCCTAATGGAAAATTCGACTATTGGGTAAAATACGGTTCGCCTACCAGTGCCAAGATCAACATCAACGAAGTACAACCAACAGGCTGGGGTGAAGATTTTGACAACAATGAGGAGAAAGTTGAGATCTTCCCCAACGTTGATGAGAAGGCCACTGAAGGTCTCAATAATAAAAATGAGGTCAATGAGGAAAATGAGGTCACTAAGGAAAATGTTTGTAGCCAGTCGAAGAAGGTCACTGAAGGCCTTAGCAGTGACACTAGTAATTTCACCAATATAGGTAAGATTGCAAACGAAGATAATATGGAAATCACACTTGAGGTTGCAGAAGGCCCTCCACCAAAAATCACTTATGGGATACTTCGCAGAACTATGGAAGATCCTAAAGAGAAAGCAGGCCAAATCAAGAGTGTCCCGGCTTCAAAGGGACCTTGCAAAGTCGAAGAGGCTCTCATAAAGAAAATGGAGAAATTAAGCCTTGCTGATAGGCAAGGGCTGGATATCAACATGGTCGAAGTTGCTCAGAAGAACAAAGGAAAAAATGAGATGGAATGTCGTCGAGAGGAGTGCCAAAGGGAAGCCTATCCAAAGGAATGTGAAAATTTGGCAGAGTTTATCCAAAGGTGCCAAAAGAAGAATAATGAAGTAATGTTATGTCCGCGCTGCAACTCCATTTTCGACAGAAAGGCGGCAGCAAACTTGGAAGAAGTAGAGAAATCAATGGTAAGGAGTAATTGGTTTAAAAAGCCAGCAGTCAAAGCCAGTGGATATGATCCGAGGAAAAGCAAATATCACTTCCAAAACCCTAGGAGCGGGTACCACAATACCTATAAGCCATCAGGAAAAGTACCGAATGGCAGATGGGTACAACCCATTAGGGATGCCCATAGGCCTAGAGAATGGAAAAATTTTGAAGTTCAAATGGGATCCTCAGTCGAAATAAAAAAGGAAGTTGAAAAGCAGAGGCACGGGACGTATCCTTCAGAGAACTATAAAGGGAAGAGTCCCATGTTGAAATCTCAATGGAGGAGGTTCCAGAGGCAAAAAAGGACTGAGAAAGAAGCAACGAGCGGCCTAAAGGCCAAGGAAAAAAATGTTGGCGAAAACAAAGAAGAATCCAATAGAAACGCTCAAGTGGCAGAAAACGACAAGCTCTACAAAGGAAAAGACACCGTCAACCGGCTACCATTGTCAAAGCTTACCAGCGCAGTGGCAGAAGCCGACGAAGCTACTGATAGTTTCGAGTATGACGAAGAGGGCTCATTCGACGTGATTTGTAATGTAGTCTTCGTACTCCCCAGGGACTAAGATAGAGTAATGGAAGTAGAGGATGAAGAAGATGCCTTGATGGATAGTACACTGGGGCCAAGGCCCGTATGCTACTATATCATGAATAACGGCTGCGTCGAAGAACAAAATGCTTTCTTCGAAAAACCAGATGATTCAATGAAGGGACATCTGAAACCCCTGTTCATAAAAGGAAAGGTCGAAGACATAAGCGTCAACAAAATCCTAGTAGATTGAGGGGCTTCCGTAAACCTAATGCCCCACTATATGTTGAAGAAGATTGGAAAAAAGGACTCTGATGCAAAACCACACAACATGGTCCTGTCGAATTATGAAGGAAAAGTGGGCACAACCATGGGTGTCATTCAAGTAGATCTGACAATAGGCATTATCACTAGACCAACAATGTTCATAGTTATTGCATCAAGGGTGAATCATAACTTGCTTCTAGGTAGGGAGTGGATCCATGGAGTAGGAGCGATGCCATTGTTGATGCCCCAAAGGATAGTCATATGGCGTCCTGATGGGATCGTTGAAAATATTGAGGCAGATCAAAGTTATTTCATGACCGAAGTAAAAGGCATAACTAGTTGAAGCTTCAACAAGAACTTAGCCCATATAGCTCCTTGCAACCCAACTGACTTCGACCTAACAGCGTCGGGCAACGCCTATTGCTCTATGTACTTACATCCGACACATGGTTTCCAATGGGACAAAGAGGTAATCGGCGAACCAAGCCACGTTTGGGGAATTACTGAAATAGAACCAACTAGTTGGGATAGTGAATTTGATGGCAACTATGAGTGAAGTTACAACACTAATGAGATTAACGGCCTATATGGCCGAAAATAAACTAAAAGCGGCTCTTGAAGCCGAAGCAAAGTGTATGGCTGTCGAAGCCAAGGAAGAAAATTCGCATACACCGTGCCTTCACCAAGGCATAGATGGAGAAAACAAAGATTAGCAGACAGGCGAATGCCAGAATAAAAAGTTGGATGCCATCTACGACGACGAACCCTTAGGATTTGAAAAAGACCCAACTTCAACTAACATGAAGATGGTAGCACAAGATCCTTTAGAAGAAATCAATCTAGGACTGGGGGCAGAGAGAAGGCCAACCTATATAAGTGCAGCTATGGACCCCCATTTCAGAAATGAATTAGTTCAGTTGTTGAAAGAATTCAAGGACTGCTTCGCATGGGACTATGACGAAATGTCGGGCCTCGACAGGGGTTTGGTCGAACTGAAACTTCCTATAATTGAAGGAAGGAATCCCGTGAAGCAAGCTCTAAGGCGTTTCGCACCATAGATTTTGTCGAAGATAAAAGAGGAGGTCGAAAGACTTCTCAAGTGTAAATTAATTCGTCCAACCAGGTATGTCGAATGGATTGCAAATATTGTACCAGTAATAAAGAAAAATGGCTCTTTGAGGGTGTGCATTGATTTTCGAGACTTAAATTCTACCACCCTGTCGCTCCCCGGATTTCTATCCTGGTACAAACACGAAAGTGGCGCGGAAAAGAATAGAGTCGCCAGCCAGGCATTTTTATCCCGAAGGAACGGGAATGGTAATGCTGCACAAACCAGAAGAAAAGAAAGGAAGGACACGGGTCCTGTGAACCAAAGAGATTGAGTTCGGGAGTCGGTTACGACCTGGGAAGGTATTAGCACCCCAGATCGTCCGCCGTACCCGACAGGATCCACGCTTGCAAAGAAACTGTTTCAAAGGGTGAAGGAATGAAAGCTGCTGCAAAAGAAAAGGAACTGGAACTGGATAAAAGAAACGAAAAGGGAACTGAAAAAGAAATGAAAAGGAAAAAAAATGTAGGGAAAATAAATATTATGCTCGAACGGGCCCTACCCCGCTGCCTACGTACCTCATCAAGAAAATGAGGATCAGAGACGCCGTAGTTCCCCTAACTAGGGGTAGAAAAGAAATTGCTTGTGAATTAACGCTTGAACTGCCTATGTCAATGCTCAGGTGTTGCAGACTCGGACGATGAGCTTGTAACCGTCTTGCAAAGTGACAAGTAGGAGCAAGTTCGCGGACGGAGCGAAGGAGATGAGAAAAGAATTCTCGAAGGAGAGACGCTTATTGTTTGTTTGTGTTTTTTAGAAGCTTTTTATGAGTGTGTCACAATGAAGTGAACTCAAACTCTTTTCCATGGAATGTGCACTTGTCACTACATTCCAAGATGGAATAATAGAACAAGCCCACTCAAGTAAGGAGAAGATCCCCAAAACTTGAACCCAGAGATTAGGGCTTAAGCTCACTAACTCATTAACTTATTAAGTGTTTTTGGTATTTATAGTGAAGAAGTGTTTTTTATGATTTTCTTGGTGAAGAGGATATCTTGATCAGACTTGTGCATCACAAGATAAGCTTGTACTATCCCAAGATGGGAAGACTACAAGTATCTCATGGGATAAGGCTATTGTTCAAGGTATCACTTCAAACATTATTAAGTGTCTTCTTTAGAGTTTTGAGATGAGAAAAGAAAAGAAACCAAAAGGATCACAAAGGCAAAAGTCTAATGGGGGACTAAAGAATCCTAAGTGTTGTCATGCATGGATATCCTAGGTTAGTGTGGTTTACTATCCTAAAGAAGAAAGAAAGAAAAAGAGAAGAAGAAGAAGAAAGAAGAATAGGAGATGAGGGAAGTAAGGCCTAAGCCCAACAATCAAAGGGTTAGCACAAGTAAGAATAAGAAGAGAAGAGATAAGACTTGGAGATGTGGGAATCACTTCCACACCTCTCACTTACCATAGCCCCTGAAAAGGTTAGCAACACAAGCATACAAGCAAAACAAAATGAACATAGGGTCATACCAACATCATACAAACAGAAGTGAAGTCATACATACAAAAGCTTAATGCAAATGCAAGTCACAAAAATGAGAAAAGAAGCACACAAGTCAATATGAGGCAACATGAAACGCATGGCAAAGCAAAGGAAACTTGGTAAGATGCAAAGCAAAAATACACAGAACAACATTCTCAAGGCTCAAGACCAGAACCATAACCAAGTTAAAGAAGTGATTAAGAAGCAAGAGAGATGAAGAGAAGAGAAGCACAAAGCTAAACAATCACATTATGGGAAGAAAGAGACAAAGAAGTGAGGTGGATGCACATAAGAACGAAAGAACTTCAAAGGTAAACCAAATACAATATTTCAAAAAACAAACCCTAAACCAAGATCAGAAAGGTATCAATGCCCTAAAGAGACCCCAAATAAGATGAAGAAGTTGGCACAAGTGCCCTTCTAAGCTAAGGAGAGGACCTATGATAAAAAAGAAACAAAATGGGACAAGTTAAGAACCAAAATTTAAATCAAATCAACAATGCACCACTATGGAAAATGGACAAGACAACATGCTTGGAAAAGAATTAAAATGAATTAATTACATGAGGGAATTTATTTACACGTGTCAGCATAAAATAAATGGAAAATAAAAATATGAAAAATTAAAGAAAACTAAAATGAACATCCATGGATTATTTTAGAATTTTTTGACACTTAGAAGTATTTTTAAAAATTGAAAAGCAAAATGATATTAAAAGAAATAAAAGGAAAAAGAAAATAAAATGGAAAAGGAAGCTGGGTGTGAATAGAAGGAAAGTCAGTTAAAATGATATAGGCCCAAAGCAAAAGGGGGTGCAGATAGTGGTCTAAGCCCACTGGGTCTGCGCAGTATCACAATACCTGGGGTGGAAATTCACAAAAATTCTGGAAAAACACAAGCCATAGGATTAAACAGACACATCCTGGGGGTTATCTCATTAATTAACGTGGCCAAATGATAGGCTCAGAGTGAAGGAACACATGAGTTATTGTGGGATGCGAAACACAAATATTAAAAATAAAAATCAGATGCACGTGAGGGGGAGGACGCCTCATTAATTGAGGTGGCACCATTTCATGCGTCCAGATGAAATGATCTGATGGTGTGGAGATCATCTTCTCCATGAAAACCCTAGCAAACACGCAGCCCAGAATCCGGTGACCGGAGCTAGGGCTCCGGCACCGGAAAACACATAACATGAACATATCTCAATAAAAATGAACAAAATGCTCCAGATCAAGTAATCAAGCTATCCTGAGTTCAAATATGATGATGAAATTCGCAAAAGGTCAAAGGATTTACTGGATCGAAGGAAAACAGTTCTTACCATGAAAATTCAAATCAACATATCAAGCTCAATAATGCACCAAATTTGAATCTAAAACTAGAAGAATCATCAACATCAACAGAGGATCACAATGCACACTTCTATTTTCATTTCTAGATCTAAGAATTTGGACTCACCTGAAGCTTGCAGATCTTGAAATAGCTTGTGATAAGCCAAGAAAATGCTGCCAATCCACTCCAAATGCACTCTAGTTGCAAAATAAATGCAACTAGAGCCTTGAAACTTGATGGATCTAAGAGTTTGAGGCTTGCTGCCCTGAAATGGCAAGGTGATGAATCTTGAGAATTAACTTGAACTATGGAGGGATTTGTGATCCTGAGCTCTCAAGGATGAAGGATCTGTGGTTGGTTTGTGAAAAGAGCAAGTGTGGAGACAGATTAGAAAGAAAATGCAAAATGAGCCAAAACTTGAGAGTGATGAAATGAGAGAGATCTGGATCCTTCTAAAACCCTAATTTGCTTATAAACGAGGTCATGAGGAAATGCTGAAAGAATGAGAGGCTTTGCACGTGGGAATGGAATGTGTGGGAGATTTTGCAAAATTTGCAAATTTGTTATGAGAGCATGAAACACTTGTGCATTGCCTTGCTTCTTGCCCATGTGCATTCACAATCTGACCCTTAATTTCAAACCAGAAAGATCCTGGCCATTGGATGCAAGTGTCACACACTTCTCATGTTCATGCAAAAATTACACTTATGGAATAAAATTCTCATCATGCACGAATTTGGTGTAATTATTGGAGCAAAATGGGCAATTTGCATTGCATTGTAATATTGGAACCTTATTTGGTATGTACCAACACTCAAAATTAAGTTTCATGCCTTTTTGCTTTGGTGTACAAATGAAAAAATCAAGTTTGCCCTAGTTTTGCCCTAATTTTCGAGGGCTCTATCTCCTTAACCATGAAGGATATGAAAAAGTACTTGTACTTTTTGAAAATGGGGGGCCTTAATCTCCAACTTTCATGTTTGACTTTGGTCCATTTGAAGAATTTTTCACCAAGTTATGCTCACATGAAATTTAGGGCAAAAACTTGCTAAAAATGGCATTTTCCATAACCAACTTCACACCAATTTTGCAAAACACCTCAAAACCTCATGATTCTTGATATTTGAACTTGCCAAACCTCTTTTAACATTATAATAACATCCCTTGGCTAGAAAAATGGGGTTGGACCCCTTGAAATCTCACAGTTGACTTTTCTAAGGCACAGTTGACCAGTTTCTTCATTTACAAGCAACTGAAAAAATGCTTGACTTCCACAAGGAATTTTCTCACCAAATTTCATCCCTAGTATCCTCTTAACATGTAAAAGTCTTTGCCCAAATTAAATGGCCAAAGTATTGAGGTTTTCATTCTTGAAACTCAAACCCTAGTTTGGGACCATTGTGTAGGAGCTTTGCCCTAGCCTGGATTCCCTGATGATCTTCCAACCTTCTGAGCTTTTGAAAATGAACTTGAACTTGTAAATGCAATGTAGACCCCTCATAGGACTTGTACAAATCCATTGGGCCCCTTGTTATAGCTTGAAATGCTTCAAATCCCTCCACAGATGATCATATGCCTAATGCTAGGTCATGAGAAATGTTAAGCCTCATCTTTCCATGCTAGGATGCTAAGAATATGATATGTTCATGATGAATATGATGTGATATGATAATTAAAAAGAAGAGTGGAAATTTGGGGTGTTACAGCTGCCCCTATTCAAACAACTGTTAATTTGAAAAGGACGGTAGCATGGGCTATCGACCGTTCAAGATAAACTGTGGTTGAATACCAAGAAGACCTGAAATTTGCACTCTGACGAAGAATGCAAACACTGGGAAATAAACCCAACCAAATGACGCTTTGGTAGATGAAGTGAAGAGAAAGCAGACGAGCTCCTTCCAAGTTGAAACTATTATCTGGAATCAAAAAACTTTGACAGACGAGTCTTCTTCGAACAATCCTGTTACGCCAGGAGCTGGACATACGAGCCCTCACATACTTTGCAAAGCATAGGACTTGAGACAGACGAATCTCCTTCGGATATACCTGTTACGCCAGGATCGGGATGCACTAAAGTCTGTGGGATAGACATGCATAATCAAGGTAGACGAACCCTCTTCCTATATTATCCGTGGATATATGGTCTACGACAGACGAGCCTTCTTTGAGCGAACCTGTTACGCCAGGTGCAACATTAATAAGTGGTGCTTGAGACAGACGAGCCTCCCTCGGATATACCTGTTACGCCAGGACCGGTAACCATTTTGACATTTATTCCCACAGTCAGGATTTTAAACCTCTTCAATACAGACGAGTATTGGATGATCATCAACAAAACACAAACGAGTGTCATAAGTCAATGATACAAACGAATATCAGACGATGATCCAAGAAACACAGACGAGCACTTCAGGAAATGATACAGACGAATATCAGCCACTGGTACAGACGAATACCAGAAATCCAACACAGACGAGCATTTGGAGTAGCAATACAGACGAGTACCAGGATAATCAACAAATCCACACATACAGATATAAGCTAACACAAACGAGTGTTAGGGATGATACAGACGAGTATCCAAATAATGCAGACGAGCTTCAAACAGGTAGTAAACATAGACGAGTGCCGGAGACTGCAGACGAGCAATAAATATCAAACACAGACGAGTGTTGGGGAGTGTAGACGAGCAACAGAAAAGGGATAACACAGACGAGTGCTGGAGGGTGCAGACGAGAAGCAATAAAGTAATCATGAGCCATTGCTGGGAAAAGCAAACGAACAATACCAAAAGGATAACACAAACAAGTGTTGAGAGATGCAGACGAGCAACAATAAAGTACGAACACAGACGAGTGATGGAGAATGTTTCCCTGATGGTTGAGAATTCCTCAAATGTCCACTATTGGTGACAAGAGCTCTGACAAATGAACTCTGTGGGGAATGGGCCTCCCACTGCTTGCTGGGTATACTCCACTGGGGAAGATAAACTGCTTGGGCTACCTGCCAAGACTTAGCTGGGGAAAATTATGCTTGGGAGAATGTGACGCCATCCTGCAACCTGCAACAACAGAAAACACAAGTGTGCCCCGGGGACTTGCATGGTATCATCTGTTCATCCATCGTCACCCGACACTCAAAGAGGGTTTCAAATGTTTCCCTGCAATGTCTTTTCTTTCAAATTATCACCATGCATTAAATGCAATGCTATTTTTGCCAAAAATTCAGGACATTTTGAAAACAAAAATAAACACAACACAACGTTTTGACTGAATATTCTTTTTATTGAAAGGCCTCTGAGGTAGCCACCATAAAATTGAGAAAATAAACTATCTTAATGGAAATCGGCACGACATCCCAATGAGTTCCCTTTCTGCTATGACCAGCATGTCTTTAAAACTCTCCATTCTTGCCTTTGCTTTCTGAGAAAACGAGGGGACTGATTCCTATCCTTCTGATATTGTCAAGTTGTACGAAACGGTGATTTGGTTCAGATTACCCGGATCGCAGTTGTTCGCTTATTCCCTTGTTTTGCGTGGATCGCCCTTTCGGGTTTTCAATCCACCGGGATACCCTTTTTTGCTTGAGATGTCCGATGTGGCTTTTCAACTCAGCGGGTGTACATTTTTTTTTGTTTTCCCTAACTTTTGCCCGAGCTTTTTATTTTGTTTTTAGCTCGCCGGGATGCCCTTTTCTTGTCTGGACTTTAATTCTGTTTTTGTGTCCAGCGGGTCTCTTTTATGCGAAGTATTTTTTAACTGCGTCCGAGTTAATAGGGGATTAGAAATCTTCTCCATCCATAGTGGTGAGCATCAGTGCTCCTCCTGAGAAAACTTTCTTCACTATGAATGGTCCTTTGTAGTTTCGGGTCTACTTGCCCCTGTGATCTGAACCCGAAGGAACAATCCTCTTCAGCACAAGCTCTCCTACTTGATACTCCCGAGTACGTACTCGTTGGTCGAATGCTCGCTTCATTCTCCTCTGATAAAGCTGACCATGACAGATAGTCGCTAATCTCTTTTCCTCAAGTAGACATAGCTGATTGTAACGAGCACGCACCCATTCAGCCTCATCAAGCTTCACATCCATCATCACACGCAATGAGGGAATCTCTACTTCAACAGGCAAGACTGCCTCCATGCCATATACCAATGAGAAGGGAGTTGCCCCAGTTGACGTCCTGACTGACGTTCGGTACCCATGCAGCGCAAATGGTAACATCTCATGCCAATCCTTGTAATTGACAACCATCTTTTGCACAATCTTCTTGATATTCTTGTTTGCCGCCTCTACCGCACCGTTCATCTTTGGCCAGTAAGGAGAAGAATTATGATGCTGGATCTTGAAGTCCCGACACAACTCTGCCATCATACTATTGTTGAGATTAGAACCATTGTCAGTAATGATCCTTTCGGGCACTCCGTATCTACAAATGATGTCTCTTTTCAAAAAACTGGCAAACACTTGACGAGTGACATTGGCATAAGATGTTGCTTCAACCCACTTAGTAAAGTAATCAATCGCGACCAAGATGAAGCGATGACCATTTGAAGCAGTAGGCTCTATCTTCCCGATCATGTCAATGCCCCACATAGAAAAGGGCCAAGGAGATGACATGACATTGAGCGGGCTTGGAGGAATATGCACCTTGTCTGCATAAATTTGGCACTTGTGGCATTTACGGGCGTACGAGCAACAGTCTGCATCCATTGTCATCCAGTAATACCCCGATCTCAGCAATTTCTTAGCCATAACATGCCCTCCTGCATGGGTACCAAAATATCCTTCGTGGACTTCCTGCATCAACAGGCTTGCTTCGTGTCTATCCACACATCTGAGCAAGACCATGTCAAAATTTCTCTTATACAAAACCCCGTCTGTATTCAAGAAGAAGCTAGCAGCAAGTCGCCTTAAGGTCTTCTTGTTGTTGGATGATGCCCCAGCTGGGTATTCTTGCTTTTCCAGGAATAGCTTGATATCAAAGTACCAAGGTTTCTCATCAGACACTGCGTCTACAGAGAAGGCATGAGCTGGTGCGTCGAGCCTGGAAATGTCAATTCTGGGCACATAATTCCAACATAAGACTTTGATAGACGAAGAAAGAGTAGCCAACGCGTCGGCGAATTGATTCTCATCGCGTGGTATGTACTGAAGCTTAACTGTTGTGAAGAACGTCAACAGTTTTCTGGCATAATCCTTGTATGGAATTAGAGGCTCTTGATGCGTATACCACTTGCCGGTAACCTGATTAATGATGAGGGCTGAATCTCCGAATATATCGAGGGTCTTAATCCGAAGATTAATAGCCTCCTCTATTCCCATTATGCATGCCTCGTATTCCGCTTCATTGTTGGTGCAGCCAAAAGTAATTCTGGCAGCGAAGGGAAAGTGAACACCTTCGGGAGTAATAAGAACAACACCAACTCCACGTCTGTTGATATTGACTGCCCTATCAAACATCAACTTCCATTTGGATTCAGGCTCTGGCCCCTCCTCCGGAAGTGGTTCCTCGTAATCGTTTGCTTTGAGGTACATGATGTCCTCATCAGGCAAATCAAACTTCATTGGCTGATAATCATCTTCAAGAGGTTGCTGTGCAAGGTAATCTGATAATACACTTCCTTTGATGGCTTTCTAAGAAGTATACTGTATGTCATACTCAGTTAAGATCATTTGCCACCTAGCAACTCTTCCGGTTAACGCTGGTTTCTCAAAGATGTACTTGATAGGATCCATTTTGGAAATTAGCAGTGTGGTATGAGTCAACATGTACTGTCTCAGTCGGCGAGCAGCCCATACCAAAGCGCATCAAGTTTTCTCGAGCAGTGAGTAACGACATTCACAGTCGGTAAACATTTTGCTAAGGTAATAAATAGCGTACTCTTTTCGACCAGACTCGTCATGTTGGCCTAGAACACACCCCATTGACCCTTCTAGCACAGTCAAGTACATGATTAAAGGTCTTCCTTCAATTGGAGGCATAATAATCAGAGGCTCCTGCAAATATTCTTTTATCTTATCAAAAGCTCTTTGGCAGTCTTCATTCCACCTGACCGTTTGCTCTTTTCTTAGCAATTTAAATATTGGTTCGCACGTGGCAGTTAAATGAGATATGAACCGTGAAATGTAGTTTAACCTCCCTAAAAACCCGCGCACTTCTTTTTCTGTTCTCGGTGCAGGCATATCTTGAATTGCTTTTACTTTTGCAGGATCTACCTCAATTCCTTTCTGACTAACAATGAAACCCAGCAGTTTCCCGGAACGCACTCCAAAAGTGCACTTGTTTGGGTTCAACCTTAGCTTATACTTTATCAGTCTATCAAACAGCTTCTTGAGGTTGACCAGATGCTCTTCTTCGTCTCAGGACTTAGCAATCATATTGTCCACATAACACTCTATCTCCTTGTGTATCATGTCGTGGAACAATGTGACCATAGCCCGTTGATAAGTTGCCCCGGCGTTCTTCAAACCAAAGGGCATGACCTTATAGCAGAATGTACCCCACGGGGTAATGAACGTTGTTTTCTCCATGTCTTCCGGTGCCATCTTAATCTGATTATATCCGGAGAAGCCATCCATGAAGGAAAATACCGAGAATTGAGCAGTATTGTCTACCAGCACATCAATGTGAGGTAACGGAAAGTCATCTTTTGGGCTCGCTCTATTCAAATCCCGGTAGTCAACGCACATCCGAACCTTGCCGTCCTTCTTTGGTAAATGTACAATGTTAGCTACCCAAGGTGGGTAACTAGTTACGGCAAGGAATCCGGCATCCCATTGCTTCTGAACTTCCTCCTTGATCTTCATCGCCATGTCAGGACGCGTTCTTCTCAACTTCTGCTTCACAGGAGGACATTCTTCTCTCAAAGGTAGCTTATGCCCAACGATGTCGGTATCCAACCCTAGCATATCTTGATATGACCAGGCAAAGATATCCACATACTCCTGCAGCATACCAATCAGCTCTTTCTTTACTTCGGCCTGCAGACTGGCCCCAATCTTGATCTCTTTCTTCACATCTTCAGTGCCGATGTTGATGATCTCAATTTCTTCCTGATGAGGCTGAATAACTCGTTCCTCTTGTTTCAACAATCTGACCAATCCTTCAGGGAGTTCACAGTCTTCCTCAACCCCTTCATCAGCTTGGTAGATAGGATTGTCAAAGTCATGCGTGGTCATAGCAGGAACTTTATCAATGGAATCCGGATGATCAACACTGCACATATGATGTGCTTATTTCAGAATCTGCTTATTTTTGAAAAGAGACGCAAACACAAAACATGAAGGGAAAACACATTGCCATTTTTATATTTTTTGTGAAAAATTTTAAAACAAAAGAAAGAGAACACAATTTGTCTGAAAATGTCCTTTATTCCATGGTAAAATAAATGCATACAAACATGGTGGCCCATACAATGGATCCTAGCACCTTGGGCAGAGTGCATAATTTGACAATGCAGCATGATAAGAAAGGAAACAAATAAATTACTCTGAGCGCCAGGTAACTTGGACGATGTCTTCAGCAGACCAGCTCTTCAGCTCCTCTCCGGGCGCACACGGATGAATCCAGTTGTCCCAGTCACCATCACTGTCTCCATCTTCATTAGTTGCACATATTTGGTTGCGGTCGAGCATCCCATCGCTTGTAAAAGTAATGGCTTTACCACTTGGAGACCAATCAGACCCACTAGGCTGATAACCCAAACCAAACTTGTCGTCTTTCTTCTCTAATTCCAGCAATTTGCCCCAGCCTTGGGCGCTTCCTGATTAAACCACTTCCTTTGCCTGCTTGTAGGAATGAATGGAGGTACCTTCTTTCTCACTGTTCTTCTCTACAGGAGTCAAAATGCTGACATTAACTGCTTCGAAGGCCTGACACAACGTCTCATGGATCTCTCCGTCCATCTCCACATATTTGAAAGTTGATAAGTGGCTCACGAAGATATCTTCCTCTCCGCACACAGTGATTACTTGTCCATCAACCACATATTTGAGCTTTTGATGCAGGGTGGAAGTTACAGCTCCGGCAGCATGAATCCACGGACGTCCCAACAAACAACTGTACGCGGGCTGAATGTCTATGACGTAGAAGGTGCTTTTGAATACTTGAGAACCTATTTTCACAGGTAACTCAACTTCTCCAAACACTGACCTTCTCGACCCATCAAAAGCCTTAACTATCAAGTCACTGGGTCTTAAGACGATACCATCAACATTGAGCTTCATTAATGCTTTCTTCGGAAGTACATTAAGAGAAGAGCCTGTGTCAACCAGGACATGCGACAAAACAGCACCCTTGCACTCCATAGTAATATGCAATGCTTTGTTATGGTTACGGCCCTCTGAAGTAAGGTCTCTCTATCTGTAAAGCCCAGCCCGTGACTTGCATTCACATTGCCCACTACAGCTTCCAGTTGATTAACAGTTATTTCTTGAGGAACATAAGCCATCTGTAACACTTTCAGCAAGGCTTCTCTATGTGCAGGAGAACACATCAGCAAAGACAGAATTGAGATCTTGGACGACGTCTGGTTCAACTGTTCGACCACCTTATAATCACTCTTTTTAATTATGCGCATAAATTCCTCTACCTCCTTCTCAAAGGTACCCTGTCCAACAGCAGGAGTTATTGTATCTTCAGTCGCTGTTTGCTTTCCTTTAGCCTTTGCCTCAGCCTCAGCCTCAGGATCTCCTTTTAGAACTGGGGGAGAAAATAGACGACCACTTCTTGTAAAACCTCCTACCCCTCCGACGTTCACTACAGTCGGGTCAATAGCAACATACTTACTCTCCACTTTCTGTCCTTCCACGTACACATCTGAGCCATAATGCCATGGAATGGCTTTATCATCTGCATAAGGAACAGGCCCAGGCACATTGATAGTCCCAGGGCTGACTTCAGGAGCATAAATGGTCACAGGTTCTCTTCTAGCAGGCACCTCAGCTGGATCATAGAAAATGGTTATAGTGGACACATCATCAACTTTATTATCAACTTTGTCAAACTGCAAGGATCCTTCATCAATCAGATTCTGCAACCCCACCTTCAGGTCTTCACAACCGTTCACTGAACTCACACACTTTTCACAATCAGAACTGCATCCCGGAAACACTTGTCCTTTCAACAGCCTCTCCTTCACTACCAACAGCGGAGTCTTCACTTCTTCTATACTCAGAATCAGACTTAACCTCTCACCACTATCAACAACATTTATTCTAGCCCCTCTGTGGTTCGGAATAGGGTTTGAAGTAACATTCGGTGGTGGTGCAAAGTTAATCGCCTTGGAGTCGATCAAATCTTGAACTTTGTGCTGTAGCGCCCTGCACTTCTCAGTTGAGTGCCCGGGTGCCCCTGAATGGAAAGCGCATCTAGCATTGACATCGTACCCCACTGGAAGCTCTCCAGGTGGTGGTGGTGCCAAAGTCCTCAGTTGTATCAAATTCAGGTCCAACAATCTTGGTAGCAATGCAGCGTATGTCATGGGAATTGCCTCAAGCACCCTATTAGCCGGGCGAGTATGCCTTGGCTGATAAGGTCTTTGTTGATAATTGTTACGTTGTGGCTACTGTTGTTGTTTTTGTTGAGGTTGTACCTGCTGCACAGGACTGGAAGGGATAGTGACAGCTGCCACTTGCTCATATGATCTTCTATATCCTCGGCCCCATCCTCGGCCAAACACAACATTGGTTTCACCTTCCCTTCTACTCGGGGGTCCGCTGAAAGCTTTTCTTACTCCACTAGAACTGCTCGCACTTGTATCCTGAATCTTTCCCATCTTTAATAGAGTCTCGACCCTCTCTCCAGCAATTACTATATCATTAAACTTGGTAGCCGAACAAGACGCCAATCTCTCGATAAACACTCCTTGCAATGTCCCCATGAACATATCAGCCATCTCATTCTCCAGCAGTGGTGGTTGCACTCTGGCAGCAAGCTGACGCCACCTTTGAGCATATTCTTTAAACCCCTCCTTAGCAGTTTGAGACATGTGTTGCAATTGAGTGCGATTTGGAGCCATGTCCAAATTGTACTGGTATTGCTTCACGAAAGCCTCTGCCAGGTCCTTCCAGCTCTTAATGTTGAATCTACTTAGCTTCATATACCATTCCAAGGAAGCCCCAACCAGGCTGTCCTGGAAATAATACATCCATAGCTTTTCATCATCAGTGTGGGCAGCAATCCTTCCTACAAAAGACTGAAGATGAGTCTTTGGACACGCTGTGCCGTTGTACTTCTCGAAAGTTGGAACCTTGAACTTGTAAGGGATTCTAACCCCTGGAACCAAGCCCAAGTCAGTAATGTCGAACCCCAAAGAGTTCTGAGATTGAATAGCCCTGATCTGTTCTTCCATCTCCTCAAACTTCCTGTTCATTTCAGCCCCCTGGCCTTCAGTTTCGTCCAACAACGTAAACTGTTCGTCTTGACCGTCCATCTGTACATTATTCAGTCCATCATTGATTATGGTAACCCCTGGCTGTGCTATAGGGATTTCAACCTGACGGGCGCCCGCACCGTTACGATTACCTCCATCAGCAGTACCGTTGTTCCTGGCTTGACTATTTTCAACCAACTCCCGCAGACGTTCCTGATTCTGACCCATTCCTTCCATAAGGGTCATAAAATTGTCCATCCTCAGTCTCAAGTCAGCTAAATCAGCATGCATTTGATCCATGACTCTTTCTCTGTTGACCTTTGTGGGATATCTGTGTATGACTGGCTGTTCTCAAACTTTTCTGGGAGCTATAGTGCCTGAAACAACAAGAACGTTAGAAACTGAAGCACTACCTGCAAAACAAACAAACACGTCATATGCATGCAATGTAACTGCTCATGTTCCCAAGTTTTAAGCATTTGCATGCCCCAGTTCTGGTATCTACTCCAGACAGCCACTTTGAGTATTAACTTTCAGACTTTCTCTTTGAAGAGTATTCAGATATTAGCAGTATCAGACAAACGAGCCTTGCATATTCAGAAATGACAATTTGCATATTAACACTGTATATCATGGACAACCCACTGCCGGCCAAAAGTTAGAGCACAAACAGAAATACTCCCTGAAGGGTTACAAGTCATTACATGAATAGAAAATAAAACAAAGCAAGACTCCTACAACAAGTCTGTAGGTAGTCTGAAATAAACTAAACTAAAGACCCAGGCTCCTCTGCAGCCACCTCTGCTCTGCTCTTCTTTACACCTGCTCTCAGCTTGAGCTCTTCAATCTCCTTCCGTGCCTCCTCCAAGGCTAACTGGCTTTGTGCTAACTGCTGAGTCTTTTCCCTCCGGATGTTGTGGACTTGCTCCACCTCTTCCTTCTTGAAGGCCATTTGCACTTCGAAAAACTCTTCTTTTTCTTTAAACTTCTTCTGCTCTTCCTCCCTTTGACCTTGCAACCAAACAGTGGATTGACGAGCTTCCTTGAGAGTTTTCAAAGTCTTTTTGCATTCCGCTTCTCTTTTAGCCTCCATCAGACCCAACCTGTGAAAGTGAGCTTCCCTTCCAGCAAAGTCTTTCTCTTTAGCTTCCAAATAGGCTTGTATCTTCTGCAGCTTTCCCCTTTGCTTCATTTTTGGCCCAGTTGGCAAGATGGTACAGGTTGACCATTTCAGCATTCTCCACTCGAACTTCATGCAACTGAGCTTCCAATTTCTTGTACTCTTCAAAGGAGACAGTACTTTGGCTTGGCACTTCTTTGGGATAAAGTGGAGCTTCTACTGAGAAAGGCATGAGAACTTCTTCTACATGTTTTTGCAACCATGCAGCAAAAGGAGGATATGTCTTGGGATCTATTCTGCCAAAGTCTTTCTTACCCTTCCTCATCCTGTGAGCCCAAGCTTGAGCTGCTTGTAGAACTAACTCCTTGTTTCCTTCCACAGGAAAATACAAAGACTCAACAAACTCTTCCATCTGTGGAGGATCTCTCAAAGGGTAACCAAATTGCTTCCTGACTAGTGTTGGATGATAACTGATCACACCCTTCCTTCCTAGCAAAGTCGCTCCAGCAAATCTTCCCAAGCTGACCATCAAATCTTTTCCCAGCAGATCTCTGTCATATCCCCAGGCTATATCCTCAGCAGTTAACCCCATCAAACTTCTAGACCATCTCCACTCATCCCTCATTTCCTTGAAAGCACCTGATTTTGGCAATTGTCTGGAAAACCACTCAGCAAACAAAGAAGCACAACAGCCCACTGGTCCACCTCTACCTTTCTCATTCCTGTAATGAACGCTGTAGTAGAAATCTCCCAACAGAGTTGGCACAGGATTGCCTTTAGCAAAGATAGAGATTACTTCCAAGCTTACAAATTCCTTCTCTCCTGGGAAGAAGCTAGACCCATACACCATCAAAGCTAGCAAAGCACCAAAGTCACCCCATTTACCCTCTTTAGCATACTCCTCTGCCTCTGGTGTGAGCACACTCCAAGGGAGTCCTTTGCCTTCACTATCCTTCAGAGCCTTCTTGATTGTAGCAGCTGGTAAACGACAAACTTTGGCTATGTCTTCTTCCTTAAGCACCACCTCAGACCCATAGAAAGGAAAGGTATCTCTGACTGGAACATTCAGAATGCTGGAAATCTCCTCCAAGGTAGGAGCCAAGATGTAATCTGGAAACACAAAGCATCGCAACAGGGGATCATAAAACTGAAGCAAGGTATGCAAACTGTCCTTCTGGTCTGCAGTGGGCTTGTCCACATACTTCAATATCTGGCCATATCTCTTTCTGAAATTTCCCAAGACTTGGTCATTCATCAAACCTGCTAATTTCTGAACACTTCTGACTTCAGGTTGAAGAAAAGTATAGTGAACATTCTTTTTCCTTGTAATTCTTCTGATTTCTGCCATCTGGAGATAAGATTTACCAGAACTGGGAGCTGACTATGAACAATGACCTGAAAAATGGAAACATAAACAGTTAATGCAAGAATGATGCAAATGCAAATGCAATGCAGGCATATGATCAATCTGGGACCATCTGGATACTGGACCCTGAACACAAGGACCCTCTGATCAACTGCAAACCAAAATCCTCTGAGTCACAACCCTCTGATAGAAAAATCTCAAAACCACAGTACCAAGAAAACCAGAACCATAGGACCAACATCATAACAAGGATTACTGATAATGAGGGTATGTAGAGGCCAAGGGTTCCTGCAAACCTGTAAACCCCTCCCAATCTCACTGGTATGCTCCGGGTCAAACATCACAGACTCTCAAAGCCGAATAGCAATAATACTTTCACCATTTCCGAGAAATGGCTCATGACCAGATCAGGGAATCAGTTTGGCATTATATACTACGCAGGGAGGCCTTAGCTGAGTCTGGGAAAACAAGGTCATCCTATGCAAGTTCCAAGTGGGCCCTCGGATGCAAATGGGTTTGCCACAAAATGTGGTCTGCCACTGCCATCACTAGAGAGGGATGTTTCCACAAGGTCCTCAATGATCGGTCCCCAGCTGCACATAACTGTCAAGGTTATGAAATGAAAGAGGAAGATCCCCAAATCAAGACATTTCCAAGACGGTCGCAAATCTGGGCGTGGAACTCACTACTACCCCCATGACAAGATCTCATGAGGCCAAAGTGGAACTACTCTAAGTCCTAAGGTGCACTCGAGCCGTGGTAATGAGCTCATCTCTCAGAAATAGTATCACCCAAACCCACCAAACAGAAGATCCAGTCCAGACAGTCCAGTAATAATATATGATGCGGAAAATAAAATACTGAAAGGCTGTAAATAAAGCTGTAAATGAAACTGTAAATGAACAACAGTAAAATACAACACACAACAGCAAACAGTCAACACCCAAAGAAACAGAAACACGCAAGCGCTAGGAGAGACTCACAGGGGAACCAGAGATTCTGGGTTAGGAATTCCCTAGTGAATCGCCAGCTGTCGCTCCCCGGATTTCCATCCTGGTACAAACGCGAAAGTGGCGCGGAAAAGAATAGAGTCGCCAGCCAGACATTTTTATCCCGAAGGAACGGGAATGGTAATGCTGCACAAACCAGAAGAAAAGAAAGGAAGGACACGGTTCCTGCGAACCAAAGAGACTGAGTCCGGGAGTCAGTTACGACCTGGGAAGGTATTAACACCCCAGATCATCCGCCGTACCCGACGGGATCCACGCTTGCAAAGAAACTGTTTCAAAGGGTGAAGGAATGAAAGTTGCTGCAAAAGAAAAGGAACTGGAACTGGATAAAAGAAACGAAAAGGGAACTGAAAAAGAAAAGAAAAGGAAAAAAATGTAGGGAAAATAAAGATTGTGCTCGAACGGGCCCTACCCCGCTGCCTACGTACCTCATCGGGAAAATGAGGATCAGAGATGCCGTAGTTCCCCTAACTAGGGGTAGAAAAGAAATTGCTTGTGAATTAAGGCTTGAACTGCCTATGTCAATGCTCAGGTGTTACAGACTCGGACGACGAGTGCGTAATCGTCTTGCAAAGTGACAAGTAGGAGCAAGTTCGCGGACGGAGCGAAGGAGATGAGAAAAGAATTCTCGAAGGAAAGACGCTTATTGTTTGTCTGTGTTTTTTAGAAGCTTTTTATGAGTGTGTCACAAGGAAGTGAACTCAAGCTCTTTTCCATGGAATGTGCACTTGTCACTACATTCCAAGATGGAATAATAGAACAAGCCCACTCAAGTAAGGAGAAGATCCCTAAAACTTGAACCCAGAGATTAGGGCTTAAGCTCACTAACTCATTAACTTATTAAGTGTTTTTGATATTTATAGTGAAGAAGTGTTTTTTATGATTTTCTTGGTGAAGATGATATCTTGATCAGACTTGTGCATCACAAGATAAGCTTGTATTATCCCAAGATGGGAAGACTACAAGTATCTCATGGGATAAGGCTATTTTTCAAGGTATCACTTCAAACATTATTAAGTGTCTTCTTTAGAGTTTTGAGATGAGAAGAGAAAAGAAACCAAAAGGATCACAAAGGTAAAAGTCTAATGGGGGACTAAAGAATCCTAAGTGTTGTCATGCATGAATATCCTAGGTTAGTGTGGTTTACTATCCTAAGAAGAAAGAAAGAAGAAGAGAAGAAGAAAGAAGAATAGGAGAGGAGGGAAGTAAGGCCTAAGCCCAACAATCAAAGGGTTAGCACAAGTAAGAATAAGAAGAGAAGAGATAAGACTTGGAGATGTGGGAATCACTTCCACACCTCTCACTTACCATAGCCCCTGAAAAGGTTAGCAACACAAGCATACAAGCAAAAAAAAATGAACATAGGGTCATACCAACATCATACAAACAGAAGTGAAGTCATACATACAAAAGCTTAATGCAAATGCAAGTCACAAAAATGAGAAAAGAAGCACACAAGTCAATATGAGGCAACATGAATCTCATGGCAAAGCAAACAAACTTGGTAAGATGCAAAGCAAAAATACACAAAACAACATTCTCAAGGCTCAAGACCAGAACCATAACCAAATTAAAGAAGTTCTTAAAAAGCAAGAGAGATGAAGAGAAGAGAAGCACAAAGCTAAACAATCACATTATGGGAAGAAAGAGACAAAGAAGTGAGGTGGATGCACATAAGAAAGAAAGAACTTCAAAGGTAAACCAAATACAATATTTCAAAACACAAACCCTAAACCAAGATCAGAAAGGTATCAATGCCCTAAAGAGACCCCAAATAAGATGAAGAAGTTGGCACAAGTGCCCTTCTAAGCTAAGGAGAGGACCTATGATCAAAACGAAACAAAATGGGACAAGTTAAGAACCAAAATTTAAATCAAATCAACAATGCACCCAAAAATTCCCCAACTTTGGTCAAGAGACCCTCAATCATGGTATAACAACATGCCAAAAGGATAGGAAGAAATTCAAAAGCTATGTAAGTCAAAAGAGGGCTCAAACATCAACTAGGGTTAAGAAACTTCATTCACAAGTCAATGACCAAAACCAATTGAACAAGCTTCTAAAAATCAGGGGAAAAATCACACATGAAGTACACTCTATTAGGAGTCCAAAGCAAAAACAACCACTCAAAAATTCAAAATGAGGACCACTATGGAAAATGGACAAGACAACATGCTTGGAAAAGAATTAAAATGAATTAATTACATGAGGGAATTTATTTACACGTGTCAGCATAAAATAAATGGAAAATAAAAATATGAAAAATTAAAGAAAACTAAAATGAACATCCGTGGATTATTTTAGAAATTTTTGACACTTAGAAGTATTTTTAAAAATTGAAAAGAAAAATGATATTAAAAGAAATAAAAGGAAAAAGAAAATAAAATGGAAAAGGAAGCTGGGGTGTGAATAGAAGGAAATTCAGTTAAAATGATATGGGCCCAAAGCAAAAGGGGATACGGATAGTGGTCTAAGCCCATTGGGTATACGCACTATCACAATACCTGGGGTCGAAATTCACAAAAATACTGGAAAAACACAAGCCATAGGATTAAACAGACGCATCCTGGGGGTCATCTCATTAATTGACATGGCCAAATGATATGCTCAGAGTGAAGGAACAGATGAGTTATTGTGGGATGCGAAACAGAAATATTTAAAATAAAAATCAGATGCACGTGAGGGGGAGGACGCCTCATTAATTGAGGTGACACCATCTCATGGGTCCAGATGAAATGATCTGATGGTGTGGAGATCATCTTCTCCATGAAAACCCTAGCAAACACGCAGCCCAGAATCCGGTGACCGGAGCTAGGGCCCCGACACCGGAAAACACATAACATGAACAAATCTCAATAAAAATGAACAAAATGCTCCAGATCAAGTAATCAAGCTATCCTGAGTTCAAATATGATGATGAAATTCGCAAAAGGTCAAAGGATTTACTGGATCGAAGGCAAACAGTTCTTACCATGAAAATTCAAATCAACATATCAAGCTCAATAATGCACTAAATTTGAATCTAAAACCAGCAGAATCACCAGCATCAACAGAGGATCACAATGCACACTTCTATTTTCATTTCTAGATCTAAGAATTTGGACTCACCTGAAACTTGCAGATCTTGAAATAGCTTGTGATAAGCCAAGAAAATGCTGCCAATCCACTCCAAATGCACTCTAGTTGAAAAATAAATGCAACTAGAGCCTTGAAACTTGCTGGATCTAAGAGTTTGAGGCTTGCTGCCCTGAAATGGCAAGGTGATGAATCTTGAGAATTAGCTTGAACTATGGAGGGATTTGTGATCCTGAGCTCTCAAGGATGAAGGATCTGTGGTTGGTTTATGAAGAGAGCAAGTGTGGAGACAGATTCGAAAGAAAATGCAAAATGAGCCAAAACTTGAGAGTGATGAAATGAGAGAGATCTGGATCCTTCTAAAACCCTAATTTTCTTATAAATGAGGTCATGAGGAAATGCTGAAAGAATGAGAGGCTTTGCACGTGGGAATGGAATGTGTGGGAGATTTTGAAAAATTTGCAAATTTGTTATGAGAGCATGAAACACTTGTGCATTGTCTTGCTTATTGCCCATGTGCATTCACAATCTGACCCTTAATTTCAAACCAGAAAGATCCTGACCATTGGATGCAAGTGTCACACACTTCTCTTGTTCATGCAAAAATTACACTTATGGAATAAAATTCTCATCATGCACGAATTTGGTGTAATTCTTGGATCAAAATGGGCCATTTTCATTGCATTGTAATATTAGAACCTTATTTGGTATGTACCAACACTCAAAATTAAGTTTCATGCCTTTTTGCTTTGGTGTACAAATGAAAAAAATCAAGTTTGCCCTAATTTTCGAGGGCTCTATCTCCTTAACCATGAAGGCTATGAAAAAGTACTTGTACTTTTTGAAAATGGGGGGACTTAATCTCCAACTTTCATGTTTGACTTTGGTCCATTTGAAGAATTTTTCACCAAGTTATGCTCACATGAAATTTAAGGCAAAAACTTGCTAAAAATGACATTTTCCATAACCAACTTCACACCAATTTTGCAAAACACCTCAAAACCTCATGATTCTTGATATTTGAACTTGCCAAACCTCTTTTAACATTATAAGAACATCCCTTGGCTAGAAAAATGGGGTTGTACCCCTTGAAATCTCATAGTTGACTTTTCTAAGGCACAGTTGACCAGTTTCTTCATTTACAAGCAACTGAAAAAATGCTTGACTTCCACAAGGCATTTTCTCACCAAATTTCATCCCTAGGATCCTCTTAACATGTAAAAGACTTTGCCCAAATGAAATGGCCAAAGTCTTGAGGTTTTCATTCTTGAAACTCAAACCCTAGTTTGGGACCATTGTGTAGGAGCTTTGCCCTAGCCTGGATTCCCTGATGATCTTCCAACCTTCTGAGCTTTTGAAAATGAACTTGAACTTGTAAATGCAATGTAGACTCCTCATAGGACTTGTACAAATCCATTGGGCCCCTTGTTATAGCTTGAAATGCTTCAAATCCCTCCACAGATGATCATATGCCTAATGCTAGGTCATGAGAAATGTTATGCCTCATCTTTCCATGCTAGGATGCTAAGAATATGATATGTTCCTGATGAATATGATGTGATATGATACTTAAAAAGAAGAGGGAAAATTTGGGGTGTTACACACCCCAAAGGATGAATATCCTATGCTAGTAGCAGAAATGCTAGTAGACTCTGCAGCAGGACACGAATACCTAAGTATGCTAGATGGATATTCTGGCTGCAACCAAATCTTCATTAAAGTGGAAGATGTTTCAAAAATAGCCTTTTGGTGTCCCGGAGCGATAGGGACGTACAAATGGGTAGTTATGCCCTTTGGTTTTAAAAACGCTGGGGCCACATACCAAAGGGCTATGAATTCCATATTTCATGACTTTATTGAAACATTCATGCAAGTATACATTGACGATATTGTAATTAAGTCTATTTCAAAAGCACATCATTTAAACCATCTTCGACAATCCTTTGAAAGGATGAGAAAACATGGTTTAAAGATGAACCCCCTTAAATGTGCGTTTGGTGTGCAGGCTGGAGATTTCCTAGGTTTTGTGGTCCACAAAAAGGGAATCGAAATAAATGCTAATAAAGTTAAAGCAATAAGGGAGGCAAAAGCTCCTTCGACAAATAAAGAACTACAGTCACTGCTGGGGAAGATTAATTTCCTTAGAAGATTTATTTCAAACCTCAGTGGGAAGAAGCAAGTATTCTCCCCCTTGCTTCGACTCAAAAATGAAAATTTCACATGGGGGCAGGAACAACAAGAAGCTTTTGACAAGATAAAAGGATACCTGGCAAGCCCTCCAGTCTTGACGTCACCTAATAGACGAAGAAGCATGAGGTTATATATCTCAGCATCTGATAAGACCCTTGGAAGCATGCTTTGTCAGGAAGATGAAAATGGCGTCGAAAGAGCCATCTATTATCTTAGCAGAGTATTAAACAACGTTGAAACCAGATATAGTGTAGTAGAAAAGTTATGTCTTTGTGTATATTTCGCTTGTACAAAATTAAAACACTATATAAAACCAGTTGATGTATTTGTATCATCTCATTTCGACGTAATAAAATATATGCTTTCTAAATCTATTTTACATAGTCAATTTGGGAAATGGGCTTTAGAAATAACTGAATATTCCTTAAGATATTTGCCTTTAAAAGCTGTAAAAGGGCAAGTGGTGGCTGACTTCATAGCCGACCATTCCATGGACGACAGTGAAATAAATTACATCGAACTACAACCTTGAAAATTGTATTTCGACGGTTCCAGCCATAAGAATGGTGCAGGTATAGGTATAATGATTATTTCTCCTGATAAAATTCCAACAAAATTCAAGTATAGAGTCAAAGACCCTTGTTCAAATAATGAAGCCGAGTACGAAGCTTTAATTGCTGGACTTGAAAATTTGTTGGAACTGGGGGCAACTCGAGTCGAAATAATGGGCGACTCAGAACTAGTAATAAAACAACTAACCAAAGAGTACAAATGTGTTAAAGAAAATCTGATCATGTACTTCGTCATAGTCAACAGGCTCCTGAAAGCATTCGACATTGTGACCCTCAAACATATCCCTAGAGTAAACAATCAAGAGGCCAATGATTTGGCTCAGATTGCATCAGGTTACAGGGTATCAAGGGAAAATCTGGAGAAAGATATTGAAGTAAGGGGAAGGGTTGTATCAACCAAATTATCCCAATCAGATTTAGAATTAATGGAACTTGGTTACAGGGACGACGAAAGTTTCAAAATTTTTAATATAGACAATTCAGACATGGATGACTGGAGAAAACCTATAAGAAGTTATCTACAAGATCCAAACAAAAGCGTAGAAAGGAAAATAAGATATAGAGCATTAAGCTACATACTATTTGGAAATGAATTATTTAAAAAGACTGCAGAAGAAGTCTTACTAAAATGCTTAGGTGAAGAAGAGGCGTATATTGCACTGTCGAATGTACATAGTGGCACATGTGGTGTGCACCAAGCAGGGCATAAGATGAAATGGCTACTATTTAGACAAGGTTTATATTGGCCAACTATGCTCAAAGACTGTGTCG
This sequence comes from Lathyrus aphaca, assembly GCA_963966055.1. Taxonomy (NCBI): domain Eukaryota; kingdom Viridiplantae; phylum Streptophyta; class Magnoliopsida; order Fabales; family Fabaceae; genus Lathyrus; species Lathyrus aphaca. The sequence goes on along the minus strand of OZ014519.1, from coordinate 509,331,860 downwards.
AATTTGCGAAGGGTTGCCAATAATGCCAAATCCACGCAGGAATACCACATGTTCCTACAAGCGAACTACATTAGATCATAAAGCCTTGTCCATTCAGAGGATGGGCTTTGGATCTAATTGGAGAAATTCGGCCTGCTTCATCAAAAGGGCAAATGTACATTTTAGTAGGAGTGGATTACTTTACTAAATGGATCAAAGCCATACCACTAACTAATGTGGATCAGGAAGCGGTTATAGAATTCATCCAAACATACATAATCTATAGGTTTAGGATACCAGAAACAATAACCACTGACTAGGGGTCTGTGTTTACTGGTAAAAATATGCAATCTTTTGCAAATGAAATGGGGTTTAAGTTATTAACGTCTACGCCCTATTACGCCCAAGCCAATGGACAAGTCGAAGCGGCAAATAAAGTAATAATAAATCTGATCAAAAAACATGTAGGTAAGAAGCCTAGAAATTGACACAAAAGCTTAGATCGAATTTTGTGGCATGTCGAACGTCACCTAAAGAAGCTACTAATTCGACCCCATTTAAATTAACATACGGACATGAGGCAGTACTTCCAGTCGTAATCTATTTACAATCCGTACGTACCCAAAGACATCATGAAATTCCTTCAGATGTATATTGGAGCATGATGATGGATGAACTAGTAGATTTAGACGAAGAAAGGTTACGCGCGTTGGACTTGATTAAAAGACAGAAGGAAATAGTTGAGAAATCTTATAATAAAGTCGAAAATCTTTCTTGAAGGTGATTTAGTCTGGAAGGTAATACTTCCCATGGATCAAAAAGATAGAGTGATGGGGAAATGGTCCCCCAAGTGGGAAGGACCCTTTAAAGTTTTAAGTGTTTTCTCAAATGGCGCTTACGAAATTGAAGAAATAAGAAAAGATGAGAGAATAATTAAAATAAATGGCAAGTACTTAAATAAATATAAACCAATTCTACAAGAGGTAAAAATAAAGATGGAATGATTATATTAATCACTTCGCCAAATAGTGGGCGGTAAAGTCATTACAAAATTCGATCACAAAAAAAGTTAATAAAAGAACTAAGAAAAACAACACATACATCGCCCCCACCCTATTACAAATTTCTAAAGAAAAGATTCTGTAAGCTCCATGAATTTCTTCTTTTGAACAACAATTCGACATTCACACAGACTTTGGTTGAGAGAGATCTCTTCAATTTCTTTGCCTAAAGCTTGAGCCCTGTCCGCATGGTGAATTCCCACCTTTATTTTCTCTTCGATCTCTGCAGCATTAGGTTGTTCAAGTTCGGCCATACGTTTCCGCTATTGAGCAATTTTTGCTTGGAGTTCGGCTATTTGTCTCTCAAAGTTTTGAATATTATTCTTACAATCAGACACTTGTTGAGAGTAAGTGTCAGAGAGTTTTGACAGCTCAGAAACCTTGTCCGTCGAAGTTGCTGCAACATCCCATTCAGCGTATTGAGTGTCCGTTTTGTTAGAAATCAGTTTGATGCACTCTCTTCGACAATTGAGATCTGTACAGGTTACATCAATGATCCGAGAAAGATCCAGCACCAGACGAGTTTCGTCAGTGCTGGCCTCCAAAACGTTCACTTGTTTAAGGAGTTTCTTCATTTCACATTGCTGAGTAGGGTCCTCCTCAAAAAGTCTGAACAGATCGACACTAAGCACTTTGCTTTTGATTTCATCCATGAGAACGCTGAGGTTCTTCACTTCAGAATTGGTTCCAAAGGTTGACGAACTGTTGGAGGAATCTTTAAAATTGTAACGTTGGCTGATCATGGCTTTCAGATAGTCCAAAGGCTTCCGTACCTTCAGGCTCTCAAGTTCCTCATGGGTAAAGGCAGTCGAACCTGAAGATAAAGATTTGTTAAGATTGGAGTCAGGGAGAGTCTGAACGCTGGGCCCAGTGCATTGTTTCGACAGGTCTTGTTCTGCTGCAGTTTTGGTTTGAAGTTTCTCCTCCTTAACATCTGTAGTTTCGGGTGACTTCTCCTTCTCCTCAGTCACAGATTCGACATCAACGTTTTCACCTTTATCAGTTTTGGCAGGTCGATCTTCTTTGGTTTCGGTTTTTGGTTTGTCAGGGGAGTTATCCGCAGAATGCTCATCCATTATGGTGTTGAATGCAGAGCAGGTTTGGGCTTCAAATACATCACCCTTTGAGAATTCTTTCTCTTGGATTTGTTTTTCCACATTCGTCTCACCAGCACTATAGGAAGGTTCACCAAGGTTGATTTCAACCTGAAGAAAAGAAAGAATATAAAAAATATGCATACAAAGTTAAATTCAAAAGTCAGTTGAAAATAGTTACCTGAGGAATCTCAGTATGAAAACTGAAGTTCCCACTTTCTGCATCCCGCGCGAGTTTAATCATCGGACGGATGGGAGATGTTTTCTTCGATGTGACGACCGACCTTTCGGAAGCGATTGTTCTTATGTTGCTGGATTTCTTCCTTTTTAGGGGTTGTTGATCTGGAGATTCGTCACTAGAATCGTCAGAGATCTCCTTCAGTATTTCTTTCTTCCTTTTCTGAGGAGTAGGTGGTTTTCGACTCACCTGGAAAATAACAAGATTTCAATAAGCCAAAGGCCAAGGAAATTTCATAATTAACACAAGTCCTTTAGATAAAAAAAAGAGAAAGAGAAAAGATGAAAACGTTTTCACCGTCGAAGAAGTTTTCTTAACGGGCTTGACAAGTTGGTCTTCGACAGATGCCTTCTTGATTGGAATTTTGGTAGCTGGAAGGAAAGAATTGTTAAAAAAGAAATGAATAAAACATAAGAAATTAAAAAGAATAAATTTGAATGGTGCAAACACCTTCAAGAATAGTAGATTCCACGCGCACGTGTTCTATTCCAACATGAACGTTCCCAGGATAATCGTCCAGATGATATTTGGTCAGAACCACACGTTCGGCTAGCTTTTTTCGTGACTCTTTAAACAGTTTTAAATCTTCCCCACATACGAACCAATCTGGGAAAGGAGGTTTGAGCGCCACACCAAAATCAACAGATGGCAGAGAGGGAAACTTTGGTGGATAACTGGAATACGCAAAATTATAACGCGCCTTTGTTGGAATATACGAGGGTATTACCAGTTTCTCCATCCTTTCAGTGAATTTATGCTTTAGAGTCACAGCTGCTTCACCTATGGTTCGCCTAAGATCATATGGCCTGTATGTCGTTTCAAAATATTTTTGAAACTTTTGAATCTCCTTAACATGTTGATCAATACCTTTTTTCGTCCTGTCCTGCACAAAAGCAAAAGTGTTCGTCAGAAGTTGGTTGAAGGTAGCCACATCATAAAATATTGTAAGATAGTACTCCTTCCAACAGGCGTCGAATTCTTAAGTGCATAAGAACATGGGTCGGAAGATCACTGCTCGAACCTCCAGAGTAGCGTCGTTCAATTTTTCCATAATCTCAGTACTTTTTGCCGCAGTCAGAAACGAGTTGTAAAAGAGAATAGCTTCTTTCTTGGGGTAAATCGACCTAGGCTTCAGCTGTATCAACCCAAACTGTCGAGCAACTAAGTTTGGTTGATAAGCTAGTAAGGCCACCTTAGAGTTACTCATGGTGGGGTAAGAGGGTAGAAGTCTTGGCGTCAGCAGCATTTTCCAAACAACCAAAAAATTGTCTTCATCCTTTTTGTGTTCGACAGGGAGCTGTCTGGTAAACCATTTGGGAACTACAATCCTATTGGCAAAGGGGGCCATGTTCGCAGTAAAATTATGGCTTTTGGCGAACATATTGATGTAACTGGTGAAAGAACGTCGAAGGCTTTGCCCTTATTCAGAAGGAGCTAGTTGAGCTAACCTGGCCCATTCGACGTGCCTATCCGTGACATACTCTTCGTCCACCACGCCTTTGTCGAAGATTCTGGATTCAAAGGTGGCATTGAGCCACAATTGAAGGAGCCAGAAGGGACCCGCCAGGATAAGTTTACCCTTGTCCTTGATTTGTTTCAGGGTTTTGACTCCCTCACTCATAGATTCATAGAGGTTGGCCAGAATCATTTCGCCTAGTCGAAGGTTTCTACCAGCATGTAGATGATTATCTATAGTAATGTATTTTTTTGCTACCTGGAGGGATCTTGAGCAAAATACGAATTTTGACAGCCAGAGAGTCAAAAAGGCTATGTGTTCTGTGTCCGACACATCAGGGGATTCTTTGTTGTGATAATGAGCAATGAAGGGAGAATATGAGGCAAAGCTAGTGTCAAAAGCGATGGTATTTATATCTAATACGGTTGGGTCAAAATCCATACCTAGCGGGCTAAGACCTACTATAACAGCTAGGTCGAAAAGAGTGGGTGTTACCATTCCGCAAGGAAGATGGAAGGTATTATAAGTACTATCCCAAAATTAAAGGGAAGCTAGAATCATGGTAGGGCAATAGTTTGGGCCCTCTTTCGACAGTTGAATTAGGTCATAAAAGCCTATTTTCTTCCAAATCTTACCCTTGACTTTTTTAACCTTTTCTACCCAGTATAGGTACTCAGATGGGTCTTTCGACTAGGGGAAACTTCTAAAAATCCTAGTTTTATTTAAATAAGTTAAGTCTAAAGTTTTAGTTTCAGTCTGGGTTTCTGGGGATTTATCACTAGATGTTTTTACCTTTCCCGATCCTATGGGTTTTGAGTGTGTATAAGTGGGGAAGAAATCTGTGAGACGAGCTGGATCAGTATTTGGGTTAGGGAGGGGACCTAACATGGCATGATGTTTACCAGAAACAAGAATGGGAATGAGTACCTAGGAATCGTAAATGCTTTCGTTTTCTCTTTGATTCGGAGGCTCTGGGATGTATTGTTGGTTATCCACCACTTTTGGTCCGAGGATTCTGTGCGCAGGAGGGAGAGTTTCTATGTCCTTCTTGTCGTACCTCGAAAAATACGATCCTAAAACAAACAACAGAGTCACCACCTAATTCTATTTATTCTAACTAAAGAAAAGGGAGATATAGACACAACCTAAATGGGATAAGAAATGGTTAACGAAACCACTAATCTAAGTTCAGGAGTCAGTTACGCAAAGGGAAAGTGTTAAGCACCCCTCACGTCCGTTGTACTCAACGGGAACCTCTTAGTCTAATTTGCGCTTAAATGTTAACTTATTTTATTTCTTCTTTTTGTTAAGATTGCTTATTAAAGGGAAAAGAAAATTATTATTTATTACGGAGAAAGGTTAAGTTTTTTTATTATTGTGACGGAGAGATAGTTAATTTTTTATTATTGTGACTGAGAGATAGTTAATTTTTTATTATTGTGACGGAGAGATAGTTAATTTTTTATTATTGTGACAGAGAGATAGTTAATTTTTTATTATTGTGCTCGCAAAGGATTAAAATCCCCGTGCCTACGTATTCCCTTGTGCAATGGGAAAGTCAGAGCTTCGTCGTTCGTGCAACTACGGTTTGTGGTTTTTATTGAACGATTGTTTGAAAGTGCTTTCTAATCTGCTAAGCGTTGGCTTATCTGCTCGCAATAGGAGGCTAAAGCGCTAGCTTGTTTGCGAGATAGAAAGATTTAAACAATGTCCATTTTGAAAAAGATGTTTGATCTTTATTAAGGTGTTTTAAACGAGAGGGTGAATGAACCACATCGCGTGGGGCTAGCCCAAAAGTGATTGTATTTAAGAACGTGCGGAGTGCTAGACTCTGGAGTTCAGTTACTCGCTGATTAATTACGGAAAATAGTTTGTGTTGGTTGGTAAGTTTTAAGTTGTATTGGAAAAGAAAGAGACAAGTCGTCATCTTTAAGGGGAGGTATCCCGCCTAATCCCTTATAAATATTTGAGGAATGAGAAATCGAAAGAAGCTTTAAACTTGGATACGAGGATCGACAAGCAATGCCACATTCTTTCTTTGAGAAATAAAATCGGAAGAAGCTCTAAACTTGGATATGAGTATCGACAAGCAATGCCACATTCTTCCTTTGAGAACAATTGTTTGTAAGATTTGATTTGTGTTTATGGTTGATAGGAGGAATATCTTCCTATGGAGATGAATCATGTCTAATCCTTTTAAGATTGTTGAATTGTTTTGAATACGAAAGAGTGAATGAATTACAAATCGGGGGCTAGCCCCAACAGTAATTCAATTCAAAAACCCGAGGAATGCTAGATTCCTGAGTTCAGTTCTTCGTATAATTTATTTAAAGGTTTACGTGTTTTAGGAATAAGAGGGTGAATAAACCACATCACGTGGGGCTAGTCCAGGAGTGATTTAATTCAAGAACGTGCGGATACAAATATATAATTAAAGACAATACCAAATAATCTCATAATAATAAATATATATATTTTAAATGAAACGTTTTTTTTAGGTGATAAAAGCAAATAAAAAAAATAATGAAAACAAGAAATAAAAAAAACAGAAATAATAAAGACAGTGAAGTTTAATAAAAATAAAATAAAAAGAATAAAAAATTAAAAAAAAGGGAAGGAGGGGTGTCCAGCGTATGAGTCAGCAGAAAAACTCATTGACTTTAAAACGCACCAGATAATGATAAAAGAAAACCATAAAACAAAATGCATTACCCACGGTCCAGATAAAAGGCAAAGAGATCAAACCCCAAAACCCACAAAATCACGATCTCGCCGCCGTCTCTCTATCTCTCAAATCGCGATATCTTTCTGTTCCTTTTCAGCTTCCCTCTCGCGCGGTATATCACTCTCGGTCTCAACGAAATCCACCCTCACGGTGGTTGTTTCAGATCTCGAAATCTCACGTCTCAGTTCGTTTGCGGCTTCGAATCGGCGGATTGAAGGAGAAAGGGTTCGTGGGTGATGGAGGAATGATGCGGTGAGTTTGTTTCTGAGTTTGTTTTGTTATTTTTCGGTTCTCATCTTCTCCATCTCATTTCTTGTTTTTTTTTTGGTTTTTTCAGTTCTTTTTCTTCTTCTGGTTTGTGTTTGGTTGGATTTGAAGAAGAGAAATGGGGGTGAGTCATTTTTTATTTATGGCTTTATTGAAGGTTTTTTTGTGTGAAGGTAGAAGGAAGGTTTCTTGTTAAAGGCAGAAGAGTGAAGAAGGATGATGAAAGTTTGACGGCTTGCTTTCGTGGCCTGGTTTTATGGCGGAAGGTGGTTGCGTTGCTTTGAGATTTAAGGTTTGAAAGGTTTGAAAGTTTGTCTGTTTTTTTTTTCTTCCGGATTTTTAACTGTTTTGATTCAAGTTATGTCTGAAGTGGCATTCAGACGGCTTTTTTAGTGTTTTTTCAATGTTTGGCGAAGGAGTTTTATTGAGGAATTGAAGGTGGATTTGTGATTCTGCAGAGAAAAAGAAAGTTGTTGAGGTGTGTTGAAGATGAAGGGAGAAAAGGTTATGGGGTAAGGTTTGTTGGCGTTGTGAAATTTGAAGGAGCTGCTATTTTTTTATGAAGGTTTTCAGTGCAGAAAAGGGTGAGGATTTGGGGTGTGATGAGGATCAAGTTTCTGTTGGCCCCCCCTGTTTCTGTGTTATTGTCCTTGTATATGTCTCTTCTCTTTTTGCTTTTTCAAAGGCTTTTTCCTCTCCCCTCTGTTCTGTGTTTTTTTTAGTATCAAAGGTATGTCCCTTTTTCTTGTGTAGGTCTCATTTTTTCTAATTTTATGAAACCAAACATGCTGGATTGATGCAGAATCCTCTGCTGTTGTTGCTGTGGTTATGCAGGTGCAACAAGTTTTTGTTTTTCAGCCAATTCAGTGTAAGGCGGATGGAGTATACAGGTTGATTTTGTCTGTTTTGGTGCAAGGAACATTGCTCTTTTGTGGCCTTTGGTAGCAGCATATAACTTGCTCCATTTTAGTGTAAAGCACAGGTCTTGGCTTGTTGTGAGCAGTCTATGGAGAGAGTTGACTGAGACCAAATAAAGAAAACATACCTCTATATTTGGATTGTTTTTTAAAAGAAGCAAAATTTGAAGTAAACCAATAAACAATTTATATTAAAAACTGATAAAACAAAATAAAAAAATAAAAAAAAACTTAATTTTAAACTAAATAAAAATAAATTGAATTAAAAATTAACTCAAAATAAATTTGTTTTTCAAATGAAATCAACTAATTACTTAACTAAATATAAATAAAACTAATTAAACTAAATCTAAAAGAAACTAAAATATTAGATGGAACTTAATAAAATAAATCAAAGGTTAAATTATAATTAATTGACCTAAATAAAAAAGAGTTCTAAATTCACATTGACCCAAAACTAGGTCTAATATGGATGCTTACCTAAAAATAGAATAATTTAGTCAAACAAACCAAAAAAATTCTAATTAAATTCTAAAAATGATCTAAACTAAATATCCAACTAGAAAATAAGATAATAAATGAAATTACAAAATGAGAGAAAATAATCTAAATAAAAATTTCTAGGATTGATCCAAATTCTAAAATCAATAATAAAGTGATTAAAATATAACCAAACATTCTAATTAAAAACGAAACAAAATCTAAAACAAAAGATGATAGTAAAATGTATGATTAATGGAATATGAGATGTTTTAACTTAAAAATGCAAAAATGATCGATTATTGGTAATGCTATGAAAATGCGCTAGATGACCAAAAAAATTGAAAATTTCCGGTCAAAATTTAGGGTATGACACTTCTTGTCTTTTTGAGAGCTTGAGGCCGCCATTGTTAAACTTTGAAGGAGCTTGAAGAAAGATGAAGATCTGAGTTTGAGAGAGGAAGAACTTTGAAAATCTGAAGTTGAGAGTGTAAAAAGTTTTTAAGAGGAAAAAATGGATTATTTATACTAAAAATTGAAGAAAGACGTTTGGCTCTTCAAGTTGTTAAGGTACGTGTCCATATGCCATTGGACATAAAAAGCGCGTGGAAGTTAAAAAGGGTACAGTGGACCTAGTTCATAGAGTCATGGAGATCATGTCTGGAAACGTGGGTTGAATTTGATGGGTTGAGGAAATCTAATGATTACTTAGATTTGATTTGACAAAGTGAGTTTTTTTGGGAATCCGCGCATTTAATGCAAAAAAGCATGGAGTCGAAGTATAATTTGGCAGCAAAGTTGCTTTCTATAGAAATTTAGTCGAAACACCTTTGCTGGGGGGCAATTTGTATACATAGGATTTTCGACAGCATGAGTTTGGTCCAAGAGAGTTTTAAATAGCTTCTATAAAGATCTTTTGACGAATTTGATCACTCTTTCTTCCAAACATGTCCAGAATCTCGAGAAGGTTTGTGATGATTTGTTTGGTAAGTCGAAAGTGGTTTGTCGAAAGAGGTGTTGGATTGCTGATTGGAAGTTCTTCACATCACTACGGATGAAAGTTTTGTTGTTATTTCGACAATAAAAGAGCTTCGACGAAGGAGAGTCTGATAGAAGGATGTTTGGATTTGAATTGGAAAGCAATTTGATGTCACGAAGAGACACCTTGTTTCATCTGTCGAAGAGCAGTTTTCTGTACCAATAACTGTTTTGTTGGTAAAGGGAGACGTGGGAGGTTTTTAGAAGACATTAGCATGCACAATGCCAATTGACATTCATTTAGGATTCGACCGTTGTTCGACGGTTATGATATTTGTATATAAATAGGATAGTTTTTTTCTTTGTAAGGGGTGAAATAGATTGTACAAATTCCTGTAAATCCACTCAAGTACTCGTGTGTAAAGAGAAAAGAGAGATTATTCTGGAAATGTACGTATTAACACCAATTTTATTTCAAGTTATAAAAGCTTTAAGTTTCTTCTTTAAATCTTTATTCTTCGTTTGTCATTTACTTTTCATTCACGTTCTAGCAATTTTATATTTTAGTCAGTTTATGTTTAACCAGAGATTGTTCGCCAGAAATACCAGCGAACACCTGGTTAGTTAATTCTTCATTTTGATTCATCTATACTAAACCGACTGTTAACAACTATTTGCCCTAATTTGTGTTTTTTTTTGTTTACTTTCGTTTCAGTAAGATGTTGCGAACCACAAAACTTGATCGGTTGAATTTTATCTCGACGACTTGATGAACGTTAGTTTTATTGACCTTTTCAGCAATACTGTAATTGTGCGTTTCTAAGCTTTGGTTAATGTTGATGATTTTAACTGATGTGTTTGTTATCTCAAATGCTTTATGTATATTGTGCAAGGGTTCCCTGATTAAGACAATTTCAGAACAATGTTGCGTCATGGCTGGTGGAGACAATTTCAGAACAGACAATGAACCATTTAAGGTAACATTTCAAATATTATTATACCTTATAATTTCTTAAGATTCTCAGTTTTTTTCATTGATTAGATAAAATCTTCTAATTACTTTTGGTTTTTACATTTCCATAACGAAGTTTCAAATGCAAATATTTACTTAGAAGATTGTTGATATGATGAAAGAAGAATGGTTATATGAGTTTTAAAGTGGTCCAATAATTTCATCACAGGTAAATTTAAAGATACTACTATATTTCTACTTAATTTAAACTTGCTTTTCATAGTATCTTGAAGGTTTTATTTATTGACTAGAATTTGTGATTTTGTATAGATTGAAAATGAATAAGGACCTATGGAATATGTAATTGGTGCGCTTCTGGTCTTTTTTATTGTTTTGTATCCTGACATGTGAATTGGCTTGAACTGCCACATAAACTTCTCATACTTTTTTTATTCTCATTATGTTCTAATTTTGTGATTTACTAATTTTGGAGGTTGTTCCCATCAGTCTTATGGTTGCAGTGATTTTGGGTATGCTACATGAGTATATTAAGTTTTTGGTTCTTTAATGGCTCTCATGATTGTCATTAACAATCATTACTATTATAAAGTTTTTGATCACATGGACTTGATTGTATGTCAATTCGATGATATTAGAAGCCAATGTTTATAGTAAATACAACTATATATATAGACTAATGCTGATATGATCTTTTGATTTCCACGATTCGTATGCAGCAAATATCATTTGTTACATTGCAAGGCCATTAAGATGTATCATGGAATGCTAAGACATTAAGATATATTTATTTCCTCTTTTTATTTCTCATTTAATGATCTCCCATCTTCTATCTTGGCCCTGTAAGTATTCTAATTTCTTTGTTCAGAACCTAAAAGTTGTCGCAGCAGCAGCAGAGGAACAACGACAAGAAGCTGAAGCCAAAGCAAGGTCCAAACATGAACATCTTTTGGTAAGAAGCTGACTTAATTTACATAATTTTTGGTTATGATGTAGGTTATCATCATCTCTATTGCTGAAATGCAGAACCTGATCCAGCATTGAAAATAGTTTGTCGCCAGACTTCACCTATTATACCCCACAACTACAAGGAGAGTAGCTATCTTGTATCAGTTTTTACTTTTACGGCTTTATAATCAAGGCTATAGTTTTATACATATAAACTTAATGATAATCATAATCAGTCAATTTTATTTGATACAGCTGACTAATTCGGGCAAAACAACAGCAGATGTCACCTTGCTTTTCACATGGGTTGTAAGTGAAAAGTTTTTTGTTGACTGTTTATTGTTACACTATGTTGGTTTTGAATACTTGTGCATTTTGTTGAGTGCAAACAATTTGTTGTGTACATTCAGAATTCGGTTGGAGGACAATCTGAATTTACTGGTCATCTCTTCTACATCACAAGTAACTCTCTAACTTGTATCAGAAGCTATAGAATCTTAATCTAAATTTTTTTCTGTAAGTTATTGTAGCAAAGATTTGTCAAATAGATATTTTTCTATAAGTGTTTGACTATTTGTAGAATCTTATCCAAATTGGCTTTTAAGATTTGTTGTTTTTGTGAATTTAGGCTTATAATGCAGTTACAATTTTCATTCAACAAAAGTGTCTCAAGCCAATGCTGGCCAAATGGAAAACGAGACGGAGAAAAGAAATCGACTACCTTTAGTAGAGCTTGATACAATGCTTCAAAACATGAAGGTAAAAAAGAACCTTTAGTTTCAAAAACTGTAAGCAAAAGAATCACAAGACTACTAATGTTGCAGGTTTTCTTATTGAGACTTTGTTATTGAAGCATGTGTTTATCTTTATGGGTATGGAGACAAGAGAGATTTCCTTGTGCTGGAAGAGATGGGAAAGAGATGACATATTGTGGCGACCGTCATGGATGGTGTGTGTCGACCGTCATGGATTGTGGGTGACGACCATCACCTAGTGTGTGGCGACCATCACAGATTGTGTGTGACAAGGGTCATGGTGCAGTGTGTGTAGTGTGGCGAGGGCCATACCACCTTATCTTCTGATAGGATTTTTCTGTAACACGTATGTTTGTTTAACATGTAGTAGAGGAAATTTGATGTTACTGTAACACTCTATAGCTTAGGTAAATAATAAGTAATTATAGTGAGTGTCTTACACGATTTTAGAGAGGAGTTTAAGTCAATAATTCAGTTATTAGTAAATACATGAAATAGACTTATATATGTCACTATATGAAAAACTTGTGAGTGATTAATGAATATATGTGTTTGTTATGATATCATATTGTTATGAATTGTGAAGCATTTAAAAGCTATAATAATAAATAAATTGATAAATAAATTAATAAGTAAATTTCAGTGTGTGTTTTTACAGGATTTATGTGTAAACAACAAAATTAGGCCTATGTGGGTTTATTGTTCTATGAAAAGTTGTGAGTGATGAATTTGATGTATGTATGTTATAATAATTGTTGCTGTGATTTGTGGTTATGTTTGTCTTATGTGAAACTGCTACTATACGGGCAGAATATGAGGATTTTAATATGAGGATGTCTTGAGGTGTGTTGTTTAGTATTTGTTATGATGAATGCTGAAGTGTTAGCCATGATGTACATGTATGAGTTATATGAAAAGTATATGATGAATTTTGATGAATGATATTGCGTTTTGACTAGATGTGGTCGTGTCTTATGTGTTATATGTATCATTCATTCATAGCATATGTTAGGACGAATGTCCAGTGAGGTTATGGAGGATGAAAATCCAATGACAATTTATAGGACGTTCAGGTCCAATGATGGCCTTAATCCCATTGTGTGGATTAAGTGCAAACTATGATAAACTCTGGTTCCAAGTGGGAACCGATCCTATTGGTGGGGATCTTTGGAGATAATGATGACGAAGTCATCATTGATGTTTCGGTACAGCATGCATTGAGTCCATGAAGTTGCATTGCATGATGTTTGAGTTATGTGAAGTATCTCGTTGTTTTGGAATTATGATGTTATGAGAAGTATGACGTTTTGATATGAAGTTTTTATAGTCGTTACTATTATATTAGAGTATATGAAGATATCTGATGATTGTTTGATTCGTAATCTATTAGTTATCTCTTTTATAATAATTATGATTACTCACCCCTTCTACTTGGAAATGTTGTCTCGAATGTGGGTAACTTGCAGGTAAATCAAGAGTTAGATAAGGAAGTCTAGGAGTTGCTTCGAGGTGTGTTCATCGTTTTGTAGGAATGACGGAAGTCTTGCTCTGATACGTAACATCGGGGTCGGGGCCGTTCGATTATGACTATGTTTATACTTTAATGTTTTTTTAGATTTCATAACCCTTGTTATAATCTGTTTTTATTAGAATTATGAGATAATAACCATGAAGCATGTAGAATTATTTGAATGTTTTCGAATTGCCTTGGATGATACGTGGTTTAGATTTTATGAAAAGGGTTTAAGATTCAAGTATTAGCTGCAAAGTTTTAAAATGATTCAATTTGATGTAAATGAACTGTTTGTATTATAGTTATATTGAAACCCGTGTTACAGAGCAGGACCATCGAGGTAAGACATTTTATGAAGATATGACACCCATGTTTGTGATTTGATTGTTTTATTAATTTAATTAATTGTACTGTGAATATTCGTGGGATTTAGTTGGGTGTTACATTAGTGGTATCAGAGCAGGTCGGTCTGTCCGACCAATGTTATCTAGTGTTGTTTATCCTTTAGTACGCGACAAGTGTGTGGAACACTGTCGGTACTTGTTATTTTCTAACCGTTTGTCTCCAGGTGTTGATTCGAAGTAAGTGGGAGAGAAACTTAGTTTCCTGGAATGTTTCTGGTATGAGGAGTTTACTCAGTATGCTTTTGACTACAAGAGTGCAAAAGTTGTTGGATCTGTAATATTCCGGAAGTGATGAGAGTTAAAATTCATGATCCTCATTTGAAGGTTAAATGTGAGAGGTCCTTGAGGCAGAACGGACCGATATGGTTGATAGTTGATTCTCGAAAAATAAAGAGCATTGTGACGGCTAGTGTGTTGTCAGTGAAGTATAATTCGTGATGTTTCTTGAAGGTAATTGTGACATACCTCCAAGGGGAGATATGAGTTAGAGAAAATGGAGAAATGATGTTTTTATCTGCTAAGCAAGTAATATAACACTTAGAGAATGAAGCTCATATTTGCACATGTGTGTAATAACAGTTATATGAGATGTGCACATATTATTGATGGTGGATTAAGGAGACGATTGTGATTAAGGATCTACTCCAAATAATTGACGATTTGACAGACCAATAGGCTAGTATGTCCTCAGTATGATTGGATTGAGGACATATTAATTTAAAATTTGGGTGAAGGGCAAAAATGGTTAGAGATTCTTGGAAGCAATAGAAAGAGGTAGAACTCATGTCCATCAATTCCGATTTTCATTTTTGTAATTAGGGAACAACCTTCAGTATAAGAGGCATAACTTTTAACTCGTAAATCTGATGGAAATGATTCTGGAGTTTTTGAAAAACTTACGAAATTCCTTAAAATTTGAATATAAATTTGTCTTCGGCATGATTTTGAAGAGAGACAAAAATGCGTTTGAATACTTGGGTCTGGTGCTGATTTTAGTGGAAATTCATATACAGGATTTCTGGATCAGCAACCATTGCGAAGTCGATAACTTTTTACTCGTAACTTGGATTTAAAAGATTATTAAAGATATGGAATCTACGCGAAATTATCTTCATTTTGGAATATGATTTAATGTCTGAGAGGTTTTCATTGAAGGAGGTAATTGTGTTTGAAGTTAAATAATTCTTGCTAAAAATGGGAAAGATGAGGACAAGTGTAAAAATGTTGTTAAGGAATGAAATATTGGCATAAAAAAGAATGTGACGGTATCAGAGAAATGCATAGGGATGTAGCTTATGTTGAATGAGGATGAATTGAGTGACAATGGTTTTGTGATGGTAATGTTGAAGGAAAAACAAATGCAAAAGATACCAGAATCGTACTTTTGCGAACAAGAATTAGTGTGTGTTGGGAAAAATAAAGAAAGTTTCTATTACAACCGGATATGGAGATGGTATTATTGAGATTATGATTTTGAAGGAGAATTTAAATGTGAAAATATATGGATCCTTGATACAAAGAAATTTAAAATAAAACTAAATATTTATAGACGTGTTGGAGTCCTCTATGTGAATAGAAACTTCAAATGGAATGGAATGATTTGTAATGTGTTGGTATTTTAGCATGTTCTGAGTTAGAGATACTTAACATTTGTATGATGCTAAGTAAATATAGGAGAGATTTGGCTTGTCAGTTTGGCAACGAGTGAAGTAAAAAGGCATCCTATCGGGAAGATAGTCATTCCCATTGATTTAAGAGAGTCAGAGACTATATGTGAAGCTTGTGGGATTGATAGATGATCAGAGAGCGCAACTAAAGCGTGATGTTTATTGTGTGAAAACGACTTATTGGAGTCAAGAATTAAGCATCAAAAGCTTGAGGGTAACACACTCGTGCCAGATGAGCCTGCAACACCTGAGCATAGACATAAGCAGTTCAAGTCTTAAAAAACACAAAAAAGATTATGGTCACCAGTAGTTAGCCGGGCTACGACGGTTTGATTCTCACTAGGAGATACGTAGGCACAAGCGCGATGCTTTCCGACCCATTTCTAGTTCTGTTCAGATCTACATGGACTCTGATTCTCATTGTGACAAGATATGTCAGGCTGGGATGCGATGCCCTCTCGAATCCGTTTCTTTCTATCACCCATTTGTTTTTGTTTTTCGTTTTTTCGTTCTCGTTCCTTTCCTTTCCAGTCCTTTCCAGTTTAGCAGCAGATGGAGTTTCAGATGACTACACCCTTTGAGCAGAGCAGCAAGTGTGGATCCCATCGAGTACGATGGACACGAAGGGGTGCTAATACCTTCCCTTCGTGTAACCGACTCCCGAGCCCAGACTTGGTTGCGATGACCTCGTATTTTCCTTTTCCCTTCAGGTTTTCTTCGATTGTTCTCCTTTCCCTCTTCAGGATAAAAAACGTATCGATGGAAACTCTTCTGTTTTTTCCACCGGATTTTCGCGTTGCGACAATATGACATCACCATTCTTCCATTTAGAATAAGATTCATCATTTATAACAACACTTCTTTAGTTCGATATACAATTAATCACCTTCCAACATCAATTTATATCATTTAAATTTTTTCTAGAAATAAGAGACGATTTTTAAATTAAAGTAAATTGTCTTAGCTTCGCACAAATTCGAACGACACACAAATCGGACACTCGAAGCTCAAGATGTGAATTTTTGAAGTTTTGGAACAAAACTGCCAGGAGCCGCTTGTTAGGACCTCGCTTAGCGAGCTACTCGCTACCAGCTAACTTTCTAGAGGTTCTTGCGATGACAACACTTTTCCCATTCGATTATACACCTTTAAACTGCCTTTTTTACCTCTATAATCCCCGTTTGAGTCATTAAAACCCTATCTAACACATATACATGAATCACCTCAAACATCACAAAAAAAATCATCAAAATTCATCAATTATACATCTTTAATTCTAGGTTTTCCCTTAAAAACCTCAAAATCCCCAATAACATCTAACTCTATATCATACACATTGAAATGCAATACTCCTCATACCTTTGAATGAAGCTTTCTATAATCTTCTCTCAAATTCTCCAGAGATTCATCAAGCCCTAGCCTCCTTTCCTTCTTTCTTCAGAGCTTTTTCTTCTATCTCGACCAAATACGATTTTGAAAATTGATCGTATCA
Source organism: Lathyrus aphaca (assembly GCA_963966055.1). NCBI lineage: Eukaryota > Viridiplantae > Streptophyta > Magnoliopsida > Fabales > Fabaceae > Lathyrus > Lathyrus aphaca. The sequence continues at coordinate 509,314,916 of OZ014519.1, read as the reverse complement.
CAAAACCCCCAACTTACTTTTTGTTAATCTCACCCCTAGGACCCCTAATATGATCTTCCCATGTTATCCTCACTTACTCCACATATTATTACTGTAATACCCCGTATTTTAATTAAATGCTCTGGATAATATTAATTAAGATTAATAGGGTTCCAGTGTGCTCTGAGAGTTTTCAATTAAAATAATTAGAGCAACCGATGAACTTAAATTAATTAATTAGTATTATCTGACTCAGAGGTTTTATTAAATATTTGACTCAGAGACATTTTTGGATACTCTCAATTTCGACCCGTTGGATTACTAACCAATAGTTATATCAGTATAACTATTGTTTTGTTATTTATATAAAAGAGAGAGAAAGAAAGAAGTTAGTAAGCAGAATAAGAAAAGAAAGGAAGGGAAGAGAAGAAGAGAAATGGAGAAAAAGAGAGAAGAAGAAAAATGGAAACCCTAGAAGAGGAAGAAGCTTGGATCATCACCATTCTTCATCAATCTTCATCATCTTCATCAAACTCCTCTTCATTGTCAAGGTGGGTTTTAGTTATAAGCTTTTCTTTTAAGAGTTTTGATGTTTAGAGTTTAGGTTAGATTTGATAAAATTGCTAAATCATGAAATCTAACGGATAAAATGTTGAAATAATCGGGTAGGATAGTCGGGTTACATGTATATTAAACCTACTAAAATTGCTTGGATGATCCAATATGTTTGGATTGAGTTTGGGGGAGTTTTGAGTGTTAAAAATGCAGAATTTCAGCTTCTGACTATCGATTAACCGATTAATGGGACCTGATACGCCACTGGAAGTGGAATTTTTTATTGGTTAACCCGTTAATGCTGTAAGTGTTGGAAAATATCATTTCTTAGAAAATTCATAACTTTTTACTTGGGTATCCGATTGAGGCAAACTTTATATCGTTTGAAAGTATGACAATGTACTATCCAATGGTAGAGGAAAATATTACTTTTGGAGTAGGAAATATTTATTTATTTAATGCCGATTAAAATTACTATTTTCGATCCTTCATTTAAAACTTCATAACTTCTTTATCGTTTATCCGATTTAACTGATCTTTATATCGATTTGAAGTTAAAAATATGTTCTATCTAATAAGACCGAAAATATTATTTTGAGCCGACTTTCACCCGACTTTTCTAATTAACCGTAATTATTATTAGTTAGGGAATTTGTAAGCTTTTGGGAATAAAAGGTATAACTTGTGCGATGTTTAGGACTACCCTAGGATTGATACGAAATTGTTGGCACATAATACACTAGGACCTCCGTAAAGACCTGAGTAAGTCTTGAGGTGGGTTGCTTTGAGTCCCACGGGAAGTATCCGTAAAGGTCTGATGAGTGTATTACACGGTATTCCTCTGTAAAAGGCCTAAGTAAGTCTTGAAGTGGGTCATTATGAGTTCCACAAGAAGCATCCATAAAGGCTAGAGGTACTTTTGGTGAGGCGTGGGTAGTAGCTTATGTAATACGTTAGATCCTCCGTAAAGTTTGAGTAAGTCTTGAGGTGGGTTATTTCTGAGTCCCACGGGAAGCATCTATAAAGACTTGAGGCATGTATTACATTGGATCCTCCCTAGAGTCTGAGTAAGTCTTAAGGTGGGTTATTTCTGAGTCCAACAGGAAGCATCTGTAAAGACTTGAGGTGAGTATGATACTGCATCCTCCGTAAAGTCTTGAGTAAGTCTTGAGGTGGGTTATTTCTGAGTCCCATGAGAAGCATCCATAAAGGCTTGAGGTGAGTATTATACTAGGTTACGTTAAGTCTTGAGTAAGTCTTGAGGTTGGCTACGTTGAGTCCCACAGGAAGCATCCATAAAGACTAGGTAGTTCCTTGAGGTGGGTATTACACTGAGTCCCACATGAAGTATTACCGATAACACTTACGATGGGTATTCCACTGAGTCCCACGAAAGGTGTTGAGAGCGTTTCTATGGACTTGTCCATATTACTTTGGCTTCTTGTATGGAAGTGACAAAAGACCCGAGTAGTGGATAAATTAGAACCTTTAGAGCCGAGATAACTCTAAGATAGGTGTCGCTCCCAGGATTTTCATCCTAGTACAAACGCGAAAGTGGCGCGGAAACGGTAGAGTCTCCAGCCAGACATTTTTATCCCGAATGAATGGGAAAGGTAATGTTGCACAAACCTAAGAAAGAAGGAAAAGGACGAGGCCTTGCGAACCAAAGATCTGGGTTCGGGAGTCGGTTACAACCTGGGAAGGTATTAGCACCCCAGACCGTCCGTCGTACCCAAAAGGATCCACGCTTGTTTGTTTTGTTTTAAAGGGTGAGAAATAAAGTGTTGCTGAAAGAAAGAACTGCTAACTGGAACTGGAATGGAAATTGAACTAGAAAAGAAAATGGAAAGGAATGGGGGAAATGTAGGGAAAATAAAGAATGTGCTCGAACGGGCCCTAACCCGCTGCCTACGTACCTCATCGGGAAAATGAGGATCAGAGTCGACGTAGTTTGCCTAACCAGGCGGGAACTATTTGTTTGTGTTTTTTTACAGTTGGAACTGCATATGTCTATGCTCAGGTGTTGCAGGCTCGTCTGGTACGAGTGCGTTTACCGTCTTGCATGTGAGACAAGTCGTCGCAAGTTCGCGTTCAGAATGAATGAGATGAGAAAGAGAAGTTCCCGCAGGAAAGTCGCTTATTGTTTGCTTTTGTCTTTTATGAGAAATGTTTTTTAATTTGTTTGTGAACGTTCTCATACTAAGACATATCCATCGTGGTAAATACTTACACCTCGCCCCGAAACAGGACGCGTATAAGTACTCCGCAACAAAGTCTCGTGTCGTACAAGAACGTTCGGTTTTTATTAGTTATTTTATTATTTTCTTTATGAAGAGAGAAAGAAGGACTCAAGTTACAAAAGGTAAAAACTAAGGGACTAAGACTCAATCCTAATTTTAGTTATTTATTCAAAAGTGGTCCTAATGGTTTATGTGGTTTTCTAAGCCTAATGAATAAAAGGGAACTAGAAACTACTAGAATTCAACTTACTTCCTAAGGAAGTTAAGTTGATTCTAAGAAACAACGGGGAAGCCTATACAAGTGGGAAATTCAAATAATAAGGCAAATCATTAAAATTGAAATAAGAAATAAATTCTACAAAATGCATATTAAAGCATAAAACTACAAGTAAGCCTAAACTTCACCTAAACTTATTCATTAGAAATTCTAAGCCTAAGTCTTAAAACTAAGGGGATTTATCTAATATCATCATCCAAAATTAGTAATTAAACTATACTAAATCATTATAATATCCTAAGATTAAACCTAACTAAGCTAATCTTTAATGGAACATAAGAACCTAAGCTAAACTAAATGACTTTACAATGTAACAATGGCCTAAATATTAATGCACTAAAAATAGTAAAAGTCTTGGAAAAATATGAAATTAATTCTCTAAGGTCCTAAACCTGAATATAGTATTGTGCTAAAAAATATCCTAAAAATTCAGAAGCTAACTATGCCTAAAAGTCACTTAAATTTACCTAAGAATTAACCACAATTTTACATGAATTAAGCTACCAAAACAGTGGATAAAATGGCCTACAAATCTACCAAAAATTATCCTAGGTCCTATTATCAGTCCTCTAATCATAGCAAAAAGAATGGGCTAAAAATCCTACAGGAAGTGGAAAAAATAAAATGAACAAAATCATGTGCAACTAAAAAAATTCAATAAAATGCTAATTACATGAAAAATCGAAATTAAATCAAAAATGGCCAAAATTCAGAAAATAAAAATGTCACAAATTTCTAAATTGAATTAAGAACCTACTGAAATTTTTATGGAATTTTATGGAATTTTATGATGAATTTTACTATTTTTTATGGATTTAAATCTAACAATACTAAAACAAAAATTAAATTCTAAATGAAAAGAGGGGAGAGGGGTGCGTTTAGTACTTTTTATAGTTAAAATCCTAAATGGGCTTATTACAGGGGTGCGAACAACAAAAGACTTGGGGCCATCTACTCAGGCTATTGAGGGTGTATGGCATGAATTTTCGGTCAATTTTGTTGACTAAATAATGGCCACATGATTCAGCTGACTCTTAAGGTATTCTCAATGCACGAATCATGAAGTGGGGAACACAATAGTCACGGTGGACGGCATGCATGCGATTAGCCGTTGGAAAAGCCTACCGGACGGTGACAAGTGTCACTGCCGGTGTGGCTGGGGAATTGCAATCTTATCCTATCTTAAGATCTTCTAACGGCGCACTCATTGGGAATTACTGTGTCATTATGGCTCTTAATTCTTTTTAATTTCATGATATCCTCTTAATCAGTCTTATTGAATTAATTATTCTTATAATTAAACAATATAAACAAAGTGAAATACAAAAGGGGCTGAAACAAGAAAACCCTAATATCCTCTTCTTCCTTTCCCCTTCCGCCGCTATCCTCATCCTTCTTGCCTCTTCTCCGCCTCTTCTTCCAAGTCGCCACCGCCACAAATCTTATCCTACCTCCTATTCTAACACCACTCTCTTCCGCGATCTCCTCCTTAACCTAACCGAAACCCTCATCTCCACCCTATTCCGAAACCAAACCTCCATTATCAACTCAAAATGAAACTATGCGAACAGCTATGTCGCGCGCTACACAAGAATAACCATCCTCCATCATTATGCAAGAATTGGAGTAGGAGAGTTTCATACTGTTGCACCCTAATTTTTTCCCTAAGTGTTCTTTGCATTTTCATCTGCATCTTGCATACAAACAAGATCGCACTGGTTGCACGGTTCTTCTCGGGTTAAGTTTATGCCTCGCAGGGGATCATCATTGTCTTTAATTAATTTATTTTTTTATGTTTACTAACCATTAATCAAAATTCAAAAATATTTTTGTTTTCTTTTGCTAACCTTTTTCAGGAAGAGGAACCATTGAAAAATAGCAAAAATAGTAATCCTGCAGCTCGAGCGAAATTTCACAGAAAAAGTCGAAGTTGATCTGCAAATAATTCAAAATTATCAGATCAAGGATTTCCCAAATTAATTGATGCATTCAAAGGATTATGTGTTCATTTCTTCGACGCACTACAAGAATCGGGCCGAAACAACCAAGCAGCTATGTTTGAACAAAAAATTCAAAATTCAGCTTGGTTAACCGGTTAACCAGTGCGAAATTTGAATTTTTTATTCAAATTCAGCACCCTTAGATTATTGATTTAATTGGAATATTCTAGATCCATTGGTTTCTGATTTCTCTACATCACTTTGATCACTTCCTACCATAAACCCTCACTAATCACCACTCTTTTTCATTTCCCACCAAAATTTCAATTACCAAACCTAAATTCAAATTACCAAAGCAAGCTCTATTCCACCAAATTTCCATACCTAAGGCCTTTAAATAGGACCACAATTTCATTCATTCCACAAGCTTTAGAGAGCCAATGTTTGAGAAAAGGTTTCAAAATGGATCATGATCATCCAATGTTTGAGAAAAGGTTTCAAAATGGATCATGCTGAATTTTCTGCATTTTTCAGCCTCTGGTACAACGTTAACCGGTTAACCATTTGTTTAACCGGTTAACCAGTTTAAAAATAGCGCATATTGTTCAAAATTTGATTGCGTTAACCGGTTAACACAAGTCAGAATGGTGTTTTTGGCTTATTTCAAGCCCCTTTTTGGTTCCTCTTTCCTCTTCTTCTTCCTCCTTTTTATTTTTACCTTGGGAGGCACTTTTGGGAGTGATTTCTCTTTAATTTCAATGGACTTTGGGTGTAGATTAGATTAGTTAATGTTCATTAATTCAAAACTACCTTTAAGTGGATTATTCAATTCATTTAAGGTACTTTGCATTAGTGATACAGTTTCATGCTTGAATCCACCAAGATGCGTGATTGAACTTAAGTATGGAAGAATACCACAAGTGCGACTCAATTTGGTATTCACCTTTAGTTTTGTGCGGTATCGCGTCCGGATAACGATTTACATATCGTTTATCTCGCATGCATTAGCACTAACATTATACACCTTAATTGGTGGTGGCCGGCCTCATTTGTAGGGTAATTACTTCGTAAATTACTCGGCGATTGCTTATCATAGACCTAAATGTGTCATGACTTCGGAATAAAAATCTAATTGGGTACTTGCACTTTCGTGGACCGGATCTCTTGTTGATCGCGTAATCCCAAATTGGTTAATCATATTGCATTAGAATCGAGACTTATGAATTTTTGATGCGTAGGCGCTTTGGGTCACCCAATCACCTTTCAAATTTCATTGAATTCAATTCAGTTTGCCTTGATTAATTGCTATAGTGTAAGATGCTAAGCGATCCAGTTACCTTCGATTTTGGTTACTTTTCCTTTTTTGGTTGTGGTTGATTAAGTTCACCATACCATTATTATGTGAATAATATTATACTATTACTACTACTAATATTTTAGATTCTTGTACTTTAATTTCTTTTTGTTATTAACAGTTAATTTCTTGCACTTTTATTGCCTTTATTCTATTTTTCTTTATTCATCCATATCATGTTTATTATTTGCTCTTATTATTTGTTGATTGATTTTCTATTTGTCCATTTGGACACACAAAAATTAATAAAGGATTAAACCTCTAAAAAACTTGTGACTTTAATTTGTGGACTTTTGGTTACTATCCTTAACATTTGGAGTGAAGATTTGGACTTAGATTCTTAGGACACCTCCTTTGCCTTGATCTTCATAAAGTTGGATTTAGCCTTTATTTGGCCATTTGCTAGCTTATAAGGATGAAACTCTTATGCTCATAATTTGGAATGTCATCAAGTTTGGTTAGATCTTTCTTCCCTTATCTCTTTATTCTCTTTTTTAGGATAGTCCCTTCATCTCCTCCCATTCTTCCATTTTCAAAACCTTCCCCCTTTTTTCAAAGGATTCTTTCTTTTTAAATCATCACCTCTTTAATAATAAAAAACCTTGACTTTTGTCAAGCGGCTTTTTACCTCTTTCTCTTCTCTTTAAAAATCAATGAATCTAATCATGTTGACCTAAATTTTAAAAATAAAAAGAATCAAACTCATTCAATTTGTTTTGTGTCTTTGTGCACTTTTGTTTATTTTCTTTTAAAGAGTTCCGATTATGAGTCATTATTATTTAGTCGGGTGTAAGTCTCTCAATCTCCATGGTTGTAGTTTGATGTAATTAAGTCTCTTGTCATTTGTGGGGGTTTAGTAGCATACTCGTCGATTTTATCCGAGTGGGCGCCCTCCCCATAATGATGTAAGAGTCCATGCCTTCATTCTCATGGTAGTTTGTTTGTCCATCCACTTGAAGAATGACAAATTCTCTTCACTTAATAAAATTAATCATAACCCACCCCTTTTACTATTTGTACCACGAACTACGGGGTTTTGATCTTGCATTGCACTTTGTGGTTACGTAGGCATGAGACTTTAAACCTCTCCAAACACAAAAATATTAAAAAAAAATTCTTTTCTCACCTCTCCACTCTCATTTAACAAACCATTTTCAAACCAAAAGCAGTAAATTTTTCAAAGGGCTCCCGTGGAGTACCACAGACATTTTGGGTGCTTAAGACCTTCCCATTGTGTAACCTATCCCCTTACCTGTTTCTCTGTTGTGTTTCTTTAGCTTTTTTCTTTTAGATTCATTAGGATTTATTCTCTCTTTTTTCCTTTTCCTCTTGGAATAAAATAAAAGCACAGTGGCGACTCTGTTTACCTTGAGTTAAGTTAACCAATAACTTACACTCATGACTTTTACCGCTACAGAAAAGTAGCGACTCTGCCGGGGAACTAATCTCTAAGTGGATTCGGCCTACTTTGATTTATTTACTACTTTGGTTTGATTTGTTTGTTATTTGTTTGTTCTGTTTCGGTTTTGGTGATCCTCTGTGAGTGAGATAGATTCTAACCCGGATCTGAGTTGAACTTATGATAGGACGGCGATATTCGAAGCGATAAGCGATGGAGTAGTCCAAAGCTATATCAATTTGATAATCTCCACTCGGTTAAGCTCTCTTGGATTATCAATGTCAAGATGAGTAATCATACGTGGCATTATTTTTCGACCTTGAGATGATCATACCGAGGACCGTAGAACCCTTAACCCATCCAAGCCAATTTAGGAACGTAGTGCGAAAACCATCAGGGTGTAAACCTAAGGTGGTTGTCACACGATACTACACTCGGACGAGGTCTATTTTAAGAATGTTATCGGTTGGGGAGTAATCCAACGTACCGATAATATTCTAAAGATGACTGTTAACTCCGGGCACCTCTGTTAGCACCCTTTTGGTTTTCTGCAGGTACAATGTCGACGAAACCTTAGTACTTACCTGTGTGGGTTGGTGTTCTGATACCTTGACTTCATGCTCGTGACTCAGAACCTAAACCCGTGTGCTTTGCGTGATCTTGTTTGTGGTTGTTGCATACATGCCATCATGCATTCATGAGCATTGTTTTTTAGATTTCAAGGGACTCATAAGGAACTTTTGCAAAATTTCAGATGTCTATGGTTATGAATTTTGAAAGGAGGAACACAAAGAAGTACACCTTCAAGAATCCTAATATAGTGGAGTTAAGAAAGCTAGGAGCATTGGTGGTTGACACCCAGGAGTTCCGAAAGTGTTATTGGAAGCTCTTGTTTATTTTGGATACCGATGTACCAGAGGGGATTCTCCATACCTTAGCTTAGTTTTATGATCCGTTGCATCATTGTTTGACCTTTACTGATTATCAGCTTGTGCCGACTTTGGAGGAGTACTCTCATTGGATGGGTCTACCTATTTTGGACAAGGAATTTCTTTTCAGTGGTTTAGAGAAGGAGCTTACAACCAAAGTCATCGCCAAAGCCCTTTTTCTCAAGGAGTCTGATCTTAATGGGAAGTTTCTTCCAAAAGGGAATGTTCGTGGTATTAATGCTAAGTTCTTGATGGGGAAAGTTTCTACTTCACTTACTTTGGGTCATAAGGATGCATTTGAGACTATTCTTGCTTTGCTCATTTATGAGATTGTTTTGTTTCCTAACTTAGATGGTATTGTGGATGAGAATGCCATTCAGATTTTCTTGAAGAAGAATCCGGTACCTACTTTGCTTGGAGACATGTATCATGCCTTTCATTATAGGACCTCCAAAGGTGATGGAGAGATTGTGTGTTGTGCGCCTCTTCTCTACAGGTGGTTTATTTCGCACCTACCAAAGTCCGATGTCTTCAAGGATAATAGAGAGAAGCGAAGATGGTCTCAAAGGATTATGTCTCTTTCTCATAAGGATATGACTTGGTATTGTTCCCATTATGATACTGGAGTGCTTATTGACAGTTGTGGAGAGTTTCCCAACGTACCCCTTCTTGGTACACGTGGGGGAATTAGTTACAACCTTATTCTTGCTAGGCGACAGTTGGGATATTGTTTGAAGGACATACCAAACAACCTTTCCTTATCCCGTTTCTTCTTTCTTAATGGTGCAGATCATGTAGAAATGAAGAAAAGGATTGCTCATTCTTGGCATGCGGTTCATCGGAAAGAGAAGGGTCAATTAGGAAGACAACACCTTGCTCCCCCCAGAGTGTTACATCCAGTGGGTTCGATCTAGGGCTTCCAAGCTCAAGATGCATTATCCACCAGAGAAGCCTTTGTTTCCTATACTACCATTGTCCGCTTTTCTTCCTCTCGTTGATGAGAAGGTTTCTCTTCAAGAAGAGTTAGACAAGATGAAGAAAGAGAAAGAAGAATGGCTACTTGAGAAGACTACGATGCAAGAACAACTGAAGGAGAAGGATGATCTCATTGAGTTACTTGAGCAGCGTGTTACGAAGAGGCCAAGAGATGATTTATCTTCCTCTAGTACTCCTTCTACCATTCCTCCTACATCCGGTGCTTGGAAGACCATTGTTGACCAGTTGGTGAAGGATAAGGAAGACATGGAGAATCGGTACAAGAAAGAGATTAAGAGGATTCACATGATGTACCAGCCGGGATTCGGATCTTCTTCGGATGTGATCCCCTAGGCCTAGTTTACTTTTTCTCTCATGTATTAGGATTGTTGAAGCTTGTACTTCACTTGTAATCCTTACTTTGATTTTAATAAAAAGGAGTTTTTAAGTACTTCAAAAGTGTTTCTTTATAAATATTGCAATTTATCTTATAGTCCTTTGAAATCTTTGCATTTGCATACGCATACCATGCATCATACTCGCATTTGTCTTGCTCTTTGAGTGTTCTCTAGGGATCTTATGTTGTTTCTTGGTCTTCATTCAATTCTCCTGTCAAGCTGACTCACAAGGTTGATACTCGGGCTAATCGGAAGAAGATGTCGGAAACCTTACAACAAGAGAATCGCGAGCTGCGCGAGGAAGTTACATATTTGAGGGAAAGCTTGGAAAGAGTTACTGCCATGATGGAATGCTTGGTGGCTGCTCAGAATCAGCCACCTCCTCCTAATTCTCCTGTTCAGAATACAGTCATCTCTGAGATTGTTACTGCATCAATTCCTGTTGAAACTGTCATTTATCCTCGTTATTGCATGCCTGCTGGTACACTGTGGGGCATGCTGGTTGATTTCATTCCCGCTGGTTATCATCCTTCTCCTCCTGAGACTACTGCATTTAATACTCTTCCGCCAGTGATGACTACTGCACCGCCTGTGATGCACACTATTCCACACCATGATAAAGTGATTTACCATGCTGAGCCCAGTGAAGGCGCTGGTGTGATTGAAAGACTTGATGATTTTCAAGGTCGTTTTGCTGAGATACAAAAGGAGATGAGAGCCTTGAAGCATAAGGATTTGTTCGGAAAAGACGCTTATGATCTCTGTCTGGTTCCTAATGTTAAAGTTTCGTACAAGTTCAGGTTGCTTGAGTTCGAGAAGTATAAGGGAAACACTTGTCCTCTAAGTCATTTGACTATGTATGCTAGAAAGATGTCTGCTCAGACAGACAATGATAAGCTGCTAATTCATTATTTCCATGATAGTTTGACTGGTGCATCCATGAGATGGTATATGAGTTTGGATAATAGCCAAATCAAGACTTTCAATGATTTGGGAGAGGCTTTTGTTAGGCAGTACAAATATAATGTTGATATGGCACCGGACAGAGATCAGCTCCGTGCTATGTCCCAGAAAGACAAATAGACTTTCAAAGAGTACGCACAGAGATGACGCGAGCTAGCAGCTCAGATTGTTCCTCCTCTGGAAGAGAAAGAAATGATGAAGATCATTTTGAAGACTTTAAGTTCTTTCTACTATGAGAAGATGATAGCAAGTGCTCCTTCTGATTTCACTGAAATGGTGAGTATGGGGATACATTTAGAAGAAGGTGTCCGTGAGGGACGGTTGAGCCAAGAGAATAGTAATGGATCGAGCTCTAGAAGGTTCAATTTTGGTAAAAATAAAGAAGGTGAGACTAATGCTGTGTCTCGTGAAAGTTACAGAAGACCTCGTGGTCGTGAGAATCGTCATCAGCAACATGTAGCTTATGTAACTCCGGTGATTAATGTGACTCCAACTGTGCCAGTAGCTCCAAAGTATCAGCCTTGTTATCAACAACCTTCTGTGCAATAGAGTGGTAATCAACAAGTTCGTGCTAAGCCGAGTTTTGACCCCATTCCGATGTTATATGAGGATTTACTTCCTTCTTTGATTGCAAAGAATCTTGTGCAAACACATTCTCCACCTCCAGTCCCAGAGACTATCCCATGGTGGTATAAGCCAGAGGCTCATTGTGCTTTTCATCAAGGTGCCCCGGGACACGACGTTGAGAACTATTATCCCTTGAAGTTTGAAGTACAGAAATTGATAAGGAGCAATGTTCTGTATTTCAATGATGTTAATCCAAATGTGAAGACAAATCCGCTGCCGAAGCATGGTAATACGTCTGTGAATATGGTTGATGGTTGTACTGGTTTATTCAAGATTTATGAGGTTCGCCATATTCGAAGGTCTTTGGTTGAGATGCATGCTTTCTTAAGTGAATATCATGATATTGATCACGATTATGCTGGATGTTGCATCTGCTCGGTGAACCCTCGTGGTTGCACGATTGTTAAGAGAGACATTCAAAAGATGATGGATGATAAGTTAATTGAAGTGACAACAAAAAGAGATGAGTATGAAAATTAAGTGAATGTTATTATGCCTCAGTTAAATATTCCTGAGAAGGTTGTTTTTTAGAAGGTGGTTATTTCTTTTGATAGCCGCAAATATGCTGTTACTCCCTTGGTGATCAATTTTCCTGGTCAAATGCCATATGAGTCTAATAAAGCTGTTCCGTATCGGTATAATGCTACGATGATAGAAAATGGTAAGGAAGTTCCTATTCCTTCTCCAAGGTCTTTGGTTAGCATTGCTGATGTGACAAAGGTTACCCGAAGTGGTAGAGTTTATGCTTCAGACCCTCCGAAGAGAGTTGAAGATACAAGTGCGAGTAAACAGATTATGGATGCTGTTGCCCAATCAGGCCAATTTGGTGATAGTGAAGATGAGGTGTTAAAATTGATAAAGAAAAGCGAGTACAACGTTACTGAACAGTTGTTGCATACTCCGTCGAAGATATCAGTTTTATCACTCTTGATGTGCTCTGAGGCTCATAGGCAGTCTTTGCAGAAGATTCTTGATCAAGCTTATGTTGACCACGATGTGACTGTTGATCAGTTTGATAGTATTGTGGCTAATATCACATCGTGCAACAATTTAAGTTTCTGTGATGATGATTTGCCTGAAGAAGGAAGGAACCATAATTTGGCTTTGCATATTTCAGTGAACTGTCAGGAAGATGCTATGTCTAAGGTGCTGGTTGATACTGGGTCTTCTCTGAATGTCATGCCGAAGTCGACTTTGTCAAGGATTGCATACCAAGGTGCTCCCATGAGGCATAGTGGGATTATTGTGAAAGCTTTGGACGGATCGAATATTGTGATTGGTGAAGTTGATCTTCCTATTCTGATCGGACCGTTTATATTCTAAATTACTTTTCAGGTAATGGATATACATCCCGCTTACAGTTGTCTCCTTTGAAGACCCTGAATTCATGAGGCAGGGGCTGTGACATCTACTCTTCATCAGAAGCTGAAGTTTGTGAAAGATGGGAAATTAGTGACTATTGGCGGTGAAAAGGAGATGCTTGTGAGCAATTTGACATCTTTCTCCTATATTGATGCTGAAGAAGAGGTGGGAACTTCATTTCAGGCTTTTTCTGTTGTTGATAATGCTGCTAAGAAGAATGTCATGCATATGTCTTCTCTCAAGGATGCTTTGCGCGTGCTTGAAATTGGTCGATCTGGCGGTTGGGGACGAGTTATTGATGCTGTCGAAAACAAGGAAGGATTTGGTATCGGCTTTGCACCAGGTGTGGTTCTCAATGACCCAAAGACTATTCAGGAAGGATTCCGAAGTGCTGGGTTTATCAACGATCATTCCGCTGCTGCCATCATTGAAGATGATGAAGATGAAGAAATGCCTAACTTTGTTACGCATGGAAAGATTTGCAAGAACTGGATTGTTGTTGATGTTCTTTTTATTGTTCATGCTTCAAAGTAATTTGTTTTATTTTCTTTCAAAAAATCCTTTCACTCTGCCCAAAGTGAAAGGGATGTTTGTCGGGGTTTGTTTCAAATTTTATCATCATCAATAAAATGTTATTTTGTTATTTCCATATGTGTTTTTCCTTTTTTCTTTTTTCTGAAAAATGGTAACATAAAAAAACCCAAAATAATAATAATTGTTTATCTGCATAATGTATGCACTTTTGTTCATACTCTAAAATAAAAATAAAATCATTGTGCAGATTGATTGATAAACCCATTGAAAACAATGATCCTATGGCCACTCCCAACTTTGAATTCCCTGTGTTCAAAGTTGAGGAAGAGGATGTTGAAGAGATTCCTGATGAGATTTCTCGGTTGCTTGAGCACGAGGAGAAGGTTATTCAGCCTCATGAAGAGTCTATAGAAATGGTCAACTTGGGTTCTGAAGATGATAATAAAGAAGTCAAAGTTGGAGCATTTCATGGTCCTGATGTTAAGAAGAGGATTGTAGAGCTTCTTAGAGAGTATGTTGATGTGTTTGCTTGGTCTTATCAAGACATGCCAGGTCTTGATACTGATATTGTGGAGCATAGATTGCTGCTGAAGCCTGAATGTCCACCTGTGAAGCAAAAGTTGAGAAGAACTCATCCTGATATGGCAGTAAAGATCAAAGAGGAGGTTCAAAAGAAGATTGATGCAGGTTTTCTTGTGACGTCAAATTATCCTCAATGGGTGGCCAATATTCTGCCTGTTCCAAAGAAAGACAGAAAAGTCCGAATGTGCGTTGATTACAGAGATTTAAGTAAAGCCAGTCCAAAAGATGATTTTCCATTGCCACACATTGATGTGTTGGTAGATAATACGACTAAGTTTGATGTGTTCTCCTTTATGGATGCATTTTTCGGTTATAATCAAATAAAGATGGCACCCGAGGACATGGAAAAGACCACATTTATTACACCATGGGGAACATTCTATTACAGAGTGATGCCCTTTGGATTGAAGAATGCTGGTGCGACATACCAAAGAGCTATGACCACACTTTTCCATGATATGATGCACAAAGAAATTGAGGTATATGTTGATGATATGATCGCTAAGTCGAGGATTGAAGAGGATCATGTTGAACATTTTGTCGCTCCCCGAATTTCCATCCTGGTACAAACGCGAAAGTGGCGCGGAAAAAGAATAGAGTCGCCAGCCAGGCATTTTTATCCCTGAAGAAAGGGAATGGTAATGCTGCACAAACCAGAAGAAAGAAGAGGAAGGACACGGGTCATGCGAACCAAAGAGACTGAGTTCGGGAGTCGGTTACGACCTGGGAAGGTATTAGCACCCAGATCGTCCGCCGTACCTGACGGGATCCACGCTTGCAAAAGAAACTGCTTCAAAGGGTGAGGGTATGAAAGCTGCTGCAACAGAAAATAAACTGAAACTGGAAATGGAACTGATAAAAGAATTGAAATAAGAAAAGAAAAGGAAAAATGTAAGGAAAATAAAGATTGTGTTCGAACGGGCCCTACCCTGCTGCCTACGTACCTCATTAGGATAATGAGGATCAGAGACGACGTAGTTCCCCTAACTAGGGATGGCAAGGAAATTGCTTGTGAATTAAGGCTTGAACTGCCTATGCCATTGCTCAGGTGTTGCAGACTCGGACGACGAGTGCGTAACCGTCTTGCAAAGTGACAAGTAGGAGCAAGTTCGCGTACGGAGCGAATGAGATGAGAAAAGAATTCCCGAAGGAAAGACACTTATTGTTTGTTTGTGTTTTTTAGAACCTTTTAGGAGTGTGTCACAAGGAAGTGAACTCAAGCTCTTTTCTATGGAATGTGCACTTGTCACTACATTCCAAGATGGAATAATAGAACAAGCACACTCAAGTAAGGAGAAGATCCCCAAAACTTGAACCCAAAGATTAGGGCCTAGGCTCACTACCTTGTTGAATTATTAAGTGTTTTTAGTATTTACAAATGAAGAAGTGTTTTTTATGCTTTTCTTGATGAAGAAGATACCTTGATCAGACTTGTGCATCACAAGGTAAACTTGTACTATCCCAAGATGGGAAGACTACAAGCATACCTCATGGGATAAGGCTATTGCTTAAGGCATCACTTCAAACTTTATTAAGATGTTTTTCATGGTTATGAGATGAGAAGAGAAGGAGAACCAAAAGGATCACAAAGGCAAAATTCTAAAGGGGTACTAAAAGGATCCTAAGTGTTAACATGCATGGATATCCTAAGGTTAGTGTGGTTTCTATCCTAATGAAGAAGGAAAGAAGAAGATAAGAAGAAGAAGAAGAAATGAGGTGAGAAAGGCCTAAGCCCAACAAGCAAAGGGTTAGTACAAATAAACATAAGAAAAGAAGATGAGATTTGGAGATGTGGAACTCAACTTCCACACCTCACACTTACCATAGCCCCTGCAAGGTTAGTATCAATCATACAAGTGAAATGAAATGAATAAGATAACATGCCAACATCATACAAATAGAAGTGAGATGATATGAACAAATGCACAATGCAAATGCAACTCAAAAGAATGAGAGATGAAGCTTACAAGTCAACATGATGCAATATGAAACACATATGAAAACAAATGCACACTTAAGGAGGATGCAAAGCAAAATGCACAAGACATGAACCAATACACACAATCAGAACCAAAACAAGATGAAGAAGGGCTTAAGAAGCCAACAAGATGAAGAGAATGGACACCCCATACCAAACAATTACAAAATGGGAGTGAAAGAAGTAAGAAAGAAATGAAAGCACACTTAAGAAAGAAAGAGCACAAAAAGGTAAGCAAGACACCAAAATTCCAAAGACACAAACCCTAATCTAGGACCAGGAAGGTACCCATACCCCAAAAGAACCCCAAATGAGAAGAAGAAGTTGGCACAAGTGCCCTTCTAAGCTTATAAGAGAGCTAAAGATCCAAAGGAAGCAAAATAGGACAAGGTTCAAGACAAAATTCAAATTAAACCAACCAAGCATCTTAAAATTCCACAACTTAAACCAAATTATCTTCAAACATGGTATATCAATGAGCCAAAAGGGTTTGGAAGAATTCAGAAGCAAACTAGGTAAAATGGAGGCTTAAACACAAGCTAGGGTTAATAACTTCCAACACAAGTCAAAGGACCAAAACCCAAGAAATAAAATTCTAAAAATCAGGAGAAAAAACACACATAAACTACATTATCTTAGGAATCCAGAGCAAAAAGAATGAGCAAAAAAATCAAAATAATGAAGTCTATGGAAATTGGACAAGGCAGTGTACTCAAAATGAACTTAAAAAGAAGTTAATTGGAATGAAGAATTAATTATGACACGTGGAAATGGAAAAATGAAAAATAAAAAATATAGAAAAATAAAAGACACTTCAAAGATGACTCATGATTATTTTAGGAATTTTTTGATAATCAGAACTATTTTACTTAATTAGAAATCAAAATGGAATAAAAAGAAAGAAAAGAAAAAGAAAATAAAAAAAGAAACTAGACTGGGGGTGTTGGAAGTAAGAAATTACGTTGGAAATGTTTGGGCCTGAAGCTGAGGGGGGTGCGCATAGCACACCAAGCCCATTAAGCTGCGCAGGATCATTGAATTTATGGTGGAAATTTCATGGAATAAGCTGGAAAAAACAAGGAGCCTTGGATCAATCAGACGCGCGTGGTTTCTCACCTCATTAAAATACGTGGCAGTTTGGAGAGATGTGAGTGGAAGACGCACGGTAGCTATGGTGTGCTGTGTCACAAAATGAATTAAAAAAGAAACACTGAAACACGTGAGAAGGATGGTGTGCCCTAGGGCTACGTGGAACAATCCAAGGCATACGCTGGGCAGATCTAACGGCCATGGACTCATCTCCTACCTCCCAAACCCTAAGTCACATAAATCCAGTTTCCGGTGAACGGAGCTAGGGCTCCGGCACCGGAATTCGTCACAGATGCAAAAACATGAAATAAATGAACCAAAAAGTGCAGATTGACTAATTAAGCTACTCTGAATTCAAAAATAGGATCAAAATTTGCTGAAACTCAATGAATCGAAGGGATCGAAGAAAAAAAAGTGTGACCATCAAAATTGAAATTCACATAACTCACTCAATATTGCACTAAAATAGAAACCAATGCTTGCAGAATCATCAGTGCACTTCAAGGATTACAAAACACATCATCAATTTCATTTCTAGATCTCAAGATTTGGATCCATACCTGAGGTGAAGATCTTGATTCAATGAGATAGAAAACCAAATGATGCGTGCAAATCACTCCTCCTTCACTCTAGATGCAAATTAAATGCATCTAAAGTCTTGAAATAAGCTGGATCTGAGGCTTTTCTCACACCTGCCCTGAAATGGCAATGTTGCTAAACTTGAGAGAGAGCTTGAAAGAGTGGGTGCTTAATGATCCTTAGCTCTCACTGATCACGAATCCACAATTGGTTTTGAGATTGATTAAGTGTATGGAGAGAAATGAGAGAAAATGCAAAGGTTTCAAGAAGTTGGAAATGAGAGAATGAGAGAGAGATCCACAATTCTTAAACCCTAGCTGCTTAAGTATGATTTCACAAACCCTTGCTGAAAGAATTGAGAAGTTTGCACGTGTGGATCATGAGATATTTGTGATTTTTCATAATTTGCAAATTGTGAGATAAGCATGCCACCCTCATTCTTTGCTTGCATTCTCAGCCCATGTGCAATGCTTTTCCAACCCTTGATCAAAATCCCACAAGTTCTGGCCCTTGGATTGAGGTATCACACCTTACTCATGATTCTTGCAAAATATCCAATTATGAGGCTACTTCCTTGCTTGGCACGAAAATGAGAGTTTCTTTGGAGCAAAACAATCCAAATGCAATTTATTTTAAGTTTGCAAACTTACTTGAACCATTCCAAGTCTCAAAAATAAGTTTGGAACACTCTTGCATTTGGTGTATGCATGAAAATGTGAATTTGCCCTAGTTTTGATGAGTTTTTCGAAGAGCCTATAGGATGAACCACAAATCCCATGAAAATGTACTTGTACTTTTTGAAAATGGGAGCCCTTACTCTCCAACTTTCATGTTTGACTTTTGTCCATTTGAAGAATTTTTGATCATGTTAAGGCCATTTGAAAATTAGGGCAAAAGTTGCCAAATTTGGAAATTTCACAAAACCAACTTTGTACCATTTTTGCAAAACCCTTCAAATATCCACGATTCTTGAACTTTGATCATTCCAAACCTCTTATAACATTGTAAGGACCCCCCTTGGCCAAAAAAATTGGGTTAGACCCCTTGAAATCACACAGTTGACTTTTTCAGGGCATAGTTGACCAATTACTTCATCTGCAAGCAACTGAAGCATTCTCTGACTTCCACATGGAATTTTCTCATGAAAATTGACACCTAGGATCCTCTTGACATATAGAAGACTTTGCCCAAATGAAATGGCCAAAGTTCTAAGATTTTGATGCTTGAATCTCAAACCCTAGTTTAGGTGCCTTGTATAGGAGCTTTGCCTTGTCCTGAGATCTCTAATGATCATGCAATCTTCTGAGATGTTGCCAATGGACTTGATCTTGTAAATGGAGTGTAGACCCACCATAGGACTTGTATAAAACCAATGGGACCCTGGTCATGGCTTGTGGTGCCTCAAGAACCTCCACAGATGATCATATGCTTGATGCTAGGTCATGAAGAATGTTATGCCTTATCTTTCCATGCTAGGATGCTGAGAAAATGATATGTTCATGATGAATATGATGTGATATGATGCTTAAAATGAAGAGGGAAAATTTGGGGTGTTACAGCTGCCCCTATTCAAACATCAGTTAATCTGAAAAGGACGGTATCACGGGCTATCGACCGTTCAAGATAAATTGTGGTTGAATACCAAGAAGACCAGAAATTTGCACTCTGACGAAGAATGCAACACTGGGAAATAAACCCAACCAAATGACGCTTTGGTAACTGCAGGGGAGAAAAAGCAGACGAGCTTCTTCCTAGTTGAAACTGATATCTGGAATAAGAATACTAAGACAGACGAGTCTTCTTCAAACAATCCTGTGACGCCAGGAGCTGGACAGACGAGTCCTCAAACACTGCAAGAACATATGACTTGAGATAGACGAATCTCCTTCGGATATACCTGTTACGCCAGGACCGGGATGCACTTAAGTCTGTGGGATAGACATGCATAATCAAGGTAGACGAACCTTCTTCATATATTATCCGTGGATATATGGTATAAGACAGACGAGTCTTCTGAGTAAACCTATTACGCCAGGTGCAACAATAATAATTGGTGCCTGAGACAGACGAGCCTCCTTCGGATTTACCTGTTACGCCAGGACCGGTAACCATTTTGACATTTATTCCCACTGTCAGGATTTTAAACCTCTTCAATACAGACGAGTATTGGATGATCATGAAGATAACACAGATGAGTGCAATAAGTCAATGATACAGACGAGTATCAGACGATGATCTAAGAAACATAGAATAGCGCTTCAGGCAATGATACAGACGAGTATCAGCAACTGGTACAAACGAAATTCAGAAATTCAAACACAACCGAGCATTTGGAGTAGCAATATAGAATAGTACCAGGATAAACAGCAAATCCTCACATACAGGTGTAGGCCTAACACAGATGAGTGATGGGGATGATACAGACGAGTATCCAAGCAAAGCAGACGAGCTTCAAACAGATATTAGAACATCACAACACAGACGAGTGCTGGGAATGATACAGACGAGTATCCAGACAAAGCAGACGAGCTTCAAAAGGTATCAGAACGTCACAACACAGACGAGTGCTGGAAATTGCAGACGAGCCGCCACAAATGATAACAGATATCAGAACACAGACGAGTGTTGGAGGAATGCAGACGAGCAATCAGCAGAGATTACATATCAAACACAGACGAGTGTTGGAAATTGCAGACGAGCAACAACAAATGGATATCAGGACCTCAAAACACAGACGAGTGTTTGAAATTGCAGACGAACAATATCAAGGTAATCATGGACCACTGCCGGGGAAAGCAAACGAGCAATACCAAAGGTATAACACAGACGAGCTTTGAAAGATGCGAGCGAGCAGCAATAGAGATCAAACACAGACGAGTGCTGGAGATTGCAGACGAGCAACAAACAAGGCTAGAGCACAGACGAGTGCTGGAGATTGCAGACGAGCAATAAACAAATGCCTGATTGGCCACAAGAGTTACAACTCTGCAAGGGAAACAAATAGAGAGGTCTGACACCTAGCTCTGACTGAGGTGATGAATACCTTGCTGTATCATCAAATTGACCAACAGTATGGCAACTTCGCTGGGGAATATTTCACTGACGGAAGTGAAAATCAAACATGAACTCTGTGGGGGACAGGATCATCTTCAGACTTGGCTGGGAAAAATGCTTCAACAATACTCTAGCTGGGGAGAGCATTGTGTTAATTCTGAACTTTGGCTGAAACCCTTGCTGGGGATAGAATTCTGCTTGGGGATGTCAGGCTTTCAGATACCTGCTGGGTATACTCCACTGGGGAAGAGTAAACTGCTTGGGCTGCTGCCAAAGCTTAGTTGGGGAAGAAATCCTGCTGGAGATACTCTACTGGGGAAGAGTAAATTTCTTGGGAGAATGTGACGCCATCCTACAACCTGCACAACAGAAAACACAAGTGTGCCCCAGGGATTTGCATGGTATGAATTATTCATCCATTGTCACCTGACACTCAAAGAGGGTTTACAGTTTCCCTGCATGTCAATTTTTTTTTATAAATTATCACCATGTTTAAAATGCAATGCTATTTTTGCCAAAAATTCAGGACATTTTGCAAACAAAAATAAACACACACAGCTTTTTGACTGAATATTCTTTTTATTGAATGGCCTCTGAATAGGAAAAGATTTACATCAGGAAGTAACCACCTGGAAAGAGGTAGCTACCATAAAATTGAGATAAGAAACTATCCTAATGGCAATGGACACGGCATTCCACTGAGTTCCATTTCTGCTATGACCAGCATGTCTTCGAGACTCTCCATTCTTCTTTTGCTTTCTGAGAGGATGAGGGGACTGTTTCCTATCCTTCTGATATTGTCAGGTTGTATGAAACGACGACGTGGTTCAGATAAATCGGATCGCAGTTGTTCGCATATTCCCTCGTTTTGCGTAGATCGCCCTTTCGGGTTTTTAATCCACCGGGATACCCTTTTTTGTCTGAGCTGTCCAATGCAGCTTTTTAACTCAGCGGGTGTACATTTTATTTATTTATTTCCCTAACTTTTTCCCGAGCTTTTTATTCTGTTTTTAGCTCGCCGGGATGCCCTTTTTTTGCCTAGACTATAATTCTGTTTTTGTGTCCAGCGGGTCTCTTTATGCGAAGTATTTTTTAACTGCGTCCGAGTTAACAGGGGACTGGAAGTCATCTCCATCCATAGTGGTGAGCATCAGTGCTCCTTCTGAGAAGACTTTCTTCACTATGAATGGTCCTTCGTAGTTTGGGGTCCACTTGCCCCTTTGATCTGAACCTGGAGGAACAATCCTCTTCAGCACAAGCTCTCCCACTTGATACTCTCGAGTACGTACTCGTTGGTCGAATGCACGCTTCATTCTCCTCTGATAAAGCTGACCATGACAGATAGCCGCTAATCTCTTTTCCTCAATTAGACATAGCTAATTGCAACGAGCACGCACCCATTCAGCCTCATCAAGCTTTACATCCATCATCACACGCAATGAAGGAATCTCTACTTCAACAGGCAGGACTGCTTCCATACCATACACCAGAGAGAAGGGAGTTGCCCCTGTTGACGTCCTGACTGACGTTCGGTACCCATGAAACGCAAATGGTAACATCTCATGCCAATCCTTGTAGGTGACAACCATTTTCTGCACAATCTTCTTGATATTCTTGTTTGCTGCCTCTACCGCACCATTCATCTTTGGTCGGTAAGGAGAAGAATTGTGATGCTGTATCTTGAAGTCCCGACACAAGTCTGCCATCATCTTGTTGTTAAGATTAGAACCATTGTCAGTAATGATCCTTTCGGGCACTCCGTATCTGCATATGATATCTCTTTTCAGAAATCTTGCCACCACTTGATGAGTGACGTTGGCATAAGATGCCGCTTCTACCCACTTGGTGAAGTAATCAATCGTGACCAAGATGAAGCGATGACCATTTGAAGCAGTAGGCTCTATCTTCCCGATCATGTCAATGCCCCACACAGAAAAGGGCCAAGGAGATGACATGACGTTGAGCGGGCTTGGAGGAACATGCACTTTGTCTGCATATATCTGGCACTTGTGGCACTTACGAGCGAATGAACAACAGTCTGCATCCATTGTCATCCAGTAATACCCTGATCTCAGCAATTTCTTAGCCATGGCATGCCCTCCTGCATGGGTACCGAAAGATCCCTCGTGGACTTCCTGCATCAACAGGCTTGCTTCGTGTCTATCCATGCATCTGAGCAAGACCATGTCAAAGTTTCTCTTGTACGAAACCCCGTCTGTATTCAAGAAGAAGCTAGCAGCAAGTAGCCTCAAGGTCTTCTTGTCATTGGAAGATGCCCCAGTTGGGTATTCTTGCTTTTCCAGGAATAACTTGATATCGAAGTACCAAGGTTTCTCGTCAGATACGGCGTCTACAGAGAAGGCATGAGCTAGAGCGTCAAGCCTGGAGATGTCAATTCTGGGCACATAATTCCAACACAAGACTTTGATTGACGAAGAAAGAGTGGCCAATGCGTCGGCAAACTGATTTTCATCACTTGGTATGTATTGAAGCTTAACTGTCGTGAAGAACGTCAACAGTTTTCTAGCATAATCCCTGTATGGAATTAAATGCTCTTGATGCGTATACCACTTGCCGGTAACTTGGTTAATGACGAGAGCTGAATCTCCGAATATATCGAGGTTCTTAATCCGAAGATTAATAGCCTCCTCTATTCACATTAAACATGCCTCGTATTCCGCTTCATTGCTGGTGCAGCCGAAAGTAATTTTGGCAGCGAAGGGTAAGTGAACACCTTCGGGAGTGATAAGTACGACACCAACTCCACGTCCATTGATATTGACTGCCCCATCAAACATCAACTTCCATTTGGATTCAGGGTCTGGCCCCTCCTCCGGAAGTGGTTCCTCTCAATCGTTTGCTTTGAGGTACATGATGTCCTCATCAGGGAAATCAAACTTCATTGGCTGATAATCATCTTCAAGAGGTTGTTGTGCAAGGTAATCCGACAATACACTTCCCTTGATGGCTTTCTGAGAAGTATACTGGATGTTGTATTCAGTTAAAATCATCTGCCACTTAGCAACCCTTCCGGTTAACGCTGGTTTCTCAAAGATGTACTTGACAGGATCCATTTTGGAAATGAGCAGTGTGGTATGAGTCAACATGTACTGCCTCAGTCGACGAGCAACCCATACCAAAGCACATCACGTTTTCTCGAGCAGTGAGTAACGGGATTCACAGTCGGTAAACTTTTTACTAAGGTAATAAATAGCGTACTCTTTTCGACCAGACTCGTCATGTTGGCCTAGAACACACCCCATTGACCCTTCTAGCATGGTCAAGTACATGATTAAAGGTCTTCCTTCTACTGGAGGCATTAGAATTGGAGGCTCCTGTAAATATTCTTTTATCTTGTCGAAAGCTCTTTGGCAGTCATCGTTCCACCTGACCGTTTGCTCCTTTCTTAGCAATTTGAATATTGGTTCGCACATGGCAGTTAGATGAGATATGAACCGAGAAATGTATTTCAACCTCCCTAAAAACCTGCGCACTTCTTTTTCTGTTCTCGGTGCAGGCATATCTTGAATAGCTTTTACTTTAGCATGATCTACCTCAATTCCTCTCTGACTAACAATGAAACCTAGCAGTTTCCCGGAACGCACTCCGAAAGTGCACTTGTTTGGATTCAACCTCAGCTTGTACTTGATTAGTCTATCAAACAGCTTCTTCAGGTTGACCAGATGCTCTTCTTCGTCTCGGGACTTAGCAATCATATCATCTACATAACACTCAATCTCCTTGTGTATCATGTCATGGAACAATGTGACCATCTCCCGTTGATAAGTTGCCCCGGCGTTCTTCAAACCAAAGGGCATGACCTTATAGCAGAATGTACCCCACGGAGTAATGAACGTTGTCTTCTCCATGTCTTCCGGCGCCATCTTAATCTGATTATATCTGGAGAAGCCATCCATGAAGGAAAACACCGAGAATTGAGCAGTATTGTCCACCAACACATCAATGTGTGGCAACGGAAAGTCATCTTTTGGGCTTGCTCTATTCAAATCCCGGTAATCAACGCACATCTGGAACTTGCCGTCCTTTTTTGGTACAGGTACAATGTTAGCTACCCAAGGTGGGTAACTAGTTACAGCAAGGAACCCGGCATCCCACTGTTTCTGAACCTCCTCTTTGATCTTCATCGCCATGTCAGGACGAGTTCTTCTCAATTTCTGTTTCACAGGAGGACAGTTCTCTCTCAAAGGTAGCTTATGTACAACGATATCGGTATCCAACCCTGGCATATCTTGATATGACCAAGCAAAGATATCCACATACTCTCTCAGCATACTGATCAACTTTTTCTTGACGTCGGGCTGCAGACTGGCCCCAATTTTGATCTCTTTCTTCACATCTTCACTGCCAATGTTGATGATCTCAATTTCTTCTTGATGAGGCTGAATAATCTGTTCCTCTTGTTTCAACAATCTGACCAATTCTTCAAGGAGGTCACAGTCTTCCTCAACCCCTTCATCAGCTTGGTACACAGGATTTTCAAAGTCATGCATAGTCATAGCAGGAACGTTATCAATGGAATCCGGATGATCAACACTGCACAGATGATGTGCTTATTCAGAATCTGCTTATTTTGAAAAAGAGACGCTAACACAAAAACAAAAATGAAAAACACATTGCCATTTATATTTTTGTGAAAAATTTTAAAAACAAAGAAAGAGAACACAATTTGTCTGAAAAGGTCCTTTTATTTCATAGCAAAAATAAGATGCATACAAAATATGGTGGCCCAATGCAATGGATCCTAGCATCTTGGGCAGAATGCTGGATTTGACAATGCAGTATGCTAATAAAAGGAAACAAAATGAATTACTCTGAGTGCCAGGTAAATTGTATGATGTCTTCAGCAGACCAGTTTGTTAGCTCCTCGTCGGGCGCACACGAGTGAATCCAGTTGTCCCAGTCACCGTCACTGTCCCCATCTTGGCTTGTTGTGCATATCTGGTTGCGGTCGAGCAACCCAGCGCTTGTAAAGGTAATGGCTTTACCACTTGGAGTAGATCCACCAGGCTGATACCCTAAACCAAACTTGTCGTCTCTCTTTTCTAGCTCCAGCAACTTGCCCCAGCCTTGGGCACTGCCAGATTGAACAACCTCCTTTGCCTGCTTGTAGGAATGGATGGATGTACCTTCTTTCTCACTGCTCTTCTCTATAGGAGTCAAGATGCTGACATTGACTGCTTCGAAGGCTTGGCATAAAGTCTCATGGATTTCTCCATCCATCTCCACATACTTGAACGTTGACAAGTGGCTTACGAAGATGTCCTCCTCTCCACATACTGTGATGACCTGGCCGTCAACCACATATTTGAGCTTCTGATGCAGGGTTGAAGTAACAGCTCCAGCAGCATGTATCCATGAGCGTCCCAACAAACAGCTATACGCAGGCTGGATGTCCATGACGTAGAAGATACTTTTGAAGACTTGAGAACCTATTTTGACGGGCAACTCAACTTCTCCAAAAACTGATCTTCTCGAACCATCAAAAGCTTTGACAATCAGATCACTTGGTCTCAGGACAATACCATCAATGTTGAGCTTCATTAATTCCATCTTCGGAAGTACATTAAGGGAAGAGCCTGTGTCTACAAGAACATGCGACAACACAACACCCTTGCACTCCATAGTAATATGTAGTGCTTTGTTGTGTTTTCGTCCCTCTGACGTGAGGTCTCTGTCTGTAAAACCTAGCCCATGGCTTGCATTAACACTGCCTAAAACAGCTTCAAGTTGGTTGACAGTGATTTCTTGAGGAACATAGGCCATCTGCAGCACTTTCAACAAGGCCTCTCTATGTGCAGGAGAACACATCAGCAAAGATAGAATGGATATCTTAGAAGGTGTCTGGTTCAACTGCTCAACCACCTTGTAATCACTCTTTTTGATAATGCGCATGAATTCCTCGTCCTCCTTTTCAAATGTACCCTGCCCAGCCACATGAGTAGTTGACTTATCAGTCACAGCCTGCTTTCCTTTGGCCTTGGATGAAGCCTCAGCCTCAGGATCCCCTCTCAACACAGGTGGAGCAAATAAACGCCCACTTCTGGTAAAGCCTCCAACTCCTCTGACATTCTCTACAGTCGGGTCCATAGCAACAGACTTGCTCTCAATCTTCTGTCCAACCACATATACATCCGAGCCGTAATGCTAAGGAATGGCTTTATCGTCTGTGTAAGGAACAGGCCCAGGTACGGTAATAGTCACAGGACTAATCTCAGGAGCATAGATTGTTACAGGCTGTCTTCTGGCAGGCATCTCTGCTTCTTCATAGAAAATGGTTATTGTTGACACATCATCAGCTTCATCACCAACCTTGCTAAACTGCAAAGATCCATCGTCAATCAAACTCTGCAATCCCCTCTTCAGGTTCTCACACCCATTCTCAGCATTCAAACATTCTTCACAAACAACACTACAACCAGGAAACACTAGTCCCTTCAGCAATCTCTCCTTCACTACCCTCAAAGGAGTCTTCACTTCCTCAATACTCAGCACAAGACTCAACTTTTCACCACCCTCAACAGCATTGATTCTTGCCCCTCCATGATTCGGAATAGGGTTCGAATTAACATGCGGCGGTGGTGCGAAGTTGATTGCTTTAGAGTCTATCAGGTCCTGAACCTTGTGGTGCAATGCCCTGCACTTCTCAGTCGAGTGCCCGGGTGCCCCAGAGTGGAAAGCGCATCGTGCATTGACATCATAACCCACTGGAAGCTCTCCAGGATGTGGTGGTGCCAAAGTTCTCAGTTGAATCAGATTCAAATCCAGCAGTCTTGGTAGCAAAGCAGCATAAGTCATAGGGATTGCCTCAATCACCCTATTAGTCGGGCGAGCTTGCCTTGGCTGATAAGGTCTCTGATGATAGTTGGTACGATGTGGTTGTTGCTGTTGCTGTTGTTGAGGTTGCATCTGTTGCACTGGAGTAGAAGGAATTGTGACTGCTGCCACATGCTCATAAGGTCTTCTATAACCACGGCCCTGGCCTCGGCCAAATACAACATTTGTCTCTCCCTCCCTTCTTCTAGGAGGTCCACTGAAAGCTTTCCTCGCTCCATTCGAGCTGCTAGCACTTGGATCTTAGATCTTCCCCATCTTCAGCAAGGTCTCAACCCTCTCTCCAGCAATAACAATGTCATTGAATTTGGTGGCAGAACTGGACGCCAATCTTTCAAGAAACACACCCTGCAAAGTCCCCATAAACATGTCAGCCATTTCGTTCTCTAGCAGCGGTGGTTGCACTCTGGCAGCGAGCTGACGCCACCTCTGAGCATATTCTTTGAAACCTTCCTTAGCAGTCTGAGCCATATGCTGCAATTGCGTGCGATTTGGAGCCATGTCCAAATTATATTGATATTGTCTCACAAAAGCTTTTGCTAGGTCTTTCCAACTCTTTATATTGACTCTGCTAAGCTTCATATACCATTCCAGAGAAGCTCCAACCAAGCTATCTTGGAAATAGTACATCTAGAGTTTTGCATCATCGGTGTGAGCAGCGATCCTCCCGACGAAGGACTAAAGATGGGTCTTCGGGTATGCAGTGCCATTGTATTTCTCAAAAGTTGGTACCTTGAACTTGTACGGGATCCTGACCCCTGGAACCAAGCCCAAGTCTGTTATGTCAAATCCCAAGGAGCTCTGGGATTGAATAGCTTTGATTTGTTCTGCCATTTCCTCAAACCTCTTGTTCATCTCACCACCCTGACCTTCAGCTTCGTCTAGCAGAGTGAACTGTTCGTCCTGGTTATCCATTTGAATATTATTCAACCCATTATTGACGTGCGCCCGCACTATTATGATTATCAGCAACAGCAACAATGTTGTTCTTGGCTTGATTCTCAACCAATTCCCGCAGACGCTCTTAGTTCTGACCCATGCCTGCCATCAGAGTCATAAAGTTATCCATTCTCAGCCTCAGGTCAGATAAGTCAGCTTGCATCTGGTCCATAATTCTCTCCCTGTTGATCTTTGTTGGATATCTGTGTGCGACTGGTTGTTCCCAAACTTTCCGGGGAGCTATAGTGCCTGAAACACAAAACACGTTAGCAATTGAGACACTACCTGCAAAACAAACAAACAGGTTATATGCAATAAAATGTAACTGCTCATGTTCCCAGGTTTTAAGCATTTACATGCCTCAGTGTAACACCCCAAATTTTCCCTCTTCATTTTAAGCATCATATCACAACATATTCATCATACTCATATCATTTTTTCAGCATCCTAGCATGGAAAGATGAAGCATAACATCCTTCATATCCTAGCATCAAGCATATGGTCATCTGTGGAGGTCCTTGAAGCATTTAAAGCCATGACAAGGGTCCCAATGAGTTTTTACAAGTCCTATGGTGAGTCTACATTCCATTTACAAGTTCAAGTCCATTGGCAAAAGCTCAAAAGATTGCATGATCATCAGAGGTCTCAGGACAAGGCAAAGCTCCTATACAAGGCACCCAAATTAGGGTTTGTGATTCAAGCACCAAGATCTCACAAATTTTGCCATTTCATTTGGGAAATGTCTTCTATATGTTAAGAGGATCCTAGGTGTCAATTTTCATGAGAAAACTCCATGTGGAAGTCAGACAATGCCTCAGTTGCTTGCAGATGAAGTAAAAAGTCAATTGTGCCCTTAAAAAGTCAACTGTGCAATTTCAAGGGGTCTAACCCAAATTTTTTGGCCAAGAGGGGTCCTTACAATGTTATAAGAGGTTTGGAATGCCTAAAGTTCAATAATCATGGATATTTTAAGGGTTTTGCAAAAATGGTACAAAGTTGGTTTTATGGAATTTCCAAATTTAGCAACTTTTGCCATAATTTTCAAATGGCCTTAACATGATCAAAAATTCTTCAAATGGACCAAAGTCAAACATGAAAGTTGAAGAGTAAGTGCTCCAATTTTCAAAGAGTAAAAGTACATTTTCATAGGATTCCTAGATCTCCCTATATGTCCTTCGAAAATTTGATGATTCTAGGGAAAAAATTCACTTTTCATGAAGGCACCAAAAGCAAAAGGCCTCAAAACTGAATTGTGTGACTTTGTGTTGGTTCAATTGTGTTTCAAACTTATAATACATCACATTATGACCAATTTTCTCCAAAGAAAATCACATTTTCGTGCACAATGAGAAAGTTGCTTACAAAGAAGATATTTTGCAAAAGTCATGAAATAAGTGTGAGGGCTTGATCTAAAGGCCAGGATTGATTGGATTTGAATCAAGGGTGGTAAATGCCTTGCACATGTGCCGAGAGGACCAAGAGAGCATGAGCATAACATGTTTATCTCACATGTTTCCAATTATGCAAAATCACCCAAAACTCATGACTCATTCGTGCATTTCATTTCATTCTTTCAACATTGCCTTGTGAGGTCACACAAAGAGCAATTAGGGTTTAGCAAGCCTCAGATCTCTTTCATTCTCTCACTCTCAAACTTCATGCAACTTTGCATTTTCACAAAAATCTCTTCATTCTCTCACATTCTTCACAAACTTCTTCCACATTCTTGATCAGTGAGTGATATAGATCAATATTCTACCATTCATTTGAGCTTAAGGCACATAAATAGAAAGGTACCATTGAGAAGCAACTTGCTTTGAAATCTCAGATCCAGCTTGTTTCAAGACCTTAGATGCATTTATTTTGCATCTAGGGAGTAAGTGGAGTGATTTGCATCCTTTATTTGGTCTTATAGCTCACTGAACCAGGATCTACATCTCAGGTATACCTTGAAACTTTGTGATCTGGAAATGGAATTATTATGTTGCTTTGTGTTATTTGATGTTTGCTGATCATGATGCACTATTTAGATTTGAATTTGATGCACTATAGCATGAGTTATCTTGATTTCAGTTTTCATGGTCAATGTTGTTTTGTTTCGATCCGTCCAATTCATTGAGTTTTAGGTGTTTTTGAGGCCATATTTGATTTCAGGGATGTTGTTTTAGTCAATCTGGGCAGTTTTTATCCATTAATTGGTTTGTTTAGGGTTCTGGTATGTATTCCGGTGCCGGAGCCCTAGCTCCAGTCACCGGAAACTGGGTTCATATGCAATAGGGTTTGCATTGGAGAAGACGAGCTGCTGGCCCTTGGATCCGTCCCTCAACCCTCCAGATCTTGCCACCTAGCCCTAACCTCACCCTCTCAGCCTTGCGTTTTATGTCTCCCAGCCTTGCGTTTTGTGTTATTTCATTTTAATCACCATGTTTCTCATCCCATAGTAATTACCGTGCGCTCACCAATCACCATCCACCAAATTGCCAGCTCAATTAATGAGAGGCCAGGCTCACGCGTTGGATCCATCCAACGTCTCCTCTATTTTCCAGTTTTATTTCTTTTATTTTCACAAATTCACACCATAAATAATATGTTCTGCGCCATCCTTGGGCCCTCAGCTTTGCTCTTTGCACCCCCATGTTCCTAAGCCCATTCACTTTGAACGCAACTTCTTACTAGTCACACCTCCTCATCAATTTATTTTTATTTCTTTTTTCACTTTTATTTTCTTTTATTCAGGTTAACTTTAAATTTATTAAAAATAGTTCTAGTCATAAAAAAAATCCCAAAACAATCATGTGTATTATTTTGAGTCTCTTTTATTTTCTCATAATTTTAATTTATTTTTTTCCATTTCCACGTGTCTGAATTAAATCATCCTTTCACTTAACTTCTTTTTAAGTCCATTTTGACCACACTCCCTTGTCCATTTTCCATACTCTTCAATGTTTTGAATTTTGATGCCATTCTTTTTGCTCTGGATTCCTAAGACATTGTACTTCACATGTGATTTTTCTCTTGATTTTTTAGAATTTTATTTCTTGAGTTTTGATCCTGTGACTTGTGATGTAAGTTTGTAACCCTAGCTTGTGTTCTTGCCTCCTCTTGACCTAGTTTGCTTCTGAATTCTTTCAAATCCTTTTGGCTAGTTGATATAACATGTTTGAAGGTCATTTGGTCTCAATTGTGGAATTTTTAGATGCTGGTTGATTTGTTGTGGATTTTATCTTGAACCTTGTCCCATTTTTCTTCCTTTGAACCTTTAGCTCTCTTATAAGCTTAGAAGGGCACTTGTGCCAACTTCTTCTTCTCATTTGGGGTTCTTTTGGGGTGTGGGTACCTTCCTGGTCCTTGTTTAGGGTTTGAGTCTTTAGAACTTTTGTGTTTGCTTCTTCTTTAAGTCATTTATTTCCTTAAGTGCTTTCACTTCATCTCATTGTTTCTTTTACTCCCATTTGGTAATTGTTTGGTCTTGTATCTCTTTTCTCTTCATCTTGTTGGCTTCTTAAGCCCTTCTTCATCTTGTTTTGGTTCTGGTTGTGAGCTTTGAGTCCATGTCTTGTGCATTTTGCTTTGCATCTTTCATAAGTGTGCATTTGTTTTCATATGTGTTTCATGTTGCATCTTTAGCTTGCATACTTCTTATCTCATTCTTTTAAGTTGCATTTGAATTGTGCATATGTTTATATCATTTCACTTCTGATTGTGTGATGTTATCATGTCATCTTACTCATTGTGTTTCATTTGTATGCTTTACTAACCTTGCAGGGGCTATGGTAAGTGTGAGATGTGGGAATTGAGTTCCACATCTCCAATTCTCATCTCCTCCTCTTATGTTTATGTGCACTAACTCTTTGTTGTTGGGCTTAGGTCTTTCTCATATCTTCTACCTTCTTCTTTTCTTCTTCTTTCCTTCTTCATTAGGATAGAAACCTCATTAACCCTTAGGATATCCATGCATGTTAACACTTAGGATTGTTTAGTTCCCCTTTAGAATTTTTCCTTTATGATCCTTTTGGTTCTTCTTCTCTTCTCATATCATAACTCCATAAAAGACACTTAATAATGTTTGAAGTGATGTCTTGATCCATAGCCTTATCCCATGAGGTATGCTTGTAGTCTTCCCATCTTGGGATAGTACAAGTTTACCTTGTGATGCACAAGTCTGATCAAGGTATCTTCTTCATAAAGAAAAGCATAAAAAACACTTCTTCATCTGTAAATACCAAAACACTTAATAATTCAACAAGTTAGTGAGCTTAGGCCCTAATCTTTGGTTTCATGTTTTGGGGATCTTCTCCTTACTTGAGTGTGCTTGTTCTATTATTCCATCTTGGAATGTAGTGACAAGTGCACATTCCATTGAAAAGAGCTTGAGTTCACTTCCTTGTGACACACTCATAAAAGCTTCATAAAAAACACAAACAAACAATAAGCGTCTTTCCTTCGGGAATTCTTTTCTCATCTCATTCGCTCCGTACGCGAACTTGCTCCTACTTGTCACTTTGCAAGACGGTTACACACTCGTCGTCCGAGTCTGCAACACCTGAGCAATGGCATAGGAAGTTCAACCCTTAATTCACAAGCAATTTCCTTTTAGTACCCCTATTTAGGGGAACTACGGCGTCTCTGATCCTCATTATCCTGATGAGGTACGTAGGCAGCGGGGTAGGGCCCGTTCGAGCACAATCTTTATTTTCCCTACATTTTTCTCTTTGTTTTCTTATCCAGTTTCTTTCTCAGTTCTTTTATCCAGTTCATTTCTTTTTGTTGCAGCATCTTTCATACCATCACCCTTTGATATAGTTTATCTTTGCAAGCGTGGATCCCGTCGGGTACGGCGAACGATCTGGGTTCTAATACCTTCCCAGGTCGTAACCGACTCCCGAACTCAGTCTCTTTGGTTCGTAGGACCTGTGTCCTTCCTCTTTCTTTCTTCTGGTTTGTGCAGCATTACCATTCCCTTTCTTCGGGATAAAAATGCCTGGCTGGCGACTCTATTCTTTTTCCGCGCCACTTTCGCGTTTGTACCAGGATGGAAATCCGGGGAGCGACAGTTGGCGACTCTGCTGGGGATTGCATACCAGAGAATCTCTGGTTCCCCTGTGAGTCTCTCCTAGCGCTTGTGTGTTTCTGTTTCATTGGGTGATGTTTGTTTGTTGTGGCTTGTTGTATTGTATTGTTGTTTGTTTACAACTTTCTTTATAGCTTTATTTACAGTTTTCAGTATTTATTTTCTGCATCATGTATGTATACTGGACTGTCTGGACTGGTTTTCTGTTTGGTGGGATGGGTGTTACTTGTTCTTGAGAGATGAGCCAAGTACCCGGCTCGAGTGCACCTTAGGACTTAGAGTGGTTCCACTTTGGCCTCATGAGATCTTGTCATAGGGGTAGTAGTGAGTTTCACACCCAGGTTGCGATTGTCTTGAAAATGTCTTGATTTGGGGATCTTCCTCTCTCATTACATAACCTTGACAGTTATGTGCAGCTGGGGACCGATCATTGAGAACCTTGTGGAAACATCCCTCTTTAGTGATGACAGTGGCATCCCACATTTTGTGGCAAACCCATTTGCATCCGAGGGCCCACCTGGGGATCACACAGGATGACCTTGTTTCCTGGACTCAGCTGAGGCCTCCCTGCGTAGTATATAATACCAAACCAATTCCCTGATTTGGTCATGAGCCATTTCTCGGAAATGGTGACAGTATTATTGCTGTTCGGCTTTGAGAGTCCGTGATGTCTGACCCGGAGCCTATTACCAGTGAGATAGGGAGGGGTTTACAGGTGTGCAGGAACCCATGGCCTCAACATACCCTCTTTATTCAGTGGTCCTTGTTATGATCTGTGGTCTTATGGTTATGATCTTTTGTCCTAGGGTCCTATGGTTCTGGAGTTCTGGTTTTCTTGGTTCTGGTATTCTTGATACTGTGGTTCTGAGATCTTCTATCAGAGAGTTGTGATTATCAGAGAGTGTGACTCAGAGGACTTTTGGTTTTCCAGTTGATCAGAGGAACCCTTGTCAGTGTCCAGTTCAGATGGTCCCAGTTGATCATGTGCTTGCATTGCATTGCATTTGCATCATTCTTTGCATTAACTGTTTATGTTTCCCATTTTTCAGGTCATTATTCATAATCAGCTCCCAGTTCTGGTAGTCTTATCTCCATGGCAGAAATCAGAAGAGTTCCAAGGAAAAAGAATGTGCACTATACCTTTCTTCAGCCTGAAGTTAGAAGTGTTCAGAAGTTAGCAGGTCTAATGAATGACCAAGTCTTGGGCAATTTCAAGAAAAGATATGGCCAGATACTGAAGTTTGTGGACAAGCCCACTGCAGACCAGAAAGACAATTTGCATACTCTGTTGCAGTTTTATGATCCTCTGCTGCGTTGCTTTGTTTTTCCAGGTTACATCTTAGCTCCTACATTGGAAGAGATCTCCAGCATGCTGAATGTTCCAGTCAGAGAGACACTGCCATTTTATGGGTTTGAGGTTGTGCTTAAAGATGAAGACATAGCCAAAGTTTGTCGTCTACCAGCTGCTACAGTCAGGAAGGCTCTACAAGAGAGTGAAGGTAAAGGACTCCCCTGGAGTATGCTCATCCAAGAGGCAGAGAGATATGCTACAGAGGCTAATTGGAATGACTTTGGTGCTTTGCTTGCACTGATGGTGTATGGGTCCAGCTTGTTCCCGGGAGACAAGGAATTTGTCAGCTTAGAAGTGATCTCAATCTTTGAAAAAGGCAATCCAGTGCCTACTCTTTTGGGTGACTTCTACTACAGTGTTCATTACAGGAATGAGAAGGGTAGGGGTGGTCCAGTAGTCTGCTGTGCTCCTTTGTTTGCTGAGTGGTTTGCCAGGCAGTTGCCTAAGTCAGGTGCCTTCAAGGAGATGAGGGATGAATGGAGATGGTCCAGAAGACTGATCGGGTTAACTACAGAAGATATTGCCTGGGGATATGACAGGGATCTGCTGGGTAAAGAGTTGTTACTCAGTTGCAGAAGATTTGTTGGAGTACCTTTGCTGGGAAGGAAAGGTATCATCAGTTATCATCCATCATTAGCCAGGAAACAGTTTGGTTACCCTTTGAAAGATCCTCCTCAAGTGGAAGAGTTTGCTGAATCTTTGTACTTTCCTGCTGAAGGAAACAAAGAGTTATTGCAACAAGCAGTCCAAGATTGGGCTCACAGGATAAGGAAGGGTAAGAAAGACTTTGGTCGAGTTGATCCCAAGACGTATCCATCATATGCTGCATGGTTGCAAAGACATGTAGAAGCAGTTCTCATGCCTTTCTCAGTTGAGGCTCCACTTTATCCCAGAGAGGTTCCAAGTCCGAGTAGTACTGTCTCTCTTGAAGAGTACAAGAAGCTAAAAGCTCAGCTGCATGAAGTCAGAGTGGAGAATGCTGAGATGGTAAGCCTGTACCATCATGCCAACAGGGCCAAGAATGAAGCTGAAGACAAGTTGTTGAAGCTCCAAGCCTCTCTAGAAGCCAAAGAGAATGACTTTGCTGGCAGAGAAGCTCACTTCCACAGGTTTGGTCTAATGGAGGCAAAAAGAGAAGCTGAACGCAAGAAGACTTTAAAGACTCTCAAGGATGCTCGTCAATCCATTGTTTGGTTGCAAGGCCAAAGGGAGGAAGAGCAAAGGAAGTTCAGAGAGAAAGAAGAGTTCTTTGAAGTTCAGATGGCCTTCAAGAAGGAAGAGGGGGAGCAAGTCCACACCATCCGGAGGGAAAAGACCCAACAGCTAGCACAAAGTCAGTTAGCTATAGAGGAAGCAAGAAAAGAGGTTGAAGAGCTCAAGCTGAGAGCGGGTGTTAAGAAGAGCAGAGCAGAGGTGGCAGAGCCTGGGTCCTTAGCTTAGTTTATTTTTCCAGACTACCTACAGGCTTGTTGTAGGAGTCTTGTTTTTATTTCTTTTGTCTTTCATTTATGTACTGGCTTGTAACCCTTCGGGGAATATTTCTGGTTGTATTCTGACTTTTAGCCGGCAGTGGTTTGTCCATATACAGTATTAATGTGCAAGTTATCATTTCTGAATGTGCGAGACTCGTTTGTCTGATACTGCTAATGTCCGAACACTTGTCAAAGAGAAAGTTTGAAAGATAATCTTCAAAGCGATTGTCTGAGAGTAGATGCCAGAACTGGGGCATGCAAATGCTTAAAAATTGGGAACATTAACAGTTACATTGCATTGCATATAACCTGTTTGTTTGTTTTGCAGGTAGTGTCTCAGTTTCTAACGTGTTTTGTGTTTCAGGCACTATAGCTCCCCGGAAAGTTCGGGAACAACCAGTAGCACATAAATATCCAACAAAGATCAACAGAGAGAGAATCATGGACCAGATGCAAGCAGACTTAGCTGATCTGAGGCTAAGGATGGACAACTTTATGACATTGATGGCAGGCATGGGTCAGAACCAAGAGCGTCTGCGAGAGATGATTGAAAATGGTCAACCCAGGAACAACACTGCTGCTGAGGGAAATAATCGTAACGGTGCGGGTGCACGTCAGGTTGAAGCTCCTGTAACACAGCCAGGAGTGACTATAATCAATGATGGGTTGAATAATATTCAAATGGATAATTAAGACGAACAGTTCACTCTCCTGGACGAAGCTGAAGGTCAAGGAGTTGAGATGAACAAGAGGTTTGAAGAAATGGCAGAACAAATCAGAGCCATCATATCCCAGAGTTCTTTGGGATTTGACATAACAGATTTGGGCTTGGTTCCTGGGGTCAGGATCCCATACAAGTTCAAAGTACCAACCTTTGAGAAATACAATGGCACTGCACTCCCGAAGACCCATCTTCAATCTTTCGTTGGGAGAATTGTTGCTCATACGGATGATGAAAAACTCTGGATGTACTATTTTCAAGACAGCTTGGTTGGAGCTTCTCTGGAATGGTATATGAAGCTTAACAGAGTCAATATCAAGAGTTAGAAAGATCTAGCAGAAGCTTTTGTGAGACAATATCAATATAATTTGGACATGGCTCCAAACCGCACGCAATTGCAGCACATGGCTCAGACTGCTAAGGAAGGTTTCAAAGAATATGCTCAGAGGTGGCGCCAGCTCGCTGCCAGAGTGCAACCACCGCTGCTAGAGAACGAAATGGCTGACATGTTTATGGGTACTTTGCAGGGTGTGTTTCTTGAAAGACTGGCGTCCAGTTCTGCCACTAAATTCAATGATATTGTTATTGCTGGAGAGAGGGTTGAGACCTTGCTGAAGATGGGGAAGATCCAAGATCCAAGTGCTAGCAGCTCTAATGGGGCGAGGAAAGCTTTCAGTGGACCTCCTAGAAGAAGAGAGGGTGAGACAAATGCTGTATTTGGCCGAGGACGGGGCCGTGGTTATAGAAGACCATATGAGCATGTGGCAGCAGTCACAATTCCTTCTGCTCCAGTGCAGATGCAACAACCTCCAGAACAACAACAACAACAACAACAACAACCCCGTACCAACTATCAGCAGAGACCTTATCAGCCAAGGCAAACTCACCCGGATAATAGGGTAATTGAGGCCATCCCTATGACTTATGCTGCTTTGCTTCCAAGACTGCTAGATTTGAACCTGATTCAACTGAGAACTTTGGCACCACCACCTCCTGGAGAGCTTCCAGTTGGTTATGATGTCTATGCACGATGCGTTTTCCACTCTGGAGCACCCGGGCACTCGACTGAGAAGTTCAGGACTTTGCATCACAAGGTTCAAGATCTTATAGACTCTAAAGCAATCAACTTTGCACCGCCGCCGAATGTTACTTCGAACCCTATTCCGAATCACGGAGGGGCAAGAATCAATGTTGTTGAGGGGGGTGACAAGTTGAGTCTTGTGCTGAGTATTGAAGAAGTGAAGACTCCTTTGAGGGTAGTAAAGGAGAGACTGCTGAATGGTCAGGTGTTTCCTGGTTGCTATTTTGATTGTGAAGACTGTCTGAATACTAAGAATGGCTGTGAGAAGCTGAAGTTGGGTTTGCAGGGTTTGATTGATGATGGATCCTTAGAGTTCAACAAAGTTGGTAATGATGAAGCTGATGATGTGTCAACAATTACCATATTCTATGATGAAGCTGACATGCCTGTCAGGAGAGAGCCTGTTACAATCTACGCTCCTGAGATCAGTCCCGTGACTATCACTGTGCCTGGGCCTGTTCCATACACAGATGATAAAGCCATTCCTTGGCATTATGGCTCAGATGTATATGTAGCTGGACAGAAGATTGAGAGAAAGACTGTTGCTGTGGACCCGACTATAGAGAATGTCGGAGGAGTTGGGGGTTTCACCAGAAGTGGTCGTTTATTCGCTCCCCCTGTGTTGAGAGGGGATCGTGAGGCTGAGGCTTCATCTAAGGCCAAAGGAAAGCAAGCTATGAATGATGAATCAACTACTCCTATGGCTGGGCAGGGTATATTTGAAAAAGAGGTCGAGTAATTCATGCGGATTATCAAAAAGAGTGACTATAACGTGGTTGATCAGCTGAACCAGACACCTTCCAAGATATCCATCTTATCACTGCTGATGTGTTCTCCCGCACACAGAGAGGCCTTATTGAAAGTTCTACAAATGGCCTATGTTCCTCAAGAAATCACTGTCAACCAACTTGAGGCTGTTGTAGGCAGTGTTAATGCAAGTCATGGCCTAGGCTTTACAGACAGAGACCTCACGTCAGAGGGCAGAAACCACAACAAAGCACTACATATCACTATGGAGTGCAAGGGTGTTGTGTTGTCGCATGTTCTTGTAGACACAGGCTCTTCCCTGAATGTGCTTCCAAAGAAGGCACTAATGAAGCTCATTGTTGATGGGATAGTCCTGAGACCAAGTGATCTGATTGTCAAAGCTTTTGATGGTTCGAGAAGATCAGTTTTTGGAGAGGTTGAGTTGCCCATCAAGATAGGCTCTCAAGATTTCAAAAGTGTTTTCTACGTCAAAGACATCCAGCCTGCGTACAGCTGTTTGTTGGGACGCCCGTGGATACATGCTGCTGGAGCTGTTACTTCAACCCTGCATCAGAAGCTCAAGTATGTGGTTGACGGCCAGGTCATCACAGTCTGCGGAGAGGAGGACATCTTCGTAAGCCACTTGTCATCGTTCAAGTATGTAGAGATGGATGTAGAAATCCATGAGACTTTATGTCAAGCCTTCGAAGCAGTCAACGTCAGCATCTTGACTCCTGTGGAGAAGGGCAGTGAGAAAGAGGGTACATCCATCCATTCTTATAGAGAAGCAAAGGAGGTTGTTCAATCAGGCAGTGCCCAAGGCTGGGGCAAGCTGTTGGAGCTAGAAAAGAAAGATGATAAGTTTGGCTTAGGATATCAGCCTAGTGGATCTACACCAAGTGGTAAAGCCATCACATTTACAAGTGCTGGGTTGCTCGACCGCAACCAGATCTGTGTGACAAGCCAAGATGGGGACAATGACGTTGACTGGGATAACTGGATTCACCCATGTGCGCCCGACGAGGAGCTAACAAATTGGTCTGCTGAAGAAATTGTTCAAGTCACCTGGCTCTCAGAGTAATTATTTTGTTTCCTTTTATTAGCATACTGCATTGTCAAATCCAACATTCTGCCCAAGATGCTTGGATCCATTGTATTGGGCCACCATGTTTTGTATTGCATCTTATTTTGCTATGAAATAAAAGGAAATTTTCAGACAAATTGTGTTCTCTTTCTTTGTTTTTAAAATTTTTCACAAAAATATAAAAATGGCAATGTGTTTTTTCAAAATGAGCAGATTCTGAATAAGCACATCATCTGTGCAGTGTTGATCATCCGGATTCCATTGATAACGTTCCTGCTATGACTATGCATGACTTTGACAATCCAGTCTACCAAGCTGATGAAGGGGTTGAGGAAGATGTCGCTCCCGATAAATGAGAATAACCCAAATAAAGGTACAGACGCGAACGGTCGGCGAAAGGAGGATGTGAGAACACACAAGAGTGAACTCACAGGAAAAGAAAAGAGTCGCCAGCTAGGCATTTTTATCCCGAAGGAAAGGTAATGCTGCATAAACCTAAGAAAAGATATGGATAAGACGGTTGCGAACCAGAGAGACTGAGAAAGGGGGTTGGTTACAACCTGGGAAGGTATTAGCACCCAGATTGTCCGTCGTACTCGACGGGATCCACGCTTAAGAGATTTGTGTTTTAAAGGGGTAGTGTCAGTGCAATTTGTGTATAAAAGAGCTGGAAAAGGATGTACAGGTGTCAGTGTGAGAGAAGTGAAGTGTATAAGTGAAGTGTCAGTGTAAGAACAAAGATGAAATGCTCATGATAATGAGGCTAAATAATAAGGCTAGAAGGAGGGGGAATATACAGAGACTTTTGTTCGATAACTGTTAAGTTATGCCTACGTATCCTCTCGTGCAATGAGGAAGTCAGAACACCGTAGTTCGACCCAAAGAGACTGAAAGATAAATTGACTTGTGAACTGCTTACTTGCCTATGCTCAAGTGTATGACCTGTCTGGCTCAGGTGCAAACTGTCTTGCATTAGACGGAAGAAGCAAGTTCTCGTTTATGAGTGAATGAGATGAGAAAAGAATCCCGGAGGAGACGATTATTGTTTGTTTTTGAGTTTTCAGTCTTTTATTGCTTTTGAAAGTTTGTCATAGATTAATGAGCTTAAGCCTAAACCAATGGGTTAGTAAACTCA
The DNA here is from genome assembly GCA_963966055.1 of Lathyrus aphaca. Classification (NCBI taxonomy): domain Eukaryota; kingdom Viridiplantae; phylum Streptophyta; class Magnoliopsida; order Fabales; family Fabaceae; genus Lathyrus; species Lathyrus aphaca. Next base: position 509,273,649 of record OZ014519.1, on the reverse strand, counting down.
TCACATCCTCCCTCTGATTAGGGGTAATGAGATTACCTTAAGTGTGAAGTCAGCTTCTCACACTTAATCACCTTTGATGCAGGATTAAGATCATTAACCTACTTGTGATTATTTAGATGTTTTTGGTGTTTTTGTTTAGTGTTGAGTAATGAGGTTAAGCCATAATCAAGGATTAAACAGACTCATTACACCATCCTAATAGAAGGATAATAGATGAGAATGTTTAAGCTGAGGAAAGCTCCTCAACTTAATCCATGATTAGGGATTAAACTCATGACAAAACAAGCCTTTGGTTAAGTGGATTTTAGTTAATGATATGATGATGAAGTGAGTTTTATGATTTGTAAGACAACTTGAGGGGGACTTGTCCATTAACACTAGGGTTAGTCCTTCTTAACCAATTAAGGAAGAATTAGAACCCTAATGCAAGGCCCAAGTTACAAGTGTGATGTCTTGATGATTATTAAGTGAATTGATTAAAGGATTTAAACACATTAAGGGTTTAACACTTAGGATTAAAGTTATACACTCCATCCTAATAGAAGGATGCAGGCATAAGCTTAATCACAAAGCCTTAAAGCCTATAGGGTTTAGTCCTGGATTATGGGATGAGAAGAGAAGACTCAAGGAGACACAAAGGTAAAACTAATGGGGGGACTAATCAAAAACCCTAATTATTGTCATGCTTGGTTGCTCCTAGGGTTTGTGAAGTTTAAGAGAAAGATCTTCAATGGAACCACCAGGAAGCAGATGAGAGGAGCAAAGAGAAGCAAAGTAATTTGCTTCATTCAAGAAGTCAAGTCACTTGAGGAAAGAAAGTAAGAAGAAGAAGAAAGAGCAAGCTCAATCCCAAACACATAACAAAATGCAGCATGGATGCATAAAAGAGATGAAAAGAAGTTGTGAGAAGTGAAGGCAAATTCACTTCTCAAAATTACTTACCACCTGAAAAGTTAGTGAAAGAAATGCAATGCAATGCAAGATGAGATGAAATGGCATGATGTAAACCAAAACCAGAAGCACATGCATGATGTTAATGATGCTATGGGATGATGCAAACATGAAACAAAGCATGGGGATGATCATACAAGCTTATGGATGCAAATGAAGCAAGTTAAGAACCATGATCATACATGAAATGTCATGAAATGCAAATGGCATACAACATGGAAAATGCAAGATGCAATGATCAAACATGCTTTCAATATGTCTTAAGATGTCACATGAACCAAATGGATGCACAAAATGCTATGGCAAGTCAAGGTATAAATACAAATGCAAGATGGATGCATATGGAAGCCCAAATTAGGGTTTATGATCAAAGCATCAAACAAAAACCAAAATCAGAAGCAAACATCAAGATAAAAAATTGAAAATGCATTCAAAGGAATCCTAAACCTATACTAACTCACTGCCCAAAGGAGAGGTTCCAACTCTTAACCTAATTAGGGTTATGAATTTCCTAAGTTTCCTAGGGTTTTTGGGTACCTTAACAAGAAAAAATGCCAAACAAATGGAAAATGTAAGATCAATTCATGCTAATTTAATCTCACAAACTACATGATATGCTAAACACAATGCAAAAAGAATCAAAGTCCAAATCTCAATGGTTAGGCAGAAATGATTTTTGGAAGTTTGGGTCAAAATAATGCCTTGAAATGATTTTATTTCCATGAAAAATTCTCAAAATGCATCAAGATCAAAAAGAAATTTGGTTTGAGGGTTGGACAATGTTTCTAAATGTTTTTAAAGGTTTCATGAATTTTTTGGTGATTTTTAAATACCTAAAAGCATTTTTAATTAATTAATTCTCATTAATTAATTAAAAATAAACTTTTAAATATTTAAAAATATTTTTTATATGCTAAAAATAAAAATAAAAATATTTTTGGTTTCTGAAAATTAATAAAAGTTTGTACAAAAAATTTCAGAATTTTTAAAATGGTTTTGCTATTTTAAAATAAATGAACAAAAGAAATACAAAATAAATGAATTAAAATTAAAATAAAAGAAAGTAAACGCATTGGACGGATCAGATTGAAACTGGGGAGAGGGCTGTTGACTGCGCGCGCAATCCTAAGGTCCACATTCAAACTTCCTAATTTCTGATTTATGAATTAATTAATCCAGATTAATAAAGTCAACTGGGATTAGGGCAAAATGAAGTGATCCTGGGCGTCCAAACACGCGCGAGTCAACACATCCAAGGGACCAAATTCAAACTTCATTAAACACAGGGATTAGCCCTAATTATTTTCAGGTGGCCGGAGAAGACCTCCGGTCGTCTTCTCCGGTGGGAACCCCACCTGAAAATTTCCAAAATCCTCAAAACTTCACTAAAACGAAAACTAAGAACCCAGAAATCGTCCCCACATCCCCCTGAATCAAAACCCTAACTCAAAACTCATTTATCTTTCATCAATCAACTGAATCGAAGCAAAACATTTTTTAGGGCAAAAGTTTCAGACATTGCATACATCCTGGTTTCTCAACCATTTTCAAAAATAATCACATATTCATGATCAGGGGAATGCATAGAAGCTATTAAGAACTTAAAATCATGCTTCTGGAAAAAAAAGTTCATGAAGCTACCTGAGTTTGAAGCTTTTCAGTCTGGAACTTTCTGACCCTTTCTCTTGTGCAAAACCACTCCTATGACTTCCCTTGTGCTTCTGAAAGGCTTGGAACAAATTTATTTGGGCTGGTTTGAGAGTTTGCAGAGGTTCTGTTCAAGGTGGTGTGGTGATCGTGTTTTTGATTCTTTGAGTTTCAGGCTGCTTTGAAGGTTGGTTTGTGTTCAGTGAAGCATGGTGAGATGATTGGTGAAGTTGGTTTGTGTGTTTGAGGCTTGTGCTGAGAGTTTCGAAAGCTTTTGCTCCAGAGGGTGAAAATGAGAATGCTGAGTTGTGTTGTGTTTCAGGCTTGCCTCTTGTTATGTTTAGCTTGCATTTGATTAACATAAACAATTGAGATTGGTCAGATGACATGATGTGTGCTTTATTGATTGGTATGGGTGCTTTTGCAAAAATGTCAACTTTGTGTAAGAGAAGCATGGGCCACTTGCTAGCCTAGTACAAGGAGGGTGTGCTGCGCAGCATGATGTGAGGAAGGGCCTAGGATTGATCAGCAAACTAGCCAGCAAGTGGATGAGAAGCTATCATGAGTTTTGCAACTTGCCTTGCCTTTGGTTCTTATGAAAGAAACTTGATCCATGGGCCATAAAACATGTGATTCCTTGGGTGCATTCTGAACTTTAAGTGTTGGGTGATCATGTTGTGTGGATTAGAAGTCCATTTGATGACTTAATTGGTCTTGAGAAGTGAATTTGCAACTTTGCCTCTTTGGTGATTTTTGCCAACTTTGACAAACCATAACTTTTGATCCAAAATGAATTAGGTCATGTTCTTGTACTTTTTGAAAAGGGAATGATCTATTCTACAACTTTCATGACCAAAGTTTTTCCATTTGAAGCTTTTTTTGAATCAAAAAGTAAGGGTTGAAAAAGTTGCCTAAAATGACAATTTCATTAAAAGTCAAACTTGCCCAAAAAGTCAACTTTGCAAAAGACTTGAAATTCTTCAATTTTGTGAACTTCCAACCTCTTCTATGATCAAATAAAGATCATATACAATCAAAATGATGAAGAACAACCTTTGGTTGGGTCATTGGGGGCCTCAGATGCCCTGATTTTGCACTGACTTGCTTGAAAAGTCAACTCTTGATCAGATGAATTTCCCAAGGAATTTCTTCATGAAAATTGATATGCATACTCCCTATACCATATAGAGACCAATAGAAACAAGAATGACCAAAAAATTTGGAGTTATGGCCTCTGAAACCAAAACCCTAATTTTAGGTCATCTGTGCAGTCAAACCTGGCTCTGCTTCCATACCATTCTCAGTTCTTGTGATTTTTTGACATTCTTGACTTTGAGAGGATATAATATGATATTAGAACATACATGGACCCCTTTGAAGTGTTTGATGTCCTTTGGAGTGGCTCAAGAAGCTCTTGGATTGCTCAGATCACAAACCCTAGATGCAGATGACTTTGAATCTATGCAGTGGATCAAAATTGTGGTATGAGATGTTATGATTGTGTTTATGCTTATGAAATGATCACAAGCCATGGTGTGAATGGGTGAGGGCAAATTTGGGGTGTTTACAGCTGCCCCTATTCAAACATGAGTTAGCTGTGCAGGATGTAAGCGACGGCTTATCAGGCAAACAAGATAACTTGTGGTTGAATACCAAAGACAGTCCAAAATTTGCACTCACAGAATGAAGAAGAAAAAGGATATAGATTGTAAAAGAAAATAAAGTATATTGTAAAGTATGGGCGACGGAGGACGACCGTCGAGCAGAGGACGGCTGCTGGGTAAAGAGCAATGACGGGGACGGCCGACATGCTGGAGAAAAGTGCGGGAAATAAAGTGATGACGGGGACGGCCGACACGCTGGGGATAAAAGGGGTTATGATGGGGACGACCAGCAAGAAAAGCTGTAAGATTCTCTGGGGATTAATGAAAAATGATAGGGACGGCCATCAAGTTCATAAAGCAAAGTAAACAACGATGGGGACGGCCATCGGGCTAAAAAGAAAAGGGACCACGACGGGGACGGCCATCGGGTTAAAGAATAAATGAAATAAACAGATGATGAGGTACGGTCATCAAAGGTGAAGGATGATCACCTAGCAGGGGACGGCTGCTCTGTTGGGGTTAAGATGAGGGACGGTCATCTAAGGTGGAGGACGACCACCTGGCAGGGTACGGCTGCCGAAAATATCGCGACATAGGACGAATGCCGGATAAAAGGTCAATGATGGGGACGGCCATCGGATGAGCATGATGGAGGACGACCATCAAGAGGTGGAGGACGACCACCTAGCAGGGGACGGCTGCTCTCAAGGTTTATCATGACGTAGGATGAACGCCAGATAACTAAAAATCAACAATGGGGACGACCATTGGATAAAATGATGAAAGACGATCATCAAAAGGTGAAGGACGATCACCTAGCAGGAGACGGCTGCTAAATATCACGACATAGGACGAATGTCGGATAAAAGGTCAACGATGGGGACGGCCATCGGATGAGCATGACGGAGGACGACCATCAAGAGGTGGAGGACGACCACCTAGCAGGGTACGGCTGCTCTCAGGGTTTATCATGACGAATGTCAGATAAAAAGAAATTTGTTTTACTGAGTAGTAAACACGGACGAGTGTTTACATCCAAGAAATAAAAGATATAAGTGTTTGGTATCGTGTATAAATTAAAGATGCGGACGAGCATCCTTAAGACTATGATACGGACAAGTATCAGGTAGAAACAAATACCGACACGCGTTCAGAGATGATGATACAGACGAGTATCAACTAGTTAACAAAGAACACGGACGAATGTTGAATCTGAAGGGACTCTTCTGGGGAATAGTAGACACAGACGAGTATCTATATTCGAGAAGACACAGTGTATAGATTAAAGATGCGGATGAGCATCCTTAAGACTATGATACGGACGAGTATCAAGTAGAAACAAACGCTTGACGCATGCTCTGAGATGATGGTACGGACGAGTACCAACTGGTTAACAAAGAACACGGACGAGTGTTGAATCTGTGGGGATACAAATGGTGTATACAAGATACGGACGAGTAAAATAAGTATGAGCAGTGTATATATAAGTGTTCCATCTGCTGGGGAGAGTGACACAGAGGAGTGTCAAAAAAAGAGAGGAGTATAGTATAAACAAGTATATGGTATACGAAGTGTTTGAGAGAATATGCTGGGAAAAGTGACACGGACGGGTGTTAAGAAAGTTATATATATATATATATATATATATATATATATATATATATATATATATATATATATATATCTGTATCTGCGAATGCAAAGGGGATACTTTGGCTTTCTGCTGGGGATATGACACGGACGGGTGCCACAAGGAGTATGTATTTGTATTGGTGAATGTGAGACAACTGCTTTTGCTGGGGATTCTGGGGGGTATTCTGTATATTGTTGAGGGGTTGATAATATTCACAAGCGTTTGATTCAGACCATGGCTTATGATTATGCTACATGTTTGATTTCTGCCGTAATGCTCCGTATTAAACGGAATGCTACGCTTTGTGGGGTGAATATGATGCGAATGCTATGATTATGCAAAAGATACCGATCCGGGATTCGGATCCCGTTGCTGCGAAGATCTCTGGTCGATCCGTCGGAGTGAACATCCCAGCTGGGGATAAGATCGTCGATAGATCTGATGAAATGATTCTGCTTGGGGAAATGGGTCAATGATAGACCTATTCCTGTAAATGAGGGACCCAGTTGGGGTTTGTAGAAGCTTTCGTCACTCTGTTGTGATTCCTTTGTGCGTTGCTCTTCTGGATAGAGGCTGAAACTCTGTGGGGAGATGGTTCCCCGGCTTTTGTACTTGACTGAGGAAGAATGATTGGTAACTCGGCTGGGGGAGCAACAAGTGGCAACTCGGCTGGGGAGCAAGCACTTGGGCGCTAAGACTGAGTGAGTGTTGATTCGCCAGCTTGCAGGGATGAAGTTTTCATGCCTCATGCTGCGCTTCGGATACCTGCAATCCTGCAAAGATAGAGAAACGTACAAGTAATCCCAAGGTATCCTTTGCCGGATTCCGTCATAGGAGTTAGACTCTTCTAAGAGTAAGTATATTCCCTGCAAGCACGCGCTTTATTTTTAAAGATAAACATCCGTATTCATGCAATCAGTTTAAGACATCAGACATTCTTTGCAAATAAAAATGTGCAAAACAAAACATGACTGAAAAATCTGATTTTATTAATTCAAGTGCCCTGAATTGGCAAGATACAGTCAAAGAAACATATCTCCTGAAATGAGGAGATTGTTACAAATTGGGAAACAAAATGCTGGCAATGTTGACGACGCTTCAAGGAGCTTCCCTCTTGCTATGACTCGTATGACTTTTGACGTTCTTCTCGTCTTGCTTTCTGAAGAAGGCTGATTCGGAAAGAGGCTTGATCCTTTTCAAAGCTTACCAAGTTGTAAGTGATACAGACGAATTCAAGATGCAATTGTTCGCTTATTCCCTTATTTTGCATGGATCGCCCTTTCGGGTTTTCAATCCATCGGGATACCCATTTTTTCCTGAGCTGTCCAATGCGGCTTTTCAACTCAGCGGGTGTACATTTTTGTTTATTTTCCATCATTTTTGCCCGAGTCTTTTATTCAGTTTTTGACTCGCCGGGATGCCCTATTTTTGCCTGGACTTACATTCTGTTTTTGTGTCCAGCGGGTCATTTTTATGCGAAGTATTTTTTAACTGCATCTGAATTCACAGGGGACGGGAAATCTTCACCATCCATGGTGCTGAGAATCAGTGCTCCACCAGAGAAAACTTTCTTTACCACGAATGGTCCTTCATAGTTCGGAGTCCATTTGCCCCTGTGGTCTGTATGAGGAGGGAGGATTCTTTTCAACACAAGATCTCCCACTTGGTACTCTCGGTGCCTGACTTTCTGATCGAAGGCTCTCTTCATTCTTTTCTGATACGACTGCCCATGACAGATTGCAGCCAATCTTTTCTCTTCAATCAGACTCAGTTGTTCGTATCGGGACCGGACCCATTCTGCTTCGTTCAGCTTAACATCCATCAACACCCTCAGAGAGGGTAACTCAACTTCAACAGGTAGGACTGCTTCCATACCATATACAAGCTGATACGGTGTTGCCCTAGTGGATGTCCTGATTGACGTGCGGTACCCATGCAAGGCAAACGGTAGCATCTCATGCCAGTCTTTGTACGTAACTACCATCTTCTGCACAATCTTCTTGATATTCTTATTAGCTGCCTCAACAGCGCCGTTCATCTTTGGCCTGTAAGGAGAAGAATTGTGGTGTTGGATCTTGAAGTCCCGGCATAGCTCTGCCATCATTTTGTTGTTCAAGTTGGAACCATTATCAGTAATGATTCGCTCGGGAACTCCGTATCGACAGATGATATCTCTCTTCAGAAATCTGGCTACCACTTGCCTTGTAACATTTGCATATGAGGCTGCTTCAACCCACTTGGTGAAATAGTCAATGGCGACCAGGATGAATCTGTGGCCATTTGAAGCAGTTGGCTCAATCTTGCCGATCATATCAATGCCCCACATGGCAAAGGGCCAGGGTGAAGACATTATATTCAAAGGATTGGGAGGCACATGCACCTTATCCGCATAAATCTGGCATTTATGGCATTTTCTGGCATAGGCGCAACAGTCGGCATCCATTGTGATCCAGTAATAACCTGATCTTAGCAATTTCTTAGCCATGGCATGCCCTCCTGCATGGGTACCAAAGGATCCTTCGTGCACTTCGTGCATCAACAAGTCTGCTTCTATTCTATCGACGCATCTGAGGAGTACCATATCAAAGTTTCTCTTGTATAGGGAACCATCAGTGTTCAGAAAGAAACTGCCAGCAAGCCTTCTCAAAGTCTTCTTATCATTGGAAGATGCCCCAGATGGGTATGTTTGATCCTCCAAGAAGCACTTAATGTCATGGAACCAAGGCCTATCATCTTTGACAATATCTGCCGCAAATACATATGCTGGTCTGTCAAGTCTGGACACTGAAATCTGCGGTACAAAGTTTGCAGCTTGAACTTTGATCATAGATGAAATGGTAGCCAGAGCATCTGCAAACTGATTCTCGTCCCGAGGGATATACTCAAGCTTGACCGTTGTGAAGAAAGTCAATAACCTCCTTGTATAATCCCTGTAAGGTATCAGATGATCCTGGTGTGTGTACCATTTGCCATTGGTTTGATTAACTACCAGAGCTGAATCTCCGAATACAGTCAATGTCTTGATCCTGAGGTCAATGGCTTCCTCAAGACCCATAATGCAAGCTTCGTATTCAGCTTCGTTATTAGTGCAGTTGAAGGTGAGTTTTGCCGAGAAAGGCATGTGAACTCCCTTTGGTGTAATAAGTACTGCACCGACACCACGACCATTCGTGTTAACAGCCCCATCAAACATCATAGTCCATTCTTCTTCTGGGTCAGGCCCTTCAGTGTGAACAGGCTCTTCATGATCTTTTGCTTTTATGAACATGATGTCTTCATCGGGGAAGTCAAATCTCATAGGCTGGTAGTCATCAATAGGTTGCTCAGCAAGATATTCAGACAATACACTGCCCTTGATGGCTTTCTGAGAGGTGTACTGGATGTCATATTCTGTGAGAATCATCTGCCATCTCGCAACCCGTCCGGTAAGAGCTGGCTTCTCGAAAATGTACTTGACTGGGTCCATCTTTGAGATCAATAAAGTAGTGTGGGTCAACATATACTGTCTCAGTCGGCGAGCAGCCCACGCTAAAGCACATCAAGTTTTCTCGAGCAGTGAATAACGTTGTTCACAGTCGGTAAACTTTTTGCTCAGGTAGTATATTGCATACTCTTTTCGACCTGACTCGTCATGCTGGCCCAGCACACACCCCATTGACTCTTCTAATACTGTCAAGTACATTATCAGAGGTCTTCCTTCAACTGGAGGCATAAGGATTGGTGGTTCTTGCAGGTATTCTTTGATCTTGTCAAAAGCCCTTTGGCAGTCTTCGTTCCACCTGACCGTCTTTTCTTTTCTTAACAGTTTAAACAAGGGTTCACAGGTTGCCGTAAGGTGAGATATGAACCTTGAGATGTAGTTCAATCTACCTAGAAACCCTCGAACTTCTTTCTCAGTCTTCGGTGCAGGCATCTCTTGAATGGCTTTGACTTTATCAGGGTCCACCTCAATCCCTTTTTCGCTTACAATAAAACCCAGCAGTTTACCAGATCGTACCCCGAATGTGCATTTGTTGGGGTTCAACTTCAGTTGGTACTTCCTCAGACGCTTGAATAGCTTCAGCAGATTTACCAGGTGGTCTTCTTCTGTGAGGGACTTGGCAATCATGTCATCCACATAACACTCGATTTCTTTATGGATCATATCGTGGAATAATGTTACCATAGCCCGTTGATATGTTGCACCAGCATTCTTCAATCCGAATGGCATCACTTTATAACAGAACGTGCCCTAGGGTGTGATGAAGGTTGTCTTCTCCATGTCTTCAGGTGACATCTTGATCTGATTGTATCCTGAAAATCCGTCCATGAAGGAGAATACCGAAAACTGAGCCGTATTATCAACCAATACATCAATGTGAGGTAATGGGAAATCATCTTTCGGGCTGGCTCTGTTCAGGTCCCGGTAGTCAACACACATCCTCACTTTGCTGTCCTTCTTAGGCACGGGTACTATATTAGCAACCCACGGTGGATAGCTAGTCACAGCAAGGAACCCGGCGTCCCACTGCTTTTGTACCTCTTCTTTTATCTTCATTGCCATATCCGGGTGAGTACGGTGCAACTTCTGTTTAACCGGTGGGCAATCTTCTCTCAAAGGCAGCTTGTGCATAACAATATCGGTGTCCAATCCTGGCATATCCTGATAAGACCAAGAAAACACATCCACATATTCTTGAAGCAGGTCAATCAGTTGTTTCTTCACTGAGTCTTGTAAGCAGGCCCCGATTTTAACTTCTTTCACATCTTCATCTGTACCAAGATTAATCGTTTCGACCTCCTCCTGATGAGGAGTGATAACCTTCTCCTCTTGTCTCAACAATCTGGCTAGCTCTTCAGGAAGCTCGTAGTCTTCTTCAACCCCTTCATCAGCTTGATTGATCGGATTGTCAGAGTCATACGAAATCATAGCCGTGCTGTTGTCGGTGCGGTCTGGAAGGCACTCTCTGCAAGGGTTCAGTTTGTTCATTTTAGTGATTGATTTTAATCTTGTTTAAAAAAAGTGAAATGAAGTTGTCATTTTGAAAACATTGCCATTTATTTTTTGTACAAAAAGAAAAATGGAAAAAACAGTGAGCGGAAAAGAAAAAGACTCATTTGCAAAAGATGTCTGATATTTCATTGATTAATCTTGTTGCACAAAAATTACAGATGGCCCGATTACAAAATGAGTCTTGTCATCTTGGGCAAGATGCAAGACTTGATGCATGCTTAAAAATATACAGGAAATAATAATTACTCTGCAGGAGTAACTCTTATAATTTCTTGGGAAGACCAGTTTGAGATACGGCTCCCCGGGATCCTTGGACGAATCCAGCTTTCCAGGTTGCGTTCATCTTCCGACTCATCTTCCAAGTTATTGACAGCATCGGGGGTGAGCATCCCCCCACTAACAAAGTTGGGCTTCTTAGCAGCCTCTGCTTGATCTTGTTGAGTTGGTTTGTAACCCAACCCAAATCTATCTTCTTTCTTTTCCACAGGCAACAGTTTGCCCCAGCCTTGAGCGTTTCCTTCTTCCACAACCTTCCGGGCTTGCTGGTAGGATGTCATGGAAGTCCCAAGCACAGCAGATGTTTCATTAATATTCAGGGCCTCAAACCCTTGACTCATTGTCTCGTGGATCTCCCCATCCATCTCAATGTATTTGTATGTAGCCAGATGGCTAACAAAAATATCCTCCTCTCCACAAATAGTAACGACTTGGCCCTCCCACTCGAATTTTAACTTCTGGTGAAGGGTAGACGTAACTGCGCCAGCGGCATGAATCCATGGTCTACCCAACAAACAGCTGTAGGCAGGCTGAATGTCCATCACGTAGAAGGTCGTTTTGAAAGTTTGTGGGCCAATCGTTACAGGCAACTCAATTTCTCCCAGAACTGATCTCTTAGAGCCGTCAAAGGCTCTTACTACCAAGCTACTAGGTCGTAATGCCAATCCTTCATATTCCAACTTCACAAGGGCTTTTTTAGGCAAGACATTGAGGGATGATCCTGTGTCTACCAGCACATGGGAAAGAACTGCACCTTTACATTCCATGGTAATGTGCAAAGCCTTGTTGTGATTGCGGCCTTCCGTAGTCAAATCAGTGTTGGTAAATCCTAGTCCATTACTAGCATTAACATTTCCAACTACAACTTCCAACTGATTGACGATGATCTCTTCTGGCACATAAGCTGCGTGTAAGACTTTGAGTAATGCGTTCCGATGAGCCTCGGAGCACATAAGCAATGATAGAATGGAGATCTTGGAAGGCGTCTGGTGAAGCTGGTCCACTATCTTGTAATCACTTTTCTTGATGATTCTCATGAATTCATCAACTTCTTGATCAAAAGGTGTTTTCAACGCTTCTCTAACAACTTGTTCTTCTTGCACCATGCTCTTCCCTTTTGCCTTGGCAGCAGCTTCTGCTTCAGCAGTAGGTCTTTGAATTTGCGGGGCAAAGAGACGTCCGCTTCGAGTGAAGCCTCCGCCTCCCCCCACATTGTCTATTTGTGGTGAAGAAGTTGATGATTCAAAAGTGATTTTCTGTCCTCCGTAGTATAGATCGGAGCCGTAATGCCAAGGGATGGCATTACTGCTTTCATAAGGTACTGGCCCAGGCACTGTGATAGTGACTGGACTGACGGCAGCTGCAGAGGGGACCATGATAGTCTGTGGATCATAGTATATTGTGACTGGTGCTCTGGTAGGAGTGGCATTTAGTGAGTTGTAAGCAGAATCATTGGCAGGATCATAATAAATTGTAACTGTTGAAACACTTGCATTGTTTGTTGCTGATGTTGTAGGAGACATTGCTGGAAGGATGGGTGTTTTTGTTGTAGGAGTTTCTGAATGAAGGGGTGCTGAAGTTGTAGAAGGGACGTTTGTTGATATTTGGTCCGTTGAAGTAACAGATGAAGCATTTGTTGATGAAACTGAAAAGTTGTTTGGAACAATGGTTGTTGCAGTTGTAGCAGATTCTGGAACTGTTGTTAAGGAGATTGTTGGATTGGTAGGTATTGATGTTGTGATTTGAAGCAGGCCACTCTGGATGAGACCATCTATGCCATCCCTCAAGTTATCACACCCATTCACTGAAATGTTGCAATAAGCACACCCTAGCTCACATCCCGGGAATATTTGACATTTAAGGAGTTAAGCTTTAATCTCCACCAAGGGTGTCCGAATCTGACCCACACTGGTTATCAAGTAAGACGGCTTGTCTTCTTCAATAGCATTGATTTTGGGACCACCATGGTGTGGCATAGGGTTCTTGTTAACATTTGGTGGTGGTGCGAAGTTTAGAGCTTTGGAATCTACCAAGTCCTGTACTTTCATGTGCAAAGCTCTGCACTTCTCTGTACTGTGACCAGGTGCATTTGAGTGAAAATCACATCTGGCGCTGGCGTCATAATTTCTGGGTAGACTGGTAGGATCTGGAGGTGCCAATGTCCTTAGCTCAACCAGGTTGAGTTTTAGGAGTTGTGGCAATAATGTGGCATAGGGCATAGGGATCGGATCGATCACCCTATTGGCCTGAGAAGGTCTCTGTTGAAATGGTCTTTGCTGATTGTTGTTGTTGGTGTTGCTGTTGTTATAATTTCTCTGAGGAGGATAATGAGTTTGTTGCTGGTAATTCTGTTGCTGAGGTTGATAAGCTGGTTGAGGATGAATTGGAGCGGGAATGGTGACTGCTGCCACAGACCTATGAACATATTGGGGTCTGCCCCTGTTGGTATGGATAGCATTGGTTTCACCAGTCCTTCTTGGGCCTACAAAAGGCTTTCTTGGGTTGCTGGATGAGCTGGCACCGTTGTCAGAAATTTTACCCATCTTTAATAGGCTTTCAATTCTTTCCCCGGCTATGACTACATCAGCAAAGCTAGTGGAAGAAAAGGCAGCCAGCCTGTCAATGTATGTTCCTTGGAGGGTGTTCATAAACATATCAGCCATCTCCCTCTCTGACATGGGTGGCTGGACAGAAGCAGCAAGCTGTCTCCACCTTTGAGCGTACTCCCGGAAGCTTTCCCTGGATGATTGTGACATCCCCATCAGGAGGGTCCTGTTGGGAGCCATATCCAAGTTGTACTGGTATTGTCTGATAAAGGCCTCAGCCAAGTCCTTCCAGCATCTAATGGTTGCTCTGGTCAGATGAGAGTACCATTCCCTTGAAGCTCCTGTTAAGCTATCCTCAAAATAAAACATCCATAGCTTTTCGTCCATGGTATATGCCTTCAGCCTCCCCAGAAAAGACTGTAAATGGGTCCGGGGACAGGAAGTCCCGTTATACTTCTCAAAGCATGGTGGTTTAAATTTGTGGGGAATCCTGACCCCGTCCACTAGACCCATGTCCATGACATCAAAGCCCAAAGAATTCTGGGACTCCAGGGACCTCAGTTTCTCAGCAATCTCATCTAGCCTTCTGTCATAGGCTTCCTCCCCAGCTCCCATCACTGTGAATTGATCTTCCTGGGGGTCTTCTTGCAGCACTCTACCTGCAGTGGCAGTCCCTTGCACATTAACAGGGATGTTGATCTCTGGATGCAGGTGGGGTCCATAGACTGGGGGATTAACATGAGGTTGAACTCTCTCATTGTTACTTGTCCCAGCAGTCCCTGGATGAGGGTCTTCCTGATTCCTTCCCTCTACTAGTGCTCTTAACCTCTCTTGGCTTTGAGCCATATTATTCATCACCTCCATAAACTGTGTCATCTGATTCCTCATTTCCAACCTTTCGTTGGCCATTTGATTCCTGACCTCTGTAAGGTCCTGCTGTACTTGGTCCATTTGTATACCCGAAAGGTTGTTGCGGGTTGGATATCTGTGTGGACGGTTGAGTGGAAACATCCGACGTCGAGCAATAGTTCCTGAGATCACAACAGAGTTAGAAACAAAAAAAACAAAAACCTACAAAACAAAACAAAAGGTTAGCATGCAATGCAGTATGCTTATTTGTATCCAAGGTATCCGACTTGGCACTTGGTTTTGACCTTTCCAGACCCTTGAAGAATATGCTTGTGATGTTGCTTGAAGAGCTCAGATAAAACAAAACAACACATATATTACAAAAAGTAAATGATACATAGTTTGTTTCTTTTACAATATATGCCCTCTGAGGGGTCAAAAATACAACATAAAGAAAAGAAAAGTACAATGAAATGAACGCAACAACAAGCAAAAGTCAGACACCAAGACCAAACTCATCCTCCTGAACTTCCTTTAGAAGTGCTTCAGTCACAGGATCAACCGGACGCTCTGTAAGGTTCCTGATAAGGAGGTTCCTTGTAGCAACAGCTGCAGTTAGCTTCTTGTGTTGACTTTGGTCCTTTGACCTCTTCACACCAGCTCTAATCTTCAATTCTGAGATCTCTCTCTGGGCTGCTGCCAGGGCTTCCTGTTGCTCAATCTTATCCTGAGTCCTCTTATCCTCCTGAGTGCGAGCTTCGGTGATCCTGACCCACCTAGCTTGACTCTCCTTCAGATACAAATCAGTCCTAGCTCTCTGGAATTGGGCCTCTTTGCAGGCATTCTTCAAAATCTGTTCTCCAGCCCTAGACTTCTTAATGTAATCCTCTGACTTCTCAATTCTGGCTAGATGCTCCACCTTTAGCTTTTCTAACCTCTCAATGTCCAAGCGACCATCACTCCTCTCCCAGAGGGTCTTCTGTAGAGCCTGAGTCAGTTTCTCATTTCTCTCTTTCAATTTCTCAAACCCCTCTAAGCTGACAGTTGCTGGAGGTGGTGCTGTGGGGGGTCCAGGCACATCTTCAAGGGTGAAGGGCATTCCAGAAACTTGAGCCCTGGCATGAGACCACTCATAGTACTGTGCTGAGGCCACATTGTTGCATCTTCCAAGAATGGTTACCCCCTTAGTCTGGACATTGTCCCAAGCCCAGGATGCTTGCCTGACAATAGCCAGATTAGTCTTGATCTCACAATAAAGGGTCTCAGCTAGATCTTGTGCTCTAGGAGGGTGGACTAATGCATAGCCCAGTTGTCTTTTGAATAGCAGAGGGTTGTAATTGATGCAACCCTTCACTCCTATCAGAGGCACATTGGGAAATTGCCCGCAACTAGTAATGATGTCTCTGCCCTTGGTGCTCTGAGTGCACCACCTGATGTCATCTGAGGTTAGAGCAACAAGCCTCCTAGCCCAATTTTTCTGCTGGTGAGGGTTCAAGAATGCATCAGTCTTTGGCAAATGTTTGAGCAGCCAAGTATGGAACA
Source organism: Lathyrus aphaca (assembly GCA_963966055.1). Lineage (NCBI taxonomy): Eukaryota > Viridiplantae > Streptophyta > Magnoliopsida > Fabales > Fabaceae > Lathyrus > Lathyrus aphaca. The sequence continues at coordinate 509,257,608 of OZ014519.1, read as the reverse complement.
AAGGAGCACAGCATCTCACCAGTCTTCCCCTTTGTTTTTCATTCCTCTGGTGGACAGAGTAGTAAAGATCTCCCAGTAAGGTGGGCACTGGGTTCCTCAGGATGAAAAGATGGATTGCATTCTTGCTAAAAAACTTAGGCTCATCTGCAAAAAGTATGATCCCATATATGCTAAGGGCCAACAAAGCACAAACTGCCTTCCACTCCCCCAAGGAGGCCTTCAGAATAGCCTGAGAGGTCAAGAAATCCAGATGAAAACCAGAGACTCCAGCTTTGGTAGTCATATTTTGCCCAATCAGAACTGGTTCCAGATGCAATGCCTTTGCTATCTCTTCATTACTAGGGAATGCCATCTCAGGGTTGAAGGGGATTCCACCCCTGACAGGTACACCAACCAGTGATGAATATTCTTCCAACAAGGGTCCCAACTGAAAATTCTGGAAGGTGAAGCACCTCAGAGGGGGATGATAGAACTGCAGGCAAGTATGAATCAAGCTCCACTGCGAAGGGTCCAAATCCATAACCACATCAAGGATTCCTCCATAATGTTCTCTGAATAGTGGTATATGGTTTGGAGTAATCAGGGTTTGAATCTTCCTGATGCTAGCCAACCTAGGCTCAAAGAAATGATAGGAGATGTTACTCTTCTTAGGTGCCATGTTGTTGAAGAAGAACTGAGGCAGATGCTGAGAATAACACTGAAGATGGGCCACTGACAGGCTGAGACTGGTGATGCAGGTGACTGAAGCAGGTAGCTGATAGCTGGAGTAAGTACTGATGAAGATAGGTCTATGCTGAAGAAGGGGTCAAAACCAAGCCAAAATGTATGTTGGATACCCTGAAAAACAAATAAACACATGTTAAAATGATGCAATGAGGATGTATGCAAATGATATGCAAGGGTTTGTGACTGAGCTGGATCTGATTAAATGCCTTGATATAGGTCCATGTATGTTCAAGAAATCCAGATGGAGGTTCATAAGTCCAGTAACCAAGGTGGGGGACTCAAATAAAGAGTCACATGTCCAGGGTTAAAAATCACAAGAACTGTCCCAACATGGAGTACTCTTAATCAAACAAAGTAACAAGGTATGCTGAGGTCAAGGGTACCTGCAAACCTGTAAACAGCCCAACCCCCTCACAGGTGGTGTTCTAAAACAAGGATCCTCAGACTTGGATCAGTTATGAGAAGTGTAAACACTTCTAACCCGAAGGTACAGTGTTTACAATAACCATAAAAGATCCTCCTCTAATTCACCTCAGTTTCTGAAGGTCAATACTAAAGGTCATCCAGACTTAGCAGGCTTCCCAGATAGCCCTAGCACTACAGGAAATCTGTAGCACAGAGTTCTCAAGAAGAAACCCATATCTGAACCGTGTTTCATATTCCCGCACCAGACCGAAATGGAATGGGAAAGAACATGAACCACTCTAGCCTAGGTGTCACTCAGGTCCCAGGTATAGGACCTCAACTCTCAGTAGAACACCCACCCACCAAAGCAACAAAACAGATCCAGCCAGCACAGTATGACAGTATGATATATGTAAAGCTATAAAGAAAGCAATAAAACAACTGTACATAAAGCAAAAATAAATACAAATACAAACACAAATAGAACATAACACCCCAGTAAACACAAATCAAACAAGCGCTAGGAGGAACCCACAAAAAGAACCAGAAGCCCTGGTTACAGTATAAGAGTCCCCAGCAGAGTCGCCAAGCTGTCGCTCCCGATAAATGAGAATAACCCAAATAAAGGTACAGACGCGAACGGTCGGCGAAAGGAGGATGTGAGAACACACAGGAGTGAACTCACAGGAAAAGAAAAGAGTCGCCAGCTAGGCATTTTTATCCCGAAGGAAAGGTAATGCTGCATAAACCTAAGAAAAGATATGGATAAGACGGTTGCGAACCAGAGAGACTGAGAAAGGGGGTTGGTTACAACCTGGGAAGGTATTAGCACCCAGATTGTCCGTCGTACTCGACGGGATCCACGCTTAAGAGATTTGTGTTTTAAAGGGGTAGTGTCAGTGCAATTTGTGTATAAAAGAGCTGGAAAAGGATGTACAGGTGTCAGTGTGAGAGAAGTGAAGTGTATAAGTGAAGTGTCAGTGTAAGAACAAAGATGAAATGCTCATGATAATGAGGCTAAAGAATAAGGCTAGAAGGAGGGGGAATATACAGAGACTTTTGTTCGATAACTGTTAAGTTATGCCTACGTATCCTCTCGTGCAATGAGGAAGTCAGAACACCGTAGTTCGACCCAAAGAGACTGAAAGATAAATTGACTTGTGAACTGCTTACTTGCCTATGCTCAAGTGTATGACCTATCTGGCTCAGGTGCAAACTGTCTTGCATTAGACGGAAGAAGCAAGTTCTCGTTTATGAGTGAATGAGATGAGAAAAGAATCCCGGAGGAGACGATTATTGTTTGTTTTTGAGTTTTCAGTCTTTTATTGCTTTTGAAAGTTTGTCATAGATTAATGAGCTTAAGCCTAAACCAATGGGTTAGTAAACTCATCACATCCTCCCTCTGATTAGGGGTAATGAGATTACCTTAAGTGTGAAGTCAGCTTCTCACACTTAATCACCTTTGATGCAGGATTAAGATTATTAACCTACTTGTGATTATTTAGATGTTTTTGGTGTTTTTGTTTAGTGTTGAGTAATGAGGTTAAGCCATAATCAAGGATTAAACAGACTCATTACACCATCCTAATAGAAGAATAATAGATGAGAATGTTTAAGCTGAGGAAAGCTCCTCAACTTAATCCACGATTAGGGATTAAACTCATGACAAAACAAGCCTTTGGTTAAGTGGATTTTAGTTAATGATATGATGATGAAGTGAGTTTTATGATTTGTAAGACAACTTGAGGGGGACTTGTCCATTAACACTAGGGTTAGTCCTTCTTAACCAATTAAGGAAGAATTAGAACCCTAATGCAAGGCCCAAGTTACAAGTGTGATGTCTTGATGATTATTAAGTGAATTGATTAAAGGATTTAAACACATTAAGGGTTTAACACTTAGGATTAAAGTTATACACTCCATCCTAATAGAAGGATGCAGGCATAAGCTTAATCACAAAGCCTTAAAGCCTTTAGGGTTTAGTCCTGGATTATGGGATGAGAAGAGAAGACTCAAGGAGACACAAAGGTAAAACTAATGGGGGGACTAATCAAAAACCCTAATTATTGTCATGCTTGGTTGCTCCTAGGGTTTGTGAAGTTTAAGAGAAAGATCTTCAATGGAACCACCAGGAAGCAGATGAGAGGAGCAAAGAGAAGCAAAGTAATTTGCTTCATTCAAGAAGTCAAGTCACTTGAGGAAAGAAAGTAAGAAGAAGAAGAAAGAGCAATCTCAATCCCAAACACATAACAAAATGCAGCATGGATGCATAAAAGAGATGAAAAGAAGTTGTGAGAAGTGAAGGCAAATTCACTTCTCAAAATTACTTACCACCTGAAAAGTTAGTGAAAGAAATGCAATGCAATGCAAGATGAGATGAAATGGCATGATGTAAACCAAAACCAGAAGCACATGCATGATGTTAATGATGCTATGGGATGATGCAAACATGAAACAAAGCATGGGGATGATCATACAAGCTTATGGATGCAAATGAAGCAAGTTAAGAACCATGATCATACATGAAATGTCATGAAATGCAAATGGCATACAACATGGAAAATGCAAGATGCAATGATCAAACATGCTTTCAATATGTCTTAAGATGTCACATGAACCAAATGGATGCACAAAATGCTATGGCAAGTCAAGGTATAAATACAAATGCAAGATGGATGCATATGGAAGCCCAAATTAGGGTTTATGATCAAAGCATCAAACAAAAACCAAAATCAGAAGCAAACATCAAGATAAAAAATTGAAAATGCATTCAAAGGAATCCTAAACCTATACTAACTCACTGCCCAAAGGAGAGGTTCCAACTCTTAACCTAATTAGGGTTATGAATTTCCTAAGTTTCCTAGGGTTTTTGGGTACCTTAACAAGAAAAAATGCCAAACAAATGGAAAATGTAAGATCAATTCATGCTAATTTAATCTCACAAACTACATGATATGCTAAACACAATGCAAAAAGAATCAAAGTCCAAATCTCAATGGTTAGGCAGAAATGATTTTTGGAAGTTTGGGTCAAAATAATGCCTTGAAATGATTTTATTTCCATGAAAAATTCTCAAAATGCATCAAGATCAAAAAGAAATTTGGTTTGAGGGTTGGACAATGTTTCTAAATGTTTTTAAAGGTTTCATGAATTTTTTGGTGATTTTTAAATACCTAAAAGCATTTTTAATTAATTAATTCTCATTAATTAATTAAAAATAAACTTTTAAATATTTAAAAATATTTTTTATATGCTAAAAATAAAAATAAAAATATTTTTGGTTTCTGAAAATTAATAAAAGTTTGTACAAAAAATTTCAGAATTTTTAAAATGGTTTTGCTATTTTAAAATAAATGAACAAAAGAAATACAAAATAAATGAATTAAAATTAAAATAAAAGAAAGTAAACGCATTGGACGGATCAGATTGAAACTGGGGAGAGGGCTGTTGACTGCGCGCGCAATCCTAAGGTCCACATTCAAACTTCCTAATTTCTGATTTATGAATTAATTAATCCAGATTAATAAAGTCAACTGGGATTAGGGCAAAATGGAGTGATCCTGGGCGTCCAAACACGCGCGAGTCAACACATCCAAGGGACCAAATTCAAACTTCATTAAACACAGGGATTAGCCCTAATTATTTTCAGGTGGCCGGAGAAGACCTCCGGTCGTCTTCTCCGGTGGGAACCCCACCTGAAAATTTCCAAAATCCTCAAAACTTCACTAAAACGAAAACTAAGAACCCAGAAATCGTCCCCACATCCCCCTGAATCATAACCCTAACTCAAAACTCATTTATCTTTCATCAATCAACTGAATCGAAGCAAAACATTTTTTAGGGCAAAAGTTTCAAACATTGCATACATCCTGGTTTCTCAACCATTTTCAAAAATAATCACATATTCATGATCAGGGGAATGCATAGAAGCTATTAAGAACTTAAAATCATGCTTCTGGAAAAAAAAGTTCATGAAGCTACCTGAGTTTGAAGCTTTTCAGTCTGGAACTTTCTGACCCTTTCTCTTGTGCAAACCACTCCTATGACTTCCCTTGTGCTTCTGAAAGGCTTGGAACAAATTTATTTGGGCTGGTTTGAGAGTTTGAAGAGGTTCTGTTCAAGGTGGTGTGGTGATCGTGTTTTTGATTCTTTGAGTTTCAGGCTGCTTTGAAGGTTGGTTTGTGTTCAGTGAAGCATGGTGAGATGATTGGTGAAGTTGGTTTGTGTGTTTGAGGCTTGTGCTGAGAGTTTCGAAAGCTTTTGCTCCAGAGGGTGAAAATGAGAATGCTGAGTTGTATTGTGTTTCAGGCTTGCCTCTTGTTATGTTTAGCTTGCATTTGATTAACATAAACAATTGGGATTGGTCAGATGACATGATGTGTGCTTTATTGATTGGTATGGGTGCTTTTGCAAAAATGTCAACTTTGTGTAAGAGAAGCATGGGCCACTTGCTAGCCTAGTACAAGGAGGGTGTGCTGCGCAGCATGATGTGAGGAAGGGCCTAGGATTGATCAGCAAACTAGCCAGCAAGTGGATGAGAAGCTATCATGAGTTTTGCAACTTGCCTTGCCTTTGGTTCTTATGAAAGAAACTTGATCCATGGGCCATAAAACATGTGATGCCTTGGGTGCATTCTGAACTTTAAGTGTTGGGTGATCATGTTGTGTGGATTAGAAGTCCATTTGATGACTTAATTGGTCTTGAGAAGTGAATTTGCAACTTTGCCTCTTTGGGCATGACTTGAAATTTAGTGATTTTTGCCAACTTTGACAAACCATAACTTTTGATCCAAAATGAATTAGGTCATGTTCTTGTACTTTTTGAAAAGGGAATGATCTATTCTACAACTTTCATGACCAAAGTTTTTCCATTTGAAGCTTTTTTTGAATCAAAAAGTAAGGGTTGAAAAAGTTGCCTAAAATGACAATTTCATTAAAAGTCAAACTTGCCCAAAAAGTCAACTTTGCAAAAGACTTGAAATTCTTCAATTTTGTGAACTTCCAACCTCTTCTATGATCAAATAAAGATCATATACAATCAAAATGATGAAGAACAACCTTTGGTTGGGTCATTGGGGGCCTCAGATGCCCTGATTTTGCACTGACTTGCTTGAAAAGTCAACTCTTGATCAGATGACTTTCCCAAGGAATTTCTTCATGAAAATTGATATGCATACTCCCTATACCATATAGAGACCAATAGAAACAATAATGACCAAAAAATTTGGAGTTATGGCCTCTGAAACCAAAACCCTAATTTTAGGTCATCTGTGCAGTCAAACCTGTCTCTGCTTCCATACCATTCTCAGTTCTTGTGATTTTTTGACATTCTTGACTTTGAGAGGATATAATATGATATTAGAACATACATGGACCCCTTTGAAGTGTTTGATGGCCTTTGGAGTGGCTCAAGAAGCTCTTGGATTGCTCAGATCACAAACCCTAGATGCAAATGACTTTGAATCTATGCAGTGGATCAAAATTGTGGTATGAGATGTTATGATTGTGTTTATGCTTATGAAATGATCACAAGCCATGGTGTGAATGGGTGAGGGCAAATTTGGGGTGTTTACAGAAGACTGTGACCTCCCTGAAGAATTGGTCAGATTGTTGAAACAAGAGGAACGGGTTATTCAGCCTCATCAAGAAGAAATTGAGATCATCAACATTGACAGTGAAGAGGTGAAGAAAGAGATCAAGATTGGGGCCAGTCTGCAGGCCGACGTCAAGAAAGAGTTGATCAGTATGCTGAGAGAGTATGTGGATATCTTTGCTTGGTCATATCAAGATATGCCAGGTTTGGATACCGACATCGTTGTACATAAGCTGCCTCTGAGAGAGGACTGTCCTCCTGTGAAGCAGAAATTGAGAAGAACTCGCCCTGACATGGCGATGAAGATCAAAGAGGAGGTTCAGAAGCAATGGGATGCCAGTTTCCTTGCTGTGACTAGTTACCCACCTTGGGTAGCTAACATTGTACCTGTACCAAAGAAGGACGGTAAGGTCCGGATGTGCGTTGACTACCGGGATTTGAATAGAGCAAGCCCAAAAGATGACTTTCTGTTACCACACATTGATGTGTTGGTAGAAAATACTGCTCAATTCTCGGTATTTTCCTTCATGGATGGTTTCTCCGGATATAACCAGATTAAGATGGCGCCGGGAGACATGGAGAAGACAACGTTCATTACCCCGTGGGGTACATTCTGCTATAAGGTCATGCCCTTTGGTTTGAAGAACACCGGGGCAACTTATCAACGGGCGATGGTCACATTGTTCCATGACATGATATACAAGGAGATTAAGTGTTATGTGGACGATATGATTGCTAAGTCCCGAGACGAAGAAGAGCATCTGGTCAACCTGAAGAAGCTGTTTGATAGGCTGATCAAGTACAAGCTGAGGTTGAATCCAAACAAGTGCACTTTCGGAGTGCGTTCCGGGAAACTGATGGGTTTCATTGTTAGTCAGAGAGGAATTGAGATAGATCCTGCTAAAGTAAAAGCTATTCAAGATATGCCTGCACCGAAGACAGAAAAAGAAGTGCGCGGGTTTTTAGGGAGGTTGAACTACATTTCTCTGTTCATATCTCATCTAACGGCCACGTGCGAGCCAATATTCAAACTGCTAAGAAAAGAGCAAACGGTCAGGTGGAACGATGACTGCTAAAGAGCTTTCGACAAAATAAAAGAATATTTGCAGGAGCCTCCAATTCTAATGCCTCCAGTAGAAGGAAGACCTTTAATCATGTACTTGACCGTGCTAGAAGGGTCAATGGGGTGTGTTCTAGGCCAACATGACGAGTCTGGTCGAAAAGAGTACGCTATTTATTACCTTAGCAAAAAGTTTACCGACTGTGAATCCCGATACTCACTGCTCGAGAAAACTTGCTGCGCTTTGGTATGGGCTGCTCGCCGACTGAGGAAGTACATGTTGACTCATACCACACTGCTCATTTCCAAAATGGATCCTGTCAAGTACATCTTTGAGAAACCAGCGTTGATCGAAAGGGTTGCTAGGTGGAAGATGATTTTAACTGAATACGACATCCAGTATACTTCTCAGAAAGCCATCAAGGGAAGTGTATTGTCGGATTACCTTGCACAGCAACCTCTTGAAGATGATTATCAGCCAATGAAGTTTGATTTCCCTGATGAGGACATCATGTACCTCAAAGCAAACGATTATGAGGAACCACTTCCGGAAGAGGGGCCAGACCCCAAATCCAAATGGAAGTTGATGTTTGATGGGGAAGTCAATATCAATGGTCGTGGAGTTGGTGCCGTACTCATTACTCCCGAAGGTGTTCACTTACCCTTCGCTGCCAGAATTACATTTGGTTGCACCAACAATGAAGCGGAATACGAGGCATGCATAATGGGAATAGAGGAGGAAATTAATCTTCGGATTAAGAACCTCGATATATTCGGAGATTCAGCCCTCGTCATTAACCAAGTTACCGGCAAGTGGTATACGCATCAAGAGCATCTAATTCCATACAGGGATTATGCTAGAAAACTGTTGACGTTCTTCACGACAGTTAAACTTCAGTACATACCACGTGATGAAAATCAGTTTGCCGACGCATTGGCCACTCTTTCTTCGTCAATCAAATTTTTGTGTTGGAACTATGTGCCCAGATTGACATATCCAGGCTTGACGCTCCAGCTCATGCCTTCTCTGTAGACGCCGTGTCTGATGAGAAACCGTGGTATTGTGATATCAAGTTATTCCTGGAAAAGCAAGAATACCCAACTGGGGCATCTTCCAATGACAAGAAGACCTTGAGGCGACTTGCTGCTAGCTTCTTCTTGAACACAGATGGAGTTTTGTACAAGATAAACTTTGACATGGTCTTGCTCAGATGCGTGGATAGACACGAAGCAAGCCTGTTGATGCAGGAAGTCCACGAGGGATCTTTCGGTACCCATGCAGGAGGGCATGCTATGGCTAAGAAATTGCTGAGATCAGGGTATTACTGGATGGCAATGGATGCAGACTGTTGTTCATTCGCTCGTAAGTGCCACAAGTGCCAGATATATGCAGACAAAGTGCATGTTCCTCCTAGACCGCTCAACGTTATGTCATCTCCTTGGCCCTTTTCTATGTGGGGCATTGACATGATCGGGAAGATAGAGCCTACTGCTTCAAATGGTCATCGCTTCATCTTGGTCGCGATTGATTACTTCACCAAATGGGTGGAAGCAACATCTTATGCCAACGTCACTCGTCAAGTGGTGGCAGGATTTCTGAAAAGGGATATCATATGCAGATACGGAGTGCCGGAAAGGATCATTATCGACAATGGTTCTAATCTCAATAACAAGATGATGGCAGACTTGTGTCGGGACTTCAAGATACAGCATCACAATTCTTCTCCTTACCGACCAAAGATGAATGGTGCGGTAGAGGCAGCTAACAAGAATATCAAGAAGATTGTGCAGAAAATGGTTGTCACTTACAAGGATTGGCATGAGATGTTACCATTCGCGTTGCATGGGTACCGAACGAAAGTCAGGACGTCAACAGGGGCAACTCCCTTCTCTCTGGTATATGGTATGGAAGCAGTCCTGCCTGTTGAAGTAGAGATTCCTTCATTGCATGTGATGATGGACGTAAAGCTTGATGAGGCTGAATGGGTACGTGCTCGTTACAATCAGCTATGTCTAATTGAGGAAAAGAGATTAACGGCTATCTGTCATGGTCAGCTTTATCAGAGGAGAATGAAGCGTGCATTCGACCAACGAGTACGCACTCGAGAGTATCAAGTGGGAGAGCTTGTGCTGAAGAGGATCGTTCCTCCAGGTTCAGATCACAGGGGCAAGTGGACCCCAAACTACGAAGGACCATTCATAGTGAAGAAAGTCTTCTCAGGAGGAGCACTGATGCTCACCACTATGGATGGAGATGACTTCCAATCCCCTGTTAACTCGGACGCAGTTAAAAAATACTTCGCATAAAAAGACCCGCTGGACACAAAAACAGAATTATAGTCCAGGCAAAAAAAGGGCATCCCAGCGAGCTAAAAACAGAATAAAAAGCTCGGGCAAAAGTTAGGGAAATAAATAAAAACAAATGTACACCCGCTGAGTTGAAAAGCCACATTGGACAACTCAGGCAAAAAAGGGTATCTCGGTGGATTGAAAACCTGAAAGGGCGATCCACGCAAAACTAGGGAATAAGCGAACAACTGCGATCCGAGTAATCTGAACCACGTCATTGTTTCGTACAACTTGACAATATCAGAAGGATAGGAAACAGTCCCCTCATCTTCTCAGAAAGCAAAAGCAGAACGGAGAGTCTCGAAGACATGCTGGTCATAGCAGAAATGGAACTCCTTGGAATGCCGTGCACATTGCCATTAGGATAGTTTCTTTTCTCAATTTTTACAGTGGCTACCTCTTTCCAGGTGGTTGCTTCCTGATGTAAATCTTTGCCTATTCAGAGGCCATTCAATAAAAAGAATATTCAGTCAAAAAGCTGTGTTGTGTTTATTTTTGTTTGCAAAATGTCCTGAATTTTTAGCAAAAATAACATTGCATCTGAACATGGTGATAATTTTAAAAAAAGAAAATGACATGCAGGGAAACTGTAACCCTCTTTGAGTGTCGGGTGACTATGGATGAACAGATCATACCATGCAAGTCCCTGGGGCACACTTGTGTTTTCTTTTGATGCAGGTTGCAGGATGGCATCACATTTTCCCCAAGCAATTTACTCTTCCCCAGTAGAGTGTCTCCCCAAGCAGAGATTTCTTTCCCCAGCAGGTATCTGAAAGCCTGACATCTCCAGCATAGATTTTCTCCAGCTAAGCCTTGGCAGCAGCCCAAGCAGTTTCTTCTTCCCCAATGAAGTAGTAGTCCATTCTTCCTTAGTGGAGTATGCCCAGCAGGTATCTGAAAGCCTGACATCACCAGGGTTAGAATTATCATAATTCTATCCCCAACAAGAGTCTTTCCTGGCCAGAGCATTGAACCAGCAGATGCTCTTCCCCAGCTAGAGTATTGTTGATGCATCTTTCCAGCCAAGTCTGAAGATGATCCTGTCCCCACAGAGTTCATATGTGATCTACACTTCCGTTAGTGAGATATTCCCCAGCGAAGTGGCCATACTTTTGGGTAATTTGATGATACAGTCAGGTATTCATCACCTCAGTCAGAGTGAGGTACTCAGACCTCTTAACTTGTTGTCCCCTGCAGAGTTGTAACTCTTGTGGCCAATCAGGCATTCGTTTGTTGCTCGTCTGCAATCCTCAACACTCGTCTGTGTTGTCCCTAAGCAGAGTTTTCCCTAGTAGTGATATATTATTGCTCTATTGCTGCTCGTCTGCATCTTTCAACACTCGTTTGTGTTGGCCCTTTGGTATTGCTCGTTTTCATTCCCCAGCAGTGGCCTATGATTACCGTGATATTGCTCGTCTACAATTTTCCAACACCCGTCTGTGTTTGGTGTGTACTCTCTGTTGTGGTTGCTCGTCTGTAATTTCTAGCACTCGTCTGTGTTTTGAGAGGTAATATCTTTGCTGTTGTCCTCCAACACTCGTCTGTGTTTGGTTATATCTTTGTTGTTGCTCGTCCGCAATTCTTAACACTCGTCTGTGTTGTGATACCTAATATGCATTGTTCGTCTGCAACTCCCAACACTCGTCTGTGTTTGGTATTGTATCCTTTGCTGCACTTGTCTGTGCCTTGATATGTAATTTCAACTGTTGCTCGTCTGCAATTTTCCAGCACTCGTCTGTGTTTGGTATGCCTGATATTTGTGGATACTCGTCTGTATCATCCCCAGCACTCGTCTGTGTTGTTTATCTGTTTGAAGCTCGCCGGCTTTGTTTGGATACTCGTCTGTATCATCCCCAGCACTCGTCTGTGTTAGCTTATATCTATATGTGTGGATTTGCTGTTTATCCTGGTATTCTTCTATTGCTAATTCAAATGCTCGTCTGTGTTTGAATTTCTGGTATTCGTCTGTACCAGTTTGCTGATACTCGTCTGTATCATTTCCTGAAGCGCTCGTCTGTGTTTCTTAGATCGTCGTCTAATACTCGTCTGTATCATTGACTTATGGCACTCGTCTGTGTTATCTTGATGATCATCCAATACTCGTCTGTATTGAAGAGGTTTCAAATCCTAACAGTGGGAATTAATGTCAAAATGGTTACCGGTCCTGGCGTAACAGGTAAATCTGAAGGAGACTCGTCTGTCTCAGGCACCATTTATTGTTGTTGCACCTGGCGTAATAGGTTTGCTCAGAAGACTCGTCTGTCTTGTACCATATATCCACGGATAATATATGAAGAAGGTTCGTCTACCTTGATTTGCATGTCTATCCCACATACTTTAGTGCATTACCGGTCCTGGCGTAACAGGTAAATCCGAAGGAGACTCGTCTGTCTCAAGTCATATGAAGTGTTGGAGGACTCGTATGTCCAGTTCCTGGCGTAACAGGATTGTTTGAAGGCTCGTCTGTCTCAGATGTTTGTTCTTGCATAATGTTTGAGGACTCGTATGTCCAGTTCCTGGCGTCACAGGATTGTTTGAAGACTCGTATGTCAACGTATTCTTATTTCCAGATATCACGTTCAACTTGTAAGAAGCTCGTCTGCTTTCTCTCCTTCTTATCCCTAGAGAGTCATCTGGTTGGGTTTATTTCCCAGTGTTGGCATTCTTCGTCAGAGTGCAAATTTCTGGTCTTCTTGGTATTCAACCACAGTTTATCTCGAATGGTCGATAGCCCGTGTTATCGTCCTTTTCAGATTAACTTATGTTTGAATAGGGGCAGTTGTAACAACCCAAATTTTCCCTCTTCATTTTAAGCATCATATCACACCATATTCATCATACTCATATCATTTTTTCATCATCCTAGCATGGAAAGATGAAGCATAACATCCTTCATATCCTAGCATCAAGCATATGGTCATCTGTGGAGGTCCTTGAAGCATTTCAAGCCTTGACAAGGGTCCCAATGAGTTTGTACAAGTCCTATGGTGAGTCTACATTCCATTTACAAGTTCAAGTCCATTGGCAAAAGCTCAAAAGATTGCATGATCATCAGAGGTCTCAGGACAAGGCAAAGCTCCTATACAAGGCACCCAAATTAGGGTTTGTGATTCAAGCACCAAGATCTCACAACTTTGGCCATTTCATTTGGGAAATGTCTTCTATATGTTAAGAGGATCCTAGCTGTCAATTTTCATGAGAAAACTCCATGTGGAAGTCAGACAATGCCTCAGTTGCTTGCAGATGAAGTAAAAAGTCAATTGTGCCCTTAAAAAGTCAACTGTGCAATTTCAAGGGGTCTAACCCAAATTTTTTGGCCAAGAGGGGTCCTTACAATGTTATAAGAGGTTTGGAATGCCTAAAGTTCAAGAATCATGGATATTTGAAGGGTTTTGCAAAAATGGTACAAAGTTGGTTTTATGGAATTTCCAAATTTGGCAACTTTTGCCCTAATTTTCAAATGGCCTTAACATGATCCAAAATTCTTCAAATGGACCAAAGTCAAATATGAAAGTTGAAGAGTAAGGGCTCCCATTTTCAAAAAGTAAAAGTACATTTTCATAGGATTCCTAGATCTCCCTATATGTCCTTCGAAAATTTGATGATTCTAGGGAAAAAAATTCACTTTTCATGAAGGCACCAAAAGCAAAAGGCCTCAAAACTGAATTGTGTGACTTGGTGTTGGTTCAATTGTGTTTCAAACTTAAAATACATCACATTATGACCAATTTGCTCTAAAGAAAATCACATTTTCGTGCACAATGAGAAAGTTGCTTACAAAGAAGATATTTTGCAAAAGTCATGAAATAAGTGTGAGGGCTTGATCTAAAGGCCAGGATTGATTGGATTTGAATCAAGGGTGGTAAATGCCTTGCACATGTGCCGAGAGTCCCAAGAGATCATGAGCATAGCATGTTTATCTCACATGTTTCCAATTATGCAAAATCACCCAAAACTCATGACTCATTCGTGCATTTCATTCTTTCAGCATTGCCTTGTGAGGTCACACAAAGAGCAATTAGGGTTTAGCAAGCCTCAGATATCTTTCATTCTCTCACTCTCAAACTTCATGCAACTTTGCATTTTCACAAAAATCTCTTCATTCTCTCACATTATTCAAAAACTTCTTCCACATTCTTGATCAGTGAGTGATATAGATCAAGATTCTACCATTCATTTGAGCTTAAGGCACATAAATAGAAAGGTACCATTGAGAAGCAACTTGCTTTGAAATCTCAGATCCAACTTGTTTCAAGACCTTAGATGCATTTATTTTGCATCTAGGGAGTAAGTGGAGTGATATGCATCCTTTCTTTGGTCTTATAGCTCACTGAACCAGGATCTACATCTCAGGTATACCTTGAAACTTTGTGATCTGGAAATGGAATTATTGTGTTGCTTTGTGTTATTTGATGTTTGCTGATCATGATGCACTATTTAGATTTTAATTTGATGCACTATAGCATGAGTTATCTTGATTTCAGTTTTCATGGTCAATGTTGTTTTGTTTCGATCCGTCCAATTCATTGAGTTTTAGGTGTTTTTGAGGCCATATTTGATTTCAGGGATGTTGTTTTAGTCAATCTGGGCAGTTTTTATCCATTAATTGGTTTGTTTAGGGTTCTGGAATGGATTCCGGTGCCGGAGCCCTAGCTCCGGTCACCGAAAACTGGGTTCATATGCAATAGGGTTTGCATTGGAGAAGACGAGCTGTTGGCCATTGGATCCGTCCCTCAACCCTCCAGATCTAGCCACCTAGCCCTAACCTCACCCTCTCAGCCTTGCGTTTTATGTCTCCCAGCCTTGCGTTTTGTATTATTTCATTTTAATCACCATGTTTCTCATCCCATAGTAATTACCGTGCGCTCACCAATCACCATCCACCAAATTTCCAGCTCAATTAATGAGAGGTCAGGCTCACGCGTTGGATCCATCCAACGTCTCCTCTATTTTCCAGTTTTATTTCTTTTATTTTCACAAATTCACACCATAAATAATATGTTCTGCGCCAACCTTAGGCCCTCAGCTTTGCTCTTTGCACCCCCATGTTCCTAAGCCCATTCACTTTGAACGCAGCTTCTTACTAGTCACACCTCCTCATCAATTTATTTTTATTTCTTTTTTCACTTTTATTTTCTTTTATTTAGGTTAACTTTCAATTTATTAAAAATAGTTCTAGTCATATAAAAAATCCCAAAAAAATCATGTGTATTATTTTGAGTCTCTTTTATTTTCTCATATTTTTATTTTATTTTTTTCCATTTCCACGTGTCTGAATTAAATCATCCTTTCACTTAACTTCTTTTTAAGTCCATTTTGACCACACTGCCTTGTCCATTTTCCATACTCTTCAATGTTTTGAATTTTGATCCCATTCTTTTTGCTCTGGATTCCCAAGACATTGTACTTCTCATGTGATTTTTCTCTTGTTTTTTTAGAAACTTATTTCTTGAGTTTTGATCCTGTGACTTGTGATGTAAGTTTGTAACCCTAGCTTGTGTTCTTGCCTCCTCTTGACCTAGTTTTCTTCTGAAGTCTTTCAAATCCTTTTGGCTAGTTGATATAACATGTTTGAAGGTCATTTGGTCTCAATTGTGGAATTTTTAGATGCTTGGTTGATTTGTTGTGGATTTTATCTTGAACCTTGTCCCATTTTTCTTCCTTTGAACCTTTAGCTCTCTTATAAGCTTAGAAGGGCACTTGTGCCAACTTCTTCTTCTCATTTGGGGTTCTTTTGGGGTGTGGGTACCTTCCTGGTCCTTGTTTAGGGTTTGAGTCTTTAGAAATTTTGTGTTTGCTTCTTCTTTAAGTCATTTATTTCCTTAAGTGCTTTCACTTCATCTCATTGTTTCTTTTACTCCCATTTGGTAATTGTTTGGTCTTGTATCTCTTTTCTCTTCATCTTGTTGGCTTCTTAAGCCTATCTTCATCTTGTTTTGGTTCTGGTTGTGAGCTTTGAGTCCATGTCTTGTGCATTTTGCTTTGCATCTTTCATAAGTGTGCATTTGTTTTCATATGTGTTTCATGTTGCATCTTTAGCTTGCATACTTCTTCTCTCATTCTTTTAAGTTGCATTTGCATTGTGCATATGTTTATATCATTTCACTTCTGATTGTGTGATGTTAGGATGTCATCTTACTCATTGTGTTTCATTTGTATGCTTTACTAACCTTGCAGGGGCTATGGTAAGTGTGAGATGTGGGAATTGAGTTCCACATCTCCAATTCTCATCTCCTCCTCTTATGTTTATGTGCACTAACTCTTTGTTGTTGGGCTTAGGCCTTTCTCATCTCTTCTACCTTCTTCTTTTCTTCTTCTTTCCTTCTTCATTAGGATAGAAACCTCATTAACCCTTAGGATATCCATGCATGTTAACACTTAGGATTGTTTAGTCCCCCTTTAGAATTTTTCCTTTATGATCCTTTTGGTTCTTCTTCTCTTCTCATATCATAACTCCATAAAATACACTTAATAATGTTTGAAGTGATGTCTTGATCCATAGCCTTATCCCATGAGGTATGCTTGTAGTCTTCCCATCTTGGGATAGTACAAGTTTACCTTGTGATGCACAAGTCTGATCAAGGTATCTTCTTCATAAAGAAAAGCATAAAAAACACTTCTTCATCTGTAAATACCAAAACACTTAATAATTCAACAAGTTAGTGAGCTTAGGCCCTAATCTTTGGTTTCAAGTTTTGGGGATCTTCTCCTTACTTGAGTGTGCTTGTTCTATTATTCCATCTTGGAATGTAGTGACAAGTGCACATTCCATTGAAAAGAGCTTGAGTTCACTTCCTTGTGACACACTCATAAAAGCTTCATAAAAAACACAAACAAACAATAAGCGTCTTTCCTTCGGGAATTCTTTTCTCATCTCATTCGCTCCGTACGCAAACTTGCTCCTACTTGTCACTTTGCAAGACGGTTACGCACTCGTTGTCCGAGTCTGCAACACCTGAGCAATGGCATAGGCAGTTCAAGCCTTAATTCACAAGCAATTTCCTTTTAGTACCCCTATTTAGGGGAACTACGACGTCTCTGATCCTCATTATCCTGATGAGGTACTTAGGCAGCGGGGTAGGGCCCGTTCGAGCACAATCTTTATTTTCCCTACATTTTTCTCTTTGTTTTCTTATCCAGTTTATTTCTCAGTTCTTTTATCCAATTCATTTCTTTTTGTTGCAGCATCTTTCATACCCTCACCCTTTGATATAGTTTATCTTTGCAAGCGTGGATCCCGTCGGGTACGACGGACGATCTGGGTGCTAATACCTTCCCAGGTCGTAACCAACTCCCGAACTCAGTCTCTTTGGTTCGTAGGACCTGTGTCCTTCCTCTTTCTTTCTTCTGGTTTGTGCAGCATTACCATTCCCTTTCTTCGGGATAAAAATGCCTGGCTGGCGACTCTATTCTTTTTCCGCGCCACTTTCGCGTTTGTACCAGGATGGAAATCCGGGGAGCGACACTCAGTTCTGGCATCTATTCTCAGACAGTCAATTTCAGTATTTAACTTTCAGATTTTCTCTTTGATGAGTGTTCAGTCATTAGCAGTATCAGACAAACGAGTCTTGCACATTCAGAAAAGATAACTTGCATAATAACACTAAATATTATGGATAAACCACTGCCAGCCCAAAAGTCAGAATGAAAACAGAAATATTCCCCGAAGGGTTACAAGCCAGTACATGAATAAAAAACAAAGCAAATAAAATAAGCAAGACTCCTACAACAAGTCTGTAGGTAGTCTGAAAAAATAAACAACTAAGCTAAAGACCCAGGCTCTGCCACCTCTGCTCTGCTCTTCTTGACACCCGCTCTCAGCTTGAGCTCTTCAATCTCTTTCCTTGCTTCCTCCAAGGCTAACTGGCTTTGTGCTAGCTGCTGAGTCTTTTCCCTCCGGATGGTATGGACTTGCTCCACCTCTTCCTTTTTGAAGGCCATTTGCACCTCAAAGAACTCTTCTTTCTCCTTGAACTTCTTCTGCTCTTCCTCCCTTTGGCCTTGCAACCATACAATGGATTGTCGAGCTTCCTTGAGAGTCTTCAAAGTCTTTTTGCGTTCAGCTTCTCTTTTGGCCTCCATTAGACCCAACCTATGGAAATGGGCTTTCCTACCAGCAAAGTCCTTCTCTTTAGCTTCCAAAGAGGCTTGGAGCTTTTGCAGCTTGTCTTCAGCTTCATTCTTGGCCCTGTTGGCATGATGGTACAGGCTCACCATTTCAGCATTCTCTACTCTAACTTCATGCAGCTGAGCTTCTATCTTCTTGTACTCTTCAAGGGAGACAATACTGCTTTGACTTGGCACCTCTTTAGGGTAAAATGGAGCTTCCACTGAGAAAGGCATGAGGACCTCTTCTACATGTATTTGCAACCATGCAGCAAATGGTGGATACGTCATGGGATCAACTCTACCAAAGTCTTTCTTAACCTTCCTAATCCTGTGAGCCTAAGCTTGGGAAGCTTGTAGAACTAACTCCTTGTTTCCTTCCACATGAAAGTACAAATATTCAACAAACTCTTCCATCTGTAGAGGATCTTTCAAAGGATAACCAAACTGCTTTCTGGCTAATGTTGGATAATAACTGATGACACCTTTCCTTCCCAGCAAAGGCACTCCAACAAACCTTCCACAACTGACCATCAATTCTTTACCTTGCAGATCTCTGTCATATCCCCAAGCAATATCTTCTGCAGTTATACCCATCAATCTTCTGGACCATCTCCACTCATCCCTCATCTCCTTGAAGGCACCTGATTTAGGAAACTGTCTGGCAAACCACTCAGCAAACAAAGGAGCACAACAGATTATTGGACCACCCCTACCTTTCTCATTCCTGTAATGCACACTGTAGTAGAAGTCACCCAACAGAGTAGGCACTGGATTGCCTTTTGCAAATATTGAGATCACCTCCATGCTGACAAATTCCTTCTCTCCTAGGAACAAACTGGACCCATACACCATCAATGCAAGGAAAGCACCAAAAAGTCATTCCAATTAGCCTCTGTAGCATATCTCTCTGCCTCTGGGATGATCACACTCCAAGGGAGTCCTTTACCTTCACTCTCTTTCAGAGCCCTCTTGACTATAGCAGCTGGCAGACGACAAACTTTAGCTATGTCTTCATCTTTAAGCACAACCTCAGACCCATAGAATGGAAATGTATCTCTAACTGGAACATTCAGCATGCTGGCAATCTCTTCCAATGTAGGAGCTAAGATGTAACCTGGAAAAACAAAGCAACGCAGCAGAGGATCATAAAACTGTAGCAAGGTATGCAAACTGTCTTTCTGGTCTGCAGTGGGCTTGTCCACAAACTTCAGTATTTGGCCATATCGTTTCCTAAAATTGCCTAAGACTTGATCGTTCATCAGACCTGCTAACTTCTGAACACTTCTAACTTCAGGCTGAAGAAAAGTATAGTGCACATTCTTTTTCCTTGGAACTCTTCTAATTTCTGCCATGGAGATAAGATTTACCAGAACTGGGACTTGATTATGAACAATGACCTGAAAAATGGGAAACATAAACAGTTAATGCAAGAATGATGCAAATGCAATGCAATGCAGGCATATGATCAACTGGGACCATCTGAACTGGATACTAACAAGGGCCCCTCTGATCAACTGGCAAACCAAAAGTCCTCTGAGTCACAACTCTCTAATAATCACAACTCTCTGATAGAAGATCTCAGAACCACAGTACCAAGAAAACCAGAACCAAGAAAACCAGAACTCCAGAACCATAGGACCATAGAACCAGAAATCATAACCATAGGACCACAAATCATAACAAGGACCACTGAATAATGAGTGTATGTAGAGGCCAAGGGTTCCTGCACACCTATAAACCCCTTCCAATCTCACTGGTAATAGGCTCCGGGTCAGACATCACGGACTCTCAAAGCCGAATAGCAATAATACTGTCACCATCTCCGAGAAATGGCTCATGACCAAATCAGGGAATCGGTTTGGCATTATATACTACGCAGGGAGGCCTCAGCTGAGTCCGGGAAACAAGGTCATCCTATGTGATCCCCAGGTGGGCCCTCGGATGCGAATGGGTTTGCCAAAAAATGTGGGCTGCCACTGTCATCACTAAAGAGGGATGTTTCCACAAGGTTCTCAATGATCGTTCCCCAGCTGCACATAACTGTCAAGGTTATGAAATGAGAGAGGAAGATCCCCAAATTAAGACATTTCCAAGACAATCGCAACCTGGGTGTGGAACTCACTACTACCCCCATGACAAGATCTCATGAGGCCAAAGTGGAACCACTCTAAGTCCTAAGGTGCTCTCGAGCCGTGGTAATGAGCTCATCTCTCAAGAACAAGTAACACCCATCCCACCAAACAAAAAACCAGTCCAGACAGTCCAGTATATATACATGATGCAGAAAATAAATACTGAAAACTGTAAATAAAGCTGTAAATAAACAACAATAAAATACAACAAGCCACAACAAACAAACATCACCCAATGAAACAGAAACACACAAGCGCTAGGAGAGACTCACAGGGGAACCATAAATTCTGGGTTCGATCCCCAGCAGAGTCGCCAGCTGTCGCTCCCCGGATTTCCATCCTGGTACAAACGCGAAAGTGGCGCGGAAAAAGAATAGAGTCGCCAGCCAGGCATTTTTATCCCTGAAGAAAGGGAATGGTAATGCTGCACAAACCAGAAGAAAGAAGAGGAAGGACACGGGTCCTGCGAACCAAAGAGACTGAGTTCGGGAGTCGGTTACGACCTGAGAAGGTATTAGCACCCAGATCGTTCGCCGTACCCGACGAGATCCACACTTGCAAAAGAAACGACTTCAAAGGGTGAGGGTATGAAAGCTGCTGCAACAGAAAATAAACTGAAACTGGAAATGGAACTGAGAAAAGAATTGAAATAAGAAAAGAAAAGGAAAAATGTAGGGAAAATAAAGATTGTGCTCGAACGGGCCCTACCCCGCTGCCTACGTACCTCATTAGGATAATGAGGATCAGAGACGCCGTAGTTCCCCTAACTAGGGGTGGCAAGGAAAATGCTTGTGATTAAGGCTTGAACTGTCTATGCCATTGCTCAGGTGTTGTAGACTCGGACGACAAGTGCGTAACCGTCTTGCAAAGTGACAAGTAGGAGCAAGTTCGCGTACAGAGCGAATGAGATGAGAAAATAATTCCTGAAGGAAAGACGCTTATTGTTTGTTTGTGTTTTTTAGAAGCTTTTAGGAGTGTGTCACAAGGAAGTGAACTCAAGCTCTTTTCTATAGAATGTGCACTTGTCACTACATTCCAAGATGGAATAATAGAATAAGCACACTCAAGTAAGGAGAAGATCCCCAAAACTTGAACCCAAAGATTAGGGCCTAAGCTCACTACCTTGTTGAATTATTAAGTGTTTTTGGTATTTACAAATGAAGAAGTGTTTTTTATGCTTTTCTTGATGAAGAAGATACCTTGATCAGACTTGTGCATCACAAAGTAAACTTGTACTATCCCAAGATGGGAAGACTACAAGCATACCTCATGGGATAAGGCTATTGCTCAAGGCATCACTTCAAACTTTATTAAGATGTTTTTCATGGTTATGAGATTAGAAGAGAAGGAGAACCAAAAGGATCACAAAGGCAAAATTCTAAAGGGGGACTAAAAGGATCCTAAGTGTTAACATGCATGGATATCCTAAGGTTAGTGTGGTTTCTATCCTAATGAAGAAGGAAAGAAGAAGATAAGAAGAAGAAGAAGAAATGAGGTGATAAAGGCCTAAGCCCAACAAGTAAAGGGTTAGTACAAATAAACATAAGAAAAAAATATGAGATTTGGAGATGTGGAACTCAACTTCCACACCTCACACTTACCATAGCCCCTGCAAGGTTAGTATCAATCATACAAGTGAAATGAAATGAATAAGATAACATGCCAACATCATACAAACAGAAGTGAAATGATATGAACAAATGCACAATGCAAATGCAACTCAAAATAATGAGAGATGAAGCTTACAAGTCAACATGATGCAATATGAAACACATATGAAAACAAATGCACACTTAAGGAGGATGCAAAGCAAAATGCACAAGACATGAACCAATACACACAATCAGAACCAAAACAAGATGAAGAAGGGCTTAAGAAGCCAACAAGATGAAGAGAATGTACACCCCATACCAAACAATTACAAAATGGGAGTGAAAGAAGTAAGAAAGAAATGAAAGCACACTTAAGAAAGAAAGAACACAAAAAGGTAAGCAATACACCAAAATTCCAAAGACACAAACCCTAATCTAGGACCAGGAAGGTACCCATACCCCAAAAGAACCCCAAATGAGAAGAAGAAGTTGGCACAAGTGCCCTTCTAAGCTTATAAGAGAGCTAAAGATCCAAAGGAAGCAAAATAGGACAAGGTTCAAGACAAAATTCAAATTAAATCAACCAAGCATCTAAAAATTCCACAACTTAAACCAAATGATATTCAAATATGGTATATCAATGAGCCAAAAGGGTTTGGAAGAATTCATAATTAAACTAGGTCAAATGGAGGATTAAACACAAGCTAGGGTTAATAACTTCCAACACAAGTCAAAGGACCAAAACCCAAGAAATAAAATTCTAAAAATCATGAGAAAAAACACACATAAACTACATTATCTTAGGAATACATAGAAAAAAGAATGAGCAAAAAACTCAAAATAATGAAGTCTATGGAAATTGGACAAGGCAGTGTACTCAAAATGAACTTAAAAATAAGTTAATTGAAATGAAGAATTAATTATGACACGTGGAAATGGAAAAATGAAAAATAAAAAATATAGAAAAATAAAAGACACTTCAAAGATGACTCATGATTTTTTTAGGAATTTTTTGATAATCAGAACTAATTTACTTAATTAGAAATCAAAATGGAATAAAAAGAAAGAAAAGAAAAAGAAAATAAAAAAAGAAACTGGACTGGGGGTGCTGGAAGTAAGAAATTACGTTGGAAATGTTTGGGCCTGAAGTTGAGGGGGGTGCGCATAGCACACCAAGCCCATTAAACTGTGCAGGATCATTGAATTTATGGTGGAAATTTCATGGAATAAGCTGGAAAAAACAAGGAGCCTTGGATCAATCAGACGCACGTGGTTTCTCACCTCATTAAAATACGTGGCAGTTTGGAGAGATGTGAGTGGAAGACGCACGGTAGCTATGGTGTGCTGTGTCACAACATGAATTAAAAAAGAAACACTGAAACACGTGAGAACAATCCAAGGCATACGTTGGGCAGATCTAACGGCCATGGACTCATCTCCTACCTCCCAAACCCTAAGTCACATAAACCCAGTTTCCGGTGACCGGAGCTAGGGCTCCGGCACCGGAATTCGTCACAGATGCACAAAACATGAAATAAATGAACCAAAAAGTGCAGATTGACTAATTAAGCTACTCTGAATTCAAAAATGGGATCAAAATTTGCTATAACTCAATGAATCGAAGGGATCGAAGAAAAAAAAGTGTGACCATCAAAATTGAAATTCACATAACTCACTCAATATTGCACTAAAATAGAAACCAATGCTTGCAGAATCATCAGTGCACTTCAAGGATTACAAAACACATCATCAATTTCATTTCTAGATCTCAAGATTTGGATCCATACCTGAGGTGAAGATCTTGATTCAATGAGATAGAAGACCAAATGATGCGTGCAAATCACTCCTCCTTCACTCTAGATGCAAAATAAATGCATCTAAAGTCTTGAAATAAGCTGGGTCTGAGGCTTTTCTCACACCTGCCCTGAAATGGCAATGTTGCTAAACTTGAGAGAGAGAGAGAGCTTGAAAGAGTGGGTGATTAATGATCCTTAGCTCTCACTGATCACGAATCCACAATTGGTTTTGAGATTGATCAAGTGTATGGAGAGAAATGAGAGAAAATGCAAAGGTTGTAAGAAGTTGGAAATGAGAGAATGAGAGAGAGATCCACAATTCTGAAACCCTAGCTGCTTAAGTATGATTTCACAAACCCTTGCTGAAAGAATTGAGAAGTTTGCACGGGTGGATCATGACATATTTGTGATTTTGCATAATTTGCAAATTGTGAGATAAGCATGCCACCCTAATGCTTTTCTTGCATTCTCAGCCCATGTGCAATGCTTTTCCAACCCTTGATCAAAATCCCACAAGTTCTGGCCCTTGGATTGAGGTATCACACCTTACTCATGATTCTTGCAAAATATCCAATTATGAGGCAACATCCTTGCTTGGCACGAAAATGAGAGTTTCTTTGGATAAAAACAATCCAAATGCAATGTATTTTAAGTTTGAAAACTTACTTGAACCATTCCAATTCTCAAAAATAAGTTTGGAACACTCTTGTATTTGGTGTATGCATGAAAATGTGAATTTGCCCTAGTTTTGATGAGTTTTTCGAAGAGCCTATAGGATGAACCACAAATCCCATGAAAATGTAATTGTAATTTTTGAAAATGGGAGCCCTTACTCTCCAACTTTCATGTTTGACTTTGGTCCATTTGAAGAATTTTTGATCATGTTAAGGCCATTTGAAAATTAGGGCAAAAGTTGCCAAATTTGGAAATTTCACAAAACCAACTTTGTACCATTTTTGCAAAACCCTTCAAATCTCCATGATTCTTGAACTTTGATCATTCCAAACCTCTTATAACATTGTAAGGACCCCCCTTGGCCAAAAAATTTGGGTTAGACCCCTTGAAATCACACAGTTGACTTTTTCAGGGCACAGTTGACCAATTACTTCATCTGCAAGCAACTGAAGCATTCTCTGACTTCCACATGGAATTTTCTCATGAAAATTGACACCTAGGATCCTCTTGACATATAGAAGACTTTGCCCAAATGAAATGGCCAAAGTTGTGAGATTTTGATGCTTGAATCTCAAACCCTAGTTTAGGTGCCTTGCATAGGAGCTTTGCCTTGTCCTGAGATCTCTGATGATCATGCAATCTTCCGAGCTTTTGCCAATGGACTTGATCTTGTAAATGGAGTGTAGACCCACCATAGGACTTGAATAAAACCAATGGGACCCTGGTCATGGCTTGTGGTGCCTCAAGAACCTCCACAGATGATCATATGCTTGATGCTAGGTCATGAAGAATGTTATGCCTCATCTTTCCATGCTAGGATGCTGAGAAAATGATATGTTCATGATGAATATGATGTGATATGATGCTTAAAATGAAGAGGGCAAATTTGGGGTGTTACACATTTGCTGAAGTTGTTTAAGAGGTTAAGGAAGTTTAAGCTTCGTCTGAATTCGTACAAGTGCACGTTTGGTGTATGTTCTGGAAAGTTGTTAGGTTTCATTGTGAGCCAAAGAGGAATTGAAGTTGATCTTGATAAAGTGAAAGCTATTCGGGAAATGCCTGCTCCAAGAACTGAAAAGCAAGTAAGAGGATTCTTGGGGCCGTTTGAATTATATTTCGAGGTTTATCTCTCACATGACTGCCACATGTGCTCCGATCTTCAAGTTGCTTCGAAAAGATAAAGGTTGTGTCTGGACAGATGATTGTTAGAAAGCGTTTGAAAGTATCAAAGAATATCTGCTTGAACCTCCTATTTTGTCTCCTCCGGTGGAAGGTAGACCGTTGATCATGTACTTGACTGTGTTGGAAGAATCCATGGGTTGTGTGCTTGGTCAGCAAGATGAATCTGGAAGAAAAGAATATGCAATTTACTACTTGAGTAAGAAATTTACTGATTGTGAGTCTCGGTACTCCATGCTTGAAAAAACTTGTTGTGCCCTAGCTTGGGCTGCAAAGCGTCTTCGCCAATATATGCTGAATCATACAACTTGGTTGATCTCTAAAATGGATCCGATCAAGTATATATTTGAAAAGCCTGCTTTGATTGGGAGGATTGCTCGTTGGCAAATGTTGTTATCAGAATATGATATTGAGTACCGAGCTCAAAAAGCTATAAAAGGTAGTATCTTGGCTGACCATTTGGCACATCAACCGATTGATGATTACCAGCCTATCAAGTTTGATTTCCCAGATGAGGATGTGATGTACTTGAAAACGAAAGATTGTGATGAACCTAAGATTGAGGAAGGGCCGGAGCCTGGATCTCGATGGGGTTTAGTTTTTGATGGTGCTGTGAATGCACGCGGAAGAGGAATTGGGGCAATGATCATTACTCACCATGGTTCACATATTCCATTTGCTGTGAGGTTGACTTTTCCTTGTACCAATAATGAAGCTGAGTATGAAGCCTGTATTATGGGTCTTGAAGAAGCTATTGATCTGAGGATTAAGCATCTTGATGTGTATGGAGATTCTGCCATGGTAATCAATCAGATCAAGGGTAAGTGGGTAACTCATCAACCCCACTTGATCCCTTATAGAGATTATGCTAGGAGGATATCAACTTTCTTCACTAAAGTTGAGTTTCATTATGTGCCTCGTGATGAAAATCAGATGGAAGATGCTTTAGCAACTATAGCTTCTATGATAAAGGTGCACCAGTGGAATGATGTTCCCATGATCAGAGTGATGCGGCTTAAAAGACCAGCTCATGTGTTTGCAGTTGAAGAGGTCCATGATGACAAGCCTTGGTATCATGATATTAAATGTTTTCTTCAGAGTCAGGAATACCCACTTGGGGCATCCGATAAAGACAAGAGGACTTTGAGGAGATTGGCAGGCAATTTCTTCCTGAGTGGAAATGTGCTTTATAAGAGGAATTTTGATATGGTCTTGCTCAGATGCGTGGATAGACACGAAACAGACATGTTAATGAAAGAAATTCATGAAGGATATTTTGGTACTCATGCTAATGGGCATGCAATGGCTAAAAAGATGTTGAGAGCAGGTTACTATTGGCTGACAATGGAATCTGATTGTTGCAATTATGTGAAAAAGTGCCATACGTGCCAAGTGTATGCTGATAAGATTCACGTGCCACCAACTCATCTCAATGTAATTTCTTCCCCGTGGCCTTTCTCTATGTGGGGAATTGATATGATTGAACCCAAGGCTTCGAATGGACATCGTTTCATTCTCGTGGCAATCTACTACTTCACTAAGTGGGTGGAAGCGACATCGTATGCTAATGTGACCAAGCAAGTTGTGGTTCGGTTTATCAAGAATAACATTATCTGCAGATATGGTGTTCCAAATAGAATCATTACTGATAATGTTTCAAACTTGAATAATAAGATGATGAAAGAGCTTTGTGAAGAATTCAAGATTCAATACCATAATTCTTCTCCTTATAGACAGAAAATGAACGGGGCTGTTGAAGCTGTGAATAAGAACATTAAGAAGATCATTCAGAAGATGGTTGTGACATATAAGGACTGGCATGAGATGCTCCCTTTTGCTTTGCATGGGTATCGTACATTTGTCCGCACTTCAACAGGGGCAACCCCTTTATCACTTGTTTATGGTACAGAAGCAGTGCTCCCCGTTGAAGTTGAGATCCCATTAATGAGAGTTCTGATGGAAGCCAAGTTAACTAAGGCTGAATGGTGTCAGAGTAGATTTGATCAGTTGAATTTGATTGAGGAAAAGATAATAACAGCTTTGTGTCATGGTCGGTTGTACCAGCAGAGAATGAAGAAATCTTTTGACAAGAAGGTTAAACCTCGTGTGTTCAGAGAAGGCAACCTCGTGCTAAAAAAGATCCAGTATTTCATTACAGATTCTCGGGACAAGTGGACTCCAAACTATGATGGCCCATATGTTGTCAAGAAATCATTCTCTGGCGGTTCATTAATTCTTGCAACTATGGATGGTGAGGAGATCACTCGTCCTGTGAATGCGGATGCAGTCAAGAAATACTTCGCCTAAAAAAATAAAAGAACAGCTCGCTAAGTTGAAAACCCGAAAGGGCGGCTTAGTAAAAAATGAGCGTCTCGGTGGATTGAAAACCCGAAAGGGCGGTCCAGGCAAACATTAGAGACATAAACAGAAATAATTATCTCGATAGATTGAAAACCCGAAAGGGCAATCTAGGCAAAAGTTAGGGATCATGGCAAGTAACTGCATCGACAGATTGGATCACTTGTAACGACCGAGGATTTTGGATTCTATCCCTCAAAAGAATTGCCCATCAAAGATTCTTATTCACTCATCCTTGACTGAAGTTTCGGGCACAATGGAGTTCAAAGTTGATAAGGAGAATAGTGATCATTGTATTTCAATGTAGCCTTTTTCCATTTATTTACCATTTTTCAAACTTGTAATGATCCATGGAGTCATGCCATTTGCTGACTACCATTCTATCAATAAATTTGAACTTTTATCCAATTGTTTGAAACTCTTTATATTGTTTCTGTTATCAAAATTTCAATTTATTGTTGATGATAATTTTTGAAACATATTTAATAAATTTAATCTTTGAAAATTATAAAAACATTTTTCTTGATTTGTGAACAAAGAAAGGATATCAATAGTGATTCCAGGGATGGTAAAGTCTGGATGTTTGTAACTTGTCTCTCCCAAAGCAGGGTTTGAGCCGTTTGTGTCCTTATGAATTCCTTATTGGTCCTGGCATGTCGATGTTAGTGATGTTTTGTTCCCCAGCAACCAGCATGAGCAAGGATTGTAAATACTCTTAATTATGTTCTTTTCCCCAAAAATGTTGTTGGAAGATATATCCTGGAAAATCCCCAACCGAGTTTTGATCTCTTCCTCAGTAGTTTACCCTTGACTTGAAAAGTCTTGGAAGCCCCCGGCCGAGTCTTTGCTCCTCATCATAAGTTGGTTGCATCCCTCAGCAGAAGTATTGGTATGTCAATCAGTTTAGAGGTTTTTCTTTCACCTGTTGGTGATTATTAATTTAAAATCCCTCGTAACTATGATTTGCTATGATGTTAACTTCTGGTATCCCCCGTGGGTCGAAAAGTCCAAACGTTCAGTGATGAAATATCTTCATAGATCCCTAGTAAGTCTGTGTGTGATTGGTTTCCAGCAGATCTCTATTTTTGATCTTTGGCAAGTTTTGCACTCTTTCCCCAAGCAGAGTAAGAGTGGCATAACTCTTTCCCCAAATGGAACAAGAATATTATGATGATTGTTCCTGCAGGAATTTGTTTAAAAACATTTCTTTCCCTAACATGGATCGTGGAAATATTCCCCATCCTCAGCAGATTTTTACCTTTCCTCAATAGGATGGTATCCCCATGCGAAGTTGATGTTTGATGTTGGATACTCCAGTAGGCTATGCTTTATTTGCATCATTGGTAGATATTTACTTTGTCTCCTCATCCAGATTTATGAAGATATCCGTCCCCATCAGAGTTTAACAGGGATATTTCCCTTTTCCCCCAGAGTATGGAAGATTTTGAGTTGTTGAGATATCTCCGATATGTTATCTGCTAAGAGTGAAATTTTCTGATGATATCCTTTTATGGATTTTGGAAGAATGCTTTGTGGATTGGATTCCTAGCAGTTGTTTTTCCCAGTATGAGTTATGCCTTGTAGTAGGATTTTATTCCTTTAATGGCTTTTGATGTTCCCATGCAGGATGTCAAATCGAATCTCCAGCATGGTCCCCGACCTTGTTGCCCTGATTAGCCGAGTATCCGGTTGTTGTGGTGTTTATGTCATCCGTTGATTATCTTTGTGTCTGTTTTGTCAGCATATTCATACGCATAAGCATAACATCTTTTGCTTGCATTCTTGCATGTATCCTTGTTCCCCGCTCTTTGGTGTGATCTTTCCCCACAGAGTGTGTGTGTGGTTTTCCTCTTAAGTTTAGAGTGTCAACCCTTAAGCAGAAAATGTTTATCCTTTCTATTTCCCCACTGAGTTTGCTTCTCGTGGATGATTTTGATTCAGTTTCCTCCCCAGTTTATCATCTGGATGGAACTTCCCCAGTTTAGATATTTCCTCCTCGGGATGAGTCTTGTTCTTGGATTGAATTTTGGTCCCCCTTTTTGTGAGTAATGTTTGCTTTGGAATAGTGGGCAATATTTTGATAGTGAGTAATGTTTGCATTGTTTGATAGTGGGCAATATTTTCTCCAGCTTGAGTATATTACTTTGGAACTAAGCTATCAGTTATTCGATAGTGGGTAATATTACCAAATTAATTAAGCTCTTTTGCTTGTACTCCTACCCAGTAAATCCGGTAGTCGAGAGTTCGTCTTCTTACCCAGTAAAAAGGTAATAGAATTTGTTTCCCTATGCTTGAGCTCTTACTCAGTAAATCAGGTAGTTGAGAATTTCTCTATCCAGTAAAAAGGTAGTGAAGGTTATCCCTCTTTGTTTTTCTCCTATCCAGTAAATTGATAGTCGATTCCCTTGTTTTCCTACCCAGTAAACCGATAGTTGGTGATTCTATTCCAACTCGGTATTCCTCCATTTTTGGACTCAAATACTTTGTTTGGTTGATATTCCCCGGCAGAGTGTTTGATCTTCCTCGTCGAACCTTTACTTTGATTATATCATATTTTCTTTTCCCCATGTGGAGTCGGTTATCCAGTGATTTATTTTCCTGGTAATTCTTTTGGTGTCTGTTGTTTTCCCTGGCGGGATTTTCTTCTGTGTCCCCAAGATTTTTCTTTCCTCTGGTGGTCATATTTTCCCCACAAATATCTTGGGTTTGCATATCATCTCATATTTATATCATATCATGTTCTCTTAGGAAAAAAATTTGGGTTTTCTGTATTTAAGTCTCTCCCATCTTGCAGAGACGAAGATGTCAATCTTCATATCTTCAGATTGAAGAAACTTAAATAGGGGCAGCTGTTGCACCCTAATTTTTTCCCTAAGTGTTCTTTGCATTTTCATATGCATCTTGCATACAAACAAGATCGCACTGGTTGCACGGTTCTTCTCGGGTTAAGTTTATGCCTCGCAGGGGATCACAGTTGTCTTTAATTAATTTATTTGTTTATGTTTACTAACCATTAATCAAAATTCAAAAATATTTTTGTTTCCTTTTGCTAACCTTTTTCAGGAAGAGGAACCATTGAAATATACCAAAAATAGTAATCCTGCAGGTCGAGCGAAAATTCACAGAAAAAGTCGAAGTTAATCCGCAAATAATTCAAAATTATCAGATCAAGGATTTCCCAAATTAATTAATGCATTCAAAGGATTTCCAAGGATCATGTTTTCATTTCATCGACGCACTACAAGAATCGGGCAGAAACAACCAAGCAGCTATGTTTGAACAAAAAATTCAAAATCCAGCTTGGTTAACCAGTTAACCAGTGCGAAATTTGAATTTTTTATTCAAATTCAGCACCCTTAGATTATTGATTTAATTGGAATATTCTAGAACCATTGGTTTCTGATTTCTCTATATCACTTTGATCACTTCCTACCATAAACCCTCACTAATCACCACTCTTTTCCATTTCCCACCAAAATTTCAATTACCAAACCTAAATTCAAATTACCAAAGCAAGCTCCATTCCACCAAATTTCCATACCTAATGCCTTTAAATAGGACCACAATTTCATTCATTCCACAAGCTTTAGAGAGCCAAATTCACCTTGTAAAAATTTCTACAAGCTTTTGATAGCCACAAAACCTCTTGCAAAATACTCCCCCAACACCAAAATTCTCCAAAACTCATCTTTCTTTCTTTTGAAGTTATCAAGAATTCACATTGAATTCTTGATTAACTTGAGCTAGACCTTCATCCTTTCATTCTTTTGGTCATCAATTTCAGTAGATCTAAGCTTGTGTTGGTTCAATTTGAAGAAAAGCTTTTGGTAATTCATCTTCCTCCATAAACCCATATTCACCATCAATATTCAAGATGTAGATCTTTGGTGCTCTTGTCTCTAGATCTTTTGGATCTTTATTTGTTGTTTGATTGCAGGGATTCCACTGTATTTTGGTTTTAAAATTCGTGCAAATTCAGATCATGATCATCCAATGTTTGAAAAAAGGTTTCAAAATGGATCATGCTGAATTTTCTGCATTTTTCAGCCTCTGGTACAACGTTAACCGGTTAACCATTTGGTTAACCAGTTAACCAGTTTAAAAACAGCGCAGATTGTTCAAAATTTGCTTGCGTTAATTGGTTAACTGGTTAACACAAGTCAGAATGGTGTTTTTGGCTTATTTCAAGCCCCTTTTTGGTTCCTCTTTCCTCTTCTTCTTCCTCCTTTTTATTTTTACCTTGGGAGGCACTTTTGGGAGTGATTTCTCTTTAATTTCAATGGACTTTGGGTGTAGATTAGAGTAGTTAATGTTCATTAATTCAAAACTACCTTTAAGTGGATTATTCAATTCATTTAAGGTACTTTGTATTAGTGATACATTTTCATGCTTGAATCCACCAAGACGAGTGATTGAACTTAAGGATGGAAGAATACCACAAGTGCGACTCAATTTGGTATTCACCTTTAGTTTTGTGCGGTATCGCGTCCGGATAACGATTTACATATCGTTTATCTCGCATGCATTAGCACTAACATTTTACACCTTAATTGGTGGTGGCTGACCTCATTTGTAGGGTTATTACTTCCTAAATTACTCGGCGATTGCTTAACATAAACCTAAATGTGTCCTGACTTCGGAATAAAAATCTAATTGGGTACTTGCACTTTCATGGACTGGATCTCTTGTTGATCGCGTAATCCAAAAGTGGTTAATCATATTGCATTAGAATCGAGACTTATGAATTTTTGATGCGTAGGTGCTTTGGGTCTCCCAATCACCTTTCAAATTTCATTGAATTCGGTTCGATTTGCCTTGATTAATTGTTATAGTGTAAGATGCTAAGCGGACCCGGTTGCCTTCGATTTTGGTTACTTTTTCTTTTTTGGTTGTGGTTGATTAAGTTCACCATAACATTATTATGTGAATATTATTATACTATTACTACTACTAATATTTTAGATTCTTGCACGTTAATTTCTTTTTGTTATTAACATTTAATTTCTTGCACTTTTATTGCCTTTATTCTATTTTGCTTTATTCATCCATATCATGTTTATTATTTGCTCTTATTATTTGTTGATTGATTTTCTATTTGTCCATTTGGACACAAAAAAATTAATAAAGGATTAAACCTCTAAAAAACTTGTGACTTTAATTTGTGGACTTTTGGTTACTATCCTTAGGATTTGGAGTGAAGATTTGGACTTAGATTCTTAGGACACCTCCTTTGCATTGATCTTCATAAAGTTGGATTTATCCTTTATTTGGCCATTTGCTAGCTTATAAGGATGGAACTCTTATGCTCATAATTTGGAATGTCATCAAGTTTGGTTAGATCTTTCTTCCCTTATCTCTTTATTTTCTTATTTAGGAGAGTCCCTTCATCTCCTCCCATTCTTCAATTTTCAAAACCTTCCCCCTTTTTTCAAAGGATTCTTTCTTTTTAAATCATCACCTCTTTAATAATAAAAAACCTTGACTTTTGTCAAGCGGCTTTTTACCTCTTTCTCTTCTCTTTAAAAATAAATGAATCTAATCATGTTGACCTTAATTCAAAAAATAAAAAGAATCAAACTCATTCAATTTGTTTTGTGCCTTTGTGCACTTTTATTTATTTTCTTTTAAAGAGTGCCGATTATGAGTCATTATTATTTAGTCGGGTGTAAGTCTCTCAATCTCCATGGTTGTAGTTTGATGTAATTAAGTCTCTTGTCATTTGTGGGGGTTTAGTGGCATACTCGTCGATTTTATCTGAGTTAGCGCCCTCCCCATAATGATGTATGAGTCCATGCCTTCATTCTCATGGTAGTTTATTTGGCCATCCACTTGAAGAATGACAAATTCTCTTCACTTAATAAAATTAATCATAACCCACCCCTTTTACTATTTGTACCACAAACTACAGGGTTTTGATCTTGCATTGCACTTTGTGGGTACGTAGGCATGAGGCTTTAAACCTCTCCAAACACAAATATATTAAAAAAAAATAATTCTTTTCTCACCTCTCCACTCTCATTTAACAAACCATTTTCAAACCAAAAGCAGTAAATTTTTCAAAGGTCTCCCGTGGAGTACCACGGACATTTTGGGTGCGTAAAACCTTCCCATTGTGTAACCTATCCCCTTACATGTTTCTCTGTTGTGTTTCTTTAGCTTTTTGCTTTTAGATTCATTAGGATTTATTCGCTCTTTTTTCCTTTTCCTCTTGGAATAAAATAAAAGCGCGGTGGCGACTCTGTTTACCTTGAGTTAAGTTAACTAATAACTTACACTCATGATTTTTACCGCTACACATACCTTACGAATTCTACGATGATGAAGGTATGAACAAACGCCGCAGATATGACGAAGATGCTTTAGAATACCACAAAGCTACGTTCAGGTGATTCAATTTTCCCTCTCTGTTGATCTTGCTCGCTATTCGTACTTATTATGGATTCCAGAGTCGTGATGCGTTGACCTTGTGCAGGTTGATATCGCGTCTTCTTAATGAAGATGGTGCGGTTGCGTTGAGTAGTTGTCGAGGTTGATGCAGCCCGAAGTGGATGATGGTGAAGAGGAGTGATGAAGATCTGAAAACAATTGATTATGTAGGATGAAGTTTCAGAAGAGTGGTGGAGATCCGAAAACGGTTGATTATGCAGGATGAAGTTTCAGAAGAGTGGTGAAGAAGGAGAAGAATCGAAGGAATGGTTGATAGAAGGAGAAGTTTTAGAAGAGTGTGAGAAGAGATTGAAGAAGAAAAATTGATTGGAAAAATGAAGAAGAATGGTGGAGAGAAGAATTGAGAAGAAGAAGTTATGAGAGAAGAAGCGATGAAGATTGTGCATGAATCTGATTTATAAGTGAAGATCAAGGCTTTGGTGAAAAACTCAGGTGAATTTTCTAGAAGAAATTTGTTAAAAGCTTGTTGGAGTTTGTTATGATTCAGTTAGCTTTTTATGATTTTCTGTTTTTGCACTTGGCAGGTTTCTTTGTGTTAACTGAGTTTCTGAAAATTGAAATGGGAGAAGAGTTTTTTATTATTGAAGATTGTAGGATTGAACAAGTATTGAAGAGAGTTTTGAGTGAAAGTTTTTGAGTTTTGTTGTCAATTTCTCTATAACTGAAATCTCCTATGTAACTGAGTTTTCTTCTGAGTTTTCTGGTGTATATCAGTTTGTTATCTTTTTTTTTGGTTGTATCAATTTCTGATCTCCATCTCATTTTTGTTAGATCAGTTTGTTTCAACTGATTTTTGTAACCTAATTTTACTGATAAATTACTGATGATTCCGAGAGTGAAGATGAAGGAGTTTGTTATAACGTTTTCCTTTGAGTCCCATTGATTCTGTTAATTCAAATCCATGACTCAATCCTCCAAGAAATAGCTTTGGGATTTCAAGTTCCAAACCCTTGATGCTAAGACTGTTGTAAGCCTTTTGTAACAGAATATTATCAGGTGCCTTCTTGACATCATCTTCCTTCACAAGAATCATCTCCATGAAGGTATACTCAGAGGGGACATTATTTTGAAAGCTCATTTTAGTAACCTTATCCTCCAGCTCTTACTTTCTAATAACCATGCACGAGCAGTGACTAGGTCCATATGTCTCTTCGAAAATACATTAGTGAGATGCATATCCTTTTCTCTTTTCACTTTAAGGTCCACTTCGAAGCTGGTCCTACCAGCCAGAGCACCAGTAACCTTAACTAGTTCAGGAAAAGTTCCATTGTATCTGCCTGATATGATCAATGGACTTCCAAGTGATAGGTCGGGAATATGAATTGGGAACAACTCCTTTGACTCAAGGCCTTCTAAACTTTTGATGGTGATATCTGCAACTGTAACTGATGAAGCAGTATTAAATAGCCTTTGAATTCGAGAGTCAATTGTATCTAAGTCCTAAGTTGCATCATAGTGACCCTTCCCAAATTCTGCTAGCATTTGCAGGAAGTAGTGATTACAACATAATCCTATGCCAAAAGTACATATGCATGGTGAGCGGACTGATTGCCCATTTGTTACATAACTTTTCACAAATTCACATATCTCTCTCTCATCATCAACAGTCCCATCAGTTACAAGAAAAATAAAAGGGACTGAATGGCTTGATTTCCAAAGTAGGGTCATTGCCTGAGTTAAGGGAAACATTATGTTAGTACCACCATTTGCTATAAAAGTAGTCTCTACCCACTTGGAAGCCTTTGAAATTGCTTCCTTTGTGGCTGTTACCATCGATGGCGAGAATAAATAGGCCTCCCCATTGAAAGCTATTATGTTAAATGTATTTTGATGGTTTAATTTAAAGAGTGAAGCTAGTAGCGCGTTCTTTACATTTTGGAGAGGACTTCCTTTCATGCTTGCACTTATATCTACTACAAACACCGTATCCTTTTTAAAACCCTTCTATCCTAATAATTTCCAGGATAAAGATACAAGCAAAATATCTCTCTTTCATCGAAATCACGCAGGAAAAGCGATTGTAAGAGAACACCTCGAAATAATTCACTTGAAGACACCTTGTACGAGAAACTGAAGTTTGTATTTGACCAAGTTGATACCTCTGCTTCATATGATAAACTTAAATTTCCTGCTTGGCGCATTAGTCCTTTAAGAGGATGACTAGTGGCTTTGCATAACACTTCATCTGCAGTACCAGAGTTCAATTTCTGCTAATGGGCCCACAAACTGCTAGGCTTTGTGTACATGTGAATCTTGGGTAGTCTGAACGAAGGTCTATGGCAACATTGATTTCGATTGTGTAAATTGAAAATGGACTAAGAAATGACTTTGGTTTAAGCAATGTTTATAATAAGAAATGGGTTCCGGTGATTTATCGGTTTAGCATTGAAAAGATGGATATTAGCTGGAACTTGAATGAGATAATGAAGTATACTTAAAATGAACCTTAATTCATCAACCCAAAATTATTTCCACTTGAAACGAATCGATTCCATTTGACCATTGCACAACCTTAATTCCTATTTCAGACAACCAAAATGAATTTCCTTGAAAGAACCTGGGCTCGCCCAGAATCCATAACTTTACACCCCACATTCATGCTTCGCAATTCCATTCCCACAATCTTTGGTATAAAACCCTAGTCGACCATGTGCACATCAAGATCTTCAATAGCTCACGCCTCAAATGATAAGGGAACCCCTCGAACAACAAAATTCACTTATGGACACATTTCACAAAGGAACCCCTTTTTTATCCCATGATTAGGGAAATAATCCCTAACTCATGATTTGAACAAAGAAGATGGCCCCGAACATGGAGGATCATAGTTCATAACAAAATTCAGTTATAACTTTGATGAAACCCTCACACTTATGATGCAAACTGGTGAAGAGAAGCCTTGAGTGTAGTAACCAAATAAATTCAATCACAAGAAATGCTTCAATCTCACACCTTAGGAGCTTATGAAGTGCATGATTGCGAATGATATGACCTAGGGGAGAATGTAGATGAACACGAAGCATAAGCCAGTTAAGGTAATAAATAATGCGGGAATATTTTGAGGTATTACAATAGGGAACTCACTGAGATGTTGATATATCACCCCACTATTGTTGTTGTTTTTTAGGTTTCTTTTGCAAGTTGATTTACAAGTGGAGCTATGCTCGGGATGTTTCAAGAGAAGCATAGTCTTAGTTTTTCCGCTATGTATTTATCTTTGTACAATAATGGATATTATATTGCTCTTAGTATTTTATTTTTTATTATAATTTCCATGTCTGGCACCATAGATTGTATTGTTTTTAGAATTGTTTAAGAATGTGAATTGTACTATTAGGCACTTATGATGGTGTCAGTACCAAATAAACACTTGTAGTGGTAAGTGATAGAGTAAGCACCTTGGATTTGGGAGAACTCTAGTAAGATGGATTTTGTTTGGGTATGGGAGGATTGCCACAGAGCGTGAAGTGAACACATTATGGAAACTGTATTAACAGTGCGATATTAGAAAGTGATAACGAAATGTATATTTTGGACAAATGTACAATGGAGTTGTTAAGTTGTTATTGAAACTAAAGTTATGGAAGCGTAATCAATGATGGTTCACCCATTAGGACTCTGGTAGTATGTTTAGTATATGTGTGGAATCGTCTGTTGGAAACTGTTATAACTTTTGGTTGCGATTGGAATGAGTTTTGGAGATTTAGGTAGTAATGAAAACCAGAATTTCTCTTCTGCGTTTGAAGTAATCGGATTACCCTCTGGGTAGTACCCGATTACAGAATTGTGTCTCTAAATTTGTTTAAGCTACTAGAAGTCCAGGTTTGCACTGAGTAATTCGTTACCCTCCTGGTAGTAACCGATTACCACTGTTAAGTTTTGAAAATTTGATTTTTCTAAGATTCTTACTTTTGACTTGAGTGCCCGATCGAAGCATTTTTGGTACCGATAAAAAGCTGTTGAGTCATTCTATGCAATGGTTAGTAGAGGGTAAGGTAACCCCGGTTAATATGTAAGTAGAGACAACAAGGTTCTTCAGAGGAGTGCATTACCTCAGTTTTCAAGTGTAAGGAGAACTTCTAAAATTGGGAATGATCAGAGTGTTTGAAATATACCTCTAGGGGGATTAAGGATGTCATTGTTTTAATTCTCACCAAGGAACTGAAGAGAGAGGACAAAGTTGTATACTAGACATGAGATGTTCATCGTTTTATTTTACCCAATAAGGATTATGTGTTAGATTTTGCTTACGAACGAACCAAGTGTTAGTTTGTGACTAAAAACCCTTTTGATGTCGTCATTGTCATTTTCCTACTAACATCGTTGTACGATTAGAATCGAACTATTCCGTTGAGTATTCTTGATGTGAACGTAATAGAATGATAGTTCTACTTAGTCACTTATTGGAGTATGTAATCTGCATGTTGTTCCCCGTTCCGTGTTACCTTGAGTTGTGAGCGGTGGGCGATTGTTACACATGTTTAGAAACCGCGAGTGAGAATCATCTTGCAAGATAGTGTGGAATGGATTGATAATTTTTGAGTTGGATTGTTTGTTAACAAGAGGAATAAGTTTAGTTGTGTTCGACCGTTTAGCCTCGGATAGGTAATCAGTTGACACATGACTTTTGTGGAGGACTTTAGAAAATCGTACTTTCTGAACTGTAAGTTCGTTGGGCTTCCGTTCGAAGTGTCAGAGGATAAAGTGTTGGACTTTCTTTTAGAGCATGATTGGTAGACAGTAAAGGATCTGAATTTTTGGTGTGTCGTCGTTGTGACTACCGAGGACCTTAATTGCGAAGTTATAAGAGCCTCATAAAGTGTTGATCTTCCAGGAAACATTTTGGTATCTGAATTATTGTGTGGATAAGAGATGAACAATTGGTCAGTTTTAGTATCGTTAATTCTTAACATCAGATATGAACTCCGTAAGAGTAACACCAAATGTGTGCAGTTGAACCATACTCAGAAATGGGAATTTTAAGTTACCCTTCTAGGTAAGAGTGAGAGATGAATGTTCAGAAGTTAAACATGTAAATTGGACCGTTTGAGGAACAAGACCCTTGAAAGAAGCTAATTTAAATGAGAAGTTTTGTATGGTATTCAAAGGTGAGTATGTGGAATATTTTATGCAATAGGCAGGTGTTTTGGAAATCCGCAAGTATACTAAAGATAATTTAAGTTTGGTACGGGTGACTCACTAATGATTGTAAGCTCTGTGATGTTGCTACATTGTTATTAATAGAGACCTGTAAACACCCCAAATTTCCCCTCACTTTTTCTCACACCATGGCTTGTGGTATTTCATTTTTTCATTAGCATAGGTATACCACCTCATATTGCATATTGTTTCATCTGCATAGTTTTATTTCATTTGCATCTAGGGTTTGTGATCTGAGCAATCCAAGAAGTGATCTGAGCCATCCCAAAAGTATTGAAGCTTTCGAAGAGGGTCCATGTGTGTTCCATGATCATAATATGTTCCCCAAAGTTCATAAAAGTCAAGAGATCACAAAGAATGGCAAAGGCATAGAGGCAGACTGAAGATTTCCTGCACAGATGACCTAAAATTAGGGTTTTGGTTTCAGAGGCCTTAATCCCAATTTTTTTGGTCATTCTTGTTTCTAATGGTCTTAATATGTTATAAGGATCATGTATACCAAATTTGATGAATAAATTCACTGTGGAAGACATCTGATCATTGGGTAACTTCTTGAGCAAGTAATGTCAAAATCAGGGCATCTGAGGCCTCCATCAAGGGCACCAAAGGGTCATCATCATCATTTTGAGTCTCTATGATCTTAGAATTGGTTATAAGTTCACAAGAT
The DNA here is from genome assembly GCA_963966055.1 of Lathyrus aphaca. Lineage (NCBI taxonomy): Eukaryota > Viridiplantae > Streptophyta > Magnoliopsida > Fabales > Fabaceae > Lathyrus > Lathyrus aphaca. The sequence continues at coordinate 509,217,361 of OZ014519.1, read as the reverse complement.
TGAAGAATTTTTGAGCCAAATGCAAACTTGCTATTTTTGGAAATGACTTGTAATGGAAACTTTCCATTTTGGGAAAGATATTCAACCTATTCTTTCATGACCAAAAATGCTTCAAATGAAAAATTCTTGGGCATGAAAGTTGTATATTATGTCTTCCCATTTTCAAAAAGTACAAGAACATGTCTTGATTCATCCTAGAACTCAAGATATGGCCTTTCAAAGTTGGCAAAAATCCTATAATTTTCAAGTTCATGCTAAAGAGGGAATTTTGCAATTTCACTTGCCAAGCCATTTCATGACCTCTAATCAACTTCTATGCATCATAACATGTCAAAGAAACTTCAAAAGATCAGAATTGGCCTTTGAACCTAGGGTTTTGATGGCTTGATTCACAAGAAATCTCAAAATGGCCAAAATGCATAAACCTTGTAAATTCTTGATCCAACCCATCTAGCTGCATAACAATGATGCTATGGCTCTCCTTGAAGCTAGCTGAAGCAGTACAAGCCAAGAAACCAGCTCTTCCATGGCCCATACCTCAAGTACACCAATCTTGACTTTTTGGCCAATGGAGCCATACCATTCCCACAGTGCATATCTAATCTTCTGACTCATTCCAATAGTTTAGGGATTTCCTCAAGATCATAAACTAAGCATGCCATGAGCTCAGAACATACACAACATCAGATTTCACAAATTTTGTGAAAAACTCCCCTTATTCGATTCTCTCAAACCATCCATCAAACCTCAAAAATTCTTTCACCATTCATTCAGAAATCATCCATAGAACACAAAGCAACCATTACCATGGCCTGAAACCTCATAAACCAAAGCTTCCATTTCAGCCATATTAGAATCGAGCCACCCAAAATAGCCCATTTCAAAGCATTCTAAGCATCCCAATAGCTTTAGAAGGAACAAAGGAGCTCATTTGCACAAGTGGGAGGTTCTGAAAGCTCACCATTGAAGGGTTCCAGCTCAGGTATGGTCAAGAACTTTTTTCTCAAAGCTTTGATTTCTTGTTATAGAATGAAACTGCATGCTCTAAGGATCACAATGATGTTTTTAGAATTGAAAATGGTTGAGAAATAAGGATTTCATGAACTTCTGAAACTTTGTCCGTATTTATGTTTTGATTCGATTCAGCTTGTTCATGAATCATAAATGTTGTTTGATGTTTGATTTGAGTTGCTAGAAGTATGGGGATCATTTCTGGGCAGTTAATTTGGGGTGGGGTAGCCTGTAGACGAATTTAGGGTTTTTGGTCCACCGGAGAAGATGACCGGAGCTTGTCTCCGGTCACCTGAAATTAATTATCCCTAATTAGGGTTTAGTGCCCAGATTGATTGTGAGCCCTTGGATGCGTAATTAGCTTAGCGAAGGAACGACCCAGATTAGTTCATTAACTCTAATTTCTGTTTAATTAAATAAATTATAATTAATTTTCCAGAATGAATCCTAGCCGTTCAATAACGCGTGCAGTCAAACCCTTCCACTTAAGTTCAAATCTGAGCCCTTGGATCCTCTGACTTTCCATTAAATCCATTTTAATTCATTTTCTTTTAATTTCTTTTGTTCATTTTATTAAAAATAGAAAAACTCATCAAAAAATTCTCAAACTTTGCATTTTTGTTTCAAATATTTTTCTTAACCTGAAAATAATTTTTATTTTATTTTTTGAATTAAAATGGTATTTTTAAAATATTTAAATGTTATTTTTAATTAATTAATGGATTTTAATTAATTAAAAATGAATTTAGGTTTCTAAAAATCACCAAAAAATTCATGAACCATTCCAATACATTTAGAAACATTTTCAAACTCATAATACAAATTTATTTGTAGGTTTGATCATAATTTCACAATTTTCTTTGAATTAGGGTTCTTAAAAATCACATTATTTAACCCTAACTTGAAAAATTCATTTCTGCCTAACCATGATGAGTTTGAACTTGATTCTTTTTGCCTTGTTTCACATGTTGCATATAGTTTCTAGGTTATTTTTCTCATAATTTTATCTTGAATTTTCAATTTGATTTTCATTTTACCTTTAGAAGCACCCAAAAACCCTAGCAAACTAAGGAATTTCATAACTTCCACTAGGTTAAGCTTCTGACTGTCTCCTTTGGGTTGTGATCTTATATGGGATTAGGGTTTGTTTGAGTTCAATTTCAATTTTTTAACATGAAGTATGCTTCTGTTTTGGTCATATGCATCTCATATTGTCTTAAAACCCTAATTTTGCATCTTCATTTGCATTCTCCTTTGCATATCATCATCATATGAACTTTCCATGACATTTTAAGCATTTGTATGACATCTTAGACATCTTAAGACATGCTTGAACATTGCTTTATCATTTCTTCATTCATTTGCCATGCTTTGCATCCATTACATTTCATGAACATCCATGTGTTTTCATGCTTCTAAACATGCTTCCTTTGCATCTCATCTTTGTATGATCATTGATATGCATCTTGTATGGTTTTTCATTATCTCATATGCCATTTACATTGCATATTCACTTCTAACTTTGGTCTTTTCATATCATTTCATCTCATTTCCTTTTGCTTTATGTCTTATGCATTCATACTAACATTTCAGGTACTTTTGGTAAGTTATCTGGGAGGTGGATTTGCCTTCACCTCCCACCTCTTCTCATCACTCATATGCATTATTACTTGTCTTTGAAGTGAACTTTCTTCACTTATGTTCTCTCCTTCATAATTTCTTTCTTTTAAGTTACTTATCTTCTTCAGGAAGTAAGTAACTTATTCTTCTTCTTCTTTCTCTTTTCATCTGCTTCTTCCATTGGTGGCCTTGAAGATCTTTCCTCTTAAGCCTTACAAACCATAGGATGTCCAAGCATGATAACTTTTAGGGTTTTGTATAGTCCCCCCTAGCTTTTTACCTTTGAGTCTCCTTGAGTCTCTCTTCTCATCTCTTAGTCAGAGGCTAAACTCTTAAAGCTTTTGGACTTTGGAATTAGGTTTATGTCTGCATCCTTATCTTAGGATGGAGTGTATAACTTTAATCCTAAGTTTTAAACCTTTAATTTGTTTACACCTTTAAATCAAAACACATTAATAATCACTAAGACTTTATCTTGTAACTTGGGCCTTACATTAGGGTTTTATCTCTTCCTTATGGTTAAGAGGGACTAACCCTAGTTTTTAATGGACAAGTCCCCCTCAAGTTGTCTTACAAACCATAAAATCCACTTCTTAATCTCATCTCTTTAATTAAAATACATTTAATAAAGGCTTGTTATATAATGAATTTAGTCCCTAACCATGGATTAAGTTGAGGTATCTTCCTCAACTTAAGTGTTCTCATCTATTATCCTTCTATTAGGATGGTGTAATGAGCTCACTAGTCTGTCATTAGAGATTAAACTCATTACTTAACACTAAACAAAAACCCAAAAACATCTAAATAATCACAAGTAGGTTAATGATCTTAATCCTACACCAGCATGGTAATTAAGTTGGGATGCTTATCTCATACTTAAGTAGGCTCATTATCCCTAATTAGGGAGGATATAATGAGTTTGCAAACCCTTGATTTAGGCTTAAGCTCATTAACTTATGCAAAACACTAAAAACAATAACAAAACTGAAAACAACAAAAACAAACAATAATCGTCTCCTTCGGGATTCTTTTCTCATCACACTCATTCACAAACGAGAACTCGCTTCTTCCGTCTGATGCAAGACAATTAGCACTCGAGTCAGACGAGTCATACACTTGAGCATTGACAAGCAAGCAGTTCACAGTCAAAGTTATTTCAGTCTCTTTGAGTCGAACTACGATGTTCTGACTTCCTCATTGCACGAGAGGATACGTAGGCATAACTTAACAGTTATCGAACAAAAGTCTCTTTGTCATCCCCCTCTTTCAGCATTCCTTTCTAAAGCCTCAGTTCCTGAGCAATTCACCTTTTTGCACTGACACCTGTACTTTATTTTCTACCTTTTGCACACAGATAGCACATACACTTGCCCTCTTTAAACACAATCTTGTAAGCGTGGATCCCGTCGAGTACGACGGATGATCTGGGTGCTAATACCTTCCCAGGTCGTAATCAACCCCCTTTCTCAGTTTCTCTGGTTCGCAACCGTCTTATCCATCTCTTTCCAAGTTTATGTAGCATTACCTTTCCTTCGGGATAAAAATGCCTTGCTGGCGACTCTATTCAATTCAACCTCATTTTCTCTTTTGCCGACCATTCGCGTCTTCACCTTGGGACCTTAGTGTCTTTTTCAGGGGAGCGACAAGACCTTGTGTCAATAGAAACCTTAAGTGAATAAAATCTTGTAAATAGGCTTAATATGGAGTATAGTAACCATGGCAAAATTGTTAAGTTTAATTGGATAAATTGTTTCGAGTTTAGAATGGAATCGGAATTGTATCAGTTATGATTGTAACAGTACAACCCCTGTATCTTTGTCGTTGGAGAGTTTGGACCGATGTTAATATTGGGTGGTTGACAAGTAAGTTGTTCTATCCCCGAATGTATGCAAGTTTTGTATCGTTGGTTGGTGAGAACTCCAATTGATAAGTGTTTTCTCCGCAGACTATCAACTACCTAGTGTTGCTTGGGAATTCGTGGCATCCCCACTATTGGATTTTTTAGAACATAATGGAAGGAGACAGATGAAAGAGTTTAGTCGAATTATTAAGAATCAGAAGAGAATTATTTGTAAGTGTTAAGGTAAGAGAATTTTGAGCCGACTTTCACCCGACTTTTCTAATTAACCGTAATTATTGTTAGTAAGGGAATTTGTGAACTTTTGGGAATAAAAGGTATAACTTGTGAGATGTTTAGGACTACCCTAGGATTGATACGAAACTGTTGGCGCGTAATACACTAGGACCGCCGTAAAGATCTGAGTAAGTCTTTAGGTAGGTTGCTTTGAGTCCCACAGGAAGCAACCGTAAAGGCCTAAGGAGTGTATTACATAACATTCCTCTGTAAAAGTCCTGAGTAAGTCTTGAGGTGGGTTACTATGAGTTCCATGAGAAGCATCCGTAAAGGCTAGAGGTACCGTTGGTGAGGCGTGGGTAGTGGCTTATGTAATACGCTAGATCCTCCGTAAAGTCTGAGTAAGTCTTGAGGTGGGTTATTTCCGAGTCCCATGGGAAGCATCCATAAAGACTTGAGTTATGTATTACATTGGATCCGCCGTAAAGTCTGAGTAAGTCTTGAGGTGGGTTATTTGTGAGTCCCACGGGAAACATCTGTAAAGACTTGAGGTGATTATGATATTGCATCCTCCGTAAAGTCCTGAGTAAGTCTTGAGATGGGTTATTTCTGAGTCCCATGAGAAGCATCTGTAAAGGCTTGAGGTGAGTATTATACTGGGTTACGTTAAGTTTTGAGTAAGTCTTCAGGTGGGTTACATTGAGTCTCATGGGAAGCATCCGTAAAGACTAGGTAGTGACTTTAGATGGGTATTACACTGAGTCCCCGGGAAGTCTTGCCGATAACACTTACGATAGGTATTCCACTGAGTCCCACGTAAGGTGTTGAGAGCGTTGTATGGACTTGTCCATCTTACTTTGGCTTCTTGTAGAGAAGTGACCAAAGACCCGAGTAGTGGATAGATTAGAACCTTTAGAGCTGAGAGAACTCTAATATAGGGAATTCACTGAGATGTTGATATTTCACCCCACTATTGTTGTTACTTTTCAGGTTTTTTTTGCATGTTAATTTACAAGTGGAGCTATGCTCATGATGTTTCAAGAGAAGCATGGTCTTAGTTTTCCGCTGTGTATTTATCTTTGTACAATAATGGATATTGTATTTATCTTAGTATTTTATTTTTTTGTATAATTTTCATGTCTTGCACCATAGATTGTATTGTTTTAGAATTGATCAAGAATATGAATTGTACTATTAGGCACTTATGATGGTGTTAGTACCAAATAAACACTTGTATGATATTATTCTAGATATATATTATATAAGGTGTTATAATTACCAACATATCCTCATTGTTTTTTTAATTTTAAATAATAATAATAGTCCAAATAATATTAGTCTACTACTATTATTAATAAATAATTCCATATAATCACTTATTTCATCAAATCCCACGACACACAACATAAATTCATCATGCATCATCTAACTCACCAAAATTCACCGATAAACCTTGAATATTTATAATAAATCAATTAAATAAATATTTTAATTATTTTAGGGTGTTACAACTCTCCCCCACTTAAAGAATTTTCGCCCTAAAAAATTTCCCGAAGAAAAAAGAGTCAGATACGACTCTCTCATCTGATATTCGCATCCCCAAGTCCACTACATCAACCATCAATAAATCCTCCAAGATTAGATACCTCTATCCGTCTGACCATCCATCTTCGATTAATAAGCAGAACTCAATTTCAACTTAGTGCCTTAGCATCCTTCAAACATTTCAAAAACCTCGACAAAAATCTTGGATCCCTATCTCATGTGACTTCATAATTTCCTCGGCATACATCTTAGCTAAATTATGTATAGAATAAATAATCTTCATCGGTAGGAAATGAACTGATCAAGTTTATCCATCCACAATATCTCAAATCGAATCATTCCCCCTTCAATACCTTCGGTAATCTCGACACCAAAATCCATACAAGAACCATCCTATTTCCATTCTTGAATATTCAACAATTGCTTCAAACCCAAAGACTTTTAATACTCTGTCTTTAGCTTCAGATAAGTCAAACATACATTACACAAATGCAGTAATATCTCTCTTCATACTCAACCATCAGAACAACTTATGTAATACATGGTATATCTTTGTAGCACCAAGATGAATACTCAACCTACTCCGATGTCCTTCTTCTAAAATACTCTCCTTATATTTTGGAACACCGAGAAAACACACTCAATTTTGGAACTTCGAAATACCATTCTCCTCAATTCATAATTCACTTTTGTTACCTTGGTTAATCAAGGTTAGTTGATCAACCAACTTCGAATCAAATTGCTATCTTACTCAAAAATCTTCCACAATATCAGTAGTCAATCTCAACATTCTCTGTTTCACACTGTCAGAGGTAGTCTCATATGACAACTCATGTCTCTGAACTGCTCAACCATTTCCATTTCTTTTACCATCATTGTCGACATATGCAATGTCTTCCTACTCAGAGCATCTGCAACCACATTCTCCTTACCCGAATGGTAAGTCAACTCAAATCAAATTCCTTCAACATCTCTAACCACCTCCTCTGCCTCATATTCAGCTCTTTCTGATCAAACAAATATCTCAAACTCTTATGATCACTGAACACTTCAAATATACACCCAAAAAGATAATGTCTCCATATTTTCAATAGAAATACCACGGATGCCAATTCTAAGTCGTGGGTAGGATAATTCCTTCATGCACTCTTAATTGTATGGAAGCATAAGCAACCACTTGACCGTTCTATATCAACACTCAACCAAGACCCATCTTCGAAGCATCACCATAAACCATAAAAGACTCACACGAAATAGGTAAAATCACTATCGGAACATTTGTTAACTCCTTCTTCAGTTCCATAAAACTTTCCTCACATGCAACACCCCACACATACATTTTACCCTCCCAAGTCAACTAAGTTAAAGGGAATACCGAATTAGAAAAACCTTAAATAAGCCTGCGATAACAACATTCTAATATCATAAATCTTCTTACTCCAATAACAGACTTCATAGTCTCTGACTGCAACACAACATCAATTCTAGAAAGATCACAACTATTGCACCACTAGAATCACCTGATTGACGAAACATACTGCCTACAACTAGAACTTTACAATTCGAAAATTGGCATGCAGCTTCATTTCTCTTAATACTTGCAACACAATTCGCAAAGATGTTGTGTGTTCTCCTTTAAACTTCAAATATATCAAAATATCACCAACGAAGACCACCACAAAATTATTCTCCGATACTCATTAAAAATTTGATTCATATACTCCATGAACACGCCAGGTACATAGGATACACCAAACGGTCTCACAGTGTTCTCATGGTGACCATACCTTGTCCTAATAACCATCTGCAGAATATCCTTAAATTTTAACTTGATCACCAAATAGGCTATCTCAGTATCATTGATAGTCACCCCACTTACGTCACAACAACATCATTAACAAATCACCACAATAGGACTCATAGTCAACATCATGCATCAAAATACTCATATAAATCAACCATAAGGTAGTTCATCACTTACATCATTAAATAACCATCATATCAAACTTTAACACATAACACAAGTTACAACAACATTCATATCATTATGAAACATATACATGTATAGTCCTGCTCAACTTTATCAATCCAAAATAAACATTTAAGTCTAGCAATTCGCGCTAAGCGAGTCTCTACCCTCGTTAAGAGAACTACTCACTGCCTCAAGGAGGAAAAATTATTCCATACCTTGCTAACCGAGCTAGACCTCGTTAAGCGAGCTCTGCAAATTCTTCATAAAATTCTTGATATCACATGGGAACACATCCAAAAGTCATACACCTTAGATAATCACCAACCACTACATTCCTTATGCCCTCAAAAGAACTCACATCATAAACACTTTTGCACCATCTTTCATAAGCTCATCTACTTGCTTAACGAAATAAACAACTCTTCACCTTCAAATATAATAATCTGCATCGACTCCTCAAAACCATCTGTAAGCACTCGACTTAACTCCAATCAATTCCACCACACACACTATCTAAGATGGCAATACATGTGTCGCTCCCAAAGATTTGCATCCCGGTACAAGCGCGAACATTCGAAGAAAGGAGAAAATGAAGGTGAAGGTGAATAGAGTCGCCAGCTAGGCATTTTTATCCCGAAGGAAAGGTAATGCTGCATAAACCTGGAAAAAGATGGATAAGACGGTTGCGAACCAGAGAAACTGAGAACGGGGGTTGGTTACAACCTGGGAAGGTATTAGCACCCAGATTGTCCGTCGTACTCGACGGGATCCACGCTTACAAGATTGTGTTTAAAGGGGGAGTGTATGTGCTATCTGTGTGCAAAAGCTGGAAAAGAATATACAAGTGTCAGTGCAAAAGGTGAATTGCTCAGGAACTGAGGCTTAAAAGAGAATGCTGAAAAGAGGGGGAAGACACAGAGACTTTTGTTTGATAACTGTTAAGTTATGCCTACGTATCCTCTCGTGCAATGAGGAAGTCAGAACACCGTAGTTTGACTCAAAGAGACTGAAAAATAAATTGACTGTGAACTTCTTGCTTGTCTATGCTCAAGTGTATGACTCGTCTGGCTCGAGTGCTAACTGTCTTGCATTAGACGGAAGAAGCAAGTTCTCGTTTGTGAATGAGTGTGATGAGAAAAGAATCCCGGAGGAGACGATTATTGTTTGTTTTTGTGTTTTCAGTTTTGTTATTGTTTTTGGTGTTTTGCATAAGTTAATGAGCTTAAGCCTAAATCAAGGGCTTGTAAACTCATTATATCCTCCCTGATTAGGGATAATGAGCCTACTTAAGTATGAGATAAGCATCTCAACTTAATTACCATGATGATGTAGGATTAAGATCATTAACCTACTTGTGATTAATTAGATGTTTTTTTGTTTGGTTTTTTTTGTTTAGTGTTAAGTAATGAGTTTAATCTCTAATCCCAAATTAGTGAACTCATTACACCATCCTAATAGAAGGATAATAGATGAGAACACTTAAGCTGAGGATGATACCTCAACTTAATCCATGGTTAGGGATTAAATTAATTATATAACAAACCTTTATTAAGTGGATTTTAATTAAGGATGAGATTAAGAAGTGAGTTTTAAGTTTGTAAGACATCTTGAGGGGGACTTGTCCATTAAACATTAGGGTTAGTCCTTCTTAACCATAAGGAAGAATTAGAACCCTAATGTAAGGCCCAAGTTACAAGATAAAGTCTTAGTGATTATTAGATGATTTTATTAAGAGGTTTAAACAAATTAAAGGACGCATGCATAACCCTAATTCCAAAGTCCTAAAACTTTAAGAGTTTAGTCTCTGATTATTGAGATGAGAAGAGAGACTCAAGGAGACTCAAAGGTAAAAGCTAAGGGGGACTAATTACAACCCTAATCATTATCATGCTTGGATATCCTAGGGTTTGCGAGGCTTAAGGAAGATCTTCAAGGAAGCCACCAATGGAAGAAGCAGATGAGAAGAGGAGGAAACAGAAGAATAAGTTACTTACTTCCTAAGAAGATAAGTAACTTAAAGGAAGAAAGTGAGAGAGATAGAACATAAGTGAATTAGATTCACTTCAAAGACAAGTTAAAATTCATATGAAAGAGATAAGAAGAAGTGAGAGATGAAGGCAAATCCACCTCTCAAAGTAACTTACCAAAAGTTCCTGAAAAGTTAGTATGGATGCATAAAGTATGAAGCATAAAGAAATGAAGTGAAATGAGATGAAATGACCAAAGTCGGAAGTGTTTATGCAATGTTAATGTCATGTGAGATGATGAAAAGGCATACCAAGTGTATATGTATGATCATACAAGAATGAGATGTCATGTAAGCATGCTTTGAAGTTTGAAAACACAAGAAAGTTAATGAAATGAAATGAATGCAAATCATGGCAGATGAATGAAGAAATGATCAAGCATGGTTCTAACATGTCCTAAGATGTCTAAGATGACTTATGAATGCAAGAAATGTCATGGTGTCGCTCCCGGGATTTTCATCCTAGTACAAACGCGAAAGTGGCGCAAAAAAGGTAGAGTCGCCAGCCAGACATTTTTATCCCAAAGGAATGGGAAAGGTAATGTTGCACAAACCTGAGGAAGAAGGAAAGGACAAGGTCCTACGAACCAAAGATCTGGGTTCGGGAGTCAGTTACGACTTGAGAAGGTATTAGCACCCCAGGTCGTTCGCCGTACCTGACGGGATCCACGCTTGCTTGCTTGTTTCAAAGGGTGAGAAATAAAGTGCTGATGAAATGAACTGCTAACTGGAATGGGAATGGAAATGAGAAAGGAAGCTGAAAAAGAGGATGGAAATAAAGAATGGGGAAAATGTAGGGAAAATAAAGATTGTGCTCGAACGGGCTCTACCCCGCTGCCTACGTACCTCATCGGGATAATGAGGATCAGAGTCGACGTAGTTCGCCTAACTAAGGCGGGAACTATTTGTTTGTGTTTTTTATAGCTGGAACTATGTATGTTTATGCTCAGGTATTGCAGGCTCGTCTGGTATGAGTGCGTTTACCATCTTGCATGCGAGATAAGTCGTCGCGAGTTCGCGTTAGGAGTGAATGAGATGAGAAAAGAAGTTCCCGCATGATAGTCGCTTATTATTTGTTTTTGTCTTTTATGAGAAATGTTTTGAATTTGTCTGTGAACATTCTCATACTAAGACCTATCCATCGCGGTAAGTACTTACACCTTGCCCCGAAACAGGACGCGTATAAGCACTCCGCAACAAAGTCTCGTGTCGTACAAGAAAGTTCGGTTTTTATTAAGTGTTTTATTATTTTTCTTTATGAGATGAGAAAGAAGGACTCAAGTTGCAAAAGGAAAAAACTAAGGGACTAAGACTCAATCCTAATTTTGTTTATTTATTCAAAAATGGTCCTAATGGTTTGTGTGGTTTTCTAATCCTAATGAATGAAAGGAACTAGAAACTAATAGAATTCAACTTACTTCCTAAGGAAGTTAAGTTGATTCTAAGAACAACGGGGAAACCTATACAAGTGAGAAATTCAAATAATAAGGTAAAGCATTAAAATTGAAATAAGAAATAAAATCTAAAACAAATGCATATTAAGGTATAAATCTACAAGTAAGCCTAAACTTCACCTAAATCTATTTATTAGAAATTCTAAGCCTAAGTCCTAAAACTAAGGGAACTATCTAATATTATCATTCTAAAAATCAGTAATTAAACTATACTAAGTCACTTTAAAATCCTAAGACTAAACCTAATTAAATTAGTTCTTAATGCAGCATAATATCCTAAACTAAACTAGGTGTATTTTACATGTAAAAGGCCTAAAGATTAATACCCTAAAAATATTAAAAGTCCCGGAAAAAATATGAAATTAATTCTATTGGGTCCTAAAACTAACTATAACATAGTGCTAAAAAATATCCTAAAAATTCAGAAGTTAACTATGTCTAAAAATCACTTAAATCTACTTAAGGATTAACTACTATTTTCCATGAATTAAGCTACCAAAACAGTGGATAAAATGGCCTAAAAATCTACCAAAAAATATCCTAAGTTCAATTATTAGTCCTCTAAACATGGAAAAAAGAATGGGCCAAAAATCCTATAGGAAGTAGAAAAAATAAAATGAACAAAAACAAGTGCAATTAAAGAAATTCAATAAAATGCTAATTAAGAGAAAAATCGAAATTAAATCAAAAATAACCAAAATTCAGAAAATAAAATTGTCACAAATTGCTAAAATGGATTATTAACCTACTGGAATTTTTATAGAATTTTATTATTGTTTTTACTATTTTTTTGTGGAATTAATTCTAATCTATACTAAAACAAAATAAAATCTAAAAAGAAATAATGGAGGGGGTGCGAGAAGTGATTTTTATTAGTTATTTTTTTGAATGGGCTTGAGATGTAGGGGGTGCAGAAAGCAAAAGGGAATGGCCCAATTGTGCAGGCTTCAAGAGGGAGTATTGTATGGAATTCGGTCAACCTGTTGACTTCACAGAAACCGTTTGATCTACTCTTCCTACTGGTACTTTCATCAAGCGAATGACAGGCGCATGAACATGGTTGTTACAGTGTGCTGCTGCACGTGGGATCAACTGTTGGAAAAGCCTACCAGACGGTGACAAGTGTCACCGCCGGTGTGGCTGAGGAATCTCAAAACTTATCTTCTTGGAATCTTGAACGGTGCACTTATGGTGACTTGTGATTGTTTATTTGTTTATTAATGTGGATTAATTGTCCATTATTCCTAATTAATATGCTTAATCTCATCAGTTCATATAATAATCTCTTCAACATAATTATCTTCTTATAATTAATTAAAATTAAAAACAAAAACAAAGATAAAAAGGCTGAAACACGAAACATAAACCCTAATATTCTCTTCCTCCTCTCTCCTTCCGCCTCCACCTTATGCCATCTCCGCCTCCTTCAACCTCTTTCCACTTCGCCACTATCATCAACCCTACCTCCTACGTCTCCACCACCTTCCACTCTCATTTTCAACCTACCTACTTTAACCACTTCTAAACCCCTCTTTCAAACCTAATTTTCTTCGTCCTGGAAAAACAAATCCTAACTTCATACACACTTCCGTCAAAAATCAAGAAATCCGCAACCCAACCAACATCATATAGGATCGACGAACGACGCTATACGATAAAAAAATGCAACCGTTTCGTACCTTATGATCTCGTCGACGAAACCGCGTACGGAGAGCTTGGTCTCGTTGAAGATGAAGCTTTGAACAAACACAAGTTGAACGCCGATGAATACCGCGAGACTACTTTTGAACTATGCGAAGTTGTGATCTGGTATGATTCTTCCCCTGTTCTTACTCGCGGTTTCGAGTTAGCTATTACTTTAGAATTTATGATGTATCCTCTCGAATCTTGATGTAGGTCGGAAATGACACCGTTGTTGCGGTTGAAGACAATGCGAGATCGATGCGGAAGGTGATGTGGATTAAGGAAACTCGATGAAGATCGAAACGTGTTAATGATGAAGATGCACATTTCTTGTTTGGAAAATATTAAAGGGGTGAAATCAATGATCGATCCAAGAAGAGCACATGAGGGTGAAAACCAGAAAGATGAATCTGAAAATGCAGGGATTGAAAAAAAAGGTCGAATTCGGAATGAGGGTAAAGAAGACGAATTAGAGAAAGAAAATTGTGAGGACGGATTGGAGAATGGTGAGGATTTGTGATGATTTTTGAAGCTGAAGTTGAGAGAGCTTGAAGAAGGGTGTAGAATCTGATTTATAGAGATGGAAATCAAAGATTGATATGGAATGTTCTCAGGTGAATTCAATTACCATTCTATTATGAAGTTGGTTAGGATTCTGTTATTGATTTTTGATTTTCTGTTTTTGAATTGTTATGAGCTTTGATCTTGTTATGTTGAAACTGAATTCTGTTATGATAGGCTTTGCAGGAAATATGAAAGAAGTGTTGAAGAATGCTGAAGCGATATTCTGAGAAGATTTTTCCCCTTTTGCACCTTATCCATGTCCAATCTTAACCTAATACACTCATCAAATTAGATAAAGAGACAAATCCTTTTCTTCTTCTCCAAACGGCGCCTTAGCGTCTTCTCCTTTTCATGGTGCCGTCGACGAAACAACCACATCACTGCCTCCCTTCTTCCTTCATGAAATCACCGCTGAAAAATGTTCATCATTTTCCTCCCGCCGTTCAAAATCGCTACTCTCTCTCACATGAAGACATGTTAGAACCTACGATAACTGCCTCGTCTCCGTCTAAGATGTTATCGATTGCACAATACCGACAACGATTAACTCTGCGAGTGAATTCTGTGTATAACTTCAACAACATACAATTCAATGAACAAATTTCTGGAGTAGGTGTGTATTGTGACTTGGTTTAGGTTCCATATGTTTTCCGGTTCAGCTTTCGATTCGAATTCGTGATGGAATCGGTTTTGGTTCATGGCCAATCTCGATGAGCATTGCACAATTGTGGACGATAGAAGGCGGGGAATACATTCAGAAGTGAATTGCGAAAATAATTTAAGTGAAACAGAGCACATACCAAACTGCGATGTTAAGTGGCTACACAAGTAAAGCTTCTATTATTCTTTTTGGAAATACTGGTGCAATTAGTTCGTCGGAGAGCGAATCTTGTAATTGAATTCAAACTTTGGATATACTTTTTTATGTTTCTATTTCTTTGTTATAATTTCTATTATTTCCTGATGTGATCTCATTTTCCCAATAAGTTGAAACCAAAGTCCCATAATGAGATCAACCAATATAAGTTAAATCCACTCCTATTATTTCCAGTTCTGAACTTCTTTTCTTGTTAAAGTCCACAAAAAGAGTGAAGTTTTAAGCTCTCCTTATGGGTTCCTTTTTCTTGTACTTGAACTTGAGAAGACGATAATGAACCAAAGGTGAGCTTTGTGCTGAATTTTGTAAGTGAGGCCCAAGACGATAACTAAAATTATTATTAACAGAAGAAAACTCCAATTAATAGTAAATCTAATTAATATTGGGCCCCTTTTTTAAGGGAATGAATATCTAGACATGGTTTAGAAATATGGATGGACCCATGAATAATCAGATAATCGGATGACCCAATGAATTTGACTATGATTATTAGGTAATGACTTGAGGTTTGAAACAAATATTAAATGAATTGAATGGTTATTGAGAAATGAAGTATTTTGGTAATTGGATTTAAAAAAAAGAAAAGGAGGACTGGACCTTGTGGACTAATTGAATTCAAAGGTGGTATGCAGTTTAAAATTGAATCAAGATGAGTATGACATGACATGGATATCGATTAATTACATGAACACACAAATGAATGATGAAGTGGTTTAGAAAAAGAGACAGGCTTAAATCGGGTAAACTATGGAATTGAGTATAAATTCGAACACCTCATTTCCAAATAAACCAATGACCATACACTTTTACTTAGCTCAAGTCGAACATTTGAGCACAAACCATTTCTCCAGAATTATGACGGCCACATGACCAACATTTTGAATTCATCAGATAACCATATATAGGGTGTGAAGCCCTAAATCCATAATCCGTGAAACAAACTCCAGTGAAGTAGAAACCACAAACCCATGGAATAACCTGGCCCTTCAGAGTGCACTGATTCCCATGCCTCAGGGATGCAATGCAAATGCATGATTGTGAATATGACCTAATGGGAGAATGCTGATGAATGCGAAGCGTAAAACCGATTAAGGAAATAAATATGAGGGAAAATTTTGAGGTATTACAGCTGCCCCTATTCAATCATCTGCAAGCCTGAACGAATACTTGCAACAGCTTTTATACGTTCAAGGTATGGAGTGATTGAATACTCAAATAAAACCTGGAAATTTGCACACTGTGGGTAATACAATATGCTGGGAAGAATGCCATCCTCGAATGACAACTCACAAGAGATCCTCGAATCAAGCACTAAAACCATCCTCGAATGGAGCCGCAATGGTATACCGGCCTCAGCCGATAACAAAAAACACAAAGACTGACCTCAGACAGACTTTGCAAAAGAGACAGACTGACCTCAATTAATAAGCTCCAAAATGGTCTATCATCCTCGAATGATAGCCACAACAACACAAAGAAGACCAACCTCAGAAGGACTTGAAGAAAAGAATGTCATCCTCAAATGACAATTCTCAAAAGATCCTCGGATCTAAAATGAAACCATCCTCGAATGGAGACACAATGGTATACCGGCATCAATCGATAATCAGAAACACAAAGACTGACCTCAGACAGACTTTACAAAAGAGACAAGCTGACCTCAATCAATAAGCTCAAAATGGTTTATCATCCTCGAATGATAGCCACAACAAACAACAAACAAGACCAACCTCAGAAGGACTTGAAGAAAAGAATGTCATCCTCGAATGACAATTCTCAAAAGATCCTCGGATCTAAAACTAAACCATCCTCGAATGGAGACGCAATGGTATACTGGCCTCTGTCGATAACCAGAAACACAAAGACTGACCTCAGACAGACTTTGCAAAAGAGACAAACTGACCTCAATCAATAAGCTCAAAATGGTCTATCATCCTCGAATGATATCCACAACAAACAACAAACAAGACCAACCTCGGAAGGACTTGAAGAAAAGAATGCCATCCTCGAATGACGATTCTCAAAAGATCCTCGGATCTAACACGAAACCATCCTCGAATGGAGACGCAATGGTATACCGGCCTCAGGAGGTAACCAAAAACACAAAGATTGACCTCATACAGACTTTGCAAAAGAGACAAACTGACCTCAATCAATAAGCTCAAAATGGTCTATCATCCTCGAATGATAGCCACAACAAACAACAAACAAGACCAAACTCGGAAGGACTTGAAGAAAAGAATGCCATCCTCGATGACGATTCTCAAGAGATCCTCAGATCTAACACGAAACCATCCTCGAATGGAGACGCAATGGTATACCGGCCTCAGGTGGTAACCAAAAACACAAAGACTAACCTCAGACAGACTTTGTAAAAGAGACAAACTGACCTCAATCAATACGCTAAAAATGATCTATCATCCTTGAATGATAGCCACAACAAACACAAACAAGACCAACCTCAAAAGGACTTGAAGAAAAGAATGCCATCCTCGAATGACAATTCTCAAAAGATCCTCGGATCTAACACGAAACCATCCTCAAATGGAGACGCAATGGTATACCGGCCTCAGGCGGTAACCAGAAACACAAAGACTGACCTCAGACAGACTTTTCAAAAAGAGACAAACCGACCTCAATCAATAATCTCAAAATGGTCTATCGTCCTCGAATGATAACCACAACAAACACAAACAAGACCAACCTCAGAAGGACTTGAAGAAAAGAATGTCATCCTCGAATGACAATTCTCAAAAGATCCTTGGATCTAACACGAAACCATCCTCGAATGGAGACGCAATGGTATACCGGCCTCAGGAGGTTACCAGAAACAACAATGGAAGTAAGACAAGATGGAACGGGATTGTTGTACATAAACGAGAGCCCAGGAAAACAGGACCATTGTACAAAACAAGAACCTGCGACGCGACTGTTGTACCAAAAAAGACGCTGAATAAGTGACAAACATTGACTTGAAAAGACAAGGATGTCTGAAAAATGATATTGGTATCCTCTGTGCGGAGTGCTTCAGGTTGAGAAGATGTTATAGGTCGTATGTAACACCTCAAAACCGGCCCATGCTGTCATGCATATACTTGAATTTATGGCGTAATGCTCCATGATGATGGAAATTCTACGCTTTGGAGGATGCACATGCAATGACGATTATGCAAAATGAAAATGCAAAGGATCTCCCAAAAAGGAGACTGCAAGTATCCCAGACGGCTTGATCGGGGAGGAACTGATGATCACTACATTGACCTCGTGAGGAGGAAACAACTTTGCGGGGAAAGTTGTTAATGATACACCGGCTCTGAACAGCCGCCATTGCCAAAAATAAATTGGACTTTGAGATTGGAGTGCCAAGACCCTGCTGGAGATGGGCCCTTTTTGAACTCTGATGGGGAAGTGAAAATCTTCTGACTTGACTGGGAACCAAAGGCATGCCATTGCTGAGGGAGAAAACTGCTGGGGAGGAAAGACACTCCTTATACTGCTGGGAATTGCCCCTGTGTCTGAAGGAAAACTTCTACTTGGGGATGACACCCACATTCTGCTACCTTGCCGGGAGAGATTTCAACTTCCACTTTACTGGGGATGACTGAAGACACCCTGTGAGACACATGCTCTTGTTCAAGAACAAAGAAATGCTCCTCCTGGGAATCTGCTTTTAGTTCTGTTATCAACACCTGTACCTATACCTGCATAAACACAATCGATAGTGCCTGCAACATAGAGAGTTAGTTCGGGACCTGCGTGCCCCAGGCTCGTAGCATGAATCATTATCTGGGCATCTTGACACCCTTTCAGAGTTGTATTAAATGTCTCTGTCCTCCTGCACGAGTTAGAAAGCATTCAAAAGTTCATAACACAATATAAATCACAATTTGCTGGACGTTTTCGCAATCAATCAATGCTAGAAGAAAAACAAAATCAAGAAGCAAACAGTCACAAGTTGACCGAAGTTGAATTTTTATTGATTCGGAAAAATGGCCATGAATAGGAAATACAAAGGAAGCAGTTCCCTGGAAAGAGGAAACAGCCAAAAAGGAAAACAAACTATCCTATTGGCAATGTAATGAGTGGATCTCATTAAGTTTCAACCCGATTATGACTCGTATATCTTCAAAACGCTCCGCTCGCTCTGCCCCTTGAGAAAGGTGATTGAACTGATCTTCAACCCTTAGAATAGCCTCAGTTGTAGATAGGTTACAGATCTCGCAGATCACAGTCGTTCGTGTTAGTCCCTCTTTTGCGTGGATCACCTTTTCAGGTTTTCAATCCATCGGGATAACCTTTTTTTCCTGAGCTGTCCGATGTGGCTTTTCAACTCAGCGGGTGTACATTTTTTTTTTAAGATTTCCCTAACTTTTGCCCGAGCCTTTTATTCTGTTTTTGGCTCGCCGGGATGCCCATTTTTTGCCTGGATCTTATTCTGTTTTTATCCAGCGGGTCCTTTTTTACACGAAGTATTTTCTTACTACGTCTGCATTGACATGGGATTGGAAGTCTTCTCCGTCCATGGTTGTCAGCATCAAGGCTTCACCTGAGAAAACATTTTTAACCACGAACGGTCCTTCATAGTTGGGTGTCCACTTGCCCCTGTGATCGTTAAGAGGAGGAAGAATCCTTTTCAGCACCAAGTCACCTGGTATGTACCTTTGTGGTTGTACCTTCTTGTCAAAAGCCTGCTTCATCCGTTGCTGATACAACTATCCATGGCATACAGCCGCTAGACGTTTTTCTTCAATGAGGCTCAATTGATTATATCTGGATCGGAGCCACTCAGCTTCATCTAGCTTAATGTCCATCATTAACCTCAACGAGGGGATTTCCACTTCAATTGGTAGGACTGCCTCCGTACCATACACCAGTGAGAACAAGGTTTTCCCCTATTGAAGTACGCACTGACGTTCTGTACCCGTGCAACGCAAATGGTAGCATCTCATGTCAGTCTTTGTATGTTACAACCATCTTCTGCATGATCTTCTTGATGTTCTTATTGGCCGCCTCAACGGCGCCATTCATCTTCGGGCGATATAGATAAGAGTTGTGATGTTCTATTTTGAAATCCCGACACAAGTCAGCCATCATCTTGTTGAGATTAGAACCATTATTAGTAATGATCCTTTCGGGAATTCCGTACTGGAAAATGATGTCTCTTTTAATAAACTGGGCTACCACTTGTTTAGTGACATTGGCGTAAGATGCCGCTTCAACCCACTTCATGAAATAGTCTATAGCAACCAGGATGAAGCGTTGACCGTTAGAAGCTGTCGGCTCGATCTTGCCAATCATATCAATGCCCCACATAGTGAACGGCCATGGTGAAGACATGAAACTCAACGGATTTGGAGGCACATGGACCTTATTGGTATAAATCTGACACTTGTGACATTTGCGGGAGTATTTACAACAATCAGATTCCATGGTGATCCAATAATATCCCGATCTCAATAATTTCTTGGCCATAGCATGTCCTCCAGCATGGGTACCAAAGGAGCCTTCATGAACCTCTTGCATCAACAGGTCTGCTTCGTGTCTATCCACGCATCTGAGCAGAACCATGTTGAAGTTTCGCTTGTATAGCACACCATCTTGATTCAAGAAGAAACCACCTGCCAGTCTTCTGAGGGTCTTCTTGTCCTTACTGGATGCCCCAGCCGGGTATTCTTGAGCCTTCAAGAACTGTTTAATATCATGATACCAAGGTTTGTTATCTTCACCACTGTCAACTGCAAAGACATAAGCGGGTCTCTCAAGACGGGAGACCGTGATTCGAGGCACGAAATTCTATTGACAAACTTTAATCATAGACAACAAAGTTGCTAGAGCATCAGCGAATTGGTTTTCATCTCGAGGAATATAATTCAACTTGACTTTGGTGAAGAAAGTTAACAGCCTCCTGACATAATATCTGTAAGGAACCAAGTGAGGTTGATGAACTAGCCATTTTCCATTGACTTGATTCACCACCAGAGCAGAATCTCCGAAGATCTCAAGGTTTTTGACTCGCAAGTTGATTGCCTCTTCAATCCCCATGATGAAAGCTTCATACTCTGCCTCATAGTGCATTCGAAAGTCAACCGAGAAGCTAAAGGTGTATGGACCCCTTCTGGAGAGATGATAACAACACCTACTCCACTCCATTCATGTTCACAGCTCCGTCAAACATCAACTTTCATTTGGATTCAGGGTCTAGCCCCTCCTCCGGAAGTGGTTCTTCATAGTCTTTCATCTTGAGGAACATGACGTCCTCATCCGGAAACTCGAACCTCATGGGTTGATAATCATCGATTGGCTGCTGAGCCAAGTATTCTGACAATACACTTCCTTTGATTGCTTTTTGCGAAGTGTAATGTATATCATACTCTATTAGTATCATCTGCCATCGGGCTACTCTTCCTGTCAGAGCCGGCTTCTCAAAAATGTATTTCACAGGATCCATCTTGGAAATTAAGAGAGTGGTGTGAGTCAGCATGTACTGTCTTAATCGGCGAGTAGCCCATGCCAAAGCGCAACAAGTTTTCTCGAGTAGTGAGTAGCGTGTCTCACAATCGGTAAACGTTTTGCTAAGGTAATAAATGGCATGCTCTTTTTGACCAGACTCGTCCTGCTGACCCAACACACATCCCATCGATCCTTCAAGCACGGTAAGATACATAATCAAAGGTCTCACTGGCACTGGAGGCATGAGAATTGGAGGTTCTAGCAGGTATTCTTTGATTCGGTCAAAGGCTTGCTGGCAGTCTTCATTCCATTTAATGGCTTGATTCTTCCTCAGAAGCTTAAAGATGGGCTCACATGTGGCCGTTAGGTGAGAGATAAACTGTGCAATGTAGTTTAGTCTCCCTAAGAAACCACGCACTTACTTTTCAGTCTTCGGCTCAGGCATCTCTTGGATGGATTTCACTTTGGCTGGATCAACCTTAATTCCTCGCTCACTAACAATGAAGCCGAGTAGCTTGCCAGAACGGACCCCAAAGGTACACTTATTCGGATTCAACCTCAATCTGAACTTCCGGAGTCTGTCAAACAACTTTTCTAGATTAACCAGGTGCTCTTCCTCCGTTTGGGATTTTGCTATCATATCATCAACATAAACCTCAATTTCATGATGAATCATGTCGTGAAATAGCGTCACCATCGCCCGTTGATAAGTGGCTCCAGCATTCTTCAAACCAAATGACATGACCTTGTAACAGAAAGTGCCCCAAGGCGTGATGAAAGTTGTCTTTTCCATATCATCGGGAGACATCTTAATCTGGTTATAACCGAAAAATCCGTCCATGAAAGAGAACACCGAAAACTGAGCAGTATTATCGATGAACACATCTATGTGAGGTAGAGGGAAGTCATCTTTGGGGCTGGCCCTATTCAAGTCCCTGTAGTCTACACACATCCTGACTTTACCGTCTTTCTTAGGGACCGACACGATGTTGGCAACCCATGGAGGGTAACTGGTCACGGCCAAGAAACCAGCATCAAACTGTTTTTGTACTTCTTCTTTTATCTTGATTGCCATATCAGGATGTGTGCGCCTCAACTTCTGCTTTACTGGAGGGCAATCTTCTCTGAGAGGCAGCTTGTGCATCACAATGTCAGTGTCTAAACCAGACATATCTTGGTAGGACCATGCAAAGACATCAACATACTCTCGAAGCATAGCAATCAAACGAGTCTTGACAAATTCTTCTAATGCGGCCCCGATCTTGACTTCTTTCTTGTCCTCTTCGGTACCTAGGTTTATCACCTCGACAACTTCTTCGTGTGGCTGAATCATCTTCTCCTCCTGTTTAAGCAGTCTGGCCAATTCTTCAGGTAGTTCGCAATCCTCTTCACCTTCCTCATCGGCTTGATAAATTGGATTGCCAAAGTCATACTCAGCCATAACAGGGTCGTCATTGATAAGATCCGGTGACGAGCACCTGCATGAATGGTGATTCATGCAAGGCTTTAGCAAAAACTTGAGAAAATGAGAAACATTGCCATTTTAAAACTTTTCTTTCTTTTTGAAAAACAAAAGAAAAAAAATGAAAGACAAAGAACAACATGGATGAATGTGACACGTCAGCTTTATTTATGATTATGAATTGTGTTAAGAACAAAAGAACCCTTATAAAAAGCTATTATGCCCCGGGCAAGACATAGTGCTTGAATACAGAAAAAACAGAAGAAAAAAAATTATTACTCTTCAAAATAGGTGATTGAGATAAGCCTTTCTGATGTCCAATTGCTAAGATGAGTCCCTGGAACAGCAGGCCTGATCCACTCATCTAAGTCACAGTCACTATCAACTGTGTCATCCTGCACGACACTGATGTTTCCATAATCCACCACTCCCGCACTCGTGAAAGTAATCGGCTTTGATGACCTTTAGCACTCGGTCCAGAAGATGATTTCCCAGGATGGTAACCAATTTCGAACATATCTTTCTTTTCTGGCACTTCTACTGGACTGCCCCAGCCTTCTCGCACCCCTGACTCTACCAACTCAAGAGCTTGCTTATAAGAGGCCACGAAAACCCCCTTCTTCGGTTCTTCAGGAGAAGTTGC
The DNA here is from genome assembly GCA_963966055.1 of Lathyrus aphaca. Classification (NCBI taxonomy): domain Eukaryota; kingdom Viridiplantae; phylum Streptophyta; class Magnoliopsida; order Fabales; family Fabaceae; genus Lathyrus; species Lathyrus aphaca. Next base: position 509,193,980 of record OZ014519.1, on the reverse strand, counting down.
CACTGTAGAGGCTTGTTCATTTTTCAAGGGCTCAAAAGCCTGACATGGAGTCTCAACTATTTCTCCATCCATCTCCACATACTTGAATGAAGCTAGATGACTAACAAAAATGTCTTCTTCCCCACTGACAGTTACAATTTGACCCTCCCAGATGAACTTTATCTTTTGATGACGTGTGGACGATACCGCTCCCGCTGAATGTATCCAAGGTCTTCCGAGAAAACAACTGTATGCAGGCTGTATATCCATTACGTAAAATGTGGTATTGAAGATTTGTGGACCTACTTTAATTGGTAACTCCACCTCCCCGAACATCGATCTCCTCGACCCATCAAATGCTCAAACTACCAGGTCGCTGGGCTTTAGAACTACTCCATCATAATCCAACTTCATCAATGCTTTCTTGGGCAGAACATTCAACGACGATCCGGTATCCACCAACACGTGAGAGAGTACTGCACCTTTACATTCTAAAGAGATATGCAGTGCCCGATTATGAGCACGCCCTTCAGATGTTAGATCCATGTCTGTAAAGCCCAATCCGTGACTGGCATTGACACTAGATACCACCGCTTCCAACTGATTTACCGAAATATCCTGAGGTACATACGCCTTGTTCAGAATATTCAAGAGAGCCTTCCTGTGGGAATCAGAACACATGAGCAAGGACAAGACGGAAATCTTCGACGGAGTCTGCTGCAGATGGTCCACAATCTTGTAGTCGCTCTTTTGGATAATCCTCAGAAATTCTTCAGCTTCTTTATCAAAGGTAAGGTCTGGATCAGTTACTAGTGCGAGATCATTGACAACCATTGGCTGCTTCCCTCTTGCTTTAGCCTGGGCCTCTGCGGTGTTTTTGGGTGGTATCACACTATTTCTTAGTGTTTCCCGTGCAAATAACCTTCCACTTCTAGTAAAGCGCCCTACTCCAACATTTTCTACTTGAGCTGGGGTTGTACTAGACATGGCCAACTCTTGCTTCTGGCCGTTACAGTATACTTCACCACCATAATTCCAGGGAATGGCTCTATCGCTCTGATACATTACCGGTCCTACAGTGGTGATGGTTATCGGTGCCGCTCTGGCCCTCGGAGGAACTTGAGATGGATCATAGAAGATGGTTACTGTAGAGACTTCACTTTCCTTTATGACCTTGTCAAACTGCAACACTCCCTCATTAATCATGCTCTAGATCCCTACTTTCAACTGCTCACAACCATTTGCAGCTTCAGCACATCCTGGACAATCAACTTCACACCCATGAAAGATACCCTTCTTTGACAAGCAGACTTTAACAACACTCAACGGAGTCTGCAGATCGTTAACATCACACACCAAGTTTAGATCCTCCCCTTCATCAACTGCCCCAACCATACCACCGTGAGAAGGCATAGGGTTTTGTATTACATTAGGAGTAGGAGCAAAATTAATCGCTTTAGAATCCAGTAGGTCTTGAACAACATGCTTCTGTGCTTTGAAGTTCTTTGTGGTATGCCCGGGAGCTCCGAAATGAAATTTGCATCTGGCGCTTGTATCATAACCCTCGGGGATTTGGCCTGGCTTCGGGGGTTGTAGAGTTCGGAGTTGAATCATTTGGAGTTGTAGGAGATTCTTCAAAAGCTGTGAATAGGACATCGGCGGAGCTTCGAAATGTCTTTCTCTGTTCTTCTGGGGGTAGTATGGACGAGGAGCTCTTTGTTGATACCCTTTCTGATGTTGCAACTGCGGTGGTTGAACTTGTTGTTGAACAGGTGGAGTTGAGATAGTGACAGGGGTCACTTGCTGATAAAAACCTCTGTTACTTCCTCCCCTCTGCGCGTACACTGCCCTAGTCTCTCCTTCTCTTCTTTTCACGAAGGGTTTCTTGATACCAGAATTTGAAGCACCTCCGTTCTGAATCTTCCCTTGCTTGATCCAACTTTCTATCCTCTCGCCAGTTAAGATGATATTTGATAATCCACTTGAAGAACATCCAGCTAGCCTTTCCATGAAATGCCCAAAGAGGGTATCTAGGAACAGGTCTACCATTTCTCTCTCCAACAAAGGCGGTTGCACTCTAGTGGCCACTTCACGCCACCTTTGTGCGTAATCTTTAAAACTCTCTGAGCTCCTCTGAGTCAAACTCTGAAGTTGAGTGCGACTGGGCGCCATGTCAATATTATACTGATACTGCTTGAGGAATGCTTCTCCCAATTCCTTCCAGTTTCTTACAGAGCTTCTCTCTAGCTTCATATACCATTCCAAGGACCTTCCAGAGTGACTATCCTGGAAGTAGTGCATCCAGAGCTTTTCATCCCTAGTATGGGCAGCGATCTTCCGATAGAATGCCTGCAAGTGAGTCCTTGGGCAGGAGCTACCGTTGTACTTTTCAAAAGTAGGCGGTCTGAATTTGTGAGGAATAACCACCCCGGGGACTAGGCCCATGTCAGACACATCTATCCCCAAAGTGTCTCTACACTCGAGGGCTTTGACTTTCTCAGCAAGCATCAAAAAGTCTTGAAGATTTCCTTCTCCACCGAACCCCATGTCGTTGTTGAAAGGAGAGAACTGATCCTACTGCCTGTCGTGTACCGGAATGAAAGTTGTTGTGCCCTGTTCTGGAACTTGAGGTCCCCCTGGGCCATTATTGGTGTTGGGAGAAGTCACTTGCATGTCAGGAGTGGTTACAGGAGGATTAGTCTGAGGAGGGTAGAGCCCTTGAATTGCATTCCTTAACTCTTGTTGTGCCTGAGCCATCCCTTGCATCATGACCATGAATTCTCCCATTCTGGTGCGGAACTCATTAAGCTCAGTTTGCATAGCGTCCATGACTGTCCTCTGGTTACCGCGGGTTGCGTAACGATGTGGGATATCTTGTCGGAGATGCCGGGTCTTGGCAGCTCTCGCAATCTGTGCCTGTAACACAAATAAGTTAAGCATCCTGTAGAAAATCCTGCAAAAATAAAGAAGAAATGCAAATGATGCGTATGCAATGCAATGTGTTCCTTTTATTCCCAAGGCTTTCCTTTTTCCGGTCCTGGTATTAAGAGAATAATAATTGGGAAGAAGACCCAAGTGATGTTCAAATAAAGTGACGGCCGTGGAGAATTGGTGCTCATTACCCTGTGTCGGTGCAACAAATAACAAACAAGAGATTCAAAGCAAGTCAATCACATAAACTGAAGTTTGAAACAACAAAGTCCCCGAAGGGTGCCAATTAAAAGAACAACAAAGTATATCAATAAAAGGAATCCCACAACAAGCCTGTGGGTAATCCAAGTACAATAGCATGAAACTAAACCCTAGGGAGCTCTAAGTCTTGAAGCCTCCAGCTAAGACGGTTGACATTCTGGAACAACTGAACGATATCCGGATGATGGGGCTCCTGGATGAGTCTCTGGATGAGGAGGTCCCTTAGATCAAAGGAAGCATGTAACTCTTCAATCTGCTGCAGAAAAGTTGTCACACCCCAAATTTTCCCCATAACTGCCCTCATTATACATTCATCGCATTTAGAAAAAAAACCAGAATTTTTTTTTCCTGTCGCGTCCAACTCATTTTCAAGTTATTTAGAAATTTTAATTTCTATTCACTTCCAAGTTTTTTATTTATTTTCTATTTCCCATTCCCTTTTTAAGTTTCTATTCTTTTCCTTTGAATTCTTCTATTTCTAATCTTTGTTCCAATTTTCTATTCATTTTTTTTAATTCATTTTCATGTTTTATTGCTAAATTTTAATTTTTGATTTTCTATCTATAATTTTCAATTCATTTTCAAGTGGCTATCTCTAGACTTAATTCCATTCTTCTTTTTATTATATTTATGTATTCTAATTTCTTTTTTTTATTTAGTCTATTTTCTAATTTCCATTTCATTTCCAAGTTTATTTCATGTTCCTTTTTCTAATTTTCATTCTTGTTTTTGTTAAGTTCTATGACTCTTGTTTTTCAAACTCTTTCACCATATTCATTTTTTTTCTTTTTTTACATACCATTTTATTTTACTCCACTTATTAGTTTATTATCCATTTTCAAAATTTCTACCATTTTTTTGCATTTATAAATTTTTTTTATTAAGAATAGATTTGTCACATTGTTTACATCAAAATAAAATAGAATATAAAACTCAACAAGGTGCATAAAGTCTTTATTGTTATTTTTTATTATCTTTTCCAATACCATTTACACAAGGTTTCAACCCAAAAAAAAAAACAAAAAAAAACATTTCCAAAATAATGTTTGAAAAAGGGAGCAGACAACCAAAGTTCAAGTTGCACATAAATTCGTAACTAGGCCCTAAGCTAGCATCATCACGCCACTTCTAAATTCTGTAAAAAAATGCTCCTTGGCCAAACCTTCACTTGAGTGACCTTTCTCCCAAGTACCTGCAGCATCAAGACAGGACATGTAAACATCAAACATCATAGAAAACCTGCAAAAATAAGAAAATGAAAATGACTTATCTATTCACAACAAGCCAAAACTTGCTGCAATTTCTGATTTTACACCAAAACTGATAAAAAGGGCAGCCTGCAAAAAGGTACCAAGGCCTGCTGCAGTTCAAATAACACAGACCCTGCATCACACAAATACATCCTGGTTACAACACTGGTTTTAAACCAGAAAGGGGTAAGAAGTGAGTCAAAGAAATTTTATACTGATGTCTGCATTGAAATAATCATAGAATATGGCATATGTCAATAAACCAGGGCAAAGCTGATTAGAAAATTTCCATTCTGAAAAACGCAACAAACAGGGAAGTTTCACAATTCTAGCAAAGCATCTTTTCAACACCAGAAAGAAGAAGATTTAATTACATGATTATATTCTTTTCAAAGCATACCAAGCCCTAATTCTGTGAATATATAAGAAAGCTTCATACTCAAAAAAAAGGGGGAAAAAAGGAAGCTTCATACACATCTTAGCCATACAAAAATCAGCAGGAGAAACAACTTCACAAAAAACAGCGAAAAGGAACCCAATTGAAACAGAGGGGAATTTGCAGCAAACAACATAAAAAAAACTCAGAAAAAAAAGCAAGAAAAAAGAAGAACTTCAGCCATACGAAAAAACACAGAAAATACATTTGAGTGCAAAACGATTTTATTTTGAGACTTAGCTTTCCTCTTTATACCAACGCCGAGGATAAGCATCGAATCACCCATAACCTTCGAACCAAATCGGACCCTTCATCTCGCCCACCACCATCGGCCGTGCAAACTCCTTCAGCCGATTCGCCGAACTCACCGCCATCCTTCCGTCCACAAACCAAACAACGTGAGAAAACCCGCCGTCAAGACCACCAGACTTCTCTTAACGTCGTCGTTTCCGTAGGTAATCTTTTCCTGTTCTGTTTTTTTATTTCTTCGTTTCTGGGCTTTATTTTTTTCGAATTGAGAGATTTAGGGTTAGGTTTGGTTTGAAATATCCAAGTAAAGGTTGAGGCACGAATTGAGGGAGATTATTGAGAGAAAGGTAGGAACGGGAGAGTAAGCGTGCGGGTGACGTTGAACAAATTGGAGAGGGAGAGTTTGAGGGATGCAGAAAGTTGTATTTTGTTCTTTCACGCTTCTGTGTTTCTAAAAATTGAAAATGAAGATGAAGGCGCAGGGGCACTGTTTTTAGTTTCATTATTTAGGGTTTGTTCAACCCGGTTTCTTAATCAGCCGGACCGGTCCAGGTCCGACCCGACCCGGCCAGTCTGGCCCTCCTGGCCCCTCTTCATTGGTTTCCTTTTAATTTCAGCCCCTTTCTATTTCTTCTTGTATTATTCTTATTTTTTCCTTTCCATTCCTTTTTATTTATTCAAAGTTCTATTTGTTTTTTTTATTTAAAAAAAAAAGAGAAAGAAAGAGAAGTATTTATATTCTCCTTTTTCATTTAAGTGTTTTGGGTAAAAAAATAAAATTTGTATTATTATGAGTGTGTTATTTAAAGAGGAGATATTTATGTTGATAATTATTTAGCTTGGACATTGGTATTATTCGAGAATTATTCATGCCATGTATTCTTAAATTTAGTTAAATATTTTTGCTATTCAAACATTGTGTTTATGTATATTAAAAAAAATGTCATTTGTTTACGTTTATTTTTAGTGAATAATTTTGTTTCGATTAGATAGTTGATTATTTATTTTGTCTTTTTAATCATGGTGGTAAGTCTTAGATTACATTTTTCCATATAACAAGATGATTAATACAAGCATGAATCCTATACTCCTTTTCGATCTTAATTTGTAAAGTAAAACAGTGGCTCTAAATAATAAATAAAATATGCTCGCGACAATAAAATCAATTAAAAATATATATATAGATAATAAATTTAGTCTTGGTTCGACACCAAGCAAAATATTTACGCCTACACTTCGCACACACGTAAGTCGGTCACCAAGTGATTGCCGTCTGCACGACTTTTATGCGTCTTAATTAATTCAACAAAGAACAGAGCTCCGGAGTCTCGCACTCCGCACGTTCTAGAACGAATCACAACTGGGTTAGCCCCACGCGTAATGTTTCGTTCACTCCTTCGTTCTAATCGCGTTAATTCCGAAACGTCTAAAAAACAATTATTCAATTTATTTAAAATTTTAAATACGGAAACAGAACTCCGGAGTCTAGCACTCCGCACATTCTAGATTGGATCATTCCTGGGCTAGCCCCACGCGACGTGGTTCAATCACCATTCGTATATCAAAATATCTCAATCATTTTATTTGAATACGAAAGAACGGAGCTCCGGAGTCTAGAATTCCGCGCGTTCTAGAATGAATCGTTCCTGGACTAGCCCCACGCGACGCGCTTCATTCACTCTTTCCTATCTTAAAACAATTTAAAACTTACCAACCAATTTAAATCATTTTCATAATTAATCGGCGAAAGACGGAACTCCGAAGTCTAGCACTCCGCATGTTTTGGAATGAAACGCTCCTGGGCTAGCCCCACGCGACGTGGTTCATTCGCCCTTTCGTTTAAAACATCTTAACAAAAGTCAAACACTTTTCTCTAAAACGAACATTGTTTAAATCATTCTATCTCGCAAACAAGCTAGCGCTTCAGCCTCCACCGCGAGTATAAGCCAACGCTTAGTAGTAGAATGCGTTTTAAACAATCGTTCAATTAAAAATCACAAACCGTAGTCGCACGAACTACGGAGCTCTGACTTTCCCATTGCACAAGGGAATACGTAGGCATGGGGATTTTAATCCTTCGCGAGCACCCTAATAAAAAATTTAACCATTTCTCTATTTAAATCACAACAATAAAAAACTTTTAATCTTTTCTCCGACTTATTAATAAAATAACTTTAATTTCCTTAAGAACAAACATAATAACAATCATTTATAAGACAAAAAAAAACTTAAGATCAAACACTTAATCGCATAGTTTAGCTAAGAGGTTCCCGTTGAGTACAACGAACGTGAGGGGTGCTAATACCTTCCCCTTCCGTAACCGACTCCCGAACTTAGAATTTGGTTTCGTTGACCATTTCTTATCCTTCATTAGGTTGTATCTATATCTCCCTTTTCTCTCGTAGAATAAATAGAATTAGGTGGCGACTTTGTTGTTTATTTTAGGATCGTATTTTTCGAGGTACGACAAACGTCATCTCATTCTATTTGCTCGGACCCGACTCGGCCTTTGACTTCTTCACATCAGCACGAAGCTTCAGCTCTTCAACTTCTTTTTGGACATCTTCAACTATTTGTTGACTCTTTGTCATCTGATGAAGGTACTCTCTCTGTTGCTTTTGTACCTTCTGAACTAACTTCTCTTGCTCAACCAGGGCATCCTGAAGGTTCTTGATCTTCAACTTGAATTCTGATTATCGCTCCACTTCTCTTGCCAAAGTGTGATGGCTTCATTAACTTCATTCAGTTCTTTCTTATCCCTCCGGCGCTGACTCGCCTTATGGATCTCAGCCAATCCTCTCTTCCTAAAGTATAGCTCCCTTTCCTCAAAGTTCTTCTGCTTAAGACGAACTGTCTCTTCAGCTCGGAGAGCTCTATCTTCTAACTGCTGGTTCTGAATCATCAATTTCTGACAAGAATTGTAAGCCTCCTGATTCTCAACTCTAAGCTGCTTGACCAAAGCTTCCAATTTCTGATAATCTTCTAAAGGCACTGTGGTAGGTGGTGGTAACGGTGCAGAGAAAGGGATTAGAGTTACTTGAGCTTTCCCTCTTACCCAAGCTTCAAATTCAGGAAACATTTGATTATTACTCCTGCCCAAGCATTCTATACCCTTTCTATTAATCAATTTCCAAGCACCTGCAGCTTCTCCAACCAATGGGAGATTGTCCTTCACAGGGAAATAGAAAGTTTGATCCAGCTCCGAATATTTGGGAACATTCTTCAGAGCATATCCTAATTGTCTTCTCAAGAGTATGGGGTTGTAATTAATGCCCCTGGCTACTCCTAAGAGGGGAACATTAGGATACCCTCCACAGCTGGAGATGAGCTCTTTCCCTTTTAGCCTTAAGTTGAACCATCTAATGTCTTTGGCGGTCAGCGTGCTTAGCTTTTGCGACCAAATTACTTTGGGATCCGTGAATACTCCAGTAATAGGGATGTGTCTCATAAACCCTGTGTAGAATAACGGGGCACAACACCTAACCAGGCCACCTCGTCTCTTCTCATTCTTATAGTGTACTGAATAATACAAATCTCCCAAGAGAGTGGGTACAGGATTTTTCATCACAAACAAATGAATGACATTCATATCCACGAACTTCTCCATATCAGCAAACAAAATTATCCCATATACAAATAATGCCAAGATGGCGCAAACTGAATCCCACTGCTTTTCTACGGCACGTTCTTCACCTCTTCTGACCCGAAATACTAAGGGAAAACCAAGTACTCCTACCTTGGTGGCAACCAGATTAGCAGATATCTCTTACGAGCTCAAATAAAGAGCTTTAGTGATGTCAGCATGAGTTGGTCTTGTCATTTCTGAATTGAAAGGAATTTGATCTTTGATAGGCAGTCCCAAAATCTCAACATACTCTTCTAGAAATGGACCTAGATGGAAATCAGGAAATGTGAAACATCGGAGTCTAGGGTCATAATACTGTAGCAAGGTATGGATGGCACTCCTTTGTGAACTATCCAGATTGAACACCATGTCCAGAATATCACCATACCGCTCTTTGAAAAATCCCAAATGACCCGGGGTAATAAGAGACACCATCTGCTTGAGCAAATCTACCTTGGTATCAAAAAATTTCTAGAAAATATTCTTCTTTCTGATATCTTCCATCTTTTAAGCAAGTATACGACCAGGAACTGGGAGTAGTGCGGACCCTGAGAATAAAAAGAACACAAATGATTAATGATGTTATGATGCTTATGCAAGGCGAGGCATGTGATCAGTGAAGTGTTTGTGATGTGCCAATCATATAATCAGGTGTCGGTGCAAGGTCACAATATCCACATATCACAATAACAATCCCTCTGACCCGGGATCCATATCTTAAAACCAGAGAACCAGATCATAAAACTGAACCAAAGGCAAAGCGGGTATGCTGAAGGTCTTAGGGTTCCTGCAAACTTGTAAACCCCTCCCAATCTCACGGGTGTGCTACTCGGGTCAACATCACGGACTCTCAAAGCCGAATAGCAATAATACGTTCACCATTTCCGAGAAATGGCTCATGACCAAATCAGGGAATCGGTTTGGCATTATGTACTACTCAGGGAGGCCTCAGCTGAGTTCGGAAAAATAAGCATCCCTCATAAGTCCCCAGCTTCAAGCACTGAATCGAGAAACAATAGTTGTCATACCCCAAATTTCACCCCTAACTTTTTGCGTCATACATTCATCTCATTTGACAGTAAATTCACGGATTTATTTCTCTGTTTTCTTAACTCGCTTTCAAATTTTATTTTAACTTAAGTTTAATTTCCTTTTACTTCCAAGTTTTTATTTTTATTTTTTGTCTATTTCCCATTTCTATTAATTAGTTTTCATGTTTTCTCTATTTCTAATTTCTATTTCTTTTTCTTCTAAGTTTCTAATTATAAATTCTTATTTCCATTACTACTTCTAATTCTTAATTCATTTTTAAAACTTAAGTTTTATTCCCATTTATTTTCAAAGTTTTATTTCTAAAGTCAACTTTATTTCTATTTTAATTTTCACCTCATGTTTTTAATATATTATTTCTAAATATAATTTTTATGCTTCTAATTTTAATTCATTGTTAAGTTTTATTTATAAAAAAAGTATAATTTCTAATATTCAGTTCATTTTCAAGTGTTAATCTCAAAGTTCATATTCCATGTAGAAATTTTATCCCAAAATTCATTCAAAAAGAATAAGGTTGTTCATTCAAACCTCAAGTCATACGTTTCCAACTCATTTTCAAATTCATTTTCGTTGCAACTTTGTCTCAAGTATCAATGTGGTCAAGTAAAATATATAAGATTCTCAAGATTAATGTCAAGTGTTTCTACCAAGCAAGGACCATAGTTGACACAGGAGGATACATAAAGTCTTTTTTATTATTATTTACACAAGGTTACAACCAAGAGTACATTTCGTTTACAAAATAATGTCTTAAAAGGGGAAAAGTTTTTGTTCTGTTATTACAAAATAAGGGTTCTTAGAGTATAAGAAAACACTATCATATGAACTAAAATGGATAAAAATAATGATAACCACAATGAAGTTTTAATCCAAGTTATCATGGCACAAAGAGTACATCTGATCTTTTGGATCAAGTTTATTGATGAAAAGCTCAGGATGTCAAGTCAATTGTGGGATTATATTCTCCATCAAAGTGCTCAATCCTTTTGTGTTGTATCAAAACCGCTCACGACAGAACCCTAACACGATCACCCACACAGCTCTATTCCGAAGAGAATCTCTACACAACATGTCGTTCTGAGAAATGCCATCCCCAGACCTGCTCACAAAGAGCACCCCCAACCGTCTTCGAGGAAGAATTTTGGAGTGCTTGAAAAGCACAAAGAGTATGTCGAACATGCAAAAGCCTTTCATACGAAGCAGGACGCTTTGCAGAAACTTAGGAAAAAAGCTGCAAACAGAAACGAGGATGAGTTTTAATTTAAGATGATTAAATCAAAAACTGTTCTTGGAGTTCATAGACAAGTGAATGAGGATAACAAGTACACTCAAGAAGAGTTTATATTGATGAAAACACAGGATATGGGATATGTTCTTCAAAAGCTTCAAAGTGAGAAAAGGAAAGTTGAATCACTATCTGTTACGCTGCATTCTACTGGTGAAAAGTCAATGAATAGCCATGTTTATTTTTCTAAGGACAGGGAAAAGGCAAAAGAGTTAAAATTAAAACACTCAAAAAGAGCAATTCCATCCACTTCTGGTGATGTTCCTGCTAATATTAAAAGAAAAAAAACAGAACGATCATACAAAGAGTTGGAAGCAAGAAACCTAGAGTTGAAAATAATCATTCAATTGAGGAAATCATCGAGGATTTAAGTGCAATATTTGAATACCAGAAAGAAAGGAAAATAGGAAAGTGAAGAAGCAAGATCCTGTAGCAGCCTTTGAATCTCATGTTATGGATGTTGTTCATTCTCTGGCCTGTGATCTTCAGTTGCCCCCCTCTTCATGTGCCAAAGCCCAGGTCTTGGAGAAGATTCTGGTTCTCATATTTTGACCCTGCAAGTTTGGAATTTCCACAATGGTTAGCAAGATAACAAGCAGTGAAAAATGAGTTTACAACAGTAAAAAGGGATAACTAATCCAGTCTAGATACGACTTACTCAGTTCATTTCAAAAGAAATCAGTTGAAACTAAGTCAATATTTTTGTGCATTAAAAAGGAAAAACAAGGCAGAAACAGCAGGGGATTGCTAAATCGAAACATTCACAAATATGGCAAAAAAACTTTTTGACGTGAAAAAGGTTGCAGTAGACACATATGTAAAAATCCTTCAGTTGATTTGGGGATTCAAAAAACCCTAATTTATGCACTATATAAGGAGGGAAAAATTCGTGAAGAAGGGAGCCGGAAAAAAACGCAGAAAAGAGAAGAACCACCTTCATAAACTCACCTCAAATCACTGCCTTTAAATACCTTCACCTGGTCATCAACACTTTGATTCCCCATCAAAACTTCAAATCAGCCGCCATTCTCAGAAGCATAACCCGTGCCTCCACCTTCAATCTCATAACCGCGATTCAGAAACTCAGGCCGCCACGAATCGTACCGCCATCTCGCATCAAACAACAACAACACAAGATCAGAAGAAGAAGGGAGGAATAAGAAGACGCAAGCATGACGAAAGAAACGATAGCGGAGGATACCTTTTCATATTGAAGCTCGAAATCGGACTTTCTCCGACTCAGGTATGAAGTCTCTTTCATTTTCTTTGATTTCAACGAATCCGCCATGAGGATAGGGCTCACGCTTTCATCATTCATGTCGGTTTGAGCCTCTGTTTTGATAATGATGTGTGATGAGGGTCGCATGATCTGAACAAAAAAAATCGGTTTGAAATTGATGTCGTTTTTTGGAGTATTTGGGGATTAGGGTGATTTGTTTGATGATAGTTTTGGGGGTTCGTTTTGGCTTTGATGGTATTTGAATTTGTGCTGGAGGTTATCGAGCGAGATGTTGAAAACTGGAAGAAAGGTTTCCCTTTTGTGGATCTGATAGCGCCGTGTTTGGTTTTAGGGTTTGCCATCTTTTAACATTGTATAAACCGGGTTGCGGGTTGGACCCGACCCCAACCGGTTTGGGCTCCAGACCCGGCCCATATGGGGCCTCATCATCACCGTTTCCTTCAAGCCCCCCCCCCCCCCCCGTTTTCAGTTTTTATTTTTTTTTATTTTTTAGTTTTGTTTCTTTTTTTATATTTATTAATATTTCCTTTTCTTTCTAATATTTTTGTTGAAAACAAATTCCAAAAAGTGTTTATGTAATTATATTAAATTTTATTAGTTATTCTTGTTAATTAATTTTTAGTAAATATTTATATTAAGTTTAGTGCTTCACTCATTTTATTTTTCTTGATTATAGTTGGGAGGTATTTGCTTATATATATATATATATATATACATTTATTGTTTTGCGCCATATTTGGTTATACAGTAATAACATATGACTTGTATAAATGTAAATTTCGTTTCTTACTTTTCGACCTTAATTTGTTATATAAGACATGAATAAAAATTTTTGAAGTAATAATTAAGATAATCAATAACAAGATAATCAAGTCTTGGTCCAACGCCAGGTAAATCCATGCATTTACATCCGCACACACGTAAGTCGGTCACTTATGTGATCGCCATCTGCACGACTTATCGCGCCTTATATTAAATTAACAAGGAATAGAGCCCCGGAGTCTAGCATTCCGCACGTTCTAGAACGAACCGCACCTGGGCTAGCCCCACGCGTAGTGTTTCGTTCATCTCCTTTGTTATTTAAAACACGCTAATCCAAAAACGCCTAAAAAACAAATTATTCAATTTATTCAATTAATTTAATACGGAAACAGAACTCCGGAGTCCAGCACTCCGCACGTTCTAGAATGGACTGCTACTAGGCTAGCCCCACGCGACGTGTTTCAATCACCATTCGTATATCAAAATATCCCATTTATTTTTATAAATTAAATTACGAAAAAAACAGAACTCTGGAGTCCAGCATTCCGCATGTTCTAGAATGGACTGCAACTGGGCTGGCCCCACGCAACGTGATCCATTCGCTCTTTCATATCTTAAAAAACAACTTAAACTTACCAACCAACTTAAATTATTTTCGTAATTAATCAGCGAAAGACGGAACTCCGGAGTCCAGCACTCTGCACGTTTTGGAATGAAACGCTCCTGGGCTAGCCCCACACGACGTGGTTCATTCGCCCTTTCGTTTAAAACATCTTAACCAAGAGTCAGAAACTTTTCTCTAAAACGAACATTGTTTAAATCATTCTATCTCGTAAACAAGCTAGCGCTTCAGCCTCCACCGCAAGTATAAGCCAACGCTTAGCAGTAGAATGCGTTTTAAACAATTGTTCAATTAAAAATCATAAACCGTAGTCGCACGAACTACGAAGCTCTGACTTTCGCATTGCACAAGGGAATACGTAGGCACGAGGATTTTTATCCTTCGCGAGCACCCTAATAAAAAATCAATCTTTTTCTCTCCGTCGCAATAATAACAAACTTTTAATCTTTTCTCCGTCGTAATATAAAACTTTAACAAACATATTAACAGACATTAAGAAGACAAAAGACTTAAGATCAAACGTTTAATCGCATAGTTAAGCTAAGAGGTTCCCGTTGAGTACAACGGACGTGAGGGGTGCTAATACCTTCCCCTTGCGTAACTGACTCCCGAACTTAGAATTTGGTTTTCTTTTACCATTTCTTATCTTTCCTTTAGGTTGTATCTATATCTCCCTTTTCTCTCGTAGAATAAATAGAATTAGGTGGCGGCTCTGTTGTTTGTTTTAGGATCGTATTTTTCGAGGTACGACAGTTGGCGACTCTGCTGGGGAATACCTCCATGCTAGAGAGAGTCTAGCCTAACTTAGCTTTGTGTGTTTATTTGTTTGATCTTATCTCTTCTTGTCTTCTCTATGTTTATTATTTATGTTTATTCTTTTATCGCTTTCCTTTTATTGCCTCACTATATTATCTGCCTGTGGAATACTGGGGTCACGTTACAAGTAAATTTTGAGTGATGGAAAAAGCAGAGGGAACACCTAAGTTAGAATTGGATGTTATTAGTGTTAGTCTCCAAGGACTCGCTCCTTGCACGCCTAGCATGAAAGCTCCCCCAGATAGTTAGACTTTTCGTAGATCTTGTCGCAAAGCAGCTAGCCTGCTGCGTGACCTGATTCACGAAAGGGCTGTGATTCTGGGACCCCCTAGGACCTGTTTCAATATTGGTAGTTGTGTAATGTTAGGCCCTGAGGGCTCGCCCCTTTATCATCCTAGCATGAGAACTACACTCAAGGTGGACCTTATCGTTATTATCGTCACAATGCAGCTAGCCTGCGGCGGGGCGTGAATACGATAAACGTCTGTGACCTTGAGTTTCCTTAAACCATCACCATAGAAACCCTCCCGTGAGTGGGACTTATGGGTAGTAAAACGTAGAACCCATCTCTTACAGCCCACCTGTTAAGAAGGCTCCGAATTTACATGTGGCACCTTGCATCCTCGCATCCCTGCATCTTTGCATCTCAACATCATATGCATCATTGTAGTGAATGCTTTAAGGAACAAAGAAGTTTTGTTGTAAACATCATATATTTTACCATGAATGGAGTTCAGTTTTTTTTAGTTTTTTGAATAAAATAATAAAGAAAGCTTTATCCATTTTGATGTTTTGCAATAACTTCCTAAGTCCCTTGAAGCATTTGCTTTTTTTTTACTCATGCTTGCATCTCTGCATCTGCATTCTGTCAAAACTCATTCTCGTCAACTCCTTTCCAGCTGTCACACTGAGGATCTCACGCAAGTATTCCACCCGAGCCTAGACCAAGAAGAAGATGGCCGAAAGAGACCTAGAGATGGACAGAGTTAATGATGAGCTTTCTGATCTTCGTGGAAATATGGGTCAGATGATGGAAATGCTACAGGTCATCCGAGCAAAATTAGATACCCAACAGACTGTAGTGTCAGAGATTGTCACTGCAATGACTGAGCCTACGCCATCAATCACTCCTCCTATGACATGGCCTCCTTTTGGGCTTCCCCATGGATTTGTACCTCCTCCTCAGGGTTTTGCTTCTCAAAGTTTTATTCCTTCTTCCCAAGGACTTACTGCTCAGGGTTTCTTCCCTCCTTCCCAAGGTTTCGCTCCCCAAGTTTCGCACCTCCTTCTCAGGGTCTTGCATCTCCTTCCCAAGGTTTTATACCTTCCCCTCAAGGATTTGCTGCTCAGCAGACCATTCCCGTGACTAATGAAGAGAACCATGTGGTTACTAATTTTACACCGGATATTGTGCACACTCGTGCCCAACCATACTTCAACGACCCTCAAGTATATGATGTGCCAGACATGTCAGAGAATGGAAATGAGAAACATGATAAGATGTAAGAGAATTTTGAGGCCCTTGAGAAAAGGTTAAGAGCAATCGAAGGCAACCAGATCTTCGGGGCTGCTGCTAGAGAGATGTGTCTGGTGTCTGGTCTGGTAATTCCTCCAAAGTTCAAGATACCCACTTTTGACATGTACGAGGGCGCGACGTGTCCTAAGAACCACCTCTTGATGTATTATCGAAGAATGGCTGCACAGGTAGACAATGACAAATTAATGATCCACTATTTCCAGGACAGTCTAAAGGGAGTCTCCTTCAAGTGGTATTTAACGCTAGACCAGTCAAAGATTCGCAGTTTTCAAGACTTGACAGATGCTTTCATCCAGCAGTACAAATACAATATGGACCTCGCTCCCGATAGGAGGCAGCTGTTGAGTATGTCACAGAAAGATTCTGAATCATTTAAAGAATATGCTCAGAGGTGAAGAGGGACCGCTTCTCAGGTAGATCCCCCGTTGTCTGAAAAGGAGTTAGCTGATTGGTTTGTTGATACGGTGCGACCAGAATTCTTTGAGAGAATGGTGGGAAGCGTAACTGCTAGCTTTTCTGACCTTGTAGCTGTAGGAATTAAGGTTGAACTTGGACTAAAAAATGGAAAGATGAGTGGTGCATCTAGCAGTTCCAGCAATGGTAGTGGAAACAATGTGAAGAAATTTACCAGCAATTTCCACAAGAAGAAAGAGGGTGAGACGAATGCAATAATGACAAGTCAAAGGAGAAATCCGCTTTGGCAGAGGCCTCCACCTATGGCTCAACACCAGTATGTCTACCCACCACAGTATGTTCAACACCCTTATGTGGCGGCAGTTCAACCGTCATATAATCAACAACTCCCAGTATATCGGCCAACTCAAGCAGTACCGATGTATCAGCAAGCGGCTCCAGTGATTCCAGCTTATCAACAAATGCTTAACAATCCAGGCTATCAACAAGCGCCCAATGCTTCAGCCTACCAGCAGAGGACTCCAACTCCTCATCCAAATTCCAACTTTCAGAATAGAAGACCAGGAGGAAGGCCTCCCCATCCTCGGATCCCTATGACCTATACTGAATTGTATCCATCACCACTGAAGAAAGGATTGGTTACTCCAAGGCCTTTGGGTCCTCCACCAGATCCGCTTCCACCAGGTTACAACTCAAGTGCCCACTGTTTGTTCCATGAAGGTGCTCCGGGGCATGATTTGGAAAATTGTATTGCTTTGAGGTATGTTGTGAAGGATCTAATGGATAAAAACATTTTGTCATTTGGAGATACTGGTCCGAATGTTAAAAATAATCCCTTACCTAAGCATGGGTCCATAAATGCCATTGTTGAAGAGTCTGACGAAGATTTAATTTTCAACGCCACGGAGATCAAAAACCTGTTTAGAGACTTCCATGCGAAGTTAGTAGAGGTGGGTATGCTGAAGAACTGTCATAAGAATTGTGAAGCTTGTGCGAATAATCCAAAGGGATGTGAACTGGTCTTGAGAGATGTTCAAAGTTTGATTAATCTGGGTGTTTTACAAGTAAGCGGTCGTGTGAAGAGGAATGAAGTGGCAATGATTGAGCCCATTTTCAACTTGCCAGAATCTGATTCTACCTTGGTGCCAATATTCAACCTGCCTGAGTCCTCAAGAGTTCAACCCATCTTTAATATGCCAGAACCTGTGGTGCCCATTTTCAATATACCTGAACCCAGGTTTGAGCAAAGGAGTAACCCTTTCCTTTATGAAGACACTAAAGCAGTTCCATGGAATTATGGTACAGGGAGAGTCCATCAGAAGTTTGAAAAAGCTAGTCAGAAAGAGGGTTCAAAAGTGGCAAGTGCTGACATAGCAGGTGCAAGTCGTTTAACTTGTAGTGGTCGTTTTTATACTCAGCAAGCCAACACGGTTCCGCCTAAAGAAGTCATTCCAGCTATTGTCAACCAGGATAAGGGGTTAGCCTTGGAAGAAGAGGATGCAGAATTTCTCAGAATCATTAAGAAGAGTGATTACATTGATCAGCTACATCAAACACCTTCCAAAATATCTATCTTATCACTTCTTATGCATTCACCGGCCCATCGAGATGCTCTCCAGAAATTACTAGCCCAAGCTCATGTTACGCATGATATAACTGTGAATCAGTTTGATGGAGTCATTGCCAATATC
This sequence comes from Lathyrus aphaca, assembly GCA_963966055.1. Taxonomy (NCBI): domain Eukaryota; kingdom Viridiplantae; phylum Streptophyta; class Magnoliopsida; order Fabales; family Fabaceae; genus Lathyrus; species Lathyrus aphaca. Next base: position 509,175,829 of record OZ014519.1, on the reverse strand, counting down.
ACCGCATGTAACAATCTCAGCTTCAGTATGGAGGATCTTCCAAAGGATGGCTTGGACCATAACCGTGCTCTTCATATATCTGTAAAATGTCAGGAGGATACTTTAGCGAGAGTTCTTGTGGATACAGGATCTTCTTTGAATGTTTTGCCGAAAAGAACGCTTGCCAAGTTATCTTATCAAGGGGTGGAGATGAGGCCCAGTGCACTGATTGTAAAAGCTTTTGATGGGTCGAGGAGATACGTTATTGGGGAAATAGACTTACCAATCTTGATTGGACCACAGGTCTTCAAAATCACTTTCCAGGTTATGGACATTAACCCTAATTACAGTTGTTTGCTGGGAAGACCTTGGATTCATACTGCTGGGGCAGTCACCTCTACCTTACACCAGAAGATGAAATTCGTGGTCGATAATAAGCTGGTAACTGTGTCGGGTGAAGAAGATCTCATGGTCAACAATATTTCTTCCTTTAGTTATATTGAGGTTGATGAAGATGCTTTGGAAACTGCTTTCCAAGCTCTAGAGATAGCCAATGTTGTCCTTATGGAAGTAGAAGAGTCAAAGGGGAAGGGTATTCCATCTTTTGCATCATTGAAGAGTACCATTTCCACTATCGAAGAAGGAAGCCATGACGGTTGGGGTGATGTCATTAAAGTCAAGCAGAAGCTAGATAGCTACGGGTTGGGTTACAAACCAACTCATGTGAAGGAAGGAGCGTCAACCTCCGTCAAGGGAGTCCAAAGACCATTCAAGAGGTGTTTTCCAGCACCGGCTACCAGATTAATGCAATTAGTGGGGATGCTGAAGATGAAGATGTGGATCATCTGGTTTATCAGTGTGAAGCAGCTTTTGGCAATTGGGAGGCAATTGAGATCCCAGAATTTTTTCCATTGTCAAAGTAATTTATTGTTTTCTTTAAGTGTTTTCAAAGTTCCCTAGCTCTGCCCAAAGCTATGGGATCATTTTGTAGGGCCCCTCCTCATTTTCAAGTTATTCAATCAATGAAGGCATTTTGTTAAATTCTTACTTTGTTTATTTACTGTTTTTATCTTTTCACTTTTAAAAAGAAAATGGCAATCTTTCAAAGCTAATAAAATGTTTTCTTGCATCCCTCTATTTTCACTTTTAATAAAAGCTAATCATTCCCATATGCAGAACAAATGAAAACCCTGTTGAATCCAATGACTCTATATTCTCTCCTAACTTCGATTCGCCCATCTACCAAGCGGAAGATGAAAGTGAGGAAGATGGTGACGTTCCCGAAGAACTGACAAGATTGGTTGAGGATGAGCACACAGATCTTCAACCCCATAAGGAGCAGGTAGAGACCATCAACCATTGCACCAATGAAGATAAGAAGGAAGTCAAGATCGGTACAACACTTGGGGCAGACATCAGAGAAAGATTGGTCAAGCTTCTCAAAGAGTATGTGGATTTGTTTGCATGATCGTATCAGGATATGCCCGGTTTGGACACAGACATAGTTGTTCATAAGTTACCGCTTCGACCAGATTGTCTTCCAGTAAAGCAAAAGCTCCGAAGAACAAGGCCAGACATGGCTCTGAAGATTCGAGAAGAGGTCAAAAGACAGTTTGATGTTGGATTCCTCGCAGTTGCAAAGTACCCTGAGTGGGTAGCTAACATCGTGCCAGTCCCCAAGAAGGATGTCAAGGTTAGGATGTGCGTGGACTATAGAGATTTGAACAAAGCCAGTCCAAAGGACAATTTCCCTCTTCCGCACATTGATACTTTGGTTGACAACACTGCTAAGTTCGCTGTTTTCTCCTTCATGGATGGTTTTTCAGGATATAACCAGATTAAGATGGATCCTGACGATATGGAAAAAACCACTTTCATCACACCATGGGGCACATATTGTTACAAAGTTATGCCATTCGGTCTTAGAAATGCAGGAGCCACTTATCAAAGGGCAATGGTCACCCTTTTCCATGATATGATGCATAAAGAAATAGAAGTTTACGTAGATGATATGATTGCCAAATCACAAAGTGAGGAGGATCATTTGAATCATCTCCTGAAGTTATTTGAGCATCTCAGAAAGTTCCAACTGCGTCTGAATCCAGCTAAGTGTACCTTTGGTGTCCGATCAGGAAAGTTACTCGGTTTTATTGTTAGCCAGCAAGGAATTGAGGTAGATCCGGATAAGGTCAGAGAAATTCAAGAAATGCCAGCTCCAAAAACAGAAAAGCAAGTCAGAGGCTTCCTGGGAAGACTGAACTACATCTCCAGATTTATCTCCAACATGACTACAACATGCGAGCCTTTATTCAAGTTGCTTCGAAAGAATCAAGCAATTGAGTGGGGTCCTGATTGTCAACTGACTTTTGAGAAGATTAAGGTTTATCTACAGGAACCTCCTATCTTAATCCCACCTACTCCAGGGAAGCCTCTTTTCATGTACCTGACTGTACTTGAGGGATCTATGGGTTGTGTATTAGGCCAACAGGATGAAACTGGTCGTAAGGAACATGCCATTTATTACTTAAGCAAGAAGTTCACAGATTGTGAAAGCAGATATTCGATTTTAGAGAAGACTTGTTGTGCTTTGGCATGGGCGGCCAGACGTCTCAGGCAATATATGATTTGTCATACTACTTTGTTGATCTCGAAAATGGATCCAATAAAGTACATTTTTGAGAAGCCCGCCTTGACTGGAAGACTCGCCCGCTGGCACATGTTGTTATCTGAATATGACATCCAGTATGTAACCCAGAAGTCTATCAAGGGCAGTGTTTTGTTTGACTATCTTGCTAATCACCCTGTTGAGGACTATGAACCTTTGAAATTCGATTTCCCAGATGAGGACATCATGTTGATAAAGGATTGTGAAGTTCCAGGTCAGATGAAGGTCCCGAGCCAGGTTCTCGCTGGAAGATGATGTTTGATGGTTCCTCTAATTACATGGGGCATGGTGTGGGAGCTGTTTTGATGAGTCCTGATGGTGGATACACTCCTTTCACAGCCAGATTATGTTTTGAATGTACAAACAACATCGCTGAGTATGAGGCATGTGTTTTGGGTATTGAAGCTGCGATAGATACCAGAATCAAGATCCTTGAGGTATATGGAGATTCAGCTCTAGTAATCTACCAAGTAAAAGGTGAATGGGAGACCCGTGATGAGAAGTTGATCCCTTACCGTGCCCACATTGTGGAGTTAATCAAATACTTTGATGAAGTCACTTTCCATCATGTTCCAAGGGAAGAGAATCAAATTGCAGACGTTTTGGCTATGTTGGCCTCTATGTTTCAAGTCTGATTTCTTAATGAAGCTCCACTCATTACAATCGAGCGAAAAACTACACCAGCCTATTGTCTACTGGTCGAAGAAGAGAATGATGAGAAACTGTGGTTCTATGACATCAAGAACTACTTGCAAAACCAGGAGTACCCGGCTGATGCAACAACTCTGGACAAGAAGACTCTGAGAAGATTGGCGTCCAAGTTTTTCCTCAAAAACAATGTGCTTTACAAGAGAAATCACGATATGGTCCTACTCAGATGTGTGGACAAGCGCGAAGCAGACTCATTGATCAGGGAAATCCATGAAGGATCATTCGGGACACACGCCAATGGACATGCCATGTCCAGGAAGATTTTGAGAGTTGGATACGTCTGGTTGACCATGGATTAAGATTGTTTTAAGTACGCTAGGAAATGTCATAAATGCCAGATTTATGCCGACAAGGTGCACGTACCTCCGACCCTTTTGAATGTTCTATCATCACCCTGGCCTTTCTCAGTGTGGGGCATTAACATGATAGGGGCAATTGAGCCTAAAGCTTCCAATGGTCACCGATTTATCTTGGTTGTGATCGATTACTTTACCAAGTGGGTAGAAGCAGCTTCCTACGCCAATGTGACAAAGCAGGTGGTCGCCCGTTTCTTCAAGAACCAAATTATCTGCCGCTACGGGATACCAAGCCGAATCATCACAGATAATGGGACCAACTTGAACAACAAGACGATGAAGGAGTTGTGTGATACATTCAAGATTGAACATCATAACTCTTCCCCTTATCGTCCGAAGATGAATGGAGCTGTTGAAGCTGCGAACAAGAACATCAAAAAGATCTTGCAGAAGATGGTGAAGACTTACAAAGATTGGCACGAAATGTTACCGTATGCCTTACACGGATACAGAACATCAGTTCGCACTTCAACATGGGCAACCCCTTTCTCTTTGGTGTATGGGATGGATGCAGTTCTCCATATCGAAGTAGAGATACCATCTTTGAGGATCTTGATGGAAACCAAACTAGAAGAAGCTGAGTGGGTCCAGAGCAGATATGACCAACTGAATCTCATTGATGAGAAGAGAATGACCGCCATGTGCCATGGTCAGTTGTACCAGAAGCGCATCAAAAGAGCTTTTGACAAGAAAGTCCATCTCCGAGAATTCAAAGAAGGAGATCTTGTACTCAAGAAAATCTTGCCAGTCCACAAAGACATGTGTGGAAAATCGAGTCCTAACTATGAAGGTGCATATGTTGTGAAAGTGGCATTTTCCGGAGGTTCCCTAATCCTCACAACTATGGATGGTGACAACTGAAACACCCGGTGAATTCTGATGCAGTCAAAAACTATTATGCCTAAATAAAGCCCGCTAGGTCGAAAACCAGAAATGGCGACCTAGGCAAAAATGGGTATCCCGGTGGATCATAACCTATGAAGGAGATCCAGGCAAAAGTTAGGGATAAAAACAAAAAATAGAGCTTGCTAAGTTGAAAACCCGAAAGGGCGGCTTAGGCAAAAAAGAGCGTCACGGTGGATTGAAAACCCGAAAGGGCGGTCTAGGAAAAAATTAGGGACAAAGGCATTTGACTGTATCAGATAGTGTTTACCATTACTGAAGATCATTACTTGAAAGATCAATCCAGTCGCTCTTGTCAGAAGCAAGGTGTTGGGCGGTTTTAGTTATTAGGGATTATAGTGGTCGTTGGATTCAATGTAGACCTTTCCCCATTGCCATCTTCAAATTGTAATTTTTCCATGGAGTTTGATATTAGCAAGCTACCATTCTTGAATGAAATACAACCTTTGCCTTTAAGCTTTGTCTTTCAGCTTCTTATTTTCTTTGTTATGCAAATTGTCTTTACTGAATTACAATTTAAATTTGAAAATGATAAAAAAAATATTTTAGAAACAGTTTTGAAAACGTACGGGAAAACATTCAAATTTCTTTGACTTTAGAAAAATTAAAAGATCTTCTGTCTTCTAAAAGGCCTCTAGCTTGCAATACACCCCTGTGCAATTATTACAAAAATCCCCATAGAGAATTAAAGGCTGGTAGCACTCTTGGATGGATCCTTGGATCAAGTATCAATTTCCAAGTTTGAAGACATCTCCCCAGCATCTTTTTGCTCATCTGAGTATTGGCGTTGAGATCCTACTCTCCCCTGTCTTGTCAAAACTCTCTGTCTCCCTAGAGTCAGCATTTGCATACTATGATCATTCACATCATGTTCAATCATATGCATTTGACATAATCATTTGTCTCTCCCCAGTTGTCGTCTGTCTAACTCCAGGTCCAGATTACTGTCTTTTGTTATTTTTTAAGTCCACTGTTGATTGATACCCCGCAGTGTGGTTAACCAAGGTTTTTTCCCAGCAATACTGGTATCCCCTGCAGAGGCTCTCCTTGATGTACCTTAGTACAACCAATATTTCTTTTAAGCCCAATTATCATTGGCATAAAAATCCTTCAAGTTGTTTGCTTAAGACTTAGAACTGTCTAATTCAAATGCACCCGTGTTCTCCTGATAGTTCCTGGAAGTTCTTCTTTAAACTCTTCATGTAAAGGAATTTCCAGAAGTTGGTCGTTTATTTCATTGAAAACTCCAACATTTCTTATTTTTTCCGGCTGGTTGCCTAGAATCGTTTGATTTATCTTTAAAATGCTTCGCATTTTGCTCCCGGTATCAGTTGGTCGCACAGAACCACTGCCCAAACATTGTGTTTATCCTCGGTCTCAACAGTTACACTTGAACCAATTGATTTATTACTAGGGATTATTTATCTGTTAATTTTCCGACCGCCGCGTCGATGCCAGTTATTTTATTTCTTCAACCGCTGTGTTGAGTTTTATTTTCCGACCGCCGCGTCGATGCCAGTTATTTTATTTCTTCAACCGCTGTGTTAAGTTATGTTTCCCGACCGCCGCGTCGATGACAGTTATTTATTTCTTCAACCTCCGTGTTGAGTTTTGATTTTCCGACCGCCGCGTCGATGCCAATTATTTTATTTCTTCAACCGCTGTGTTGAGTTTTGTTTCCCGACCGCCGCGTCGATAACAGTTATTTATTTCTTCAACCGCCGTGTTGAGTTTTGTTTTTCCGACCGCCGCGTCGATGATAGTTATTTATTTCTTCAACCTCCGTGTTGAGTTTTGTTTCCCGACCGCCGCGTCGATGACAATTATTTATTTCTCCAACCGCCGAGTTGAGTTTTGTCTTCTCGACCGCCGTTGTCGATGTCTGTTATTTTATTTCCCGACCGCCGCATCGATGACAGTTATTTATTTCTCCAACCGCCGAGTTGAGTTTTGTCTTCCCGACTGCCGTTGTCGATGTCTGTTACTTTATTTCCCGACCGCCGCGTTGATGACAGTTATTTATTTCTTCAACCGCCGTGTTGAGTTTTGTTTCCCGACCGCCGCATCGATGACAGTTATTTATTTCTCCAATCGCCGAGTTGAGTTTTGTCTTCCCGACCGCCGTTGGCGATGTCTGTTATTTTATTTCCCGACCGCCGCGTCGATGACAGTTATTTATTTGTCCAACCGCCGAGTTGAGTTTTGTCTTGCCGACCGCCGTTGTCGATGTCTGTTATTTTATTTCCCGACCGCCGCGTCGATGACAGTTATTTATTTCTCCAACCGCCGAGTTGAGTTTGGTCTTCCCGACCGCCGTTGTCGATGTTTGTTATTTTATTTCCCGACCGCCGCGTCGATGACAGTTATTTATTTCTTCAATCGCTGTGTTGAGTTTTGTTTCCCGACCGCCGCGTCGATGACAGTTATTTATTTCTTCAACCGCCGTGTTGAGTTTTGATTTTCCGACCGCCGCGTCGATGCCAGTTATTTTATTTCTTCAACCGCTGTGTTGAGTTTTGTTTCCCGACCGCCGCGTCGATGACAGTTATTTATTTCTTCAAACGTCGTGTTGAGTTTTGTTTTTCCGACCGCCGCGTCGATGACAGTTATTTATTTCTTCAACCGCCGTGTTGAGTTTTGTTTCCTGACTGCCGCGTCGATGACAGTTATTTATTTCTCCAACTGCCGAGTTGAGTTTTGTCTTCCCGACCGCCGTTGTCGATGTCTGTTATTTTATTTCCCGACCGCCGCATCGATGACAGTTATTTATTTCTCCAACCGCCGAGTTGAGTTTTCTCTTCCCGACCTCCGTTGCCGATGTCTGTTATTTTATTTCCCGACCGCCGCGTCGATGACAGTTATTTATTTCTTCAAACGCCGTGTTGAGTTTTGTTTCCCGACCGCCGCGTCGATGACAATTATTTATTTCTCCAACTGCCGAGTTGAGTTTTGTCTTCCCGACCGCCATTGTCGATGTCTGTTATTTTATTTCCCGACCGCCGCGTCGATGACAGTTATTTATTTCTCAAACCGCCGAGTTGAGTTTTGTCTTCCCGACCGCCGTTGTCGATGTCTGTTATTTTATTTCTTGACCGCCGCGTCGATGACAGTTATTTATTTCTCCAACCGCCGAGTTGAGTTTTGTCTTCCTTACCGCTGTTGTCGAGGTCTGTTATTTTATTTCCCGACCGCCGCATTGATGACAATTATTTTTTTCTCCAACCGCCGAGTTGAGTTTTGTCTTCCCGACCGCCGTTGTCGATGTCTGTTATTTTATTTCTCGACCGCCGCGTCAATGACAGTTATTTATTTTTCCAACCGCCGAGTTGAGTTTTGTCTTCCCGACCGCCGTTGTCGATGTCTGTTATTTTGTTTCCCGACCGCCGCGTTAATGAAAGTTATTTATTTCTTCAATCGACGTGTTGAGTTTTGTTTTCCGACCGCCGCGTCGATGACAGTTATTTATTTCTTCAATCGCCGTGTTAAGTTTTGTCTTCCCGACCGCTGTTGTCGATGTCTGTTATTTTTATTGCCCGACCACAGTTGTCGAGGCTTGAAATTTTACTCCTCGATCACTGTGTCAATTTTTGTTTATCCCTGACCGCCGTGTCAATGTCTGCTATTTAGTTCTCCGTGTTGCCGAGTCGAGATCATTTCTATTTTTTCTCAATCACCGAATCGCTGTATTGGGATCCCCGGCAACCACTTTGAACTTGCTAACTCATCATTTCGGATAGTCTGTCTTTAATCTTGCGTTTTGTTTTCCGTCTTGTCATTCTTAGTGCCAGCAGTTACACTTGAACCTGCTGATTTACCACTTTGAACGCATCATGTTTCCGTCTTGTCATCGCCAGCATATTATTATCCCTAGTAGGTCTCCACCCTCAGTTTTGTGGATCACCATTACCAGTTATCTGCATCGTATCCCGCATACCATATTTAGCATATTTATCAAAAATCAGCGTGTTAGGTTTCATTGCATTTTGCATGTCATATCTCCAGCAGTAGTCCCACATGAGTTCATAGCATGTCATTACATTTAGGGGCAAAATTTTCGGTTATTTCTATATTTAAATACCTTTCACTGCGATTTTGTGAGGATTGATATTCCTCATGCCATCTGGTGAAGCTATTTAAATATGGGCAACTGTCATACCCCAAATTTCACCCCTAACTTTTTGCGTCATACATTCATCTCATTTGACAGTAAATTCACAGACTTATTTCTCTGTTTTCTTAACTCGCTTTCAAATTTTATTTTAACTTAAGTTTAATTTCCATTTACTTCCAAGTTTTTATTTTTATTTTTTGTCTATTTCCCATTTCTATTAATTAGTTTTCATGTTTTCTCTATTTCTAATTTCTATTTCTTTTTCTTCTAAGTTTCTAATTATAAATTCTTATTTCCATTACTACTTCTAATTCTTAATTCATTTTTAAAACTTAAGTTTTATTCCCATTTATTTTTAAAGTTTTATTTCTAAAGTCAACTTTATTTCTATTTTAATTTTCACCTATTGTTTTTAATATATTATTTCTAAATATAATTTTTATGCTTCTAATTTTAATTCATTGTTAAGTTTTATTTAAAAAAAAAGTATAATTTCTAATATTCAGTTCATTTTCAAGTGTTAATCTCAAAGTTCATATTCCATGTAGAAATTTTATCCCAAAATTCATTCAAAAAGAATAAGGTTGTTCATTCAAACCTCAAGTCATACGTTTCCAACTCATTTTCAAATTCATTTTCTTTGCAACTTTGTCTCAAGTATCAATGTGGTCAAGTAAAATATATAAGATTCTCAAGATTAATGTCAAGTGTTTCTACCAAGCAAGGACCATAGTTGACACAGGAGGATACATAAAGTCTTTTTTATTATTATTTACACAAGGTTACAACCAAGAGTACATTTCGTTTACAAAATAATGTCTTAAAAAGGGAAAAGTTTTTGTTCTGATATTACAAAATAAGGGTTCTTAGAGTATAAGCAAACACTATCATATGAACTAAAATGGATAAAAATAATGATAACCACAATGAAGTTTTAATCCAAGTTATCATGGCACAAAGAGTACATCTGATCTTTTGGATCATGTTTATTGATGAAAAGCTCAGGATGTCAAGTCAATTGTGGGATTATATTCTCCATCAAAGTGCTCAATCCTTTTGTGTTGTATCAAAACCGCTCACGACAGAACCCTAACACGATCACCCACACAGCTCTATTCCGAAGAGAATCTCTACACAACATGTCGTTCTGAGAAATGCCATCCCCATACCTGCTCACAAAGAGCGCCCCCAACCGTCTTCGAGGAAGAAGTTCGGAGTGCTTGAAAAGCACAAAGACTATGTCGAACGTGCAAAAGCATTTCATACGAATCAGGACGCTTTGCAGAAACTTAGGAAAAAAGATGCAAACAGAAACGAGGATGAGTTTTAATTTAAGATGATTAAATCAAAAACTGTTCATGGAGTTCATAGACAAGTGAATGAGGATAACAAGTACACTCAAGAAGAGTTTATATTGATGAAAACACAGGATATGGGATATGTTCTTCAAAAGCTTCAAAGTGAGAAAAGGAAAGTTGAATCACTATCTGTTACGCTGCATTCTACTGGTGAAAAGTCAATGAATAGCCATGTTTATTTTTCTAAGGACAGGGAAAAGGCAAAAGAGTTAAAATTAAAACACTCAAAAAGAGCAATTCCATCCACTTCTGGTGATGTTCCTGCTAATATTAAAAGAAAAAAAACATAACGATCATACAAAGAGTTGGAAGCAAGAAACCTAGAGTTGAAAATAATCATTCAATTGAGGAAATCATCGAGGATTTAAGTGCAATATCTGAATACCAGAAAGAAAGGAAAATAGGAAAGTGAAGAAGCAAGATCCTGTAGCAGCCTTTGAATCTCATGTTATGGATGTTGTTCATGCTCTGGCCTGTGATCTTCAGTTGCCCCCCTCTTCATGTGCCAAAGCCCAGGTCTTGGAGACGATTCTGGTTCTCATATTTTGACCCTGCAAGTTTGGAATTTCCACAATGGTTAGCAAGATAACAAGCAGTGAAAAATGAGTTTACAACAGTAAAAAGGGATAACTAATCCAGTCTGGATACGACTTACTCAGTTCATATCAAAAGAAATCAGTTGAAACTAAGTCAATATTTTTGTGCATTAAAAAGGACAAACAAGGCAGAAACAACAGGGGATTGCAAAATCGAAACATTCACAAATATGGCAAAAAAACTTTTTGACGTGAAAAAGGTTGCAGTAGACACATATGTAAAAATCCTTCAGTTGATTTGGGGATTCAAAAAACCCTAATTTATGCACTATATAAGGAGGGAAAAATTCGTGAAGAAGGGAGCCGGAAAAAAACGCAGAAAAGAGAAGAACCACCTTCATAAACTCACCTCAAATCACTGCCTTTAAACACCTTCACCTGGTCATCAACACTCTGATTCCCCATCAAAACTTCAAATCAGCCGCCATTCTCAGAAGCATAACTCGTGCCTCCACCTTCAATCTCATAACCGCGACTCAAAAACTCAGGCCGCCACGAATCGTACCGCCATCTCGCATCAAACAACAACAACACAAGATCAGAAAAAGAAGGGAGGAATAAGAAGACGCAAGCATGACGAAAGAAACGATAGCGGAGGATACCTTTTCATATTGAAGCTCGAAATCGGACATTCTCCGACTCAGGTATGAAGTCTCTTTCATTTTCTTTGATTTCAACGAATCCGCCATGAGGATAGGGCTCACGCTTTCATCATTCATGTCGGTTTGAGCCTCTATTTCGATAATGATGTGTGATGAGGGTCGCATGATCTGAACAAAAAAAATCGGTTTGAAATTGATGTCGTTTTTTTTAGTATTTGGGGATTAGGGTGATCTGTTTGATGATAGTTTTGGGGGTTCGTTTTGGCTTTGATGGTATTTGAATTTGTGCTGGAGGTTATCGAGCGAGATGTTGAAAACTGGAAGAAAGGTTTCCCTTTTGTGGATCTGATAGCGCCGTGTTTGGTTTTAGGGTTTGCCATCTTTTAACATTGTATAAACCGGATTGCGGGTTGGACCCGACCCCAACCAGTTTGGGCTCCAGACCCGGCCCATATGGGGCCTCATCATCACCGTTTCCTTCAAGCCCCCCCGTTTTCAGTTTTTATTTTTTTTATTTTTTAGTTTTGTTTCTTTTTTTATATTTATTAATATTTCCTTTTCTTTCTAATATTTTTGTTGAAAACAAATTCCAAAAAGTGTTTATGTAATTATATTAAATTTTATTAGTTATTCTTGTTAATTAATTTTTAGTAAATATTTATATTAAGTGTAGTGCTTCACTCATTTTATTTTTCTTGATTATAGTTGGGAGGTATTTGCTTATATATATATATATATATATATATATATATATATATATATATATATATATATATATATATATATATATATATATATATATATATATATATATATATATATATATACATTTATTGTTTTGCGCCATATTTGGTTATACAGTAATAACATATGACTTGTATAAATGTAAATTTCGTTTCTTACTTTTCGACCTTAATTTGTTATATAAGACATGAATAAAACTTTTTGAAGTAATAATTAAGATAATCAATAACAAGATAATCAAGTCTTGGTCCAACGCCAGGTAAATCCATGCATTTACATCCGCACACACGTAAGTCGGTCACTTATGTGATCGCCATCTGCACGACTTATCGCGCCTTATATTAATTTAACAAGGAATAGAGCCCCGGAGACTAGCATTCCGCACGTTCTAGAAAGAACCGCACCTGGGCTAGCCCCACGCGTAGTGTTTCGTTCATCTCCTTTGTTATTTAAAACACGCTAATCCAAAAACGTCTAAAAAACAAATTATTCAATTTATTCAATTAATTTAATACGGAAACAGAACTCCGGAGTCTAGCACTCCGCACGTTCTAGAATGGACTGCTACTAGGCTAGCCCCACGCGACGTGTTTCAATCACCATTCGTATATCAAAATATCCCATTTATTTTTATAAATTAAATTACGAAAAAAACAGAACTCCGGAGTCTAGCATTCCGCACGTTCTAGAATGGACTGCAACTGGGCTGGCCCCACGCAACGTGATCCATTCGCTCTTTCATATCTTAAAAAAAAACTTAAACTTACCAACCAACTTAAATTATTTTCGTAATTAATCAGCGAAAGACGGAACTCCGGAGTCCAGCACTCTGCACGTTTTGGAATGAAACGCTCCTGGGCTAGCCCCACGCGACGTGGTTCATTCGCCCTTTCGTTTAAAACATCTTAACCAAGAGTCAGAAACTTTTCTCTAAAACGAACATTGTTTAAATCATTCTATCTCGTAAACAAGCTAGCGCTTCAGCCTCCACCGCAAGTATAAGCCAACGCTTAGCAGTAGAATGCGTTTTAAACAATTGTTCAATTAAAAATCATAAACCGTAGTCGCACGAACTACGAAGCTCTGACTTTCCCATTGCACAAGGGAATACGTAGGCACGAGGATTTTTATCCTTCGCGAGCACCCTAATAAAAAATCAATATTTTTCTCTCCGTCGCAATAATAACAAACTTTTAATCTTTTCTCCGTCGTAATATAAAACTTTAACAAACATATTAACAGACATTAAGAAGATAAAAGACTTAAGATCAAACGTTTAATTGCATAGTTAAGCTAAGAGGTTCCCGTTGAGTACAACGGACGTGAGGGGTGCTAATACCTTCCCCTTGCGTAACTGACTCCCGAACTTAGAATTTGGTTTTCGTTGACCATTTCTTATCTTTCCTTTAGGTTGTATCTATATCTCCCTTTTCTCTCGTAGAATAAATAGAATTAGGTGGCGGCTCTGTTGTTTGTTTTAGGATCATATTTTTCGAGGTACGACAGTTGGCGACTCTGCTGGGGAATACCTCCATGCTAGAGAGAGTCTAGCCTAACTTAGCTTTGTGTGTTTATTTGTTTGATCTTATCTCTTATTGTCTTCTCTATGTTTATTATTTATGTTTATTCTTTTATCGCTTTCCTTTTATTGCCTCACTATATTATCTGCCTGTGGAATACTGGGGTCACGTTACAAGTAAATTTTGAGTGATGGAAAAAGCAGAGGGAACACCTAAGTTAGAATTGGATGTTATTAGTGTTAGTCTCCAAGGACTCGCTCCTTGCACGCCTAGCATGAAAGCTCCCCCAGATAGTTAGACTTTTCGTAGATCTTGTCGCAAAGCAGCTAGCCTGCTGCGTGACCTGATTCACGAAAGGGCTGTGATTCTGGGACCCCCTAGGACCTGTTTCAATCTTGGTAGTTGTGTAATGTTAGGCTCTGAGGGCTCGCCCCTTTATCAGCCTAGCATGAGAACTACACTCAAGGTGGACCTTATCGTTATTATCGTCACAATGCAGCTAGCCTGCGGCGGGGCGTGAATACGATAAACGTCTGTGACCTTGAGTTTCCTTAAACCATCACCATAGAAACCCTCCCGTGAGTGGGACTTATGGGTAGTAAAACGTAGAACCCATCTCTTACAGCCCACCTGTTAAGAAGGCTCCGAATTTACATGTGGCACCTTGCATCCTCGCATCCCTGCATCTTTGCATCTCAACATCATATGCATCATTGTAGTGAATGCTTTAAGGAACAAAGAAGTTTTGTTGTAAACATCATATATTTTACCATGAATGGAGTTCAGTTTTTTTTAGTTTTTTGAATAAAATAATAAAGAAAGCTTTATCCATTTTGATGTTTTGCAATAACTTCCTAAGTCCCTTGAAGCATTTGCTTTTTTTTTACTCATGCTTGCATCTCTGCATCTGCATTCTGTCAAAACTCATTCTCATCAACTCCTTTCCAGCTGTCACACTGAGGATCTCACGCAAGTATTCCACCCGAGCCTAGACCAAGAAGAAGATGGCCGAAAGAGACCTAGAGATGGACAGAGTTAATGATGAGCTTTCTGATCTTCGTGGAAATATGGGTCAGATGATGGAAATGCTACAGGTCATCCGAGCAAAATTAGATACCCAACAGACTGTAGTGTCAGAGATTGTCACTGAAACGACTGAGCCTACGCCATCAATCACTCCTCTTGTGACCTGGCCTCCTTTTGGGCTTCCCCATGGATTTGTACCTCCTCCTCAGGGTTTTGCTTCTCAAAGTTTTATTCCTTCTTCCCAAGGAATTACTGCTCAGGGTTTCTTCCCTCCTTCCCAAGGTTTCGCTCCCCAAGTTTCGCACCTCCTTCTCAGGGTCTTGCATCTCCTTCCCAAGGTTTTGTACCTCCCCCTCAAGGATTTGCTGCTCAGCAGACCATTCCCGTGACTAATGAAGAGAACCATGTGGTTACTAATTTTACACCGGATATTGTGCACACCCGTGCCCAACCATACTTCAACGACCCTCAAGTATATGATGTGCCAGACATGTCAGAGAATGGAAATGAGAAACATGATAAGATGTAAGAGAATTTTGAGGCCCTTGAGAAAAGGTTAAGAGCAATCGAAGGCAACCAGATCTTCGGGGCTGCTGCTAGAGAGATGTGTCTGGTGTCTAGTCTGGTAATTCCTCCAAAGTTCAAGATACCCACTTTTGACATGTACGAGGGCGCGACGTGTCCTAAGAACCACCTCTTGATGTATTATCGAAGAATGGATTCACAGGTAGACAATGACAAATTAATGATCCACTATTTCCAGGACAGTCTAAAGGGAGTCTCCTTCAAGTGGTATTTAACGCTAGACCAGTCAAAGATTCGCAGTTTTCAAGACTTGACAGATGCTTTCATCCAGCAGTACAAATACAATATGGACCTCGCTCCCGATAGGAGGCAACTGTTGAGTATGTCACAGAAAGATTCTGAATCATTTAAAGAATATGCTCAGAGGTGAAGAGGGACCGCTTCTCAGGTAGATCCCCCGTTGTATGAAAAGGAGTTAGCTGATTGGTTTGTTGATACGGTGCGACCAGAATTCTTTGAGAGAATGGTGGGAAGCGTAACTGCTAGCTTTTCTGACCTTGTAGCTGTAGGAATTAAGGTTGAACTTGGACTAAAAAATGGAAAGATGAGTGGTGCATCTAGCAGTTCCAGCAATGGTAGTGGAAACAATGTCAAGAAATTTACCAGCAATTTCCACAAGAAGAAAGAGGGCGAGATGAATGCAATAATGACAAGTCAAAGGAGAAATCCGCTTTGGCAGAGGCCTCCACCTATGGCTCAACACCAGTATGTCTACCCACCACAGTATGTTCAACACCCTTATGTGGCGGAAGTTCAACCGTCATATAATCAACAACTCCCAGTATATCGGCCAACTCAAGCAGTACCGATGTATCAGCAAGCGGCTCCAGTGATTCCAGCTTATCAACAAATGCTTAACAATCCAGGCTATCAACAAGCGCCCAATGCTTCAGCCTACCAGCAGAGGACTCCAACTCCTCATCCAAATTCCAACTTTCAGAATAGAAGACCAGGAGAAAGG
The DNA here is from genome assembly GCA_963966055.1 of Lathyrus aphaca. Taxonomy (NCBI): domain Eukaryota; kingdom Viridiplantae; phylum Streptophyta; class Magnoliopsida; order Fabales; family Fabaceae; genus Lathyrus; species Lathyrus aphaca. Next base: position 509,159,712 of record OZ014519.1, on the reverse strand, counting down.
CCTCCCCATCCTCGGATCCCTATGACCTATACTGAATTGTATCCATCACTACTGAAGAAAGGCTTGGTTACTCCAAGGCCTTTGGGTCCTCCACCAGATCCGCTTCCACCAGGTTACAACTCAAGTGCCCACTGTTTGTTCCATGAAGGTGCTCCGGGGCATGATTTGGAAAATTGTATTGCTTTGAGGTATGTTGTGAAGGATCTAATGGATAAAAACATTTTGTCATTTGGAGATACTGGTCCGAATGTTAAAAATAATCCCTTACCTAAGCATGGGTCCATAAATGCCATTGTTGAAGAGTCTGACGAAGATTTAATTTTCAACGCCACGGAGATCAAAACCCCATTTAGAGACTTCCATGCGAAGTTAGTAGAGGTGGGTATGCTGAAGAACTGTCATAAGAATTGTGAAGCTTGTGCGAATAATCCAAAGGGATGTGAACTGGTCTTGAGAGATGTTCAAAGTTTGATTAATCTGGGTGTTTTACAAGTAAGCGGTCGTGTGAAGAGGAATGAAGTGGCAATGATTGAGCCCATTTTCAACTTGCCAGAATCTGATTCTACCTTGGTGCCAATATTCAACCTGCCTGAGTCCTCAAGAGTTCAACCCATCTTTAATATGCCAGAACCTGTGGTGCCCATTTTCAATATACCTGAACCCAGGTTTGAGCAAAGGAGTAACCCTTTCCTTTATGAAGACACTAAAGCAGTTCCATGGAATTATGGTACAGGGAGAGTCCATCAGAAGTTTGAAAAAGCTAGTCAGAAAGAGGGTTCAAAAGTGGCAAGTGCTGACATAACAGGTGCAAGTCGTTTAACTCGTAGTGGTCGTTTTTATACTCAGCAAGCCAACACAGTTCCGCCTAAAGAAGTCATTCCAGCTATTGTCAACCAGGATAAGGGGTTAGCCTTGGAAGAAGAGGATGCAGAATTTCTCAGAATCATTAAGAAGAGTGATTACAAGGTTATTGATCAGCTACATCAAACACCTTCCAAAATATCTATCTTATCACTTCTTATGCATTCACCGGCCCATCGAGATGCTCTCCAGAAATTACTAGCCCAAGCTCATGTTACGCATGATATAACTGTGAATCAGTTTGATGGAGTCATTGCCAATATCACTGCATGTAACAATCTCAGCTTCAGTATGGAGGATCTTCCAAAGGATGGCTTGGACCATAACCGTGCTCTTCATATATCTGTAAAATGTCAGGAGGATACTTTAGCGAGAGTTCTTGTGGATACAGGATCTTCTTTGAATGTTTTGCCGAAAAGAACGCTTGCCAAGTTATCTTATCAAGGGGTGGAGATGAGGCCCAGTGCACTGATTGTAAAAGCTTTTGATGGGTCGAGGAGATACGTTATTGGGGAAATAGACTTACCAATCTTGATTGGACCACAGGTCTTCAAAATCACTTTCCAGGTTATGGACATTAACCCTAATTACAGTTGTTTGCTGGGAAGACCTTGGATTCATACTGCTGGGGCAGTCACCTCTACCTTACACCAGAAGATGAAATTCGTGGTCGATAATAAGCTGGTAACTGTGTCGGGTGAAGAAGATCTCATGGTCAACAATCTTTCTTCCTTTAGTTATATTGAGGTTGATGGAGATGCTTTGGAAACTGCTTTCCAAGCTCTAGAGATAGCCAATGTTGTCCTTATGGAAGTAGAAGAGTCAAAGGGGAAGGGTATTCCATCTTTTGCATCATTGAAGAGTACCATTTCCACTATCGAAGAAGGAAGCCATGACGGTTGGGGTGATGTCATTAAAGTCAAGCAGAAGCTAGATAGCTACGGGTTGGGTTACAAACCAACTCATGTGAAGGAAGGAGCGTCAACCTCCGTCAAGGGACGTCCAAAGACCATTCAAGAGGTGTTTTCCAGCACCGGCTACCAGATTAATGCAATTAGTGGGGATGCTGAAGATGAAGATGTGGATCATTTGGTTTATCAGTGTGAAGCAGCTTTGGGCAATTGGGAGGCAATTGAGATCCCATAATTTTTTCCATTGTCAAAGTAATTTATTGTTTTCTTTAAGTGTTTTCAAAGTTCCCTAGCTCTGCCCAAAGCTATGGGATCATTTTGTAGGGCCCCTCCTCATTTTCAAGTTATTCAATCAATGAAGGCATTTTGTTAAATTCTTACTTTGTTTATTTACTGTTTTTCGCTTTTCACTTTTAAAAAGAAAATGGAAATCTTTCAAAGCTAATAAAAAGTTTTCTTGCATCCCTCTATTTTCACTTTTAATAAAAGCTAATCATTCCCATATGCAGAACAAATGAAAACCCTGTTGAATCCAATGACTCTATATTCTCTCCTAACTTCGATTCGCCCATCTACCAAGCGGAAGATGAAAGTGAGGAAGATGGTGACGTTCCCGAAGAACTGACAAGATTGGTTGAGGATGAGCACACAGATCTTCAACCCCATAAGGAGCAGGTAGAGACCATCAACCATGGAACCGATGAAGATAAGAAGGAAGTCAAGATCGGTACAACACTTGGGGCAGACATCAGAGAAAGATTGGTCAAGCTTCTCAAAGAGTATGTGGATTTATTGCATGATCGTATCAGGATATGCCCGGTTTGGACACAGACATAGTTGTTCATAAGTTACCGCTACGACCAGATTGTCTTCCAGTAAAGCAAAAGCTCCGAAGAACAAGGCCAGACATGGCTCTGAACATTCGAGAAGAGGTCAAAAGACAGTTTGATGTTGGATTCCTCGCAGTTGCAAAGTACCCTGAGTGGGTAGCTAACATCGTGCCAGTCCCCAAGAAGGATGTCAAGGTTAGGATGTGCGTGGACTATAGAGATTTGAACAAAGCTAGTCCAAAGGACGATTTCCCTCTTCCGCACATTGATACTTTGGTTGACAACACTGCTAAGTTCGCTGTTTTCTCCTTCATGGATGGTTTTTCAGGATATAACCAGATTAAGATGGATCCTGACGATATGGAAAAAACCACTTTCATCACACCATGGGGCACATATTGTTACAAAGTTATGCCATTCGGTCTTAGAAATGCAGGAGCCACTTATCAAAGGGCAATGGTCACCCTTTTCCATGATATGATGCATAAAGAAATAGAAGTTTACGTAGATGATATGATTGTCAAATCACAAAGTGAGGAGGATCATTTGAATCATCTCCTGAAGTTATTTGAGCATCTCAGAAAGTTCCAACTGCGTCTGAATCCAGCTAAGTGTACCTTTGGTGTCCGATCAGGAAAGTTACTCGGTTTTATTGTTAGCCAGCAAGGAATTGAGGTAGATCCGGATAAGGTCAGAGAAATTCAAGAAATGCCAGCTCCAAAAACAGAAAAGCAAGTCAGAGGCTTCCTGGGAAGACTGAACTACATCTCCAGATTTATCTCCAACATGCGAGCCTTTATTCAAGTTGCTTCGAAAGAATCAAGCAATTGAGTGGGGTCCTGATTGTCAACTGACTTTTGAGAAGATTAAGGTTTATCTACAGGAACCTCCTATCTTAATCCCACCTACTCCAGGGAAGCCTCTTTTCATGTACCTGACTGTACTTGAGGGATCTATGGGTTGTGTATTAGGCCAACAGGATGAAACTGGTCGTAAGGAACATGCCATTTATTACTTAAGCAAGAAGTTCACAGATTGTGAAAGCAGATATTCGCTTTTAGAGAAGACTTGTCGTGCTTTGGCATGGGCGGCCAGACGTCTCAGGCAATATATGATTTGTCATACTACTTTGTTGATCTCGAAAATGGATCCAATAAAGTACATTTTTGAGAAGCCCGCCTTGACTGGAAGACTCGCCCGCTGGCACATGTTGTTATCTGAATATGACATCCAGTATGTAACCCAGAAGTCTATCAAGGGCAGTGTTTTGTTTGAATATCTTGCTGATCACCCTGTTGAGGACTATGAACCTTTGAAATTCGATTTCCCAGATGAGGACATCATGTTGATAAAGGATTGTGAAGGTCCAGGTCCAGATGAAGGTCCCGAGCCAGGTTCTCGCTGGAAGATAATGTTTGATGGTTCCTCTAATTACATGGGGCATGGTGTGGGAGCTGTTTTGATGAGTCCTGATGGTGGATACACTCCTTTCACAGCCAGATTATGTTTTGAATGTACAAACAACATCGCTGAGTATGAGGCATGTGTTTTGGGTATTGAAGCTGCGATAGATACCAGAATCAAGATCCTTGAGGTATATGGAGATTCAGCTCTAGTAATCTACCAAGTCAATGGTGAATGGGAGACCCGTGATGAGAAGTTGATCCCTTACCGTGCCCACATTGTGGAGTTAATCAAATACTTTGATGAAGTCACTTTCCATCATGTTCCAAGGGCAGAGAATCAAATTGCAGACACTTTGGCTATGTTGGCCTCTATGTTTCAAGTCCGATTTCTTAATGAAGCTCCACTCATTACAATCGAGCGAAAAACTACACCAGCCTACTGTCTACTGGTCGAAGAAGAGACTGATGAGAAACCGTGGTTCTATGACATCAAGAACTACTTGCAAAACCAGGAGTACCCGGCTGATGCAACAACTCTGGACAAGAAGACTCTGAGAAGATTGGCGTCCAAGTTTTACCTCAAAAACAATGTGCTTTACAAGAGAAATCACGATATGGTCCTACTCAGATGTGTGGACAAGCGCGAAGCAGACTCATTGATCAGGGAAATCCATGAAGGATCATTCGGGACACACGCCAATGGACATACCATGTCCAGGAAGATTTTGAGATCTGGATACGTCTGGTTGACCATGGATTCAGATTGTTTTAAGTACGCTAGGAAATGTCATAAATGCCAGATTTATGCCGACAAGGTGCACGTACCTCCGACCCTTTTGAATGTTCTATCATCACCCTGGCCTTTCTCAGTGTGGGGCATTGACATGATAGGGGCAATTGAGCCTAAAGCTTCCAATGGTCACCGATTTATCTTGGTTGCGATCGATTACTTTACCAAGTGGGTAGAAGCAGCTTCCTACGCCAATGTGACAAAGCAGGTGGTCGCCCGTTTCTTCAAGAACCAAATTATCTGCCGCTACGGGATACCAAGCCGAATCATCACAGATAATGGGACCAACTTGAACAACAAGACGATGAAGGAGTTGTGTGATACATTCAAGATTTAACATCATAACTCTTCCCCTTATCGTCCGAAGATGAATGGAGCTGTTGAAGCTGCGAACAAGAACATCAAAAAGATCTTGCAGAAGATGGTGAAGACTTACAAAGATTGGCACAAAATGTTACCGTATGCCTTACACGGATACAGAACATCAGTTCGCACTTCAACATGGGCAACCCCTTTCTCTTTGGTGTATGGGATGGATGCAGTTCTCCATATCGAAGTAGAGATACCATCTTTGAGGATCTTGATGGAAACCAAACTAGAAGAAGCTGAGTGGGTCCAGAGCAGATATGACCAACTGAATCTCATTGATGAGAAGAGAATGATCGCCATGTGCCATGGCCAGTTGTACCAGAAGCGCATCAAAAGAGCTTTTGACAAGAAAGTCCATCTCCGAGAATTCAAAGAAGGAGATCTTGTACTCAAGAAAATCTTGCCAGTCCACAAAGACATGTGTGGAAAATCGAGTCCTAACTATGAAGGTCCATATGTTGTGAAAGTGGCATTTTCCGGAGGTTCCCTAATCCTCACAACTATGGATGGTGACAACTGAAACACCCGGTGAATTCTGATGCAGTCAAAAACTATTATGCCTAAATAAAGCCCGCTAGGTCGAAAACCAGAAATGGCGACCTAGGCAAAAATGGGTATCCCGGTGGATCATAACCTATGAAGGAGATCCAGGCAAAAGTTAGGGATAAAAACAAAAAATAGAGCTTGCTAAGTTGAAAACCCGAAAGGGCGGCTTAGGCAAAAAAGAGCGTCCCGGTGGATTGAAAACCCGAAAGGGCGGTCTAGGAAAAAATTAGGGACAAAGGCATTTGACTGTATCAGATAGTGTTTACCATTACTGAAGATCATTACTTGAAAGATCCATCCAGTCGCTCTTGTCAGAAGCAAGGTGTTGGGCGGTTTTAGTTATTAGGGATTATAGTGGTCGTTGGATTCAATGTAGACCTTTCCCCATTGCCATCTTCAAATTGTAATTTTTCCATGGAGTTTGCTATTAGCAAGCTACCATTCTTGAATGAAATACAACCTTTGCCTTTAAGCTTTGTCTTTCAGCTTCTTATTTTCTTTGTTATGCAAAATGTCTTTACTGAATTACAATTTAAATTTGAAAATGATAAAAAAAATATTTTAGAAACAGTTTTGAAAACGTACGGGAAAACATTCAAATTTCTTTGACTTTAGAAAAATTAAAAGATCTTCTGTCTTCTAAAAGGCCTCTGGCTTGCAATACACCCCTGTGCAATTATTACAAAAATCCCCATAGAGAATTAAAGGCTGGTAGCACTCTTGGATGGATCCTTGGATCAAGTATCAATTTCCAAGTTTGAAGACATCTCCCCAGCATCTTTTTGCTCGTCTGAGTATTGGCGTTGAGATCTTACTCTCCCCTGTCTTGTCAAAACTCTCTGTCTCCCTAGAGTCAGCATTTGCATACTATGATCATTCACATCATGTTCAATCATATGCATTGACATAATCATTTGTCTCTCCCCAGTTGTCGTCTGTCTAACTCCAGGTCCAGATTACTGTCTTTTGTTATTTTTTAAGTCCACTGTTGATTGATACCCCGCAGTGTGGTTAACCAAGGTTTTTTCCCAGCAATACTGGTATCCCCTGCAGAGGCTCTCCTTGATGTACCTTAGTACAACCAATATTTCTTTTAAGCCCAATTATCATTGGCATAAAAATCCTTCAAGTTGTTTGCTTAAGACTTAGAACTGTCTAATTCAAATGCACCCGTGTTCTCCTGATAGTTCCTGGAAGTTCTTCTTTAAACTCTTCATGTAAAGGAATTTCCAGAAGTTGGTCGTTTATTTCATTGAAAACTCCAACATTTCTTATTTTTTCCGGCTGGTTGCCTAGAATCGTTTGATTTATCTTTAAAATGCTTCGCATTTTGCTCCCGGTATCAGTTGGTCGCACAGAACCACTGCCCAAACATTGTGTTTATCCTCGGTCTCAACAGTTACACTTGAACCTATTGATTTATTACTAGGGATTATTTATCTGTTAATTTTCCGACCGCCGCGTCGATGCCAGTTATTTTATTTCTTCAACCGCTGTGTTGAGTTTTATTTTCCGACCGCCGCGTCGATGCCAGTTATTTTATTTCTTCAACCGCTGTGTTAAGTTATGTTTCCCGACCGCCGCGTCGATGACAGTTATTTATTTCTTCAACCTCCGTGTTGAGTTTTGATTTTCCGACCGCCGCGTCGATGCCAATTATTTTATTTCTTCAACCGCTGTGTTGAGTTTTGTTTCCCGACGGCCGCGTCGATAACAGTTATTTATTTCTTCAACCGCCGTGTTGAGTTTTGTTTTTCCGACCGCCATGTTGAGTTTTGTTTCCCGACCGCCGCGTCGTTGACAATTATTTATTTCTCCAACCGCCGAGTTGAGTTTTGTCTTCCCGACCGCCGTTGTCGATGTCTGTTATTTTATTTCCCGACCGCCGCGTCGATGACAGTTATTTATTTCTCCAACCGCCGAGTTGAGTTTTATCTTCCCGACTGCCGTTGTCGATGTCTGTTACTTTATTTCCCGACCGCCGCGTTGATGACAGTTATTTATTTCTTCAACCGTCGTGTTGAGTTTTGTTTCCCGACCGCCGCATCGATGACAGTTATTTATTTCTCCAACCGCCGAGTTGAGTTTTGTCTTCCCGACCGCCGTTGGCGATGTCTGTTATTTTATTTCCTGACCGCCGCGTCGATGACAGTTATTTATTTGTCCAACCGCCGAGTTGAGTTTTGTCTTGCCGACCGCTGTTGTCGATGTCTGTTATTTTATTTCCCGACCGCCGCGTCATTGACAGTTATTTATTTCTCCAACCGCCGAGTTGAGTTTTGTCTTCCCGACCGCCGTTGTCGATGTCTGTTATTTTATTTCCCGACCGCCGCGTCGATGACAGTTATTTATTTCTTCAATCGCTGTGTTGAGTTTTGTTTCCCGACCGCCGCGTCGATGACAGTTATTTATTTCTTCAACCGCCGTGTTGAGTTTTGATTTTCCGACCGCCGCGTCGATGCCAGTTATTTTATTTCTTCAACCGCTGTGTTGAGTTTTGTTTCCCGACCGCCGTGTCGATGACAGTAATTTATTTCTTCAACCGTCGTGTTGAGTTTTGTTTTTCCGACCGCCGCGTCGATGACAGTTATTTATTTCTTCAACCGCCGTGTTGACTTTTGTTTCCTGACCGCCGCGTCGATGACGGTTATTTATTTCTCCAACTGCCGAGTTGAGTTTTGTCTTCCCGACCGCCGTTGTCGATGTCTGTTATTTTATTTCTCGACCGCCGCATCGATGACAGTTATTTATTTTTTCCAACCGCCGAGTTGAGTTTTGTCTTCCCGACCTCCGTTGTCGATGTCTGTTATTTTATTTCCCGACCGCCGCGTCGATGACAGTTATTTATTTCTTCAAACGCCGTGTTGAGTTTTGTTTCCCGACCGCCGCGTCGATGACAGTTATTTATTTCTCCAACTGCCGAGTTGAGTTTAGTCTTCCCGACCGCCATTGTCGATGTCTGTTATTTTATTTCCCGACCGCTGCGTCGATGACAGTTATTTATTTCTCAAACCGCCGAGTTGAGTTTTGTCTTCCCGACCGCCGTTGTCGATGTCTGTTATTTTATTTCCTGACCGCCGCGTCGATGACAGTTATTTATTTCTCCAACCGCCGAGTTGAGTTTTGTCTTCCTTACCGCCGTTGTCGAGGTCTGTTATTTTATTTCCCGACCGCCGCGTTGATGACAGTTATTTTTTTCTCCAACCGCCGAGTTGAGTTTTGTCTTCCCGACCGCCGTTGTCGATGTCTGTTATTTTATTTCTCGACCGCCGCGTCAATGACAGTTATTTATTTTTCCAACCGCCGAGTTGAGTTTTGTCTTCCCGACCGCCGTTGTCGATGTCTGTTATTTTGTTTCCCGACCGCCGCGTTAATGAAAGTTATTTATTTCTTCAATCGACGTGTTGAGTTTTGTTTTCCGACCGCCGCGTCGATGACAGTTATTTATTTCTTCAATCGCCGTGTTAAGTTTTGTCTTCCCGACCGCTGTTGTCGATGTCTGTTATTTTTATTGCCCGACCACCGTTGTCGACGCTTGAAATTTTACTCCTCGATCACTGTGTCGATTTTTGTTTATCCCTGACCGCCGTGTCAATGTCTTCTATTTAGTTATCCGTGTTGCCGAGTCGAGATCATTTCTATTTTTTCTCAATCACCGAATCGCTGTATTGGGATCCCCGACAACCACTTTGAACTTGCTAACTCATCATTTTGGATAGTCTGTCTTTAATCTTGCGTTTTGTTTTCCGTCTTGTCATTCTTAGTGCCAGCAGTTACACTTGAACCTGCTGATTTACCACTTTGAACGCATCATGTTTCCGTCTTGTCATCGCCAGCATATTATTATCCCTAGTAGGTCTCCACCCTCAGTTTTGTGGATCACCATTACCAGTTATCTGCATCGTATCCCGCATACCATATTTAGCATATTTATCAAAAATCAGCGTGTTAGGTTTCATTGCATTTTGCATGTCATATCTCCAGCAGTAGTCCCACATGAGTTCATAGCATGTCATTACATTTAGGGGCAAAATTTTCGGTTATTTCTATATTTAAATACCTTTCACTGCGATTTTGTGAGGATTGATATTCCTCATGCCATCTGGTGAAGCTATTTAAATATGGGCAACTGTCATACCCCAAATTTCACCCCTAACTTTTTGCGTCATACATTCATCTCATTTGACAGTAAATTCATGGACTTATTTCTCTGTTTTCTTAACTCGCTTTCAAATTTTATTTTAACTTAAGTTTAATTTCCTTTTACTTCCAAGTTTTTATTTTTACTTTTTGTCTATTTCCCATTTCTATTAATTAGTTTTCATGTTTTCTCTATTTCTAATTTCTATTTCTAATTTCTATTTCTTTTTCTTCTAAGTTTCTAATTATAAATTCTTATTTCCATTACTACTTCTAATTCTTAATTCATTTTTAAAACTTAAGTTTTATTCCCATTTATTTTCAAAGTTTTATTTCTAAAGTCAACTTTATTTCTATTTTAATTTTCACCTCATGTTTTTAATATATTATTTCTAAATATAATTTTTATGCTTCTAATTTTAATTCATTGTTAAGTTTTATTTTAAAAAAAAGTATAGTTTCTAATATTCAGTTCATTTTCAAGTGTTAATCTCAAAGTTCATATTCCATGTAGAAATTTTATCCCAAAATTCATTCAAAAAGAATAAGGTTGTTCATTCAAACCTCAAGTCATACGTTTCCAACTCATTTTCAAATTCATTTTCTTTGCAACTTTGTCTCAAGTATCAATGTGGTCAAGTAAAATATATAAGATTCTCAAGATTAATGTCAAGTGTTTCTACCAAGCAAGGACCATAGTTGACACAGGAGGATACATAAAGTCTTTTTTATTATTATTTACACAAGGTTACAACCAAGAGTACATTTCGTTTACAAAATAATGTCTTAAAAGGGGAAAAGTTTTTGTTCTGATATTACAAAATAAGGGTTCTTAGAGTATAAGCAAACACTATCATATGAACTAAAATGGATAAAAATAATGATAACCACAATGAAGTTTTAATCCAAGTTATCATGGCACAAAGAGTACATCTGATCTTTTGGATCAAGTTTATTGATGAAAAGCTCAGGATGTCAAGTCAATTGTGGGATTATATTCTCCATCAAAGTGCTCAATCCTTTTGTGTTGTATCAAAACCGCTCACGACAGAACCCTAACACGATCACCCACACAGCTCTATTCCGAAGAGAATCTCTACACAACATGTCGTTCTGAGAAATGCCATCCCCAGACCTGCTCACAAAGAGCGCCCCCAACCGTCTTCGAGGAAGAAGTTCGGAGTGCTTGAAAAGCACAAAGACTATGTCGAACGTGCAAAAGCCTTTCATACGAATCAGGACGCTTTGCAGAAACTTAGGAAAAAAGCTGCAAACAGAAACGAGGATGAGTTTTAATTTAAGATGATTAAATCAAAAACTGTTCATGGAGTTCATAGACAAGTGAATGAGGATAACAAGTACACTCAAGAAGAGTTTATATTGATGAAAACATAGGATATGGGATATGTTCTTCAAAAGCTTCAAAGTGAGAAAAGGAAAGTTGAATCACTATCTGTTACGCTGCATTCTACTGGTGAAAAGTCAATGAATAGCCATGTTTATTTTTCTAAGGACAGGGAAAAGGCAAAAGAGTTAAAATTAAAACACTCAAAAAGAGCAATTACATCCACTTTTGGTGATGTTCCTGCTAATATTAAAAGAAAAAAAACAGAACGATCATACAAAGAGTTGGAAGCAAGAAACCTAGAGTTGAAAATAATCATTCAATTGAGGAAATCATCGAGGATTTAAGTGCAATATCTGAATACCAGAAAGAAAGGAAAATAGGAAAGTGAAGAAGCAAGATCCTGTAGCAGCCTTTGAATCTCATGTTATGGCTTTTGTTCATGCTCTGGCCTGTGATCTTCAGTTGCCCCCCTCTTCATGTGCCAAAGCACAGGTCTTGGAGACGATTCTGGTTCTCATATTTTGACCCTGCAAGTTTGGAATTTCCACAATGGTTAGCAAGATAACAAGCAGTGAAAAATGAGTTTACAACAGTAAAAAGGGATAACTAATCCAGTCTGGATACGACTTACTCAGTTCATATCAAAAGAAATCAGTTGAAACTAAGTCAATATTTTTGTGCATTAAAAAGGACAAACAAGGCAGAAACAACAGGGGATTGCAAAATCGAAACATTCACAAATATGGCAAAAAAACTTTTTGACGTGAAAAAGGTTGCAGTAGACACATATGTAAAAATCCTTCAGTTGATTTGGGGATTCAAAAAACCCTAATTTATGCACTATATAAGGAGGGAAAAATTCGTGAAGAAGGGAGCCGGAAAAAAACGCAGAAAAGAGAAGAACCACCTTCATAAACTCACCTCAAATCACTGCCTTTAAACACCTTCACCTGGTCATCAACACTCTGATTCCCCATCAAAACTTCAAATCAGCCGCCATTCTCAGAAGCATAACCCGTGCCTCCACCTTCAATCTCATAACCGCGACTCAAAAACTCAGGCCGCCACGAATCGTACCGCCATCTCGCATCAAACAACAACAACACAAGATCAGAAAAAGAAGGGAGGAATAAGAAGACGCAAGCATGACGGAAGAAACGATAGCGGAGGATACCTTTTCATATTGAAGCTCGAAATCGGACATTCTCCGACTCAGGTATGAAGTCTCTTTCATTTCCTTTGATTTCAACGAATCCGCCATGAGGATAGGGCTCACGCTTTCATCATTCATGTCGGTTTGAGCCTCTATTTCGATAATGATGTGTGATGAGGGTCGCATGATCTGAACAAAAAAATCGGTTTGAAATTGATGTCGTTTTTTTGAGTATTTGGGGATTAGGGTGATCTGTTTGATGATAGTTTTGGGGGTTCGTTTTGGCTTTGATGGTATTTGAATTTGTGCTGGAGGTTATCGAGCGAGATGTTGAAAACTGGAAGAAAGGTTTCCCTTTTGTGGATCTGATAGCGCCGTGTTTGGTTTTAGGGTTTGCCATCTTTTAACATTGTATAAACCGGATTGCGGGTTGGACCCGACCCCAACCAGTTTGGACTCCAGACCCGGCCCATATGGGGCCTCATCATCACCGTTTCCTTCAAGCCCCCCCCCCCCCCCCCCCCCCCGTTTTCAGTTTTTATTTTTTTTTATTTTTTAGTTTTGTTTCTTTTTTTATATTTATTAATATTTCCTTTTCTTTCTAATATTTTTGTTGAAAACAAATTCCAAAAAGTGTTTATGTAATTATATTAAATTTTATTAGTTATTCTTGTTAATTAATTTTTAGTAAATATTTATATTAAGTTTAGTGCTTCACTCATTTTATTTTTCTTGATTATAGTTGGGAGGTATTTGCTTATATATATATATATATATATATATATATATATATATATATATATATATATATATATATATATATATATATATATATATATATATATATATATATATATATACATTTATTGTTTTCCGCCATATTTGGTTATACAGTAATAACATATGACTTGTATAAATGTAAATTTCGTTTCTTACTTTTCGACCTTAATTTGTTATATAAGACATGAATAAAACTTTTTGAAGTAATAATTAAGATAATCAATAACAAGATAATCAAGTCTTGGTCCAATGCCAGGTAAATCCATGCGTTTACATCCGCACACACGTAAGTCGGTCACTTATGTGATCGCCATCTGCACGACTTATCGCGCCTTATATTAAATTAACAAGGAATAGAGCCCCGAAGTCTAGCATTCCGCACGTTCTAGAACGAACCGCACCTGGGCTAGCCCCACGCGTAGTGTTTCGTTCATCTCCTTTGTTATTTAAAACACGCTAATCCAAAAATGTCTAAAAAACAAATTATTCAATTTATTTAATTAATTTAATGAGGAAACAGAACTCTGGAGTCCACCATTCTGCACGTTCTAGAATGGACTGCTACTGGGCTAGCCCCACGTGACGTGTTTCAATCACCATTCGTATATCAAAATATCCCATTTATTTTTATAAATTAAATTACGAAAAAAACAGAACTCCGGAGTCCAGCATTCCGCACGTTCTAGAATGGACTGCAACTGGGCTGGCCCCACGCAACGTGATCCATTCGCTCTTTCATATCTTAAAAAACAACTTAAACTTACCAACCAACTTAAATTATTTTCGTAATTAATCAGCGAAAGACGGAACTCCGGAGTCCAGCACTCTGCACGTTTTGGAATGAAATGCTCCTGGGCTAGCCCCACGCGACGTGGTTCATTCGCCCTTTCGTTTAAAACATCTTAACCAAGAGTAAAAAACTTTTCTCTAAAACGAACATTGTTTAAATCATTCTATCTTTTAAACAATTGTTCAATTAAAAATCACAAACCGTAGTCGCACGAACTAAGAAGCTCTGACTTTCCCATTGCACAAGGGAATACGTAGGCACGAGGATTTTTATCCTTCGCGAGCACCCTAATAAAAAATCAATCTTTTTCTCTCCGTCGCAATAATAACAAACTTTTAATCTTTTCTCCGTCGTAATATAAAACTTTAACAAACATATTAACAGACATTAAGAAGACAAAAGACTTAAGATCAAACGTTTAATCGCATAGTTAAGCTAAGAGGTTCCCGTTGAGTACAACGGACGTGAGGGGTGCTAATACCTTCCCCTTGCGTAACCGACTCCCGAACTTAGAATTTGGTTTTCGTTGACCATTTCTTATCTTTCCTTTAGGTTGTATCTATATCTCCCTTTTCTCTCGTAGAATAAATAGAATTAGGTGGCGGCTCTGTTGTTTGTTTTAGGATCGTATTTTTCGAGGTACGACAATAGTACATATATCCCGAAGGGTACAATACTAACGTCATACGAACAGTTTGCTTTAACTGGATTCCTACGAGAGAACCAGGCCATCCTATGTGAGTTCCCAATGCACCCTCGGATGCGAGTGGGTTTGCCAACAAATGTGGTCTACCACTGTCATCACTGGAGAGGGGTGTTCCCATTAAGGTCCTCGAAGATCGGTCACCAGATGCACATAACTATCAAGGTCGTACCCTGAAGTGGGGTAATCCCCACACATAATAGTTCCAAGAAGGTCGCAATCTGGGTGTGGAACACATCGCCACTCATCATGGTGAGATACCATGGAAGTACAATGTTTGTCCATGCTAATCCTATAGTGCACTCAAGTCGGGTATTTGGCTTATCTCACAGTAACTCCCATCCCGCAGAAAAAATGAAAACCAGCACAGCCAGACAGTCTAGTATAATATGATGCATGGAAAATAAATACTGAAAGCGGTAAATAAATGTTGTAAAGTAAAGCTGTAAAGTAAAACTGTAGACGAAAACAGTAAAGCTAAACTAAAGCACACAACAACAAACAGATAAACACCCAAAGAAACAAAACTAAACAGGCGCTAGGATTGATTCTACAGGGGAAACCAGAGATTCTGGGTTTGATCCCCAGCAGAGTCGCCAGCTGTCGCTCCCGGGATTTTCATCCTAGTACAAACGCGAAAGTGACGCGGAAAAGGTAGAGTGGCCAGCCAGACATTTTTATCCCAAAGGAATGGGAAAGGTAATGTTGCACAAACCTAAGGAAGAAGGAAAGGACAAGGTCCTGCAAACCAAAGATCTGGGTTCGGGAGTCGGTTACGACCTGAGAAGGTATTAGCACCCCAGGTCGTCCGCCGTACCCGACGGGATCCACGCTTGCTTGCTTGTTTCAAAGGGTGAGAAATAAAGTGCTGATGAAACGAACTGCTAACTGGAATGGGAATGGAAATGAGAAAGGAAGCTGAAAAAGAGGATGGAAATAAAGAATGGGGAAAATGTAGGGAAAATAAAGATTATGCTCGAACGGGCCCTACACCGCTGCCTACGTACCTCATCGGGATAATGAGGATCAGAATCGACGTAGTTCGCCTAACTAAGGCAGGGACTATTTGTTTGTGTTTTTTATAGCTGGAACTGCGTATGTCTATGCTCAGGTGTTGCAGGCTCGTCTGGTACGAGTGCATTTACCGTCTTGCATGCGAGACAAGTCGTTGGGAGTTCGCGTTAGGAGTGAATGAGATGAGAAAAGAAGTTCCCGCAGGATAGTCGCTTATTATTTGTTTTTGTCTTTTATGAGAAATGTTTTGAATTTGTCTGTGAACATTCTCATACGAAGACCTATCCATCGCGGTAAGTACTTACACCTCTCCCCGAAACAGGACGCGTATAAGCACTCCGCAACAAAGTCTCGTATCGTACAAGAAAGTTTGGTTTTTATGAAGTGTTTTATTATTTTCTTTATGAGATGAGAAAGAAGGACTCAAGTTGCAAAAGGAAAAAACTAAGGGACTAAGACTCAATCATAATTTTGTTTATTTATTCAAAAGTGGTCCTAATGGTTTGTGTGGTTTTCTAATCCTAATGAATGAAAGGAACTAGAAACTAATAGAATTCAACTTACTTCCTAAGGAAGTTAAGTTGATTCTAAGAACAATGGGGAAACCTATACAAGTGAGAAATTCAAATAATAAGGTAAAGCATTAAAATTGAAATAAGAAATAAAATCTAAAACAAATGCATATTAAGGTATAAAGCTACAAGTAAGCCTAAACTTCACCTAAATCTATTTATTAGAAATTCTAAGCCTAAGTCCTAAAACTAAGGGAACTATCTAATATTATCATTCTAAAAATCAGTAATTAAACTATACTAAGTCACATTAAAATCCTAATACTAAACCTAATTAAATTAGTTCTTAATGGAGCATAATATCCTAAACTAAACTAGGTGTATTTTACATGTAAAAGGCCTAAAGATTAATACCCTAAAAATATTAAAAGTCCTGGAAAAAATATGAATTAATTCTATAGGGTCCTAAAACTAACTATAACATAGTGCTAAAAAATATCCTAAAAATTCAGAAGTTAACTATGTCTAAAAATCACTTAAATCTACTTAAGGATTAACTACTATTTTCCATGAATTAAGCTACCAAAACAGTGGATAAAATGGCCTAAAAATCTACCAAAAAATATCCTAAGTTCTATTATTAGTCCTTTAAACATGGCAAAAAGAATGGGCCAAAAATCCTACAGGAAGCAGAAAAAATAAAATGAACAAAAACAAGTGCAATTAAAGAAATTCAATAAAATGCTAATTAAGAGAAAATTTGAAATTAAATAAAAAATAACCAAAATTCAGAAAATAAAATTGTCACAAATTTCTAAAATGGATTATTAACCTACTGGAATTTTTATAGAATTTTATTATGGGTTTTACTATTTTTTGTGGAATTAATTCTAATATATACTAAAACAAAATAAAAATCTAAAAAGAAATAATGGAGGGGGTGCGAGAAGTGATTTTTATTAGTTATTTTTTTGACTGGGCTTGAGATCCAGGGGGTGCAGAAAGAAAAAGGGCAAGGCCCAATTGCGCAGGCTTCAAGAGGGAGTATTGTATGGAATTCGGTCAACCTGTTGACTTCACAGAAACCGTTTGATCTACTCTTCCTACTGGTACTTTCATCAAGTGAATGACAGACGCATGAACATGGTTGTTATAGTGTGCTGCTGCGCGTGGGATCAACCGTTGGAAAAGCCTACCAGACGGTGACAAGTGTCACCGCCGGTGTGGCTGAGGAATCTCAAAACTTATCTTCTTGGAATCTTGAACGGTGCACTTATGGTGACTTGTGATTGTTTATTTGTTTATTAATGTGGATTAATTGTCCATTATTCCTAATTAATCTGCTTAATCTCATCAGTTCATATAATAATCTCTTAAACCTAATTATCTTCTTATAATTAATTAAAATTAAAAACAAAAACAAAGATAAAAAGGATGAAACACGAAACATAAACCCTAATTTTCTCTTCCTCCTCTCTCCTTCCGCCACCACCTTATGCCATCTCCGCCTCCTTCAACCTCTTTCCACTTCGCTAACATCATCAACCATGCCTCCTACTTCTCCACCACCTTCCACTCTCATCTTCAACCTACCTACTCTAACCACTTCTAAACCCCTCTTTCAAACCTAATTTGCTTCGTCCTGGAAAAACAAATCCTAACTTCATACACCAATCCGTCAAAAATCAAGAAATCCGCAACCCAACCAACATCATACAGGATTGACGAACGACACTACACGATAACAAAACGCAACCGTTTTGTACCTTATAATCTCGTCGACGAAACCGCGTATGGATAGCTTGGTCTCGTTGAAGATGAAGCTTCGAACAAACACAGGTTGAACGCCAATGAATACCGCGAGACTACTTTTGAACGATGCGAAGTTACAATCTGGTATGATTCTTCCCCTGTTCTTACTCGTGGTTTCGAGTTAGCTATTACTTCGGAATTTATGATGTTTCCTCTTGAATCTTGCTGCAGGTCGGAAATGACACCGTTGTTGCGGTTGAAGACAATGCGAGATCGATGCGGAATGGTGATGTGGATTAAGAAAACTCGATGAAGATCGAAACGTGTTAATGATGAAGATACACGTTTCTTGTTTGGCGAATATTAAAGGGGTGAAATAAATGATCGATCCGAGAATAGCACATGAGGGTGAAAACCCGAAAGATGAATCTGAAAATGCAGGGATTGAAAAAAAGGTCGAATTCGGAATGAGGGTAAAGAAGACGAATCAGAGAAAGAAAATTGTGAGGACGGATTGGAGAATGGTGAGGATTTGTGATGAATTTTGAAGCTGAAGCTGAGAGAGCTTGAAGAAGGGTGTAGAATCCGATTTATAGAGATGGAAATCAAAGATTGATCTGGAAAGTTCTCAGGTGAATTCAATTACCATTCTATTATGAAGTTGGTTAGGATTCTGTTATTGATTTTTGATTTTCTGTTTTTGAATTGTTATGAGCTTTGATCCTGTTATGTTGAAACTGAATTCTGTTATGACAGGATTTGCAGGAAATATGAAAGAAGTGTTGAAGAATGCTGAAGCGATATTCTGAGAAGATTTTTCCCCTTTTGCACCTTATCCATGTCCAATCTTAACCTAATACACTAATCAAATTAGACAAAGAGACAAATCCTCTTCTTCTTCTCCAAACGGCGCCTCATCGTCTTCTCCTTTTCATGGTGCCGTCGACGAAACAACCATATCATTGCCTCCCTTCTTCCTTCATGAAATCACTGCTAAAAAATGTTCATCATTTTCCTCCCACCGTTCAAAATCGCTTCTCTCTCTCACATGAAGACATGTCAGAACCTACGATAACTCCCTCGTCTCCGTCTAAGACGCTATCGATTGCACAATACCGGCAACGATTAACTCTGCGAGCGAATTCTGTGTATAACTTCAACAACATACAATTCAATAAAAAAATTTATGGAGTAGGTGTGTATTGTGACTTGGTTTAGGTTCCATATGTTTTCCGGTTCAGCTTTCGATTCGAATTCGCGATGGAATCGGTTTCAGTTCATGGCCAATCTCGATGAGCATTGCACAATTGTGGACGATAGAAGGCAGGGAATGCGTTCAGAAGTGAATTGCGGAAATAATTTAAGTGAAACATAGCACATACCAAACTGCGACGTTAAGTGGCTACACAAGTAAAGCTTCTATTATTCTTTTTGGAAATGCTGGTGCAATTGGTTCGTCGGAGAGCAAATCTTGTAAATGAATTCAAACTTTGGATATACTTTTTTATGTTTCTATTTCTTTGTTATAATTTCTATTATTTCCTGATGTGATCTCATTTTCCCAATAAGTTGAAACCAAAGTCCCATAATGAGATCAACCAATATAAGTTAAATCCACTCCTATTATTTCCAGTTCTGAACTTCTTTTCTTGTTAAAGTCCACAAAAAGAGTGAAGTTTTAAGCTCTCCTTATGGGTTCCTTTTCCTTGTACTTGAACTTGAGAAGACGATAATGAACCAAAGGTGAGCTTTGTGCTGAATTTTGTAAGTGAGGCCCAAGACGATAACTAAATTTATTATTAACAGAAGAAAACTCCAATTAATAGTAAATCTAATTAATATTAGGCCCCTTTTTTAAGGGAATGAATATCTAGACATGGTTTAGAAATATGGATGGACCCATGAATAATCGGATAATCGGATGACCCAATGAATTCGACTATGATTATTAGGTAATGACTTGAGGTTTGAAACAAATATTAAATGAATTGAATGGTTATTGAGAAATGAAGTATTTTGGTAATTGGATTTAAAAAAAAAAGAAAAGGAGGACTGAACCTTGTGGACTAAATGAATTCAAAGGTGGTATGTAGTTTAAAATTGAATCAAGATGAGTATGACTTGACATGGATATCGATTAATTACATGAACATACAAATGAATGATGAAGTGGTTTAGAAAAAGAGACAGGCTTAAATCGGGTAAAATATGGAATTGAGTATAAATTCGAACACCTCATTTCAAAATAAACCAATGACCATACACTTTTACTTAGCTCAAGTCGAACATTTGAGCACAAACCATTTCTCCAGAATTATGACGGCCACATGACCAACATTTTGAATTCATCATATAACCATACATAGGGTGTGAAGCCCTAAATCCATAATCCGTGAAACAAACTCCAGTGAAGTAGATACCACAAACCCATGGAATAACCTGGCTCTTCAAAGTGCACTGATTCCCATGCCTCAGGGATACAATGCAAATGCATGATTGTGAATATGACCTAATGGGAGAATGCAGATGAATGTGAAGCGTAAAGCCGATTAAGAAAATAAATATGAGGTCAAATTTTGAGGTATTACACATGGCAAGTTCATGTAATGATGCATATGCAAGGTGAATGCAAATGAACATGAGAAATTAGGGTTTTATGACAGTATGAGATGCAAATGAACAAAACAGAAGCATATGACATGATAAAAAATGGCAATCAAGCTCAAACAAATCCTAATCCCATATTAGGTCACACCCAAAGGAGAAGGTCAGAAACCTAACCAATCACAAGTTATGAATTTCCTAAGTTTCTAGGGTTTTTTGGATGGTTGAAAGGGAAAAATGAAAATCAATTTAAAAATGCAAAATAAATTCATGAGGAAAATGATCTATAAACTACATGCAATATGTAACACAATGCAAAAGGAATCATCTTCAAACTCTTCTTGGTTAGGCAGAAATGATTTTTTAAAGTTAGGGTTCAAAAAATGAAATTTAATGACCCTTAATTCAAAGAAAATTCACAAACTATGATCAAAGCTAAAATGAAATTTGTGTGAAGAGTTTGAAAATGTTTCTAAATGCATTGGGATGATTCATGATTTTTTTGGTGATTTTTAGAAACCTAAATGTATTTTTAATTAATTAAAATACTTTTAATTAATTAAAATTAACATTTAAATATTTTAAAAATACTTTTTAATGCAAAAAATAAAATAAAAATCATTTTTGGAATGAGAAAAATATTTAAAACAGAAATGCAAAGTTTCATATTTTTGTGATGAGTTTTGGTATTTTTAAATAATTATGCAAGAGAAATGAAAATAAAATAAAATAAAATGAATTAAAATGGATAGTCAACTGATCCTAAGGCTCAGATTCAAACTCAGAGGGTGATGGTTGACTGGCGCGTGATCCAAAGGCTGAGATTTGTCCTGACTTAATTAATTTAATTAATCCTAATTAAACTAATTAAATGAGAATTAGGGTTAATGAAACAATCCTAGCCACTCACTCACGCGGGAACCACAACATCCAAGGGCCTACATTCAAACTTAGCTAATTACGCAGATTAGGGCAAATGACTTTTAGGTGACCGGAACAGTGTTCCGGTCATCTTCTCCGGCGAGCATCTCACCCCAACTTCTTCCCTAGGCTACCCCATACCCCCAAACTCTCCAGAAACAATCCCCAAACCAATCTAAACAAGATTCAGGCCATGAAAATCATTTATCATGCATCAAAGTGGTGAATCAAAGAAAAATATTTTTAGGTCAAAAAAATTTCAAAGCAAGCATACATCCTGGTTTCTCAACCATTTTCAAAAATAATCATATCAGCATGCTCAGAGATGAAGCTTTGTAGTTCTGAGCTTTCTGGCCTCCTCCTTTGTGCAAATCAACTTCAATGAACCCCCTGAGGATGATGTGAAGCTTAGAACAAGTTTATGATGGCCGGTTTGAAGGTTTTGACTCTGCTGCACCAGAAATCGTATTTGTGTTTGGTTGTGTTTTAAGCTATGATGATGGGTGGGAAATGATCCTGGGGTGATGCTGAGTTGATTGGTGGAAGAGTTTATGATTTTTGTTGGCTGGTTTTTCAAATTCGAAGAAAGGAAGGTTTTTGATGATTTTGTGAATCCTGACTTGTGGGAGGTTATGAGCTTGTGTGTTATGTGAAATGAGGTCCATAAGGTTAGTATAGGCCAATGAGAGTGTTCAAAAAGTGGGTGGTGGCATAGTGTGATTGGTATGGGCCAAGTTGCAAAAATGTCAACATTGTGTACTAGAGGTATAGGCATGGTGCAGGTCTGACTTTAGGGGTGTCTTGGCCTCAGCCGAGTTCATGGATGGCCCTTGGATCATTTTTATGCAGCTGGATCACTTGGATGAAGAGATACCATAGGTTTTGCAAAATTCCCTCTTTGAAGTTTCTTGTGAATCAAGTCATGAAAATGCCAAATTCTTGGGCCAATTTTGATGCTTAGAAGTTTCCTTGGCATGTTATGAAGTGTATAAGTTTATTAGAGGTCATTAGAATGCTTGAATATGCCAATTTGCAAATTCCCTCTTTGACATGAAACTTGAAATTTTAGGATTTTTGCCAACTTTGAAAGGCCATATCTTAAGTTCTAGGATGAATCAAGACATGCTCTTCTACTTTTTGAAAAGGGAAAGACCTAATCTACAACTTTCATGACCAAGAGTTTTTCATTTGAAGCATTTTTTATTAAGAAAGAGGATGTTGAAAAACTTTCCCAAAATGGAAAGTTTCCATTACAAGTCATTTCCATTTTTGGCAAGTTGCAAATGGCTCAAAATTCTTCAATCTTGTGAACTTCTAACCTCTTCTAAGATCAAATAAAGATCATATAACTTCAATTTGATGAAAATACCCCTTTGGTTCCATTGTTGGGGGCCTCAGATGCCCTGATTTTGACTTAACTTGCTCAAAAAGTTACCCAGTGAACAGATGACTTCCACAATGAATTTATTCATCAAACTTGGTATACATGATCCTTATAACATCATAAGAACATTATAAACAATAATGGCCCAAAAATATGAAGTTAAGGCCTCTGAAACCAAAACCCTAATTTTGGTCATCTGTGTAGTGAAAACCCTAGCTCTGCTTCCATGCCTTGCCAGTTCTTGTGATCTCTTGACTTCCATGAACTTTGAGGAGCATAATATGATGATAGAACACACATGGACCCTCTTTTAATTCTTTGAGGCCTTTGGGATGGCTCAGATGGAATCTTGGATTGCTCAGATCACAAACCCTAGATGCAGATGAACTTGAAATTATGTAGTGAAGCAAAAATGCAATATGAGATGGTATGCCTATTCTAATGCAAACATGAAAGATCACAAGCCATGGTGTGATATGATTTAGGGCAAATTTGGGGTGTTTACAACATGTTTATTCCATCTAACACAATTTCATCTACTATCAACAAGAGATTAATGGTGATCAGTTCCTCAATTTGTAAATAGATAGTTGACAATTACGATGGGAGATAAAACATGCCTACCAACTTCAATAGAATTTTTTTCATCTTGTGCTCTCAGTTACCTCATGAAGAATTCCTTAGTTGACTCAAGCTTTATCTCTGCATTCCCTCTGTAATCGAGAACAACACTGTCCTAGCAACATTTTCACTCTTGCAATCTAATACGCGCTGAGTCAACCTTCCCTAACCAAAGCATCTTAGAGAAGCGATATCTTCTCCCCACTTGTTTTGAACCAACACCTGCAGACCAACGATTAGAAACAAGCAAGTATCGACAATGTTGCACACACATGTCGCATACTAAAGGAACAAATATAATTAGACAACCTGGCCAGACGGATCGACATGCTCTGATACCGCTAATGTAACACTCTTCTAACTCCACGGAATAAAACACAATAATACTTAAATAATTCAGAGTACATATCGGAAAGGTGTCACACTTTCTTCATAAAACATTAATCCTAACCATCTGCTCAGTAACACGGGTTTTCAAAACACTTAAAATATTCACTTTTTTAATAAATCAATAATTAAATTATACTTTGCAGCGGAAATCATACTTCAAAAGTATTTCATTAATTTCATCAAAATATCAAGACCTTTGGTCATTGTCAACAAATCATCATCAACTAAAAATTCAGCATCCATTAACTCATAAAAATCACTCTAACAAACACATATTATTCACATAATAGTTTCCCCACCCGATGTTACATCTACCAAAGCAAGACATCATATAATTCTAAAAAAAAAAAGCCAAACAGCTCCAAGCTAAACTTCACACACCGAGAAGCTACTCCTGAATATTTGCAGGATGGCATAATATACCATCACCAAAGGTAGGCAGGGTGAGTAGTCACAAATCAATATAAAAAATATAGATAAAAAAATATTACGAGGAACATTCATCATATAGCAACACATCCTAAGTTCTCAACCAACACATCATATAACTCATCAAATCATCTAATCCACACAATTACAATTATGTTATGCCACCAAGAATGAGATGTAACGTCATAGAAATGCATGTGGTACCAAATCATCATCACAAATGGACACTGGACCATCAACCCTCCACAAGGGAGCACATCATAAACATCATATCACTTCAATCCTCACAATGGGATTGAAGCTACCAACAAACCAAAGTGCCCTCATAATTATGCCATGAATGCAAGATGCAACATCATCATAATCTCATCAAAATCTCATCAACTAGTGCATCTGCATTCATCATCATCACCATCATCATTCATACAACTAACATGCTTCACATATTCATGCCATCATGCCTCACATCATTATAGTCATCATGTTCTCGACAAAATACACATAATTCATCATATAGGCATCAATACATCATTGTCATCATATAAGAATCAGTACATAATTATCATCACATAACAATCATAAACATCATATTATAGCATCGCAACTTCATTCCAATACCAAATCATCATGTTTGTCACATAGCATGTATAAACATTAAAACATACACCTCATATATTTATTTTATCATAACATCGTTTAGTAACATCATTCACATGACCTTAATCACATAGGTAATCAACATATAATTATCATATAAGTTTCATCATATAATTAACATCATAACATAACGAAACCCTATCATTATGCTCTAGATATACATAAGCATCATATAATCTTCAACACATAATCAACATCACAAAGGCATTAGCACATAACTATCATCCAATCAACAACACGAATTCATCATTGCCTATTCATCAGACACCATTACAAATAATCTTATCACATCACCTACACCTCTACGTCACTCTAACTAACTCCTAAACACCATCTTTACCATCACTGGTCATATGACATCACCATTCTTCCATTTAGAACAAGATTCATCATTTATAACAACATGTCTTTAGTTCGATATACAATTAATCACCTTCCAACATCAATTCATATCATTTAAATTATTTCTAGCAACATGAGACTATTTTTAAATTAAAATACATTATCTTAGCTTTGCACAGCTTCAAACGACACACAAATCAGACACTCGAAGCTCAAGATGTGAATTTTCGAAGTTTTGGAACAAAATTTCCAGGAGCCGCTCACTAGGACCTCGCTTAGCGATCTACTCACTGTCTGTGAACTTGCTAGAGGTTCATGCAATGACAACATTTTTCTCCTTCGATTTTACACCCTTAAACTACATTATTTACCTCTATAACCCCTATTTGAGTCATTAAAACCCCTATCTAACACATATACATCAATCACATCAAACATCACAAAACAAATCATCAAAATTCATCAATTCTACATCTTTAATCCTAGGGTTTCCCTTAAAAACCCCAAAATCCCCAATAACATCTAACTCTATATCATACACATTGAAATGCAATACTCCACATACCTTTGAATGAAGCTTTCTACAATCTTTTCTCAAATTCTCTGGAGATTCGTCAAGCCCTATCCTCCTTTCCTTCTTTCTTTAGAGCTTTCTCTTTTATCTCCCAAACACGATCGTAAAAACTGATCGTATCACAAAACCCTCAACTTACTTTTTTTCAATCTTACCCCCTAGGACCCCTAATATGATCTTCTCATATTATCTTCACTTACTTCACATATTATTACCAACACATCCTCATTGTATCTTTTTATTTTAATTAATAATAATAGTCCAAATAATATTAGTCTACTACTATTATTACTAAATAATTCCATATAATCACTTATTTCATCAAATCCCACAACACACAACATAAACTCATCATGCATCATATAACTCACCAAAATTCATTGATAAACCTCGAATATTTATAATAAATCAATTAAATAAATATTCTAATTATTTTGGAGTGTTACAGAGTTCGTCACTTTTATTTATTTCTGTTTAGATGTAAGTATTACTCACTCTGCTCCGTGTCATGTAACATCGTTGATAGTGCTGAAACAAATTTTTCATGATGTAACCCATATTACGGGACATGACACAGAAGTTGTATTTGATGTTATTTGAATTAAATGTGATGCCCTTACGTGGCTACTCTGATTTTATTTTAATTACACATGTATTTTGTGTTGGGCTAAAAAGGGTGTTACATTATGCACAAAATCTGTAAAGAAAAATCAGTGCAAGAAGGTGTGTTCATCCATGGATTTCTCTTGGTGTAGCTTAAATCAATTCATGCCATTTGGTTCCTTGTATTTTTGGTATGATTTGTAACAACATTGGTTTTTACATGAAGATCTGAATCAAATTGGAACTATGTGAAAAGAGCCTCCAAGTTTTGGTGTTTTGACTGTTTTTGGACTTAGGCAGATTTTGTCTGAGTGTTGAAACTTTCAATTTTATTGTGATTTTGATCATCTTCTAACTTGAAGTCCATGAGGAATTGGAGTTTCATGTTATTGAATTTTTTGTAGTATGCAATGAAATCTATCGTTCAAGCTTTGGTTCACAAAAATATGATGCTTGGATCATAAGTTATGATGCTCGGAAGTAGAGTACATGCACACTTTTTTTCATAACTTAGAAAAATTAAAAAATTTCTAAGTTAGCCCCTTTTACAAGTTATCTTCAAATTCTTGATTTTTTTTATCAAATGCATAAATGTACCATATATTCTTATAATATAGGTCATGGGGATCATTTTAGGTTAAAAAGTCAAAGTTTGACTTTTTGGTCCAAATCAAAATAACACCGGGTACCCCAAGTTTCTGATTTTTTGATTGGGCATCCTCTGAGGTATTTCAAACTTGTAAATGGAATTCCAAGGTTTATTGGAGTTATTTAAACCATTCCCCATGGTATTTCCTCATGTCCATATGAAAATTTCAACTTTGGGTTCCCCGATCAGTCAAAACCCTAATTTGGCACTATGAAACCCTAATTTTGTGATTCTTGATCTCTGCATCCTTTGAACTTGATTCACACTTGTATATGGTCTATTAGGGTTGTTTTGAGCTTCTTGAATGACATATGGAGGTCTTGGCTAATTTTCCCATTAAAAGATTCCTCTGGAGGGCACATTCGACTGAAAACCCTAATCTGTGACACTGAGGGTTCGGGGCTCAGATTATTGAAAATTTGTGCAATTCTTGGATGAATCTTCTCCATTTAGGATTATTTGATACTTTTATAATGTTTGAAAATTTGAAAATATTAGGAATTTATGATTGTTCCTTTGCCTGAATCCTCTGAGGTACTCAGGAATCCTGATTCACTACGGGGATGTGATCTGGTAAACTTCAACACTGTCCATTGAGCTAATGGGTGTGAGGGTATCTTATGGTCAAAATTTAGGTTATAACATAAACCCTTGTGGGGTTAGAGTTCTTCACCTCTTATATAAACATTTTTGCAAAGATAAGGTTAGTTGCAAGTATCTCAATTTGATTTCGGATTGAACGTAGACATACCCATAGCGAGACCGATTGGGGAACTGACTAAACAAATATTTCTCTCTCTCTCTCTCTCTCTCTCTATCTATATATCTATCTATCTATCTATCAATCTATATATATATCTATCAATCTATATATATATATATATATATATATATATATCTAACCGGTGTTCTTGAAAATTATCGATATCGTTGTTATTTTGATTAATTTGATTGGAAATTGTTTTTAACTTTCTTTAAAAGTGTTGTTGTTGATATAATCATAATTAATTTGATTGTGATTTGCTTTCAACATCAACTAAATAAATTGAATTTTCAAACGTTATCGATCGCACGCAAAGTGTTTGATATACTGCCATTGTGTGTTTTATTGCTTTGTGTTCATTGGAAATAAGCTTTACAGATAACTTTGCATTTGATTGATTCGTAACTTGGTCATTTTTTCAATTTGTGTTCATTATCTTTTCATAAGGTTTACGTTACATATTAATAGCTTTTCGATAGTAGGTTCAGTTAGACGATTTGATTCAGATTGTTTGCGTTGTGCCATAACTTTTTGAAAACAAATTTTTATCAAGAGTTTTTTATTTTAAATTTGTTATTTGTTCATCCCCTTCTAGATTGAAGCATATAGTCTAACATACTTGTAATAAAAGAGTTATGTCTCAAGATGAGTCTAATTTAAGTTTTGGATTGTTGTTGGAATAACAACCAATAAATTTAGGGTGTCAAATAAAAATTGAGGAAATCAAATGAATATGAATACAAATTTAAAAATAAATAGAAGGGAGTTGAAAAATAAATAAAAAACTTGAAATAAAACATGTTACTCAAAGAAAAGTTGAAAAAAAAATTAACTAAAAAATAAAGAAATAATTATTAAGTCAAAAAGTTAAAAAAACTTCAATGAATCCAAAGATAACTCGGTTAAAAAAAAAAACCTACAATAGTTTTAATTAGATATTGTCAGTGAGAGTAATACCTCTTATACTCCAAGTTGTAACCAACTCTACAAATATATCATTGCATATGTTTATCTAATTAGAATTTATTCAAGCCTATGACATAATATGTTGCATAATGTGGATTTCGATGGAATAAATACATAAATAGTGCAGAGATTTTGTGAGAATGTGTAGAGAGATGATACGTGAGGCAATATCATCAGGTGAGAATGAAGAAAACCGGTCGAATTCAGTAAACATGTGAAGTTCATGGTACTAGCAAGAGAATATCACAAAGGAACAAAGAGGTAAAACAATTTTAATTTTTTACTTTATTTGAGCTAGTATGCTATTTTTATTTAAAGTTGTTTAAGGACAACTAAACCTGGTACCTCAAGGTTGAGGGGCACACTTCACTACACTGGGTACCACACAACTTTTGTTTTATGTTTGTTTCTGCTTGTACATATTATATAATTGTTTTATGTTTGCTGCATTCAGTTTTCGTCTCTCCCTTTCATTACTGACGTTAGCATTGGAATCCACCTCACTAAAATAATATTCTTTGTTAACTCTCATTAATTATTCTAAAGTTTCAATAATAAAAATCACAAATAATATTTAATGATATTTTTACTGTCATTTTTCTTTTGATTATAGAAATTGCCTTTCATTTTTTAGTATTTAATTATTTTTATATTATTTGGTATATTTTTATTGTATTGTCTAACTATTTAAATATTTAATATCATATATTGTACCTATTTAACTAATAATTACACTAACTATTTAACTAAACTAAAACGTTATTAAAAAAATTAATTAATTTTTTTATTAAATAAATATCATATATTGTAACAAAATAAATAGCTTAACTAACTTGTAATTAATTTTTTAACTAAAATAAATATTATATAATATAACTAAAATGCTATACTAAATAAATGTTATATACTGTTTAACTAAAATGTTTAAGTAAATGCTTAATAGATTAATGTTATTGAAAAACAAATAATTTTTAAAAACTAATTATTAGTAAAAATTATTAAAAAACATTTTTAATATACTTCCTTAAAAAATTATTTAAAAAGCGTTATTAAAAAACATTTTTAATATACTTCCTTAAAAAATTATTAAAAAAACGTTATTAAAAACCATTTTTAATATACTTTCTTAAAAAAATATTAAAAAATATTAACAAAAAACATTATTTATATACTTCCTTAAATTAATTTTTTTAACTATTTTTTTTTTATAAAAAGTAATTTTAAATTAAATAATAAATATACTATAGTATTTAAAAAACGTTATTAATATATTGTAGTATTTAAAAATTATTTAAATGTAATATAGTTTTAATAAATATAATTTAGTGGTAGTAATATAATAGGGAGAGAAATAATTATATAATATAAATGAGACAAATATAATAGAAATATAAAATGAGACAAATAGTTATATAATATATACAAGTAAAATAAACATAAAATAAAAGCTACGTGGTAGCCTAGTGGAGTGGAGTGTGCCTTGTAACCTTGAGGTACCAGGTTCCAATATAATTAGAATGAGGTACGCACGATGCGCGAGTGTAAATGAGTTATATTTATTTGGTATTGAATTTTAATTATGTTTAAAATTCTTTTTTAATAAATATGATTAATAATTAATATATAATAATTTATCATTGTGAGCAACCCTTTTACTTTGGATAAGTTTTGAATGATAGCAAATTGTGTGATAAATGTCTATGTGTTTGTTGTGCATTTGTATACAAGTTAAGTTTGTACAAATTTGTGATTTTAACCTATACTATATTTTCAAGTCAATACAAAGAGATTTGCATTGATACATACCTTAAAAGAAATCATAAAAACAATTTTGTTTGTGTATGTATCGATACATTCTTGTTTTGCATCGACACAATTCTTTGTTATAATCACAAAAATGAATCTGCTTCTATATGGATCGATCCATACGAATTTTGCATCGATACATGCTTCTTTTATGTTTCTGAAAAATATGCTATGTATCGATCCATACGAGTGTTGCATCGATACATGCTTCATTGTTGTTTCTGGAAATAAGTTATGTATTGATTCATTCGTGATATGTATCGATGCATGATTGAATTAACTTACTGAAATTAATCAAAGCTTTAGTATGCATCAATGCATACATCTGTGTATCGACTCATACATGTTATATAACTAACATGTATCGACTCATACGAGTTTGGGATTGATACATAAATTTTTTTTTACTACTAACAGTTTCTGTTTTACATATAAAAGGGCATGACAATTCAGTTTTTACGAGATTGAATTTCGGAGTGAAAATTGTGAATCACAGTCAAAGTAGTTTCGTGTGCATCAATTTTGTGAGCAGTTTTAGAGACCTGAAAGATACTTCATCTTCATCATCTTCTCAATCACTTTGATTCATGAACATCAACACATAATTATTCGTGTTCTTTGGATTAAATGATCAACGAGATAACGTTCAGCGAAACGAGCAAGGATCTAGCTGGGTTGAAGGTTTGAAGGGGGTTTCGAGGAAAAACCATTTGGTTTGTCTTTCAAGAACGGGCGTGTTCTTGAGGGTTTGTTAGTCAGGTTTGTAGAACATATTCAACCGCATCGTAGGGTTTGGAAATTTGGTTATTTCACAAAAAGGTCGTGGAACCGGTGAATTGTTCGTATTTCTTGCAGGGAAATTCTTGATTACGCTCAGATCAAGTGAAGGTTCATACAAAAGGAAGATCTCGGGGTTTAGATTTTTGGCTTTGTATTGTAACCTTATAAACAACAAATTCAGCATTATTGATATAACAGGTCTCAATTTCAGTTTGAAATTGAGAGGGAGACCGAAAGTGGGGAACTTCCTTACCAAATCTCTGTGTATCGTATTCTTTCTTTATCTCTCTTTATGTTTTCAATAATTTTGTGATTCAGTTGGTGTATTGTGTCTTTACATTTCAAGATACAATAATGGTAAGAAAACTTTTATCTAATCACAATTATTGTTAATCATTGAACACATACACGCCAAATGTTTGACAAAACTGTCAGCTGAGTTTTGTTCATTGGAAATAAAATTTTATGATAAGTGCATTGATTCAATATTAATCTGGTGTTAATAAATCTTTGTCATCCTAATAAAAATCCAACATTAATTCGCGTGTCCGGTTTTCTAGTAGCTGGTCCAGAATAGACGGAAGTCGATTCGGGATCGTTATTTTCCCCTAATTTTCAATAACTCTGATAAGTATTTTTTAAATCCTTGAGTTCACAAGGAGGTGATATATTCACCCCTCTCTCGATCACTAGCCACGCCGTCTAACAATCATTAATTATAATTAGTCATAGATAAAAATGTATATTTTATTTGCAAATAAAAATATATACTTGTAAATTGAAAGAGACAATCAGGATTTAATTTTGCATACTTATATAATTTAAAATTATAATTTATGGTTTATATTGTAAATTTTATTGTTTTATCTTTTTGAACTCATCTTTATTTTGTCTTAATTTTTGTTAAAATATTTAAAATTCCTAGATAATTATTATCAAATTAAAATTTTAATAATTTTATAAATTTATGGTTATATCTACTAGCTTTAATTATATGATAAATAAAGTGTTATAAATTAAAAAAATTGGTAATATTAATTGAAATATAAGAGTTCTTATATTAGTCATTACTTCTCTGTTTTTTTTTATTACATTTTTATGGTAATTCTTATAAAAAAACTATTATCATTTAGAAAAACTGAATATTTTCCTATTTGAAAAATTAGATGTATTATTATTTGTCTTTATTTATTTGTTTGAAATAATAAAAATAAATAATATGAAAAATGTAGTAATGAAATATATCTGCAGTAAAAGAGTGTTGCATATTCTATCATATTTTAATATAAACTAAGAGTGATTTATATTTGAAAATTGTGTAATCATTTCTTTTCTCTCATTTATATCATTGAAAAAATCTTGAAAAAAAATATATAAATAGTATTTATAAAGTTCATAAAATAATATATATCAAAGTTAGTACATATGTGCTAGGTTAATGTATAGTTGTTAGGCATGAACTCTGAACTCATGATCTCCTGTAGATAATACATATGATATTTGTTTCTTTACGGGGTTCGAAGCCATGACCTATGATAGATAATACATATGATTTTTGTTCATATGAAAAATAAAGAAGAGTTATGAGAAGTGTCACATAGGATTATGGATAATGTGAAATAAACTTTGTAAATTATTGAATTATTAAATTTTTATCTTTGTGGGGGTTCGAACACATGATCAATAGATAATACATATGATTTTTTTGCATAAGAGAAATAAAGAAGAGTTTTGAGACGTGGCAAATAGAATTATGGGTGATGTGAGACACAAATAGATGAAGTGTTCACACAATATTATGCGCTTCAGATTTAATATATTAATTAATATAATAAGACTCACACGATGAACGGGTTGAAATGGTTTTTTTTAGATAATATTATAAAAAAATAAATTTTGATTTTGTTTATTATAACTTTATGTAATTGAGACGATTAGATGATGATAAAAAAAGAGTAAAATTTTAAATGAAAAGAAATATGTTTGAATCATAGAAATGCAAATAACACATCACTATTTAATTTTAAAATGTGAAATAAATGTAAAAAATTTCAATATTTCTTTTATATTTTTTTCCCAACATCTCTTAGAACGTTTATTCTTCATTATTTGATAGATGAAAAACATTTCACATTCAAATGATTCAAACTCTACCATGTATTACAATCACCATTAAAATTTTAGATAAAGCTTTCTATTATACTATATTATTAATTCACAACATTTACTATTGATTTAACTCAATTGAATTAGCTATTTGAATTCAATTATTTACAATTTATCAATACATTAGGCAGGGCCGACCCAACATATATGGAGGCCTAAGGCGAATTTTATAATAAAATAGTTTAAATTATTAAGAATAAAATTCAGTCTTTATCTAAGTTTTTAATTAATAAATCACTATTTTTAATTGACAAATTACTATTTGAATTTACATATTTATTTAAAATTTTAACTTTGTTTATAATTTTATATTTGAGTTTTTTTACTAATAGATTTTATTTTCATTTTTTTCTATGCTAGTTGTTGCATTGTTCGTTTGTTTATTCAATGACATTCAACTTTAATGTTAAATTAACTTTTTTGCCATTCAATCAAAATTTCAAAAAAAAAGTTGAATATTAAATTCAAATATTTAGTTGACAATACTTTAAATAAAATGAAATAAAATTCCTAATAAAGACATATAAGAAGAAAAAGATTTCAAAATAAAACAATTAAATAGATATAAATATTTTAAATTAAAACTAGATAAAAAAACTTACTATATAAATAAAATATATTGTAATCTTTTTGCTATAATTGAGAGGAATCGTTCTAACACAACAATTAACATTTAATTAGAAAAATATTTAGAAAGATAAATACACCTATATGATTGAATAATTTCATATTTTTGATATTCTAATGCATAATTAATCTTATTTATTACCTTTTGATGAAGAAAAAAAACAAGATAATAGTGATGATTATAATATTTAAATGCTAATGAATATTGTTTTGACTGAATGTTATTATTAAGTAATCAGAAAAGAAATTAGAGACCCTAGGTCATTGCCTAATTTTCCTACCCCTTAGGACAACACTAATTATATAACATTTTTATGTAAAGAACACTAGTACAGAAATGACTTTTTACATCAGGCGAAAATGACTTTTTACATCGGGTCTAGGTTCAATGTAAAGTCAGACGATGTAGTAAATCAAAGACATTTTACATCGGGTTATGGCTCGATGTAAAAAATACACCAACCACATCGGTTAACTTTTTAAGTCTGATGTGAAATATATATATATATATATATATATATATATATATATAATATATATATATATATATATATATATATATATATATATATATATATATATATATATATATATGATGCTTTTACATCTATTTAAATGGCATCCGATGTAAAAGGGTGGTTATTTACATCGGCTGTAACATGCACCCGATATAAAATATCAATTGTGGAATCATTTTCAAAACGCGTCAAGAGGTTCTTACATCGGTTTTCACTATCACCTGATGTAAAATGTATTGCAAATCATTTTCAAACGCATCAGGGAGAGGTTTTTTACATCAATTTTGATGGGTGCTCGATGTGAAATGTTGTATTTTACATCGGTTTTGCTAATAACCGATATAAAAATTATTGTTATAATTCTAAAAAATTTGACAATTTTTTAGCAGAATCGAGGTGGATTCCTTGTAACTTTTTTGCTACCTAATTTTTCATATTTTTCCAACATCACACATATCATATTTAGGTTGTTATTTTCCATAGCTTCCCAACATCACATAGTCCATATTTAGGTCGCTATTTTCATATTTTTCTCACCAATCTAATTTCATTGCACCAAATTTCTAGGATACACATATATATTCTTCAAAATGAATAACTGATTTACAAAAGTACTAAAATAGGATACACACAAATGTACTAAATTATAAGGAGGTTTATATGATGTACTACTACAACAACAAAAAATACAAAAATATCCAACCATTTATAAGTAATTTCCCACACTTTAATTACCAACTTGCAATCCACAAGAAGATGAGTTATAGCTTGGGTAGACAACACCAAAATTGAATTTGCTGACGATAAATAACAACACCAATTAACATCAACAGACAACACCAAAGTCAAGAAACTCAAAGAAATATGTTACCCAACAGAGAAATATGTTACTCACCAGATAAAGCTTAAACTTTATATAACTCAAAGAAATATGTTACCCAACAGAGTCGCAAATCATACAAATCATCTTCTGTTAATTCTTCTAGGTCATTAAATACCTACAATACGTAAATAACAATAGAGTTATTTTTGAAAATTCACATTAAGTTGCAAAATGTATAGTATAGTTATTTTTATTATCTTCATCTAATTCTCGGTTATCTTTGCAGAGACAATATCCAACATATTTTTCATCACATAGTACCCATAATCATCAAAGTTATTTTGTTTCCTTGTCTACAAATGAATGACATTATTAATGAATACTTATATGATAAAATTAAATATATAATTATAATTTACACCACACTTACATTGGGTTGAAGCCATGTAGCCTTTTTTTCTAATGCCACGTGCCACTTGATGAACCCCTAAAGCACTAATTTAGAAGAAAAAAATTCATATAAAGTCACATAAAATATGGAATTACTTTTGTATCAAATTATGTATATAGGATGTAGTGAACATAAAAGATAAACTTATAGTGTAACAAGTTTCGTCATGGTTTGATTAAGTTCTCAATGAAGTGAACAAAAGACGACCACTGTATTGGCTTTTTGACAGATGACTATTAATTGCCAATGACTTTTATATGTGTGTGTGTGTTGAAGCACACAAGTCAGAATTTCATGTTACCAAAATTGAAATATTCATGTAACCAAAGTTAAAAAATAGAAAACACAATTTCATACAAACTTACCCATGAATAAATGGTAGCAAGTGACACACTTTCTCTTTGTGATCACGTCACTTTTCTTGTATGTATTTTCTAACTTTTGCTTTAGGTTTTGGCACATTATCAACATACGAACACACTGCAGGGTCCATAAATTCATATACTTCTGATTATGATGTATCAATACATATACAATGAATATATCTTAATAATTTTAAAATAAACATTAGATAACTTGTGTCTTTGTCACATATAGGACATGCATTATATCTTTTAACTTTATAACCAAACAAATTGCCTTATGTCGGAAAATATTTGATGGTGCAAAACAACATGGCATGCATATTGAATTGTTAACCAGAATACGCATCAAAAATATCCACCCCATCCTCCCACAACACTCTTTAATCTTCAATCAGAGGACTTAGATAAACATCAATGTCATTTCCCAGTTGTTTTGGGCCCTAAATCATCATCGATAACATAATATATTTACGCTTCATGCACAACCTAGGAGATAGGTTGTAAATCATCAAGAGAACATGCCAAGAAGTATGATTAGTACTTAGATTACCAAACGAATTCATTCCATCAGTAGAAAGTCCAAGTCTAAGGTTTTTCGACTCTTTGCCAAAATTTAGAAACAAAGAATCTATTGTCTTCCACTGCAAAGAATCAGCTGCATGACGAATTTGTCCATCATATTTTCTTTCTTCTGCATGACATCTAAAATTCTTTGCATAATTTGCATTAGAGAATAGTCACTTGAACCTTGAAATTATTGGTAGGTACCATACCACTTTCGCGGGAGGAACCTTTTTTATCTCCTTGTCATCACTAGAATCACCATCTTTCTTTTTGTAGCGTGACACCTTGCACTTTGGACAATAATTATAGTTTACATACTCTTTTCTGTATAATATGCAATCATTAGGGCATGCATGTATATTTTCATACTTCAAACCCATCATACACAATATATTTTTCGCCTCGTAATAACGATTTGGAATTATGTTACCTTCTGGAAGCATCTGTGTCAACAATTCAAGCAATTCGGTAAAACTTTTTCAGTCCACCCATTATTTGCCTTCAAATTAAACAATTTTAACACAGCTGAAAAACATGTAAAATTTGTGTATCCCGGGTACAAAGGTTTATCCTTGTCACTTCATAAAGTATCGATCACAATTTCTCTGCACCAAGAACTCCACAACAAAGTGGTGCCATAGAAAGGAAGAATAGGTCTTTGGTGGAACTTTCAAGGACAATGCTAAGCGATTTAAATCTTCTTAAATACTTTTGGATGGATGTGGTGAGCACGACATGTTTTGTAAGTAACCGTGTTAACATCCAGCCTATTCTCAAGAAAACCTCGTATGAAGATTTCAATGGAAGGAAACCAATCATTTCTTTCATTCATATTTTTGGGTGCAAATGCTTTGTCCTAAACAATAACAAAGATAACCTTGGTAAGTTTGACGAGAAATCTAATGAAGGTATTTTTCTCGGTTACTCTCTCTAGTAAGGCTTTTAGAATTTATAATAAAATAACTTTAACTATAGAAGAGTCTATGTATGTCAAGTTTGATGACTCTAACCCCTCTAAAGAGGATATTATTTTTTGTGATGATGATGATTTTGTAGAAATTGCCAAAGAAGATACTTCTCAAGATATCATTGAAGAACATCAAGATAGACCGATTCAATAAGATTCCAATGTCAACAATCTACCAAAGGAATGGAGAACTCATAGAGATCACCCTATCAATAAAGTTATTGGTGACATTAGCCAATGTGTAGCAACAAGGTTAAATCTCAAGGATGCATGTCTAAACATGGCATTTGTGTCTCAAATAGAACCAACCAAAGTTGATGAAGCCTTATGCGATGATCAATGGATAATAGCGATGCAAGAAGAACTAAACCAGTTTGAAAGAAATCAAGTTTGGAATCTTGTGCCAAGACCAGAAAATAAACACATCATAGGAACAAAATGGGTTTTCAAAAACAAACTTTACGAAAATGGAATCATAGTTCGCAACAAAGAAATATTGGTTGCACAAGGATACAACCAAGAAGAA
Source organism: Lathyrus aphaca (assembly GCA_963966055.1). Classification (NCBI taxonomy): domain Eukaryota; kingdom Viridiplantae; phylum Streptophyta; class Magnoliopsida; order Fabales; family Fabaceae; genus Lathyrus; species Lathyrus aphaca. The sequence goes on along the minus strand of OZ014519.1, from coordinate 509,121,311 downwards.
GGAATCGATTTTGACGAAACATTTGCTCCGGTTGCAAGATTAGAAGCAATTAGACTTTTATTAGCTTATGCGTGTTCTATGAATTTTCAGCTTTTCCAAATGGACGTAAAGAGTGCATTCTTGAATGGATTCATAAATGAAGAAGTTTATGTCAAGCAACCCCCCAGATTTGAAGATTACAAGAATCCTTCTCATGTCTTGAAATTAAATAAAGCTCTCTATGGTTTAAAACAAGCACCAAGCATGTGGTACAATCGACTTAGCAATTTCTTATGTGACAAAGGATTTGAAATGGGAAAAGTTGACAAGACCTTGTTCATTAAGAAAATTAAAGAAGAAACACTTTTGGTGCAAGTATACGTTGATGACATAATCTTCGGATCAACTAATACAAAGTTATGTGAAGAATCTTCATCCATTATGAAAGGAGAGTTTGAAATGTCTATGACGGGAAATATGAACTAATTCTTAGGATTACAAATCTAGAAACTCCAAGACGACATCTTCATCAACCAATCCAAATATTGTAAAGAACTTTTAAAGAGGTTTGATATGGATAATTGCAAGGAATTGTTTACACCCATGGGATCCGATACTTATGTGGATCAATATGAATCCAGTGTCTCGGTTGATATCACAAAATATAGAGGAATGGTCGGTTCATGGTATACTTAACAACAAGTCATCCGGACATCATGTTCAGTGTATGCCTATGTGCCTGATTTCAAGCTAATCCAAGGGAATATCACTTAACGACAGTCAAACGTATAATGAATTATCTCAAAGGATCAACCAATGTCGGCTTATGGTACCCAAAAGGTAGTATTTGCAATTTAATTGGATATTCTGACGCTGATTATGCAGGATGTAAAACGGATAGGAAAATCACAAGTGGAACATGTCATATCTTAGGTAATGCATTAGTCTCATGGGCATGCAAGAAGCAAGCATGCGTAGTACTCAGTACGGCTGAAGCAAAATACATAGCATCCGGTAGTTGGTGTGCATAGATACTTTTGCTCAAGCAACAACTTCGTGACTACGAACTCGATCTAGGATGCATTCCTTTACGGTGTGACAACACAAGTGCAATTAACATCACAAAGAATCCAATCGTGCATTCAAGGACCAAGCATATCGACATTTGACATCATTTTTTACGAGATCATGTTCTTCAAGGAGATGTCGAGGTAAACTTCGTAGATACTCACAATCAACTGGCAGATATATTTACAAAACCTTTGGCGAAAGAACCGTTTTTCTAGATTCGGCAAGTATGAACAACTTCAAAAGTTGATCATTCTAGAATCTAAAACTTCAAAAGTTGATCATTCTAGAATCTATGAGTATCAAGGTACACAAATATGAACTTACCTCGTTTTGGAAACTTTTGATGTTATATTAAAATTTATCATGTCGACAAAATTTTACAGTTTTTCCTATTTTCGCACATCATTAAGTTATTATATTTCAAAAACATTTTGATCAAAAGTTGCCTCAGAATATGTGCTAACATGTTTTATAATTGTAATATCACGACCCCTCATGAATTTGAAGTTATATACTTACTGTTTTTTTTTAGAAATTTTAAGGGCGTTAATCGGTTAACTCACATGGTTAACCGGTTAACACTGTTCGTTTTTTTTTAATTCTGAACTTTTAATATGTGTAGTTTAAGAGTTTGGTTGCATGTGCTTTACAATTATTCTCACCAACATTCCTTGGGACTCTTATTCTTCTCTTTGACTTCTTTAGCTCCCCATTAAAAGCCTTCTTCCAACTTCTACCCACTCAAAATAACATTCAATGTCACTTTAAAATCCCAATCAACCATTACTCTTTATAAACCACCTTCACATTCTTCGTCTTTTTCACAATATCAAACCCAAATCCAAAAATTCATTTTCAAACCCTAGAAATCCCAAATCTTCATCCATGGCTCCATCAAAGAAAGGAAAAGGAAAGATGCCAAAAAGTAGCTCAGTTGTCCATGAGGAAGATACTCCGATGGAAATAGCTAAGAAGCGGCAAATGGATTTAAAGGTTCGAGTTCAGAACTTTCTCAAGGTAAAATATGTTAATCTCAAAGCTTTTCCAGAACCCACTTTTGATTTTCCAGCTTTGCTAAAATACCAAAAGATTGATAACTTTGTCTCCGGTAAGGGTCGGTGTTACCCAGATTTAGTGAAATCTTTTATGAACTACTTATCAATTAATCTAAATGATGTTTGGCAACATATGCTTAAGACGATTGTTAGATACTTAGAGGTGAGTGAAGATTTGTCGGGTATTGCTGTTGCACTCAAAATTTCGTATACCGGTTATTTTCTCCGGAAAGGAGTTAACCATAACGACGGACCTTGGGCTCTGTACAACAAAATTGAATATTTTTATAGTATTTGTAGGTTTCCTAGAGAAGTTGTGGTAGCTGGACAACGCACGCCCCGTGTCATATGTTATGTTAAGAATTTGTCAGTGAATGATCGGATGCTTCATTACATTATTTGCTATGTTTTGCTTCCGAAGGATTTGAATCATTCCCAAATTAATGATCTTGAAATACAAGTGCTATTCACAATAAAGAATAAGATCAAAATCAATTGGATGTTGATAATGATGTACCATATTCAATAATAACTTACACTCTCTACCTGACTTCTTTATGGTCGTCTCATCTCAAGAATTTTGGAGTTAACAGATTTGGATCTTGATAGGGAACCATTTATTGTAATGAAATCAATGACAAATGAAAATAATGAGATCAATTTTATGAAGAACACCGGTATTGTCAAATGTGATGACAAAACATACAAGTATGAAGACGACTCGTCTACCTCCAATCATCCAATCCCGGAAGGTAGAGTTACCAATGAATTCCTTTATATCCCCATGATGAACCAACACCGAGAAACTACACAGGCCATCACTTCTCTTTGAAGGCTAGTCTTAAACTCTCAAAACCAAAATGCGGGTAATGATGAAGAAGACGAAAGTGAAGAGGATGAGGAAGGAAGCAAGGAAATGTCGGAGGATGACGACTAAAGCACTTGTCTTATGTTACTTTGTTTCTTGTTCTAGTTATCGTTTAAGTTTATGTGTTTATGTTTAAGTCCTATTTTCTTAAGGCACTTTTGGTTTACTAGTTTTATGCTTTATGTTTCGTATCTGTGAATGTACCGTACAATGTACGTGTGATTTATGTTAACGTATCATATCGTCTCGTAAAACAAAGTTCTATTTTTGTATTAGTATATGTGTTAACATTGTATGTTTACTCTATGTATGTATGATTGTAATGTTTGTATCAACTTTCATTTCTGTTTTTGTGTGATCCTCTTCCCTTTTGCTAATGCCAAAGGTGGAGAAGGATTTGTTTCTCAAATGTTTCATTATGCAGAAATTTTATACCTCTTGAATTAAGGGGGAGCTTTAACTTAGGGGGGGAAACAAGTATATAGAAACAAGTCTCAAAGCAAGCTTTCAAATATTGGTTGTCATCATAAAAATGGGGGAGATTATAGAAGCAAGTTTCAATCGCATAAAAGTTTTGATGAAGACAACAAGTTTTCTATGCAACATGTGTATGCAAAAAGTAAGAGACTCAAATGACATCAAGCTTCAAGATTGTTTTCTAGCATATGTCAAAGATAAAATGGATCAAAGCTTCACAAACAAACCAATCGAGTTTCAAGTATTGAAGATCGAATATTGAACAACTCAAAGGTATATCAAATATCATTTAAAATACTTATACAAGTGTTCAATTATTTATCTCACGCATGACATATATTATAAGAATTTTTCAAATCTTTAGTGAATAGCTCACTCCCTTTAAAATTAATGATTTGCTGAAAAACAAATAGTGTTAACCGGTTAACACATATGGTTAACCGGTTAACGCATGAGGATTTTGAATATTTTCTAAGTTGAAGGGGTGTAACCAATTTACCCATATGGTTAACCGGTTAACACTGTAGCAGTGAGCGAAAAATGACACATTTTCATGAAAATATGCATTGTTGTCATATGTCTTATTATGGTTTTGCTTCATAAAATTGATACCTCTTTCTAGGGGTATTTTGTGCAATATAAGTACATGTCATTTTCAAATTACAACTTACCTCCAAGAAATTTAATAATCAAATCCACGCATTCTCTTCATTTTTCAATATTTCTTAAAGTGTTCTTATAAACATATTTTTGAGAGACTTTTGCATAAATTTCACACATTATCATAGTTTCATCTCATATTGTTCATGAACACTTGTATATTTCATTTGAGCGATATTTGTTTCAAGGAGAAGATCGATTGTGCAGATTGATAACATCATATTCTCAAAATATCAAATTTGTATCAAGATTATTTTTGTTTTACCTTGTTGTCCGAGATTGTTGGAAACAAGTGAGTGTTTGAAGAAGATTGTTCTTCCTACACTTTAGTTACCTATATATAGATAGTAGGCTTCACCATTTGTGAGGGGAACCAGGATAAACATTTGTGTCATCTTTGTTAGACGATGGCGTGGATCTAGAAGGGGGGTTGAATAGATCCATTTTTAAAATTTAACTTTTCAAAAATTATTTGAAAAATATCTTGCGGAAGTTCTCCGGAAAACACGTCTAAAATCAAAATTAAGTCGCCGGTGATCGGATATGTGTTTGAAACCAAATGGGATATACGAGATGATTAGAATAATTAAAACAATATAAGTTTAATCACTTAAATTCAGCACACTTGAATAACCACTATCAACAATGAATTATGGAAGAAAAATAAGCAAAAATACTTAGAGGTTGTGTGTTTTGAACTTGTATCGAACACTTGGTGTGCACCCACACAAAGTGTAATTTTAACAATTAATGTAGTGTGTAATGCCCCGATTCGATTTTCCCAATTTTTGTGGAGTCTTTTATTTTATTTGAATGATAATTGTTTTATTTATAAAATTATCATGATAATATGATATGCTGAGGAATTAATGTGATATGTTGGTGTGATATGTGATTGTACCATTTTGTGAATTTTCGGGTAAAATTGGATAAGAAGGCATTTTAGACATTTACTAATTAGTGATAAGTTAGAATTATATTGAGTTATATTTTTGTGAGAAAAATAATATTTGGGGGAGAAAATAGTTAGTAAGAGAAAGAATAGAAAATAGATAGAAAAAAGTATAAGTTAGGAGAAAGAGAAAGAGAAAGAAAAGGAAATAGAAAGAAAATAGAAGAGAAAGAAAGGAGAAGAAGGAGAAAAAGAGGAAAAATCTAGGTTTTGATCAAGATTGCTCCGTGTAGACGAAATAATCGGGTAAGGGTGATAAGCATTGTTATCTTGATATTGTGTATGATTATGTATGTGTTTGATTGGTTGAGTTTTGGTTTTGATGGAAGTTTAAAGAAGATGAATAGTTAGGGTTTTAGAGAAAATGTGAGAAATTAGTGGATTGATCGGTTAGAAATCGTTGTAATCGAAGTATGATAGCTAGAATATGTTGTTAATCATGTTTATGGAAGTATTTTGGAGGTTTGGATGGATTTAGGTTGACTGTCACGAAGCTGAGAAATTCTGGAAATCGCAGTGGTCGCTCAGCGAGCTATCCCTCGCTCAGCGAAAGTTCCAGGGAAATTCTCGCTCAGCGAGCGAGATGGCGCTCAACGAGCCTGTAGGTTTTTGAGAAAATTGTGTTTTAATCCGTAGCTTTAGTTTTGGGTATCCGTTTTTAGTGTTCCTTATATCGATTCGAAGCTAAAAACGTGTAGAAACTAATGATGCTAAGAAATGTAATGTTTAGCCGACTTTCACCCGACTTTTCCGATAAAACGTAAATAAGTTAATTATGGAATTGTGATTTTGAGGTGTGTAATACCTCTAAATTTGCCCTCATATTTATTACTCTAACTAGCTTATGCTTCACATTCATCTGCATTTCCCATTAGGCCATATCATTCACAATCATGCATTGCATTGGCTCCTAAGGCATGAGATCGATGCACTCCGAAGAATAAAGTTATTCCCTTGGTTTGTGGTTGCTACTCCACTGGAGTTGGAATTAGAGCTTCATTGCCAATAGGATAGTTTGTTTTCCTTTTTGGCTATTTCCTCTTTCCAGGGAATTGCTTCCCGAATCAATAAAAAAATCAATTTCAGTCAACTTATGACTATTCGCTTCTGGTTTTTGTTTTTCATTTAACATTGATTGATTGCAAAATATTCCAGCAAATTGTGATTTATATTGTGTTGTGAACATTTGAATGCTTTCTAACTCATACAGGAGGACAAAGACATTTAATACAACTCTGAAAGGGTGTCAAGATGCCCAGATAATGATTCATGCTATGAGCCTGAGGCATACAGGTCCAAACTAACTATCCATGTTGCAGGCACTATCGACTGTGTTTATGCAGGTACAGGCACATGTTTTGCTAACAGAGCTAAAAGCAGATTTCCAGGAGGAACATTTCTTTATGCCTGAACAAGAATGGGTGTTTTCCAGGGTGTCTCCAGTTATCCCCAGTGGAAGTGAAGTTGAATTTCTTCTCCAGCATTAATGGCAAGAGATGTTTTCCCTCCCCAAGCAGAAGTTTTCCTTCAATACGGGGGTAATTCTCAGCAGTGCAAGGAGTGTCTTTCCTTTCCCAGCAGTTTGCTTCCTTATCAAAGCCATACCTTTGGTTCCCGGCCAAGTCAGGAGGTCTCCACTTCCCCATCAGAGTTCGAGAAGGGTCCATCTCCGGCAGGGTCTTGACACTCCAATCTTAAAGTCCAATTTATTTTTGGAAATGACGGCAGTTTAGAGCCAGTGCATCATCAACAACTTTCCCCGCAGAGTTGTCTCCTCCTCATCAGGATGGATCAGATCAGTGCAGTGATCATCAATTCTCCCCAGTCAAGCCACCTGGGATACTGGCAGTCTCCTTCAGGGAGATCCTTTGCATTTGCATACTGTTGCTCCCGGGATTTTCATCCCAGTACAAACGCGAAAGTGGCGCGGAAAAGGTAGAGTCGCCAGCCATGCATTTTTATCCCGAAGGAACGGGAAAGGTAATGTTGCACAAACCTGGGGAAGAAGGAAAAGACGAGGCCTTGCGAACCAAAGATCTGGGTTCGGGAGTCGATTACGACCTGGGAAGTTATTAGCACCCTAGATCGTCCGCCGTACCCGACGGGATCCACGCTTGCTTGTTTGTTTCAAAGGGTGAGAAATAAGAATGCTGCTGAATAAAACTGCTGGCTGGAATGGGAATGAAACTGGAATGGAATGAGAAAGGGAACTGGAAAAGAAAAGGAACAGAAGGGGGAAATGTAGGGAAAATAAAGAATGTGCTCGAACGGGCCCTACCCCGCTGCCTACGTACCTCACCGGGAAAATGAGGATCAGAGTCGACGTAGTTCGCCTAACTAAGGCGGGAACTATTTTTGTATTTTTTAAGATGACGTTGCCATAGCTCTAGCTCAAGTGTTACCAGCTCTGACTCGAGGGTGTTTACCGTATCGCTGTTTGAACTGTCGGGGCAAGTCGCATTCGTCCGCAAAGATTAGGAGATGAAAAGAGAAGACGCGCTGTCTTTGTTGATTGTCTTTTAGAAGAAGTGTTTTTGAAGTTTGTAGTTTGTGAACATTTTCATACTAAGACTTATCCATCGCGGCAAGGACTTACACCTCGCCCCGAAACAGGACGCGTATAAGAACTTCGCAACAAAGTCTCGTGTCGTACAAGAACATTCGGTTTTTATTAAGTGTCTTTTAGATTTTGGTTTGAAAATGAGAGAAGAAGACTCAAATCGGAAAAGGACAAAAACTAAGGAGGACTAAGACCAACCCTAAGTTATTTATTATGCACAAAAGGGAGATCCTAATGGTTAGTGAGGTTTTCTAATCCTAAGAAAGAAAGGAAAAGAAAGGAGAAAAATGATGCAACTTACTTCCTAAGGAAGATAAGTTGATCCTAACAAAGGGGGAAATCCTACCAAACACAAATATGGAAGGAAAAATGAATTAAAATGCATAAAAGAAATGCATAAAAAATAAAGAATAGGGTGAAGGAAACTTACCTCAATCTTCCCCTCTACAAAACAAAAGTTAATGTGCATTCTATTAAAAATAATAAAGTAAACACACAACGATCAAATCCTAGGGCAACTTGGACCTACACTAGACTCAATCCTAGGTTTAAGGGTGCCTAAACTATGCTAAACTAAAATTCAGCAACTATTTACAACACTCAAACACACAATCAGCTATGAAAACAAAGCATAACACAAGTTAATTTTTTACAGCCAGCATGCAGCATGAAAAAGTAGGTGTAAAAGGTTACAAACAACATGCAAACAAACAAACAACATACATTTTATAGCACTTATATGCAAAAACAGCTATGAAATGCAAAATCCAGAATTGATTATTTTCATATTTTAATGCACAAACTCAATAAAACATGCACTAATTTCCATATGAACATGCATTTGAACATAAATCGACATATATAAATGGAAGATCAATGAACATATTTGGGAGATTATGCAAGAATGCATCACATGGTTGATTATGCAACAAGTAATGCAAATATGTAGCACATGAATATGACACACGAACATGATGATTATTGATTATGAACATGCAATATGATAGCTCCACAAACATACTAAACTCAATGCAAAATTCAAAATTGAATTGGTATGGATGATGTGATCAAGTATGCAACAAAATGCAATCAAATACATATACATATGATTATGCAAAATGCAACATTTTGATACAATGAAATGCCAAATGAATTAATGCAATGAAAACATGTAAAAACAGAATGCAACATGGTTATTATATGCCAAATGATGCATGAACATGGCAACAAAATGCAAGAACTCAAGCTATGCACAAAGAAGCACAAAAATGCCTAATATGCGACATGAACGGAATCGTGTCGAAACGACTCGAAATGGTGGAATTAGCTACTGGAAATGGACCTAAAAATTCCCTAAAATCACTACTTAAACATGTATGAACATTAGAGGCACTAGGAAGCAAGAATGAGCCATGAAATGAGCTAAAAAACCAAAAATAAACAGCGTTAACCGGTTAACCATATGCGTTAACCGGTTAAAGGACCTAAAACAATAGCATTTTGGCCAAAAACGCACGCGTTAACCGGTTAACCAAATGCGTTAACCGGTTAACGCTGAACAAAATTGAAAAAAAGCTTTGAAAATTAGTGCTTTTGGCCACAATCTCACTTCTAATGATCCCTAACTTACCTAGGAACATGCTAACACTAATTTCCACTTAATTTGAGCTTATTTACACATGCTAGAGCCTATATCTATTAACACCTTAACTCCAAACTCAACCAAAATCACAAATCACAAGCAAACATAATCGAAACGGAATTGATTTTAAACAAAGCGAAAAGCACCTAAAGAATGCCAAAAGTGGCGAGATGAAGAGAATAACTTAAAGAAGAAGTGATTCAGATCACCAAACTACGAAGCGGAGAAGTGCTTCGGTGAATGTTGCAAGAATCGGAGCTTGATCAAAGAGAAAACCGAAAATCGAGAAATTGCAAAATAAATGCATTCTTGACGTTTTGATCTTCTTGCACTTCCGATAAGCCGGAAACTTCAGCAAAATCAGTAGCTTATCCTTCTTCAATCCACAAAATATGAAGGTTGGAGGCTTAAGCTTCAAGATCTTCAAGTTTCAATGTGAAACTTGAAGAGCTTATTTGAAAAGCTTTGGTGAAAAGGGTGAAAAAGGAGGAAAAGTGAGAGAGAAAAAAGTGCTTATGAAAGAGTGAAAAATTGGAAAATGGTGGGAACCCTTTGCATTGAAGTGATTAAGGAATATAAAGAGGCTAGGCTTGGAGCTAGGTTTGGAATGGAATTAGGTTTGGGGCCCAAAAATTAGGTTTGGGATCCAAAATTAGGTTTGGTAGTTAGTTAGGGTTAGGGTTGGAAAAGGGAATATTCCTTGGAATATTCCTTGGAATACTCTAGAATATGGTGGAAGATGGTAGAAACATCCAAGGGAAATGGAGTGGAATTGAAGTGGAAAAATAAGATGGAAAGAGTGAAAGGAAGTGTGGAAAGAAAGTGGAAGGAAAGGTGGGAAGAAAAGGGAGGGAAAGGTGAATTCTTCCCCTTTTTTGGTGGGTTAGCTTGAAATTGGTGTGGATTATTTTTGGTACATCATTTTCTCTTGAACTCCGATGTTTAGCAAGCCTCGATCGACCACACACCTCATGCAAAGGATAATGAATGATTTATTTATTTATTTTTCAAATGCGATGCAATGATGTGCGGAATGATGCAAGAATGAAGCGTAAACCGTTTGAGGTTGATAATAAATAAGAGGGCAAATTTTGGGGTGTTACACATACACATAATCATCATTGCATTTGCATCCTCCAAAGCATATCATTTCCATCCTCATGGAGCATTACGCCATAAATTCAAACATGTGCATGCCAACATGAGCCAGTTTTGAGGTGTTACATACAACCTATAACATTTTCAAAACCTTTAGTACTCCTCACAGAAGATACTTATACCATTTTCCAGACATCTTGGTCTTTCCAAGTCAATGTTGTTTTTTCTTTATGGCTTGGTCCTTCCCAGCAGTCTTATTGTCGAGTTCCATTCCGCTAATGGTCTCGTTAAGCCCTGTTTCGCCAACAGGCACCTTCCGTGGCTTGGTCCTGCCCAGCAGTCGCGTGTTTTCTTTATGGCTTGGTCCTGCCCAGCAGTCATATTGTCGAGTTCCATTCCGATAATGATCTCGTTAAGACCTGTTTCACCAATAGGCACCTTCCGTGGCTTGGTCCTACCCAGCAGTCACGTGTTTTCTTTGTGGCTTGGTCCTGCCCAGCAGTCATATTATCGAGTTCCATTCCGCTAATGGTCTCGTTAAGCTCTGTTTCGCCAACAGGCACCTTCCGTGGCTTGGTCCTGCCCAGCAGTCGCGTGTTTTCTTTATGGCTTGGTCCTGCCCAGCAGGTATATTATTGAGTTCCATTCCGCTAATGGTCTCGTTAAGCCCTGTTTCGCCAACATGCACCTTCCGTGGCTTGGTCTTTCCCAGCAGTCATGTGTTTTCTTTGTGGCTTGGTCCTGCCCAGCAGTCACATTGTCGAGTTCCATTCCGCTAATGGTCTCGTTAAGCCCTGTTTCGCCAACAGGCACCTTCTGTGGCTTGGTCCTGCCCAGCAGTCGCGTGTTTTCTTTGTGGCTTGGTCCGGCCCAGCATTCACATTTTGGAGTTTTGTTTCGCTAACGATCTCGTTAAGTCTTGTTTCGCCAATAGGCCCTCCCTTTTCGTGGCTTGATTCTCTCAGCAGTCGCGTCGCAGGTTATTGTTTTGTACAATGGTTCTGTTTGCCTGGGCTCTCGTTTATGTACAACGATCCCGTTCCACCTTGTTCTATTTCCGCTACCTATTCAGAGGTAAAAAAAAATATAAATAAAGGGCAGATGACATTTCTATTATCCACCGAATTCAAATTTTTAGGTTTTATTCTAGTATTCAATCACTCCATACCTGGATGCCTAAAAGCCGTCGCTATCATCCATTCAGGTCTACAGATGATTGAATAGGAGTAGCTGTAATACCTCAAAATTTGCCCTCATATTTATTACTCTAACTGGCTTATGCTTCACATTCATCTGCATTTCCCATTAGGTCATATCATTCACAATCATGCATTACATTGGCTCCTAAGGAATGAGATCGATGCACTCTGAAGAATAAAGTTATTCCCTTGGTTTGTGGTTGCTACTCCACTAGAGTTGGAATTAGAGCTTCATGCCCTATCTATAGTCATAAGATAAATTCAAGGTTTTGGGTTATGTGGCTAATAACATCTGCTTGTACTCCCGCTTTCGGATTAGGGTTTATTTCCCTAATTAAGTAATACTCGATAAAGTTTACTTGCGGAATTTGTTCATAAGTGGTCTTGTCGTTCAAGGAATTCCATCATTACTTGAGACACAATTCATTGAAGATCATAATGCATGCAGAGCTGATTAGGGTTTCATGGCAAATGAATGTTGGTTAGTGGCACAAGAGATCAAGTTACAGATCCTTATGATGATCAGGGTACTATGGTCCTCTTTTCAACGCGTTGTCTGTAATACGAGTAAATGAGGTTTGGATTTGAAAGTTGATTGAAGGTTGAGGATTATTTGAAGACACGAGCTTGACTTGGATTGGGAGTTTAAGTTGGATTAAATGTGTTAAGATTGGTCACGTGAATTACTTGGATTTCAATAATCTTTTCTTTCATGTTAATGCTCACATTTTGTCTACTATCCAAATTAAACCCATAAACCTTGTTTTAGTTCATTATCCATGTCAGACATAATCCAAGCCTAAACTCCACTTTGGTCCATTTGTTTAGTATAATTTCCAAGTATCCAGCTCCATTTTCAATAAGTGCCCGATTTTATTCCAATTTTATTTGTCCACTTTTATATCCAATTTACAACCACATCCAAGAGTCACAAATTCATTCAAAGTTGTGATCATAGATGGATTCGAGTTTCTAAAGGATTAAACCATATCAATACCCAATTAAATTTTTCTTCTTAAACCAATTCCATTTTTATTCAATTTCAAGATCATATTCAAATAAGTCTCTGTCCATTCATTAAAGAAGGTACCGTTTCAAGTATGGTGTTCATTATGACCAAATGGCCTTAATCCGTTCTTATTTGAGTCAAAGAAAGCTCGCAACGGGTTTTTACAAAAGCATCAATAAAATGATTGACAGAAATAAGTCATAACAGGTACCGGTTTAGAATTTTATAAAAGAAGGAGATAAGTTACAAAATTCATAAAAATTAGTAACAAAATGATAACCAAAAATCGGATGGAAGCAGTTACAAGGATAATAGAAATTCGGTTACATGGGGGGATTTCACATCAAAAAAGAGGACAAAACTATGAACAAAAAAAATTGAGCAAAACTCAGAAGAAAAATCCATTGGAGGCAGTTACAAACAGAATCTTCGGTGGCTCTCGATCGATTCTCTACACCATTCTTCATCATTCATCATCTACACACCTTCATCAGAACTTGAACAACCTTCAACCAATCTTCCAATCTCAATCTCCAACTTCATTCACCCTCAACCATCTTCCAAAAAAAATCACCTTAAAAAGCCTGCAAAAACACTTCAACAAACTTCACAAAATCCTGCAAGGTTCAATACATAAAGTCAGAAGAGAGGAGATCAATAAAAAACAAAAAAAAAAGCTCAAGCAAGTTGAAGTTTCAGTTACCAAAAAGCATAACCAATTTCATAGCTAACTGCATAACAAAATTGCATAACCGTTTCACTTGAAAAAGGTTCCAGAACAATCTTCTCACCATGCTCTATAAATAAGTTCCTCACCATTCTCTCAGTTCTTGCTCAATCACTCTCAGAATTCATTATTCAAATTCATCAGTTCTTTCTCAAACTTCATCAGCTCTTCCTTAATCTCCATTAGTTCTTCCTCAATCTCCATCAATTATTCTCACAACCTCTCCAATCCATTCTTCACCATTCTTCTTCAATCCCTCCACACCATCCTTGTATTCCATTGCTTCACTACCCTTCTGAACTTCATCCTGTATAATCCCTTTTTTCAGATCATCATTGAGGATCACCATTATCATTGCACCATTTCCACTCATCGATCTGCAACATCATCAACAAATTGAATCTTCATCAATAATCTTGCAATGAGTTTGAGACACTTAACAATTCAGAACCGAATAACATAACCAAGAACCACAAGAAGAGGAGTTCTGGAAATCCAATAGCAGTTTCAGAAGCGAAGTAGAAGAATAATTGAATCGAACCTAGAAAGAAAACTGCGGAATAACACGAGTACCTGAAATTGCAAATTTTCGGATTCGTCTCTAAGGTACCATCGAAGAAACTCTGATAAGTATTCGAAGCCAAGCGTTTTCAAGCACCTTCTTCTTCACCACATCGTTTCAACAACCGTCATCGTCACAGTGTTTCATTCATCTTCATCGTTGGCTTCGTGACTTCAACATCAATGTCTTCGTCGCGACAATTTCGTAACGAAAGCATCATCCTTCTGACATCGGCTACACAACTTTGAATCACCAGGTGCGAATTCGGACTCTCCTTAGGCTTAGTGGCTTGTTGTGCGTTCATAATCGTTCGGAGTTCTTGAGTGAGATCCTGAGATCGCTGTTTCCAGGTTGGGGTTGAGAGAGGAAGCTTGATTAGGGTTAGGATGGAAGAGGAGAGGTTGGTTTAGCTTGGGGTGGTGACGGCACAAGGTGGTGATGGAGGCGTGAAGAAGCTGAAGGCGTTACAGGATGACTGCGGAGAAGAAGAGGGAGATGACATGGAGAGGGGCGGCGCGAGATAATAATAAGAAGAGGATTAGGGTTCATAGTGTCTCTTCATCCATTTTGTTTCTTCTCCTTTGTTTTATTATAATTTTAATCATAAAGAACGTAATTAATAGAGAGATTAAGAGGATTTCAAGAAAATATTGGGAGATTAAAGGGAATAAAGTGTGGTTAATTACTTAATTGAACCATTAAAATTCCAAGAGAGGAGAAGAGGATAAGATCGTGGATTCCCAGCCACACCAGCGGTGACACTTGTCACCGTCCGATTGGCACTTTGTGCGGTTGTTTGTGTGTGTGTAGTACACAATAATAATCATGTGCTTGCGTTTGTGAAACGTCTGATTAGAATACCTATTTAGAAGACTTAATCGTGCGGCCATTAGTGAAGTCAAAGAGTTGACCGAATTCCATACAATACTCCCTCCTGAAGCCTACGCAATTGGGCTTTTCTTTTTTGCTTTTTGAACCCCACCATTCAAGGCCCATTAGGATATTAACTAGAAAAAACACTAAATGCCTCCCCTCCCTTTTTTTCTTTAGAATCTTAATTTTTTTTGTTTTGTCATAGTTTGAATTTAATCCATAAAAAAAAGTAAAATTCTTAATAAAATTCCACAAAAATTATAGGAGGTTCATAATTCATTTTAGAAATTTGTGACATTTTTACTTTCTGAATTTTGGTAATTTTCGATTTAATTTCGACTTTCCATTTAATTAGCTTTATATTGATTTCTTTTAGTTACACATAATTTTGTACATTTTACTTTTTCCACTTCTTGTAGGATTTTTAGCCCATTCTTTTTGCTATGATTAGAAGACTGATAATAGGACCTAGGATATTTTTTGGTAGATTTTTAGCCCATTTTATCCACTGTTTTGGTAGCTTAGTTCATGTAAAATTTTGATTAGTTCTTAGATGAATTTAAGTGACTATTTGGTATAGTTAGACTCTGAATTTTTAGGATATTTTTTAGCACAATATTATAGTCAGGTTAGGGACCCTAGAGAATTAATTTCATATTTTTCCCAGGATTTTACTATTTTTAGTGCATTAATTTTTAGTCCATTTTTACATTGTAAATCCATCTAGTTTAACTTAGCATCTTATGGTTCATTAAGGATTAGCTTAATTAGGTTTAATCTTAGGATTTTAGAATGACCTAGTATAGTTTAGCTACTAATTTTAGAATAGTGATATTAAATAAATTCCTTTAGTTTTAGGACTTAGGCTTAGAATTTTCATTAAGTATATTTAGATGAGGTTTAGGCTTATTTTAGTTTTATACTTTAACATGCAATTTTTGGAATTAATTTCTTCTTCCTATTTTAATGCTTTTTCCTCAATATTTGTATTTTCTACTTGTATAGGCTTCCCCATGTTTCTTAGAACCAACTTAACTTCCTTAGGAAGTAAGTTGAGTTCTAGTAGTTGTTTAGTTCCCTTTTATTCATTAGGCTTAGAAAACTCCACAAACCATTAGGACCACTTTTGAATAATAACTAAAATTAGGGTTGAGTCTTAGTCCCCTTAGTTTTTGCCTTTTGCAACTTGAGTCCTTCTTTCTCTCCTCATAAAGAAAATAATAAAAATACTTAATAAAAATCGAAGGTTCTTATACGCCACGAGACTTTGTTGCGGAATACTTATACGCGTCCTGTTTCGGGGCGAGGTGTAAGTACTTACCACGATGGATAGGTCTTAGTATGAGAATGTTCACAAACAAATTCAAAAACACTTCTCATGAAAGACAAAAAACAAATAATAAGCGACTATCATGCGGGAACTTCTTTTCTCATCTCATTCATTCTGAACGCGAACTTGCGACGACTTGTCTCACATGCAAGACGGTAAACGCACTCGTATCAGACGAGCCTGCAACACTTGAGCATAGACATACGCAGTTCCAGCGCATAAAAAACACAAACAAATAGTTCCCGCCTTAGTTAGGCGAACTACGTCGACTCTGATCCTCATTTTTCCGATGAGGTACGTAGGCAGCGGGGTAGGACCCGTTCGAGCACATTCTTTATTTTCCCTACATTTTCCCCCTTCTGTTCTTTCCATTCCAATTCCCTTTCTCCTTTTCCATTCCCATTCCAGTTCCAGTAGCAGTTTTATTCAGTAGTACTTTATTTTCTCACCATTTGAAGCAAACAAACAAGCGTGTATCCCGTCGGGTACGGCGGACGGTCTGGGGTGCTAATACCTTCCCAGGTCGTAATCGACTCCCAAACCCAAATCTTTGGTTTGCAAGGCCTTGTCCTTTCCTTCTTCCTCAAGTTTGTGTAACATTACCTTTCCCATTCATTTGTGATAAAAATGTCTGGCTGGCGACTCTACCTTTTCCGTGCCACTTTCGCGTTTGTACTAGGATGAAAATCCCGGGAGCGACAGCTGGCGACTCTGCTGGGGAGGAACCCAGAATCTTTGGTTTCCCTTGTAGAGTCAATCCTAGCGCCTGTTTGGTTTTGTTTCTTTGGGTGTTTATCTGTTTGTTGTTGTGTGCTTTAGTTTAGCTTTACTGTTTTTATTTACAATTTTTTACTTTACAACTTTACTTTACCACATTTATTTACTGCTTTCAGTATTTATATTCCATGCATCATATTATACTGGACTGTCTGGCTGTGCTGGTTTTCATTTTTTCTACGAGATGGGAGTTACTATGAGATAAGCCAAATACCCGGCTTGAGTGCACTATAGGATTAGCGTGGACACGCTGTACTTGCATGGTTACATGATGAGTGGCGATATGTTCCACACCCAGACTGCGACCGTCTTGGGACTATTCTGTGTGGGGGTTCTTCCCCACTTCAGGGTACGACCTTGATAGTTATGTGCATCTGGTGACCGATCTTCGAGGAACTTAATGGAAACACCCCTCTCCAGTGATGACAGTGGCAGACCATATTTGTTGGCAAACCCACTCACATCCGAGGTTCCATTGGGAACTCGCATAGGATGGCCTGATTCTCTCATAGGAATTTAGTTAAAGCAAACTGTTCGTATGACGATAGTATTGTACCCTTCGGGATGAATGTACTATTGTTTCTAGATTCAATGCTTGAAGCTGGGAACTTATGAGAGATGCTTGTTTTTCCGGACTCAGCTAAGACCTCCCTGAGTAGTACATAATTCCAAACCGATTCCCTGATTTGGTCATGAGCCATTTCTCGGAAATGGTAAAAGTATTATTGCTATTCGGCTTTGAGAGTCCGTGATGTTTGACCCGAGTAGCACACCCGCGAGATTGGGAGGGGTTTACAGGTTTGTAGGAACCCTGAGACCTTCAACATACCCATTTTTCCATCGGTTCAGTTTTGTGATCTAGTTCTCTTGTACTTTGGTTCTAAGATATGGATCCCGGATCAAAGGGATTGTTATTGTGATATGTTGATGTTGTGGCCTTGCACCGACACCTGATTATATGATTGGCACACCACAAAAACTTCACTGATCACATGCCTCGCCTTGAATAAGCATCATAACATCATTAATCATTTGTGTTTCTTTTATTCTCAGGGTTTGCATTACTCCCGATTCCTGGTCATATCATTACTTCAGAATGGAAGACATAAGAAAAAGGACTGTGCACTACAAATGTTTTGATACCAAAGTGGACTTGATCAATCAAATGGTGTCTCTTATTACCCCGGGTCATCTGGGATACTTCAAGGAAAAGTATGGCGATATTCTGGACTTGGTATTCAACTTGGATAGCTCTCAAAAAAGTGCCATTCACACTTTGTTGCAGTATTACAATCCACGGCTCAAGTGTTTCACTTTTCATGACTTTCAGTTGGGTCATTTACTGGAAGAGTATGCTGAGATTATGGGAGTGTCAATCAAGGATCAGATTCCTTTCAACTCAGAGATGATTAGGCCAACCCATTATGACATCGCCAAAGCTCTTTATTTGAGCTCATCCGAAGTATCTGCAAATCTGGCCACCACCAAAGCGAAAGTACTTGGTTTCACTCTGGAGTATCTGGTTAGAAGGGATGGAGAACTTGCAGTGACAAATCAGTGGGATTCTGTTTGCGCCATCTTAGCATTATCCATTTATGGGATCATCTTGTTCGCTGATATGGACAAATTTGTGGCCATAAATGCTATTCATTTATTTGTGTTGAAGAATCTGGTGCCCACTCTCCTGGGTGACTTGTATTATTTAGTACACTATAAAAATGAGAATCAGCGAGGAGGTCTAGTTAGATGTTGTGCTCCCTTATTCTACATGTGGGTTATGAGACATTTTCCTACCACTGAGAGTTTCACTGATCCCAATACTACGTGGGCCCAGAAGCTAAGTACATTGTCTGCCAGAGATATTAGATGGTTTACTTTGAAGTTGAAAGGAAAGAGTTTCATTACCAGTTGCGGGAATTACCTCAACATGCCTTTATTAGGATTATCAGGGGGTATCAACTACAACCCCATTCTCTTAAGAAGACAACTGGGGTACGCACTCAAAGAGATTCCCGATGAATCCGAGTTAGTCCAAACTTTCTACTTCTCGGTAAAAGATAATCTCCCGTTGGTCAAAAAAGTGGCAGGCTCTTGGAAAGTGATCAAAAGAAAAGACACAGCATGTCTAGGCAAGAGTAATAACCGGATGTTCCCTGAATTCGAGGCTTGGATAAAGGAGGAGGTTCAAATGGCTCTAGTCCCTTTTTCTATACCAACTCCACCTCCAACAACTGTGCCTTTAGAGGATTACCACAAATTAGAGGCTTTGGACAAGCAGCTTAGAGTTGAAAATCAGGAAGCCCACAATTCTTGTTAGAAATTGATGATTCGGAACCAGCAGTTAGAAGATACAGCTCTCCGAGCTAAAGAAACAGTTCGGCTTAAGCAGAAGGACTTTGATGAAAGAGAACTATACTTTAGGAAGAGAGGATTGGCTGAGATCCATAAGGCAAGTCAGCGCCGGAGGGATAAGAAAGAACTGAATAAGGCTAATGAAGCCATCACACTTTGGCAAGAGAAGTGGAACGATCACCAGAAAAAGCAAAAGAAGGTAGAGGTTGAGTTCAAGTTGAAGATCAAAAACCTTCGGGGTGCCCTGGTTGAGCAAGGAAAGTTAGTTCAGAAGGCCCAAGAGCAACAAAGAGAATACCTTCATCAGATGACAAAGAGTCAAAAAATAGCTGAAGATGTCCAGAAAGAAGTTGAAGAGCTGAAGCTTCGAGCTAATGTGAAGAAGTCAAAGGCCGAGCCGGGTCCGAGCAAAGAAAATGAGAAGGCTTTCTTGCAGCAGATTGAAGAGTTACATGCTTCCTTTGATCTAAGGGATCTCCTCATCCAAAGACTCATCCGGGAGCCCGATCATCCAGATATAGCTCAGTTGTTCCAGAATGTCAAGCGCCTTAGCTGGAGGTTGCAAGACTTAGAGCTCCCTAGATTTTAGTTTCATGCTATTGTACTTGGATTACCCACAGACTTGTTGTGGGATTCCTTTTATTGATATACTTTGTTGTTCTTTTGAATAGCACCCTTCGGGGACTTTGTTGTTTCAAACTTCAGTTTATGTAATTGACTTGCTTTGAATCTCTTGTTTCTTATCTGTTGCACCGACACGGGGTAATAAGCACCAATTCTCCACAGCCGTCACGTTATTTAAACATCATATGGGTTTTTTTCCAATTATTATTCTCCTAATATCAGGACGAGAAAAGGGAAAAACCTTGAGGATAAAAGGAACACATTGCATTGCTTACATATCATTTGCATTTTCTTCTTTGTTTTTGCAGGTTTTCTACAGGATGCTTAACTTATCTGTGTTTCAGGCAAAGATTGCGAGAGCTGCCAAGACCCGGCATCTCCGACAAAATATCCCACATCGCTACGCAACTCGCAGCAACCAGAGGACAGTCATGGACGCTATGCAAACTGAGCTTAATGAGTTTCACACCAGAATGGGAGAATTCATGGTCATGATGCAAGGGATGGCTCAGGGACAACAAGAGTTAAGAAATGCAATTCAGGGGCTCAACCCTCCTCAGACTAATATCCATGTAATCACTCCTGACATGAAAGTGACTCCTCCCAACACCAACAACGGCCCAGATGGACCTCAAGTTCCAGGACAAGGCGCAACAACTTTCATTCCAGTACAAGACAGGCAGGAGGATTAGTTCCCTTCTTTCAACAATGATATGGGGTTCGGCGGAGAAGGAAGTCTTCAAGACTTTTTGATGATTGCTGAGAAAGTCAAAGCCCTCGAGTGTAGAGACACTTTGGGGATAGATGTGTCTGACATGGGCCTAGTCCCCAGGGTGGTTATTCCTCACAAATTCAGGCCGCCTACTTTTGACAAGTATAACGGTAGCTCCTGCCCTAAAACTCACTTGCAGGAATTCTACCGAAAAATTGTTGCCCATACTAGGGATGAAAAGCTCTGGATGTACTACTTCCAGGATAGTCTCTTCGGAGGATACTTAGAATGGTATATGAAGTTAGAGAGAAGCTCTATGAGAAGCTGGAAGGAATTGGGAGAAGCATTCCTCAAGCAGTATCATTATAATATCGACATGGCGCCCAGTCGCACTCAACTTCAGAGTCTGGCTCAGAAAAACTCTGAGAGCTTCAAAGATTACGCACAAAGGTGGCGTGAAGTGGCCACCAAAGTGCAACCTCCATTGTTGGAGAGAGAAATGGTAGATCTGTTCCTGGATACCCTCCCTAGGCATTTCATGGAGAGGCTAGCTGGATGTTCCTCAAGTGGATTTTCAGATATCATCTTGACTGGCGAGAGGATAGAAAGTTGGATCAAGCAAGGGATGATTCAGAACGGGGGTGCTTCAAATTCTGGTATCAAGAAACCCTTCTTGAAGAGGAGAGAAGGATAAACCGGGGTAGTGTACGCGCAGAGGGGAGTAAATAACAGAGGTTTTTATCAGCAAGTGGCCCTTGTCACTATCTCAGCTCAACCTGTTCAACAGCAAGTCCAACAACCACATTAACAACGCCAATAAGGGTATCAACAAAGAGCTCCTCGTCCATACTATTCTCAGAGGACCAGAGAAAGGAAGTTTGAAACTCTGCCTATGTCCTATTCACAACTTCTGAAGAATCTCCTCCAACTCTAGATGGTCCAGCTCAGAACTTTGCAACCCCCGAAGCCGGGGCAACTTCCTGAAGGTTACAATACAAATGCTAGATGTGAATTTCATTCTGGAGCCCCCGGATATAATGGAAAACTGCAAAGCCTTGAAGTATGTAGTCCAAGACCTAGTAGATTCCAAAGAAATAAACTTTGCTCCTACTCCTAATGTAATTCAGAACCCTATGCCTCCTCACGGAGGTACGGTTGGGGAAATTGATGAAGGGGAGAATCTATACTTGGTGCGTGATGTCAACGACCTGCAGACTCCGTTGAGTGTTGTTAAAGTTTGCTTGTCACAGAGGGGTGTTTTTCTTGGGTGTGAAGATGATTGTCCAGGGTGTGCTAAAGCCCCAGATGGTTGTGCGCAGTTGAAAAGAGGGATCCAGAGCATGATTAATGAAGGGGTTCTACAGTTTGACAATGTTGTAAAAGAAAGCAAAGTCTCTACAATAACCATTTTCTATGATCCATCTCAAGTTCCTCCGCAGGCCAGAATGGCACCGTAACCATCACCACTGCAGGGCCAATAATGTATCAAAGTGATAAAGCCATTCCCTAGAATTATGGTGGTGAAGTATATTGTAACGGCCAAAAGCAAGAGTTGGCCACGTCTAGCATGACCCCAACTCAAGTAGAAAACGTTGGAGTAGGGGGCTTTACTAGAAGTGGAAGGTTATTTGCGCCGAAAACACTAAGAAATAGTGTGATACCACCCAGAGACACCGCAGAAGCCCAGGCCAAGGCAAGAGGGAAGCAGCCAGTGGTTGTCAATGAGCCCACGCCAGTGACTGATCCAGATATTACATTTGATAAAGAAGCTGAAGAATTTTTTAGAATTATCAAAAAGACCGATTACAAGATTGTGGACCATCTGCAACAGACCCCATTGAAGATTTCCATCTTGTCTTTGTTAATGTGTTCCGACTCCCACAGGAAGGCTCTCTTGAATATCCTGAACAAGGCTTATGTGCCTCAGGATATTTCGGTAAATCAATTAGAAGCGGTGGTATCTAGTGTCAATGCCAGTCATGGATTGGGTTTTACAGACATGGATCTAACATCTTAAGGGCGTGCTCATAATTGGGCACTGCATGTCTCTTTAGAGTGTAAAGGTGCAGTACTTTCTCACGTGTTGGTAGATACCGGATCATCGTTGAATGTTCTTCCCAAGAAGGCATTGATGAAGTTGGATTATGATGGAGTGGTTTTAAAGCCCAACGACCTGGTGGTTAAAGCATTTGATGGATCAAGGAGATCAGTGTTCGGAGAGGTGGATTTACCAATTAAAGTAGGTCCACAAATATTCAATACCATATTCTACGTAATGGATATACAACCTGCATACAATTGTTTGCTGGGAAGGCCTTGGATACATTCAGCAGGAGCAGTATCGCCCACTCTTCATCAAAAACTGAAATTCGTCTAGGAGGGCCAAATTGTAACAGTCAGTGGGGAAGAGGACATCTTCGTTAGTCATCTAGCTTCATTCAAGTATATGGAGATGGATGGCGAGATAGTCGAGACTCCATGTCAGGCTTTTGAGCCCCTGAAAACTGAACAAGCATCTGCATTGGCAGCTTCTTCTGAAGAACCAAAGAAGGGGGTTTATGTGGCCTCTTATAAGCAAGCTCTTGAGTTGGTAGAGTCGGGGATGCGAGAAGGCTGGGGCAGTCCAGTAGAAGTGCCATAAAAGAAAGATAGGTTTGGGGTTGACTACCATCCTGGGCAGTCATCATCTGGACCAAGTGCTAAAGGTCGTCAAGGCCCAATTACTTTCACGAGTGCGGGAGTGGTGGATTATGGAAGCATCAGTGTCGTGCAGGATGACGCAGTTGATAGTGACTGTGACTTAGATGAGTGAATCAGGCCTTCTGTTCCAAGGACTCAACTTAGCAATTGGACATCTGAAAGGCTTATCTCAGTCACCTCATTCGAAGAGTAATAATCTTTGTTTTTGTCTTTCCTGTACTCAAGCCCTATGTCTTGCCCGGGGCATAGTAGCTTTTTGTAAGGGTTCTTTTGTTCCTAACACAATTCATAATCATAAATAAAGCTGACATTTCACATTCATCCATGTTGTTCTTTGCCTTTCATTTTTGCTTTTGTTTTTCAAAAAGAAAGAAAAGTTTTAAAATGGAAATGTTTCTCATTTTCTCAAGCTTTTTCTAAAGCCTTGCATGAATCACCATTCATGCAGGTGCTCGTCACCGGATCTTATCAATGACGACCCTATTATGGCTGAGTATGACTTTGACAATCCAATTTATCAAGCCGATGAGGAGGGTGAAGAAGATTGCAAACTACTTGAAGAATTGGCGAAACTGCTTAAACAGGAGGAGAAGATGATTCATCCACATGAAGAGGCCGTCGAAGTGATAAACCAGGGTACCGAAGAAGACAAGAAAGAAGTTAAGATCGGGGCTGCATTAGAAGAATCTATCAAGACTCGTCTAATTGCTATGCTTCAAGAGTATGTTGATGTCTTCGCATGGTCTTACCAAGATATGCCTGGTTTAGACACTGACATTGTGGTATACAAGTTGCCTCTGAGAGAAGACTGCCCTCCAGTGAAGCAGAAGTTGATGCGCACACGCCCTGATATGGTAATCAAAATAAAAGAGGAAGTACAAAAGCAATTTGATGCTGGTTTCTTGGCCGTGACCAGTTACCCTCCGTGGGTTGCCAATATTGTGTCGGTCCCTAAAAAAGACGGTAAGGTCAAGATGTGTGTAGATTATAGGGATTTGAACAGGGCCAGCCCTAAAGATGATTTCCTTCTGCCTCACATAGATGTGCTTGTTGATAATACTGCTCAGTTTTCTGTGTTCTCTTTCATGGACAGGTTTTCAGGTTATAACAAGATTAAGATGTCTCCCGATGATATGGAAAAGACAACTGTCATCACGCCTTGGGGCACTTTCTGTTACAAGGTCATGCCGTTTAGTCTGAAGAATGCTGGGGCCACTTACCAACGGGCGATGGTGACGCTATTTCACGACATGATTCATCATGAAATTGAGGTTTATGTTGATGATATGATAGCAAAATCCGAAATAGAATAAGAGCACTTGGTCAATCTAGCAAAGTTGTTTAACAGACTCCGAAAGTTCAGATTGAGGTTGAATCCGAATAAGTGCACCTTCGGGGTCCGTTCCGGCAAGCTACTTGGCTTCATTGTTAGTGAGCGGGGAATTGAGGTTGATCCTACCAAAGTAAAAGCCATCCAAGAGATGCCTGAGCCAAAGACTGAAAAGCAAGTGCGTGGTTTCTTAGGGAGACTAAATTACATTGCACGGTTTATCTCTCACCTAACGGCCACATGTGAGCCCATCTTTAAGCTTCTGAGGAAAAATCAGGCAATTAAATGGAATGAAGATTGTCAGCAAGCCTTTGACCGAATCAAGGAATACTTGCTAGACCTCTAATTCGCATGCCTCCAGTACCAGGGAGACCTTTGATCATGTATCTTACTGTGCTCGAGGGATCAATGGGATGTGTGCTGGGTCAGTCGGATGAGTCTGGGCGAAAAGAGCACGCCATTTATTACCTTAGAAAAAAGTTTACCGATTGTGAGACACGCTACTCACTACTCGATAAAACTTGTTGCGCTTTGGCATGAGCTACTCGCCGAATAAGACAATATATGTTGACTCACACCACTCTCTTAATTTCTAAGATGGATCATGTGAAATACATTTTCGAGAAGCCGGCTCTGACAGGAAGGGTAGCCCGATGGCAGATGATACTAACAGAGTATGATATCCATTACACTTCACAAAAAGCAATCAAAGGAAGCGTATTGTCGGAATACTAGGCTCAACAGCCAATCGACGATTATCAACCCATGAAATTCGAGTTTTCGGATGAGGACATCATGTTCCTCAAGTTGAAAGACTGTGAAGAACCACTTCTGGAGGAGGGGCCAGACCCTGAATCCAAATGGAAGTTGATGTTTGACGGAGCTGTGAACATGAGCAGAAGTGGAGTAGGTGTTGTTATCATCTCACCAGAAGGGATCCATACACCTTTAGCTGCTCGGTTGACTTTCGAATGCACTAACAATAAGGCAGAGTATGAAGCTTGCATCATGGGGGTTGAAGAAGCAATTAACTTGCGAGCCAAGAACCTCGAGATCTTCGGAGATTCCGCCCTGGTGGTGAACCAGGTCAATGGAAAATGGTTAGTTCATCAACCTTACTTGGTTCCTTACAGGGATTATACCAGGAGGCTGTTAACTTTCTTCACCAAGGTCAAGTTGAATTATATTTCTCGAGATGAAAACCAATTCGCTGATGCCCTAGCAACTTTGTCATCTATGATTAAAGTTTGTCAAGAGAATTTCGTGCCTCGAATCATGGTCTCCCGTCTTGAAAGACCTACTTATGTCTTTGCAGTTGACAATGGTGAAGATAACAAACCTTGGTATCATGATATCAAGCAATTCTTGAAGACTCAAGAATACCCGGATGGGGCATCCAATAAAGACAAGAAGACCCTCAGAAGACTGACAGGTGGTTTCTTCTTGAATCAAGATGGTGTGCTATACAAGCGAAACATCGACATGGTTCTGCTCAAATGCGTGGATAGACATGAAGCAGACTTGTTGATGCAAGAGGTTCATGAAGGCTCCTTTGGTACTCATGCTGGAGGACATGCTATGGCCAAGAAATTGTTGAAATCGGGATATTATTGGATCACCATGGAATCCGATTACTGTAAATACTCTCGTAAATGTCACAAGTGTCAGATTTATGCCAATAAGGTCCATGTGCCTCCGAATCCATTGAGTGTCATGTCTTCACCATGGCTGTTCTCCATGTGGGGCATTGCTATGATTGGCAAGATCAAACCAACAGCTTCCAACGGTCACCGTTTCATCATGGTTGCTATAGACTACTTCACAAAGTGGGTCGAAGCGGCATCTTATGCCATTGTTACTAAACAAGTGGTAGCCTGGTTTATTAAAAGAGACATCATTTGCCGGTACGGAATTCCCAAAAGAATCATTACTTATAATGGTTCTAATCTCAACAACAAGATGATGGTTGACTTGTGTCGGGCTTTCAAAATAGAACATCACAGCTCTTCTCCATATCGCCCGAAGATGAATGGCGTCGTCGAGGCGGCCAACAAGAACATCAAGAAGATCGTGCAGAAGATGATTGTAACATACAAAGACTGGCATGAGATGCTACCATTCGCTTTACATGGGTACAAAACGTCAGTGCGTACCTCAATAGGGGCAACCTCGTTCTCACTGGTGTATGGTATGGAGGCAGTCCTACCAATTAAAGTGGAAATCCCCTCGTTGAGGTTAATGATGGACATTAAGCTAGATGAAGCTGAGTGGCTCCGATCCAGATATAATCAATTGAGCCTCATTGAAGAAAAACGTCTAGCAGCTGTATGCCATGGACAGTTGTATCAACGGCGGATGAAGCAGGCTTTTGATAAGAAGGTACGACCACAAAGGTACACACCAGGTGACCTGGTGCTGAAAAGGATTCTTCCTCCTCTTAACGATCACAGGGGAAAATGGACACCTAACTATGAAGGACCGTTCGTGGTTAAAAAGGTTTTCTCATGTGGAGCCTTGATGTTGACAACCATGGATGGAGAATACTTCCATTCCCCTGTCAATGCAGACGCAGTAAGAAAATACTTCATGTAAAAAAGGACCCGCTGGATAAAAACAGAATAAAGATCCAGGAAAAAATGGGCATCCCGGCGAGCCAAAGACAGAATAAAAGGCTTGGGAAAAATTTAGGGAAATCTTGGAAAAATGTACACACGTTGAGTTGAAAAGCCACATCGGACAGCTCAGGTAAAAAAGGGTATCTTGGTGGATTGAAAACCCGAAAGGGCGGTCCATGCAAAAGAGGGACTAGCACGAACGACTGCGATCTGCGAGATTCGTAACTCATTTACAATTGAGGTTATTCTAAAGGTTGAAGACCAGTTCAATCACCGTTCTCAAGGGGCAGAGCGAGCGGGTCGTCTTGAAGATACATGAGTCATAACCGGGTTGAAACTTGATGAGATCCACTTCTTACATTGCCAATAGGATAGTTTGTTTTCCTTTTTGGCTATTTCCTCTTTCCAGGGAATTGCTTCCCTTGTACTTCCTATTCATGGCCATTTTCCCGAATCAATAAAAAAATCAATTTCAGTCAACTTATGACTATTCGCTTCTGGTTTTTGTTTTTCATCTAACATTGATTGATTGCAAAAACGTCCAGCAAATTATGATTTATATTGTGTTGTGAACATTTGAATGCTTTCTAACTTATGCAGAAGGATAGAGACATTTAATACAACTCTGAAAGGGTGTCAAGATGCCCAGATAATGATTCATGCTATGAGACTGAGGCATACAGGTCCAAACTAACTCTCCATGTTGCAAGCACTATCGACTGTGTTTATGCAGGTACATGTACATGTTTTGCTAACAGAACTAAAAGCAGATTTCCAGGAGGAACATTTCTTTATGCCTGAACAAGAATGGGTGTTTTCCAGGGTGTCTCCAGTTATCCCCAGTGGAAGTGAAGTTGAATTTCTTCTCCAGCATTAATGGCAAGAGATGTTTTCCCTACCCAAGCAGAAGTTTTCCTTCAATACAGGGGCAATTCCCAGTAGTGCAAGGAGTGTCTTTCCTTTCCCAGTAGTTTGCTTCCTTAGCAGAGCCATACCTTTGGGTCCCGGCCAAGTCAGGAGGTCTCCACTTCCCCATCAGAGTTCGAGAAGGGTCCATCTCCGGCAGGGTCTTGGCACTCCAATCTTAAAGTCCAATTTATTTTTGGCAATGGCGGAGTTTAGAGCTAGTGCATCATCAACAGCTTTCCCCGCAGAGTTGTCTCCTCATCATCAGGATGGATCAGATCAGTGCAGTGATCATCAATTCTCCCCAGTCAAGCCACCTGGGATACTGGTAGTCTCCTTCCGGGAGATCCTTTGCATTTGCATACGCATAATCATCATTGCATTTGCATCCTCCAAAGCGTAGCATTTCCATCCTCATGGAGCATTACGCCATAAATTCAAACATGTGCATGCCAGCATGGGCCAGTTTTGAGGTGTTACATACGACCTATAACATTTTCTCAACCTTTAGTACTCCTCAAAGAAGATACTTATACCATTTGCCAGACATCTTGGTCTTTCCAAGTCAATGTTGTTTTTTCTTTATGGCTTGGTCCTTCCCAGCAGTCATATTGTCGAGTTCCATTCTGCTAATGGTCTCGTTAAGCCCTGTTTCGCCAACAGGCACCTTCCGTGGCTTGGTCCTGCCCAGCAGTCGCGTATTTTCTTTATGGCTTGGTCCTGCCCAGCAGTCATATTGTCGAGCTCCATTCTTGTAATGGTCTCATTCAGCCCTGTTTCGCCAACAGGCACCTTCCGTGGATTGGTCCTGCCCAGCAGTCGCATGTTTTCTTTGTGGATTAGTCCTTCCCAGCAGTCACATTGTCGAGTTCTGTTTCACTAACGGTCTCGTTAAGTCTTGTTCGCCAATAGGCCCTCCCTTTTCGTGGCTTGATTCACTCATCAGTCACGCCGCAGGTTATTGTTTTGTACAACGGTCCTGTTTTCCTGGGCTCTCGTTTATGTACAACGATCCCGTTCCACCTTGTTCTATTTCCGCTACCTATTCAGAGGTCAAAAAAAATATAAATAAAGGGCAGATGACATTTATACTATCCACCGGGTTCAAATTTTTAGGTTTTATTCTAGTATTCAATCACTCCATACCTGGATGCCTAAAAGCCGTCGCTATCATCCATTCAGGTCTGCAGATGATTGAATAGGGGTAGCTGTAATAACTCAAAATTTGCCCTCATATTTATTACTCTAACTGGCTTATGCTTCACATTCATCTGCATTTCCCATTAGGCCATATCATTCACAATCATGCATTGCATTGGCTTTTAAGGCATGAGATCGATGCACTCCGAAGAATAAAGTTATTCCCTTGGTTTGTGGTTGCTACTCCACTGGAGTTGGAATTAGAGCTTCATGCCCTTTCTACAGTCATAAGATAAATTCAAGGTTTTAGGTTATGTGGCTAATAACATCTGCTTGTACTCCCGCTTTCTGATTAGGGTTTATTTCCCTAATTAAGTAATAATCGATAAAGTTTACTTGCGGAATTTGTTCATAAGTGGTCTTGTCGTTCAAGGAATTCCATCATTACTTGAGACACAATTCATTGAAGATCATAATGCATGCATAGCTGATTAGGGTTTCATGGAAAAGGAATGTTGGTTAGTGGCACAAGAGATCAATTTACAGATCCTTATGATGATCAGGGTACTATGGCCCTCTTTTCAACACGTTGTCTGTAATACGAGTAAATGAGGTTTGGATTTGAAAGTTGACTGAAGGTTGAGGATTATTTGAAGACACGAGCTTGACTTGGATTGGGAGTTTAAGTTGGATTAAATGTGTTAAGATTGGTCACGCGAATTACTTGGATTTCAATAATCTTTTCTTTCATGTTAATGCTCACATTTTGTCTACTATCCAAATTAAACCCATAAACCTTGTTTTAGTCCATTATCCTTGTTAGACATAATCCAAGCCTAAACTCCACTTTGGTCCATTTGTTTAGTCTAATTTCCAAGTATCCAACTCCATTTTCAATAAGCGCCCAATTTTATTCCAATTTTATTTGTCCACTTTTATATCCAATTTACAACCACATCCAAGAGTCACAAATTCATTCAAAGTTGTGATCATAGATGGATTCGAGTTTCTAAAGGATTAAACCATATCAATACCCACTTAAATTTTTCTTCTTTAACCAATTCCATTTTTATCCAATTTCAAGATCATATTCAAATAAGTCTCTGTCCATTCATTAAAGAAGGTACCGTTTCAAGTATGGTGTTCATTATGACCAAATGGCCTTAATCCGTTCTTATTTGAGTCAAAGAAAGCTCGCAACAGGTTTTTACAAAAGCATCAATAAAATGATTGACAGAAATAAGTCATAACAGGTACTGGTTCAGAATTTTATAAAAGAAGGAGATAAGTTACAAAATTCATAAAAATTAGTAACAAAATGATAACCAAAAATCGGTTGGAAGCAGTTACAAGGATAATAGAAATTCGGTTACATGGGGGGATTTCACATAAAAAAAAAGAGGATAAAATTATGAACAAAAAAAATTCAGCAAAACTCAGAAGAAAAATCAATTGGAGGTAGTTACAAACAGAATCTCCGGTGGCTCTCGATCGATTCTCTACACCATTATTCATCATTCATCATCTACAAACCTTCATCAGAACTTGAACAACCTTCATCCAATCTTCCAATCTCAATCTCCAACTTCATTCACCCTCAACCATCTTCCAAAAACAAAACACCTTAAAAAGCCTGCAAAAACACTTCAACAAACTTCACAAAATCCTGCAAGGTTCAATACATAAAGTCAGAAGAGAGGAGATCAATAAAAAACAAAAAAAAAGCTTAAGCAAGTTGAAGTTTCAGTTACCAAAAAGCCTAATCGATTTCATAGCTAACTGCATAATAGAATTGCATAACCGTTTCACCTGAAAAATGTTCCAGAACAATCTTCTCATCATGCTCTATAAATCAGTTCCTCACCATTCTCTCAGTTCTTGCTCAATCTCTCTCAGAATTCATTATTCAACTTCATCAATTCTTTCTCAAACTTCATCAGTTCTTCCTCAATCTCCATTAGTTCTTCCTCAATCTCCATCAATTCTTCTCACAACCTCTCCAATCCATTCTTCACCATTCTTCTTCAATCCCTCCACACCATCCTTGTATTCCATTGCTTCACTACCCTTCTGAACTTCATCCTGCATAATCCCCTTTTTCGGATCATCATTGAGGATCACCATTATCATTGCACCATTTCCACTCATCGATCTGCAACATCATCAACAAATTGAATCTTCATCAATAATCCTGCAATGAGTTCGAGACACTTAACAATTCAGAACCGAATAGCATAACCAAGAACCGCAAGAAGAGGAGTTATGGAAATCCAATAGCAGTTTCAGAAGCAAAGTAGAAGAATAATTGAATCGAACCAAGAAAGAAAACTGCCGAATAATACGAGTACCTGAAATTGTGAATTCGGATTCGTCTCCAAGGTACAATCGATGAAACTCTGATAAGTATTCGAAGCCAAGCGTTTTCAAGCACCTTCTTCTTCTTCACCACATCGTTTCAACCACCGTCATCATCACAATGTTTCATTAATCTTCGTCATCGGCTTCATGACCTCAACATCAACGTCTTCGTCGCGACAATTTCGTAACAGAAGTATCATCCTTCTGATATCGGCTACACAACTTTGAATCACCCAGTACGAATTCAGACTCTCCTTAGGCTTAGTGGATTGTTGCGTGTTCATAATCGTTCAGAGTTCTTGAGTGAGATCCTGAGATCGCTGTTTCCAGGTTGGGGTTGAGAGAGGAAGCTCGATTAGGGTTAGGATAGAAGAGGAGAGGTTGGTTTAGCTTGGGGTGGTGACTGCGCAAGGTGGTGATGGAGGCGTGAAGAAGTTGAAGATGTTGAGGGATGATGGCAGAGAAGAAGAGGGAGACGACATGGAGAGGGGCGGCACGAGATAGTAAGAAGAAGAGGATTAGGGTTCATAGTGTCTCTTTAGCCCTTTTGTTTCTTCTCCTTTGTTTTATTATAATTTTAATCATAAAGAACGTAATTAATAGAGAGATTAAGAGGATTTCAAGAGAATATTGGGAGATTAAAGGGAATAAAGTGTGGTTAATTACTTAATTGAACCGTTACAATTCCAAGAGAGGAAAAGAGGATAAGATTGTGGATTCCCAGCCACACCGGTGGTGACACTTGTCACCGTCCGGTTGGCACTTTCTGCGGTTGTGTGCGTGTGTGTAGTACACAATAATAATCATATGCTTGCGTTTGTGAAACGTCTGATTAGAATACCCATTTAGAAGACTTGATCATGCGGCCATTAGTGAAGTCAAAGAGTTGACCGAATTCCATACAATACTCCCTTCTGAAGCCTGCGCAATTGGGCTTTTATTTTTTGCTTTTCGCACCCCACCGTTCAAAGCCCATTAGGATATTAACTAGAAAAAACACTAAATGCACCCCCTCCCTTTTTTCTTTGGAATCTTAATTTTTTTTGTTTTGTCATAGTTTGAATTTAATCCATAAAATAGTAAAATGCTTAATAAAATTCCACAAAAATTATAGGAGGTTCATAATTCATTTTAGAAATTTGTGACATTTTTACTTTCTGAATTGGTATTTTTCGATTTAATTTCGATTTTCCATTTAATTAGCTTTATATTGATTTCTTTTAGTTACACATAATTTTGTACATTTTACTTTTTCCACTTCCTGTAGGATTTTTAGCCCATTCGTTTTGCTATGATTATAGGACTGATAATAGGACCTAGGATATTGTTTGATAGATGTTTAGCCCATTTTATCCACTGTTTTGGTAGCTTAGTTCATGTAAAATTGTGATTAGTTCTTAGATGAATTTAAGTGACTGTTTGGCATAGTTAGGCTCTGAATTTTTAGGATAATTTTTAGCACAATATTATAGTCAGGTTAGGGACCCTAGAGAATTAATTTCATATTTTTCCCAGGACTTTTACTATTTTTAGTGCATTAATTTTTAGTCCATTTTTACATTGTAAATCCATCTAGTTTAGCTTAGGATCTTATGGTTCATTAAGGATTAGTTTAATTAGGTTTAATCTTAGGATTTTAGAATGACCTAGTATAGTTTAGCTACTAATTTTAGAATAGTGATATTAAATAAATTCTTTTAGTTTTAGGACTTACGCTTAGAATTTTCATTAAGTATATTTAGACGAGGTATAGGCTTATTTTAGTTTTATGATTTAACATGCAATTTTTGGAATTAATTTCTTCTTCCTATTTTAATGCTTTTGCCTCAATATTTGTATTTTCTACTTGTATAGGCTTCCCACTGTTTCTTAGAACCAACTTAACTTCCTTGGGAAGTAAGTTGAGTTCTAGTAGTTTTTTAGTTCCCTTTTATTCATTAGGCTTAGAAAACTCCACAAACCATTAGGACCACTTTTGAATAATAACTAAAATTAGGGTTGAGTCTTAGTCCCCTTAGTTTTTGCATTTTGCAACTTGAGTCCTTCTTTCTCTCCTCATAAAGAAAATAATAAAAATACTTAATAAAAATCGAACGTTCTTATACGCCACGAGACTTTGTTGCGGAATACTTATATGCCTCCTGTTTCGGGGCGAGGTGTAAGTACTTACCACGATGGATAGGTCTTAGTACGAGAATGTTCACAAACAAATTCAAAAACATTTCTCATAAAAGACAAAAAACAAATAATAAGCGACTATCCTGCGGGAACTTCTTTTCTCATCTCATTCATTCTGAACGCGAACTTGTGACGACTTGTCTCGCATGCAAACGGTAAACGCACTCGTACCAGATGAGCCTACAACACCTGAGCATAGACATACGCAGTTCTAGCGCATAAAAAACACAAACAAATAGTTCCCGTCTTAGTTAGGAAAACTACGTCGACTATGATCCTCATTTTCCCGATGAGGTACGTAGGCAGTGGGGTAGGGCCCGTCAGAGCACATTCTTTATTTTCCCTACATTTTACCCCTTCTGTTCTTTCCATTCCAATTCCCTTTCTCCTTTTCCATTCCCATTCCAGTTCCAGCAGTAGTTTTATTCAGCAGCACTTTATTTTCTCACCCTTTGAAGCAAACAAACAAGCATGGATCCCGTCGGGTACGGCAGACGGTCTGGGGTGCTAATACCTTCCCAGGTCATAACCGACTCCCGAACCCAGATCTTTGGTTCGCAAGGCCTTGTCCTTTCATTCTTCCTCGGGTTTGTGCAGCATTATCT
This sequence comes from Lathyrus aphaca, assembly GCA_963966055.1. NCBI lineage: Eukaryota > Viridiplantae > Streptophyta > Magnoliopsida > Fabales > Fabaceae > Lathyrus > Lathyrus aphaca. The sequence goes on along the minus strand of OZ014519.1, from coordinate 509,086,952 downwards.
TTCCCATTCATTCGGGATAAAAATGCCTGGCTGGCGACTCTACCTTTTCCGCGCCACTTTCACGTTTGTACTAGGATGAAAATCCCGGGAGCGACAAGGTGATGCTGTGGCCGTTGGAAAATGAATATATTGCTTGAATTGTATGTAAATGTATGTTAATTGAATGAGTCGAGTGCATAATTATGTTTAGAATAATGTATGCATTTTCAAGAATGTTGTGTGTCATTTTGCATATAAAGCATAATGTATGCATTCTTGTGCCGGGGGATTCTTTTTGAATCCGTTGTAGCATCGTGTGCTCGTGTGGAGTGTGAGCGATGACTACAACAAGATCATGTTCCCATGTGGGGTGTGAGAAATCGGATTGTGTGCCAATGTGGGATGTGAGCAATCCATAAACATCGTGTGCCTGTGTGGGGTGTGAGCGATGAGTGATTTATTCACATTGATTGTGTGCCCGTGTGGGGTGTGAGCAATCAGATTGTGTGCACGTGTGGGGTGTGAGAAATCCATAAACATTGTGTGCCCATGTGGGGTGTGAGAAATGGGGAACATCGTGTGCCCGAAAGGGAGTCACTTTAGGTAACAAGCGATGATTCCATTTGGTTCCTGAGTGAACCTGCTGAAATGTTGAGTCGGTACCGCATTGCATCTGCATAGAGTCGTGAGTCGGTCTCTATGAGTTGCATGTTATCATTTTAATTATGATATGCAGAAATAAACATTAATGTGCATATGTTTATTTGGAGTATTATGGAGATGATATTATGTGAGATGAAACATACTTGTTTGTATATATGCATGTTTGATATATGTATATGTATGTGATTTATACACTGTAATGTATATGTGTGATTAAACATAACTAGACATATGTTTATGCGGAATGAATAGAGTTGAGGAATAAACATAAATAATATAAGTTTATGTGAATTGGTGAATTATGCATAATTAATATGTTTGATTGGTATTGATGTACACGTTGCGATGTGTATAGGTGATAAGGAATGAATTGTGGTGAGAATATATTTTATGTGCATTTTATATGCTGAGATATATAATTGTATGCAATGTTATTACGATAATGTTTCTCACCCTTCTGTTGTTTTATGATGCTCTATGAGGCATTGCAGAGTAGGTTGCTGGATGATATTTTTGTGAAGCTCGTCTTCATCTTTTGGTCGGTCGACTCTGATATGTAGCACCGGGTCGCTAGGGTTGGCTTGATGTCTTTTTGTGAATACATTTGTATATGTATTTTGATGATAGATGTTCTATGTAAACATGGCATTATCTTGGTGATTCAAACTTGGGGATATATTTATGATAGGTATATAAGTTTGAAATTGTTATGTGGTTTCCGCTGTTATTTGAATTAAATGAATACGGGTGTAATGATGAAATCCTTGTGTGTGCAAGTTACCCCGTTTGTTGCATATCTTTATTGAGAAGGTGTTGTATGATTTCAATTTCAAGTATAATGTGGCATTGCTCTTTTATACCGTGTTTCAAATATACTATGATGAAAATTTTAATATGTGTCTAATTGATTTAATTGCTTATTTGAGGTATAAAAAGGGGGTGTTACATTAAGTGGTATCAGAGCCTAGTTCAAGTCAGTTGTGTCTGTCTTGATGTTGTTATGATTGAACTTTTGTTTAATCTTGTTGTTGTCTTTGGGAACAATCAGAATATGGCTGGTAGAAATGAAAATGCAATGGCTGCTGCTTTGGAAGCAATGGCTAGGGCGGTGCAGGGAGCGTCGAATGTGAATGCTAATGATGAGTTCAGGAAGAATCAACCGCCGCTCTTCAAAGGGAGATTCGATCCTGATGGTGCTTAGAATTGGTTGAAGGAGATTGAAAGAATATTCAGAGTCATGGACTATGCTGAAGAGAGTAAGGTGATGCTTGGTTCTCACATGCTGAAGGAAGAAGGCGATGATTGGTGGGTCGGTAAAAGTCAAGCTCTTGAGGAGGATGATGAAGAGATAACTTGGGATGTTTTCTTTACTGAGTTCTTAGGGAAGTACTACCCTGAGAGTTTGAAGGGAAATAAGGAGATGGAATTCCTTGAGCTGAAGCAAGGTAGTATGTCAGTGGTTGACTATACTGCTAAGTTTGTGGAATTGGTTCAATTTCATCCTCATTATGCTGCTACTGCTGAGTTTTCTAAGTGCATTAAGTATGAAAATGACTTGCGTCCTGAGATTAAGCAAGCTGTGGGATATTAGAGGATTAGAAGGTTTTCAGATTTGACTGAATGTTGTAGAATTTTTGAAGAAGATAACAGAGCTCGTTCTACACATTACAATAATGTGAATGAGAGGAAAGGGAAGCAACAAGCTAGAAGTGGACCTTATGTGACACCCGCTGATAAGGGAAAATTTAGGGGAAACTTTGATAGGAGATCTGGTGGAGGGAGTTCTGGTCCCGTTAAGTGTTACAAGTGTGGGGATTTAGGCCACAAGTCTTTTGAGTGTGGGAAGAATATTGTGAAATGTTCAAACTGTGGAGGTATTGGACATGCTACTACCGAGTGTAGGAGGAACGTTGTGAAGTGCTTTAATTGTGGGGAAGTTGGTCACATTAGTACTAAGTGTACTAAGCCGAAGCAAGCTCAGGCGGGCGGAAAGGTGTTTGCATTAGCAGGGAAGGATATTACTAGTGCAGACCGTTTGATTAAAGGTACATGATTTATTAATAGTACGCCTTTAGTTACTATTATTGATATGAGAGCGACTCATTCGTTCATTTCTCTTGAGTGCACTAAGCGTTTGAATTTGTTTATGTCTTCTTGGGGTGGTGAGATGGTTATTGAGACTCCTGCTTCAGGGTCGGTAACTACTTCTTTAGTGTGTGTAAGTTGTTATTTGACCATGTATGGTAAAGATTTTGTTATGGATTTAGTTTGTTTGCCGTTGGAAGGTCTGGACATGATCTTGGGTATGAATTGGTTGCAGTTTAATCGAGTTCATATAGATTGCTATCATAAGTTAGTAAAGTTTCCTTCTTTGGATGATGATGAAGAAGAGAGTTTCCTATCCACGAAAGAGTTGAAGAAACTTTTAGTGGACAAAGCTCAATTGTTTGGTTTGTTTGCATCGTTGTTAGTGGAAAGCGAAGTGGAGATAAGTAGGTTTCCAGTGGTGTGTGATTTTCTAGAAGTGTTTCCGGATGATATTAAGGATGTACCGCCGAAAAGAGAAGTTGAGTTTTTTATTGATCTAGTTCAGGGTACTGGACCGATTTCGATGGCACCGTATTGTATGTCAGCTTCAGAGTTGGTAGAATTGAAGAAGCAGTTGAATGACTTGTTAGACAAGAGGTTTGTTAGGCCAAGTGTTTCTTCTTGGGGTGCTCCGGTATTGTTGGTAAAGAAGAAGAATGGAAGTATGCGGTTATGTATTGATTATCGACAGTTGAACAAGATGACAATTAGGAACAAGTATCCGCTTCCAAGGATCGATAATTTGATGGACCAATTTGTTGGTGCACATGTTTTTAGTAATATTGATTTGAGATCAGGATATCACCAGATTCGTGTGAAAGAGGAGGATATTCAAAAGACGGCTTTTAGGACACGGTATGGTCATTACGAGTATTCAGTGATGCCATTCGGAGTTTCTAATGCGTCGGGTGTGTTTATGGAATACATAAATCGTATTTTCCATGAACAGTTGGATCGTTTTGTGGTTGTGTTCATCGATGACATTTTGATTTATTCTAAGTCTCAAGAAGAGCATGAAGAGCATTTAAGGATTGTGTTACAGATTTTGAAAGAGAAACAATTGTATGCTAAGTTGTCAAAGTGCGAGTTTTGGTTGTCGAAGGTAAGTTTTCTTGGGCATGTTATTTCTGAAGGTGGTATTAGTGTTGATCCATCCAAGATTGATGCGGTAATGCAATGGGAAGTTCCTAGATCGGTTACAGAGATTCAAAGCTTTTTAGGCTTGGCGGGTTATTATCGGAGGTTTATCGAAGGATTTTCAAAGTTGGCACTCCCGTTAACGCAGTTGACTTGTAAAGGAAAGACTTTCATTTGGGATATTCATTGTGAAAAGAGTTTTATGGAACTTAATAGAAGGTTAACAACAGCTCCGATCTTGATTTTTCCGAATCCGACAGAACCATTTGTGGTGTTTTGTGATGCTTCATTGTTTGGGTTAGGTGGTGTTTTGATGCAAGATGGGAAAGTTGTAGCTTATGCTTCAAGACAATTGAGGGTGCATGAAAAGAATCATCCTATGCATGATTTGGAACTAGCGGCCGTGGTTTTTGCTCTAAAAATTTGGAGGTATTATCTTTATGGTGCGAAGTTCGAAGTTGTTAGTGATCACAAAAGTTTGATGTATTTATTCGATCAAAAGGAATTGAACATGAGACAAAGAAGATGGTTAGAACTTTTGAAGGATTATGATTTTGGTTTGAATTACCATACGGGTAAGGCGAATGTGGTGGCTGATGCCTTGAGTCGTAAGTTGTTACATATTTCCGCATTGATGATAAGAGAATGGGAACTTTTGGAGAATTTTAGAGAATTGAGTTTGGTTTGCAAGATGACGACGAGAAGTGTGAGACTTGGTATGCTACATGTTACGAATGATTTTCTGGAAACCGTTTGTGAAAAGAAAAAGTTGGATTCAAAATTTATTGATTTGATGATGAATGAGAATGAGGATTTCAAGGTTAATAATTTTGGAGTCTTGAGATTCCGTGGTCGTATTTGTATTCCCGATGATGAGGAGTTAAAAAAGATGATATTGGAATAGGGACACCGAAGTAATTTAAGTATTCATCCGGGTGCGAATAAGATGTATCAAGATTTGAAAAAGATCTTTTTGATGGTCCGGATTGAAGAGAGATGTAGCTCATTTTGTTTATGCGTGTTTGACATGTCAGAAGTCTAAGGTGGAACATCAGAAGCCTAGTGGTTTGATGCAACCGTTGGATATTTCGGAATGTAAATGGGATAGTCTATCGATGGATGATATTTTTGTGAAGCTCGTCTTCATCGTTTGGTCGGTCGACTCTGATATGTAGCACCGGGTAGCTAGGGTTGACTTGATGCCTTTTTGTGAATAAATTTGTATATGTATTTTGATGATAGATGTTCTATGTAAACATGGCATTATCTTGGTGATTCAAACTTGTGGATATATTTATGATAAGTATATAAGTTTGAAATTGTTATGTGGTTTCCGCTGTTATTTGAATTAAATGAATACGGGTGTAAGGATGAAATCCTTGTGTGTGCAAGTTACCTCGTTTGTTGCATATCTTTATTCAGTAGGTGTTGTATGATTTCAATTTCAAGTATAATGTGACATTGCTCTTTTATACCGTGTTTCAAATATACTCTGATGAAAATTTTAATATGTGTCTAATTTATTTAATTGCTTATTTGGGGTATAGAAATGGGGTGTTATATAGTGCATAATTTTTATCAAATTGCTATCCAAAAGTGATAACAACAATTTTACAAACACTTGGTGTGCACACACTAAGCCAAAATAGAATTTTTCAAGCATACAACTTCAATTTATGCAGAAAATATAACAAATAAAAAGGATGAAGAACACACAAGATTTTTTTAGGAAGTTCCTCCACCATCCTCGCTAGGAGTACTCTGCCCCCAATTCACAAACCGAATTGGGATCTTTTATTAATATTGCAATGTTAATACAAGAAGAAAATTGGAACAACAAACCAATCTGAATTGCGATTATTGCTATAACTCTTCTTGCCTCTTGATTCGAGATGAACCAAGTCCTTCACGCACGTCGAACAAACCTCTGATTAATTGCTCCCTACTTGCAAGAATATACAATTGTCCAAAATTTTAGCACGACCACTTTGCTTCGATGATTGTGAACCCACAACGATTTTTGCAATCCTCCGGTTACCATGATATAAATGAACGATCACCTTGATCTTCTATCCTCCTCACTCGGCTGAATCTACGAATAAGTGATGCATGCAAAATCCCCAAATCTCTAAGATCTTGGAGGACAAAACCCTCTAGGTTTTACCAAGAAAAATCCACAAACCTCTCAACCCAAACTGGAATCTCGATCTCACGATTGAAAGTTATCACCTTGATTTGCACCTTGATCAACAAAAATTATTGTGTGTAATTGTTGATGAATGCAAAGAAGGAGAACATGAAGAGAGCACTTGTGTATCTATTTCACTTTTCTTGTTCTTTCTCAAAAAAACATGTATCAGCTATTTATATGGGTTAGAAATAATAAGGATAAAATTTAAGTATAAGTAAGAGAGAGAAACAAAAGGGCGCATAAAACAGTAATGAGTCGACCTCCCTGATCAAATGAGTCAGCCTGTTTTAATTCCAGGAATGTGTCGACCTGTGTCATGCTTTGAGTTGACCTGTTTCATGCTTTGAGTCAACCAAAAAAACCTCCCTTTGTTAGTCTATTGGGACCCGAGAGTTCTGAAGGAGAATCACTTCAAATGAGTCGACCTATTGCAATCAATGAGTCGACTCAAAACTAACTAACATGATGAGTCGACTTGTTTGGAAGTTTGAGTCGACCTGTTTGGAAGTTTGAGTCGACTCATGCAGTCAAAATACTCAAAAAACATTTCTTTATGAGATATCCTTTTCCTTGTATTCCCAAACACCATTTCAAAAGACCGATTTTTTTGACATCATTCAAAATATCCTTTATGTCACACAAACTCCCCCTTTTTGATGATGGTAAAAACTAACTAAAATGTCAAGATCATCTTAGAAAATACCATGTCCCCCCTGAATATGTGTCGTCAACATGATACGACTTACAACTTTAACACATCTCCCCCTTTGAAAACATCAATAAGAGAGAAAGAATATTAAACAAGACCCATATAGCGAGAAATAGTATGATGAGAAGAAACATTGCAATAATAGTCAAACATCAACAAACACATAATAAGCGATGAATGAAAAAGAAAAATGATAAATAACCAAGAGAAGATAATGAAACATACTAAAATTAGTAAATATTATCCATAACAAGATAAAATAAAAAGAAAGCCAACATAATAAAACATTAAGGATTGTCGTATAGAAAATACAAAACCAAAGAGAATGCAAATGAAAATGAGATGTTACGTAACATGCTCTCATGGTCTTAGGCCCCTTTGTGACGGATAACGATGTTGGTAGACAGTTGGCGAATGTTCTTCCTCATTTTGAGAAGTATAGTGGATGAAATTTCGGTTGAGAGTGTTGAAGGAATTTGCAAGAGCCACATTTTTACCATTAATCTCATTAATTCGAGCCAAGGATTTTGATGCATAAGATTCAAAATTGGTATTTTGAGTTTGAAAGATGGCCTGCAACTTGGTATAGCAGGTATCTTGAACCGACATATACTTAGAAAAGGCCTCGTCTTGCTCATTAAGTCTCTGTTCCAATTCATTGTACCGCTTGGATTGAGTTTCATAGTAGCTTTGTTGTTGCAATTGCATATTTTGAAGCATAGACATGATTCCGGAGGTATTGTCTTGCGGTGGAGGAGGTGGTGGAGATGGAGGAGAAAATGATGTTGCATTTTGAGTCCACCCAGTGTACTGTCATTCACCCCAAACTTGATTCTCATATTGGGCAGAATCGTCAGAATGAGCATGATACCAGTCTTTGTTGTCTACTTGTACTTCATCAGTGTTCATTGAATCATCATTTTGATCCACATTTTTATTTTGTTCACCTTCAACCTTAATTTCATCTTCATGATCATTTCCATACCCAACCCAAACAATGTACCTATAACGCTTCTCTTTAGGATCCCACATATGACCTATCAAGCTAAGCGTCTTTTGTTGGAAAATGTTGTTTTCAGAAATAGGAACCAACGGAATGCCTTGAACTGCAATTTGAGCCTTGTTGATGATTGCTTGAATGATGGAAGGATAAGTAAGAGCAACGCCTTTCTTTTCCTTAAGGGTAAAAAAGCGACTCGCAAAATAGTGTGGCCAATTTACTTTCACCTTATTCCGGAGGATGTATATGAGATGAACTTCAGAAATGTCAATGTGAGAGAACCCACCTTTCTTAGGATGAAGATTGTGTGAAAAAATCCAATGAAGAATTCGTTCGGTGGGATTGACCTTTCCAGTGGTAGTGGATGAAGGAAACAACTTAGTATTAACAACAACATCAATGAAAGGCTATTTTAGCATCCCATTCAACTCTCTACGGAATTCATAGTTGTCAACATGATTAGAATTAGTCATCAATATGCTAGAAGCAGTAGGATCAATTTTGAATAGGTCTTTCCAAACTTGTGCATTTACCGCATACATCTTGTCACCCATTCGAAAGTTAAACTCAAAACCCCTGAATTTTCCAACTAAGCCAGCATAAAACATCCGAATCATATCCTCATTATATTCAATTTGACAAGATAAGAAAGGATTGATTTTGGTAGTGATGATTGATAAGAAGAGCCCTTCAAAGTTCTTTTTCCAGTAGTCTTTATTTCCATTGATGAAGACTTGGAGAGGATGAAGAAATTTTGGGGTTTTAAGGTTCTTGAGATAATGAAGAGTTCTTGAGAGAATGTGGAGAAATATATGATGAAGATGAAAGAAATATGTGATGAAGATAAATTTATGCAAAGAAAATGATTAATTCACATAAAATCAATTAAAACACATTAAATTTTCTGGTCAAAGTACGTGTGAGTCGACCTAGGGAAAATGAAATGCAGTAAAACGCGTATTTCAACACGCATAGGGCAACACAACAGTCAATGAGTCGACTCAATCACTTTAATGAGTCGATGCATTTTGAAATTTGAATTGAGTCAACTCACCAGTTTGAAGAGGTCTGCGCAAAAGGATCCATGAGTCGACGCGTTGGTCGGCCTGTTGGAACCCGAGCGTTCAAGCAAATATTACACCCCAAGAATTTAACTCAAAAACCTCATAATATCATACTACAATGCATTCTAATGACATACACATTAATATTTCAACATATTGAACAATATAAGAGATAAATAACAACAAAAACAATAACATACTCACAATTAATTCCTTTATATCAAAGATGACATACAAATATACATAGATCAACCATGTTAATTGAGTAAAAAGAATGATATTACCTCTCACTTGTGAAAATGTAAGACAAATAACCAAATAGAAATACTTCAAGAAGACTAGTTATTAGTGAAACAATATATTAACTCAAGTAATAATATATATGATGAATTATTTTCAAGATAAAGACCGATATGAAATATCGAGAAAACCAAGTTCCTTACAAATATGAAAGAAATCATCCGTGGCAAGTGGTTTTTTAAAAATATCGACAAGTTTATTTGAACTTTCAACGTGCTAAAATACCACGTCTCCTCTCTCTACATAATCTCTAAGGAAATGATGACGAATTTCAATATGCTTATTGTGTGAATGTAAGATTGGGTTTTTGGTAAGATTTATTGCGTTAGTGTTGTCACATAAGATTGGAATTTTTTTGAGATCTATGTTGAAGTCGAGCAATTGTTGTTTTAGCCATAAAATTTGGGCACAACAATTTTCGGTCGCAACATATTTCGCCTCCGTAGTTGAAAAGGAAACTGAAACTTGCTTTTTGATATTCCAATTTACAAGATAGTTAGAAAAGAAGTGACAAGTACCACTAGTGCTTTTCCTATCAACTTTGCAACCAGCAAAGCCGGAATCAGAAAAACCTACCAAAGAACAATCACTACCCTTAGGATACCAAAGTCCAAACTTAGAAGTACCACAAAGGTATCTAAGAATGAGTTTAGCGGATTTCAAATGTGATTCCTTAGGGAAAGATTGCAATCTAGTGCACATGCAAACACTAAACATTATATCCGGACGAGATGCGGTAAGATAAAGAAGAGAGCCGATCATACCTCTATACCTTTTTACGTCCACATCCTTACCATTTTCATCACGATCTAAACTTACTACCATTGACATGGGTGTATCAATAGGTTTTGAATTTGTCATATCAAACATCTTGAGAAGCTCATTACAATACTTTGCTTGACTTATGAAGGTTCCTTCTTAAATTTGTCTAATTTGAAGTCCAAGAAAGTAATTAAGCTCCCCCATCATACTCATCTCAAATTCACCTTGCATAGAACTTGAGAACTCCTTAACCAATTTCATGTTAGTAGACCCAAAGATAATATCATTTACGTACACTTGAACTAAGATTGAGTGATTTCCTTCTCGTTTAATAAAAAGCGTAGTATCAACCTTTCCTCTTGAAAAACCTTGATTTAACAAAAAATTACTTAGACGCTCATACAAGGCTCTAGGAGCTTATTTGAGACCATACAATGCACGTTTTAGCTTGTAAACATAGTTATGCTTTTCATGGTTTTTAAAATGGGGAGATTGACAAACATACACTTCTTCATTTATGTATCCATTTAGGAAAGAACCCTTTACATCCATTTGATATAACTTAAAATTCTATGAGCATGCAAATGTAAGCAAAAGGCGTATAACCTCAAGTCAGGCAACGAGAGCATAAGTTTCCTCATAATTTATGCCTTCCTCTTGGTTATATCCTTGAGCAACAATACGGGCCTTGTTGCGAGTAATAATACCATTTTTGTCCATCTTGTTTCTAAACATCCATTTTGTGCCAATTACTCGATGACCTCGCGGAGGTGGAACAAGGTCCCAAACCTCATTTATTTTGAACTCATTAAGTTCCTCTTGCATAGCCAAAAACCAATTTTCATCGAGTAAATCATCTTTGGAGTTCTTAGGCTCAATTTGAGAGACGAAAGCATAATAAAAACAAAAATTACTCATCCTTGATCGAGTGGTGACTCCCTTTGAGATATCTCCAAGAATATTGTCGATGGGGTGATCTTTAGAAGTTTTCCACTCCAAAGGTAGATCATTTTGAATTGATTCATGATCTTCATCTTTGAGTTCAGATCCTTTATCCGGCTCCTTCTCATCTGTATCCGGATTGGGTTCAAAACGAGACTCTTCTTAATCTTTAACAATCTCTTCAGAAGAAGAACCTGCACCAATAACACAACTACCTTTTCCGACAACTTTCAGAAAAAATTCATCAAATGAGACATGCACAGATTCATCAATAATAAGTAATCTCGCCTTGTATATCATATAAGCTTTACTTGAATTAGAATATCCAAGAAAGATACCTTCATCCGCTTTTCAGTAAAATTTGCCAAGATTTTCTTTACCATTATTTAACACAAAACATCTACACCCAAAGACATAGGGATGAGATACATTTGGCTTCCTACCTTTTAAAAGTTCATAGGGTGTTTTATTTAGAATAGTTCGAATAATTACCCTATTCAACACATAACATGCAATACTTATAGAATCGTCCCAAAAGTATTTAGGAAGACCACTATCATTGATCATAGTTCTTCCTAACTCCTCTAACACACGATTTTTATGTTCCACAACGCCATTTTGTTGTGGAGTTCTAAGAGTGGAAAAATTATGTTCAATTCCATGTTTTTCACAAAACTCTTCAAAAAGATGATTTTCAAATTCACCTCCATGGTCACTTCGAATTGTTATAATGTTAGTGTTAAGTTTGTTTTGAGATAGCTTGGCAAATGTTTCAAATGCCGAGAAGGTGTCACTTTTACTTGCTAAGAAAATTGTCCAACAAAATCGTGAGTAGTCATCCACTATAACAAAACAATAATAATTTCCTCCTAGACTTTTGATTCTAGATGGACCAAATAGATCCATATGTAAACTTTCAAGAGGTCTAGTGGTTGAAACTATGTTTTTGGGTTTAAAAGATACCTTTGTTTGCTTTCCCATTTGGAAAGCATCACAAAGATGATCTTTAGTAAATTTTATTTTAGGTAAACCAACTACCAAGTCTTTGGAAACAATTTTGTTGAGCAAGTCAAAGTTAATGTAGTGTCTACGCCAAAGCCAAAAGTCATCACTATTAGAGACTAGACACTTAGGATTATTAATGGACACCACATTCAAGTCAAGCATGTATACATTATTCACCCTTAAGCCCTTAAACACACCATTCTTTTTATCATCATGTTCAATTATGCAACCTTCTTTTGAAAATGAGATTTTGTATCCCTTGTCACATAATTGACTAATGCTAATAAGATTATGTTTAAGGCCTTCAACTAAAAGGAAATTAGAGATAGATGTAGAAGAGGGAGATGTCGCCCGTCATATATCTTGAGCATCCACTATCGAGAAACCATCTTTTATCTGTAGCCTCAAGAAACTCCACCTACATGATTAAACAAGAGAGAGAGGTACCCAATTTTCATTGGGTCCTTGTGTGTGAGTGAAACTTTGGTTACATTTGGGCAACCATTGGAAAATGCGTTTAGGAATTAAAACTCTCCTAAATCCACATTTAGAAATAGTGTGACCCCTCTTTCAACAATAAAGACAATTCAAGGTTGATTTAGATTCCCATTTTCTATTTTGATCTTTCACCCCATAGGAATATTTTTTATAAGGATTATTCATAGAGTTTCTAAAATTTTAAAGATCAATAGAATAGGTCATTTTTGGTTGTGACATCTTGTCTAGCTTGGCTTGAAAACTTTTGAATTCTCTTTGCCAAATACAACAAGTTTCACAACTATGAAAATTAAACCATCTTGTTTGTCTTCTTTTATTGGTTCCACCATAGACCGCTTAAGAGTTTCCAATGTCTTTTGAGAATTAGAAACCTTTTTCTCCAAATGCTTAAAAATAAGCTTATCGGAGGCTAATCGCTTAAAGGCGTCTTTAACTTCATGGGGGAGAACCTTAAAAATACTAAGTAATTCAGGATAAGACAATTTTTCAACATTATCATATTTAGAATGACATACTTGCTTTTTGCCCTTGTTGTGAGCCATAAGACAAAGATTTACTTTCTCTTCCTCATCACTTGAGCTCGCATTGCTAGAAGATTCACTATCGCTTTCCCATGCGATATATGCCCTTCTTGTTTTGTTGCCTTTCTTTTGATATTTGTCTTTACTTTTGTCTTTCTTTAATATTGGAAATTCCGATTTGTAATGACCGGGTTTTCCGCAATTATAACACGGTCCTTTCAACTTAGTACTTTTGATTGGTTTTTACTTAGAGGAGTTTGATTGCCTTCTATAGTTGACAAGACGTTTGTCCGAATGAGAAATTTCATTCTTTTTAAGATACATATTGTATCTTCTTACAAACAGCCCCATATCCTCATTAGATTCATCATTTTTGTCACTAGACTCACTCTCACATTCGTTGTTGGTGGATGATTTGGAAGTAGAAGCCTTCAAGGCAATAGAATTCTTCTTCTTGTTGTCTTTAGATTTTTCATTCTTTTCTTTCTTTTCATTTTCTTCATGCTCATGTAGATTCAAAAGCTCTTTCTCATTCTCTTGTATCTTCCCAATTAACTTGGTCAAATCCAAAGTTCTTACATCATTGGCTTCCTTGATTGTTGTGACTTTTGGTAACCATTCCCCAGTAAAACATCTTAGAATTTTGTTAGTATCTACATTGTTGGGAATGGTTTTGTCAAGAGAATTTAAGAGATTTAATAAGTGAGAAAATCTCTTTCCCAATTCACCAATGGTTTCCCCTTGGTGCATGTGAAATCGATCAAACTCTTATTGTAATGTGTTAATTCTAGCTAGACTCACGTCATTAGTTCCCTCATGGGCTATCTATAATGCTTCTCACATAGCTTTCGATGTAGTATGATGTGAAACTCTAAAATATTCATCCGCTCCCAAGGAAGCAATAATCATATTTCGAGCTTTCCAATCATAATTATAGTTCTTTTCATCTTTTTCATCTCATTGTGCTTCTGGTTTAGGTATTTCAAGGTTATTCTCTCCGGTCATGGTTATTTGAATAGGGCCGTCTTGAATAACCTTCCATATTTTTCTATCAACAGAGTTGATATGAATACACATACAATCCTTCCAGTGACTATAGTTTTCTCCGGTGAAAACATGTGCTCTATTATATGCCCACGTTGGATTGTTACCAATTTTCTAAAAAGTTATATGTGAAGCACTAGATGAATCAGTGCTCGTGATACCACTTGTTAGACGATGGTGCAGATCTAGAAGAGGGGTTGAATAGATCCCTTTTTAAAATTTAACTTTTCAAAAATTATTTGAAAAATATCTTGCGGAAGTTCCCTGGAAAACAAGTCTAAAATCAAAATTAAGTCATCGGTGATCGGATATGCGTTTGATACCAAATGGGATATAATAGATGATTAGAAGAATTAAAACAATGCAAATTCACTTAAATTCAGCACACTTGAATAACCACCGTCAACAATGAATTATGGAAGAAAAATAAGCACAAATACTTAGAAGTTGTATGTTTTGAACTTGTCAAACACTTGGTGTATACCCACACAAAGTATAATTTTAACAATTAGTGTAGTGCAGGATTTTTATCAAATTGCTATCCAAAAGTGATAGAAACAATTTTACAAACACTTGGTATGCACACACTAAGCCAAAACAGAATTTTTTAAACACACAACTTCAATTTATACAGAAAATATAAAAAATAAAAAGGACGAAGAACACACGAGATTTGTTTAGGCAGTTCCTCTACCGTCCTCGCTAGGAGTACTCTGCCCCAATTCACTAACCAAATTGGGATCTTTTGTTAATATTGCAATGTTAATAAAAGAAGAAAATTGGAACAACAAACCAATCCGAATTACGATTGTTGCAATAACTCTTCTTGCCCCTTGATTCGAGATGAACCAAGTCCTTCACGTGCGTCGAATATACCTTCGATTAATTGCTCCCTTCTTACAAGAATATACAATTCTCCAAACTTTGAGCATGGCCGATTTGCTTTGATGCTTGTGAACCCACAACGATCTTCGTAATCCTCCGGTTACCGTAATATGAATGAATGATCACCTTGATCTTCAATCCTCCTCACTCAGTTGAATCTACGAATGAACGATGCGTGCAAAACCCCCCAAATCTCTAAGATCTTGGAGAATAAAGCCCTCTAGGTTTTTCCAAGAAAAACCCACAAACCTCTCAACCCAAACAAAAATCTTGATCTCACGTTTGAACGTTATCACCTTGATTTGCACTTTGATCAACAAAAATTATTGTGTTTAATTGTTGATGAATGCAAAGAGGGAGAAGATGAAGAGAGCACGTGTGTATCTATTTCACTTTTCTTGTTCTTTCTAAAAAAACATGTATCATCTATTTATATGGGTTAGAAATAATAAGGATAAAATTTAAGTACAAGTAAGAGAGAGAGAGAGAGAGAGAGAGAGAGAAAGAGAAACAAAAGGGCGCATAAAACAGTAATGAGTTGACCTCCCTGATCAAATGAGTCGACTTGTTTTAATTCCAGGAATGCGTCGACCTATGTCATGCTTTGAGTCGACCTAGTCATGCTTTGAGTCGACCAAAAAAACCTCCCTTTGTCAGCCTGTTGGAACCCGAGAGTTTTGAAGGAGAATTCACTTCAAATGAGTCGACCTTTTGCAATCAATGAGTCGACTGAAAACTAACTAATAGGATGAGTCGACCTGTTTGGAAGTTTGAGTCGACTCATGCAGTCAAAATACTAAAAAAAACGTTTCTTTATGAGATCATCCTTTTTCCTTGTATTCCCAAATACCATTTCAAAACATCGAGTATTTGACATCATTCAAAATATCCTTTATGTCACACAATCTTTTACTTTTTTTTTACTTCCAAGCACTAAAACTACATACGTCAAGAAAAATCGCAAATCGGAAAAAGAACGCAAAGAATTTTGTAAACACCTAATTTACCCCTTCTTAGGTGCATTTCTAAATTACAATAAGGATTGGTTCTATTTGAGACACAAACGCCATGTTTAGACATGCATCCTTGAGATTTAATGTTGTTGCTACACCTTGGCTAATGTCACCAATAACTTTATCGATAAGATGATCTCTATGAGTTCTCCATTCCTTTGGTAGATCGTTGACATTGGAATCTTGTTGAATCGGTCTATCTTGATGTTCTTCAATGATATCTTTAGAAGTATCTTCATTGGGAATTTCTACAAAATCATCATCATCACAAAAAACAATATCCTCTTTTGAGGGGTTAGATTCATCAAACTTGACATGCATAGACTCTTCTATAGTTAAAGTTCTTTTATTATAAATTCTAAAAGCCTTACTAGAGAGAGAGTAGCCGATAAAAATACCTTTATCGAATTTCTTGTCAAACATACCAAGGTTATCTTTGTCATTATTTATGACAAAGAATTTGAACCCAAAAATATGAAAGAAAGAAATGTTTGGTTTCCTTCCTTTGAAAAGTTCATACGGGGTTTTCTTGAGAATAGGCCGGATGTAAACACGGTTACTTACAAATCATGTCGTGCTCACCGCATCCGCCCAAAATTATTTAGGAAGATTTGAATCGCCTAGTATTATTCTTGCAAGTTCCACCAAAGACCTATTCTTCCTTTCTACGACACCATTTTGTTATGGAGTTCTTGGTGCGGAGAAATTGTATGAGATTCCATGTTTTTTACAAAATTCTTCAAATAAGGCGTTTTGGAATTCTCCACCGTAGTCGCTTCTAATGGTGGCAATTGTAAGAGATTTTTCATTTTTGTATTTGCTTTGCATACTTTTTGAATGCCTTGAAAGCTTCACTTTTCTGCATTAAGAAGAAAGTCCAAGTGTATCTAGAAAAATCATCTACAATTACTAATGCATAAAATTTACCTCCGAAGTTTTTTGTTCTCGATGGACCAAAGAGATCCATGTGCAACAAATGTAGTGGCCTAGTTGTGGACACTACATTCTTCGATGTGAAAGTTGACTTAGTTTGCTTTACTTTTTGGCAAGTGCCACACAACCTATCTTTGATGAATTTGATCTTCGGCAATCCAATGACTAAGTCATTTTTGATCAATTTATTCAAGTGCTCCATATGGATGTGAGCAAACCACTTATGCCATAACCATGATTCATTATTTCTTTCCAAGAGACACCTAACATTCAAAGATAAGTTATCAAAGGAAATCATAAATATGTTATTAACTCTTTTACCTTTTAGCATAACTTCATGAGTAACTTTGTTTTCTATCAAGCATTCATTTTTAGTGAAGTTGATTTTGAAACCTCGGTCACACAATTGGCTAATGCTAAGGAGACTATGATTTAGACCTTCTAAATATAGGACATCTTCTATAGTTGTTGAAGGAGGTGAACCAACGATGTCTACACCATGGATTCTTCCTTTGTTGTTGTCACCATAAGTAACAAATCCTTTGGCCTTAAGCGTTAGATGTGAAAAGTTGCTTAAGTCACCCGTCATGTGCCTCGAACATCCACTATCAAGATACCATTGATTTGAAGAGGTCTTCAAGTATACCTACAAAAAAAATTTAAGTTTTATTAGGTACCCAAATTGCCTTGGGTCCTTCAAAGTTAGTCCCTTTCTTAACCCATACATAATGGCCTGGAGTAGCACTAAAATTTCTAACATAACATGCATTTGGAGTATGACCTTTTATACCACAATAGAAACAAGTCGGCTCAAAGTTACTTTTATATCTAGGGGGATAATATTTCTTCTTATTATAAGACTTTTTCTTATTATTTCTTTTCTTTTTAGCATATTGATGACCTACTTTATGCTTGTCACTTTTTTCTTTAGGAATTTGTTTTTTAGCTTTTACAAAGATGGTCTTGTTTAAAGTTGGTTTAGAAAATTTTGAGTAACCAAGACCACTTTTATCATTTGAATATCTTTGATTACTTAGAACACATTCCAATCCAATTTGTCCTTTCTCATATCTTTCTAGGACTCCTTTTAATTGGACTATTTGAAAAGAAAGTGACTCACATTTAGTGCATGCAAAATTCTTAATTAATTCTTCTTTTTCATCTTTAAAATTATTTTCTATTTTCTCAATATTTTCTTCTAAACTTGATATTTGTTTCTTTTGAGATGAAATAGTTTTATATATAATTTTGCATTCACTTAAAAGTTCATCAATTGTTCCTTGAGCATCATTATCAAAATTTGATAAATCACTACTAACCTCATTGTCTTCATCGTCGGGAGTCGGTTACGACCTGGGAAGGTATTAGCACCCCCAGATCGTCTGCCGTACCCGACGGGATCCACGCCTGCAAAGAAAATGTTTCAAAGGGTGAAGAAATGAAAGTTGCTGCCAAAAGAGAGACTGAAACTGGATAAGAAAAGAAATGGGGAAAATGTAGGAAAAATAAATATTATGTTCGAACGGGCCCTACCCCGCTGCCTACGTACCTCATCTGGACATAAGGCTCAGAGTCACTGTAGTTTCCCTAACTAGGGGTGGAAGGATTTCTTGTGTCTTAAGGCTTGAACTGCTTATGCCAATGCTCAAGTGTTGCAGGCTCGTCTGACACAAGTGGATTACCGTCTTGCAAAGTGAAAAGTAGGAGCAAGTTCGCACGTAATGAGTGAAGGTGATGAGAAAAGAAGTCCCAAAGGAGAGACGCTTATTGTTTGTTCAAGTCATTTTTTTTAGTTTTTTTTACGAGTGTGGCACAAGGAAGTGGAAGCAAATCCTTTTCTAAGGAATGTGTTATTATTACCACACTCCTAGATAGAGTGAGTAATAAGTTCACCAAGAATGAAGAAGACCCTCAAACTTGTTTCCATAGATTAGGGTTTGAATTCACTAACTTGTTTTGGAATTATTAAGTGTTTTGTGAATTAAAAGAAGAAATGTTTTTATGGGTTTCTTTGTGAAAATAGTCTCATGATCGAAGTTGTACATCATAGATAAACTTATACCACCACCAAGATGGGGTGAATACAAGTATCCATGGAATAAGGCCATACACAAGAGACTACTTCAACCTTTATTAAAGTGTATTTTAGGTTTTTGTATGAAGATGAGAAGAGAAGAACCAAAAAGGATCTTAAAGGTAAAACATATAAGGGGAGACTAATCAAGAACTAATGTTATCATGCAAAGGATGATCCTAGAATAGTGAGGTTTCAACTATCCTAAAGAAAAGAAGAAAAGAAGAAGAAAGAAGATAGGAAATCAACTTATTTCTCATAAATGAGAAGAGAAAGGAGTTGGAAATATGGAAATCTCATCCACACCTCTCACTTGCCAAAGCCCTTGAAACTGTTAGAAGTAATCACAAATGATAAGATAAGTTCAAACAAAAGTGATACATTGTCGCTCCCCTGAAAAGACACTAGGTCAAACAAGGTACAGACGCGATGGGTCGGTGAAAAGATAAATGAAATGAAGATGAATAGAGTCGCCAGCTAGGCATTTTTATCCCGAAGGAAAGGTAATGCTGTATAAACCTAAAAAAAGATGGATAAGACGGTTGCGAACCAGAGAAACTGAGAAAGGGGGTTGGTTACAACCTGGGAAGGTATTAGCACCCAGATTTTCCGTCGTACTCGACGGGATCCACGCTTGAAAGTTTGTGTTTAAAGGGGTAGTATATATGTGCGATCTGTGTGCAAAAGCGAGTGCTCAGAAACTGAGGCTTAAAAGAGAATGCTGAAAGAGGGGGAAGACACATAGACTTTTGTTCGATAACTGTTAAGTTATTCCTACGTATCCTCTCGTGCAATGAGGAAGTCAGAATACCGTAGTTCGACTCAAAGAGACTGAAAAAAGAATTGACTGTGAACTGCTTGCTTGTCTATGCTCAAGTGTATGACTCGTCTGGCTCGAGTGCTAACTGTCTTGCATTATACGGAAGAAGCAAGTTCTCGTTTATGAATGAGTGTGATGAGAAAAGAATCCCGTAGGAGACGATTATTGTTTGTTTTTTGTTTGTTTTCAGTTTTGTTTTTGTTTTTGGTGTTTTGCATAAGTTAATGAGCTTAAGCATAAATCAAGGGCTTGTAAACTCATTATATCCTCCCTTGATTAGGGATAATGAGCCTACTTAACTATGAGATAAACATCTCAACTTAATTGCCATGATAATGTAGGATTAAGATCATTAACCTATTTGTGATTATTTAGATGTTTTTGGGTTTTGTTTAGTGTTAAGTAATGAGTTTAATCTCTAATCACAGATTAGTGAACTCATTACACCATCCTAATAGAAGGATAATAGATGAGAACACTTAAGCGGAGGAAGATACCTCAACTTAATCCATGGTTAGGGGTTAAATTCATTATATAACAAGGCCTTTATTAATTGTATTTTAATTAAAGGATGAGATTAAGAAATGGATTTTATGGTTTGTAAGACAACTTGAGGGGGACTTGTCCATTAAACACTAGGGTTAGTCCTTCTTAACCATAAGGAAGAATTAGAACCCTAATGTAAGGCCCAAGTTACAAGATAAAGTCTTAGTGATTATTAATGTGTTTTGATTAAGAGATTTAAACAAATTAAAATGTTTAACACTTAGGATTAAAGTTATACACTCCATCCTAAGAGAAGGATGCATGCATAACCCTAATTCCAAAGTCCTAAAACTTTAAGAGTTTAGTCTCTGATTATTGAGATGAGAAGAGAGACTCAAGGAGACTCAAAGGTAAAAAGTCTAAGGGGGACTAAACACAACCCTAAGATTATCATGCTTGGATGTTCCAATGGTTTGTAAGGCTTGAGAAAGATATTCAAGGAAGCCACCAATGGAAGAAGCAAATGAAAGGAGGAGGAAGCAAGAGAATAAGTTACTTACTTCATTGAAGAAGATAAGTAACTTAAAGAAAGAAAGTGAGAGAGATGGAACATAAGTGAATCAAATTCACTTCAAAGACAAGTTAGAATTCAAATGAAAGAGATAAGAAGGAGTGAGAGGTGAAGACAAATCCACCTCCCAAAATAACTTACCAAATTTGAAAGTGTTAGCATGAATGCATAAAGTGTAAAGCATGAAGAAATGAATTGAAATGAGATGCAATAATCATAGTCAGAAGTGTTTATGCAATGTAAATTTCATGTAAGATGATGCAAAGGCATACAAAATGCATATGTGTGATAATACAAAGATGAGATGCAAAGGAAGCATGCTTTGAAGTGTGAAAACACATGAAAGTTTATGAAATGAAATGAATGTTAATCATGGCAAATGAATGAAGAAATGATCAAGCAAGGTTCTAACATTTCCTAAAATGTCTAATATGACATATGAATGCATGAAATGTCATGGAAAGTTCATGTAATGATGCATATGCAAGGTGAATGCAAATGAACATGAGAAATTAGGGTTACATGGACATGTGAGATGCAAATGGATAAAACAGAAGCAAATGACATGATAAAAATTTGCAATCAAGCTCAAACAAACCCTAATCCCATATTAGGTCACACCCAAAAGGAGAAGGTCAGAAGCCTATCCTATCAAAAGTTATGATTTTCCTAAGTTTTCTAGGGTTTTTGGGTGGTTCAAAGGGAAAAATGCAAATAAAATTGAAAATGCAAAATAAATTCATGAGGAAAAATACCTATAAACCAAATGCAATATGTAACACAATGCAAAAATAATCAACTTCAAACTCTTCTTTGTTAGGAAGGAATGATTTTTCAAAGTTAGGGTTTAAAAATATAATTTTTATAACCCTTAATTCAAAGAAAATTGGCAAACTATGATCAAACCTAAAAAGAAATTTGTGTGAAGAGTTTGAAAATGTTTCTAAATGCATTGGGATGATTCATGATTTTTTTGGTGATTTTTAGAAACCTAAATGTATTTTTAATTAATTAAAATACTTTAATTAATTAAAAATAACATTTAAATATTTTAAAAATACTTTTTAAATGCAAAAAATAAAATAAAACTTATTTTTGGATTGAGAAAAATATTTAAAGTCAGAATGCAAAAGAAAATATTTTTGTGATGATTTTTGGTATTTTTAATAATTATGTGAAATAAAATGCAAGAAAAAATAAAATAAAAACAAAAGTATGCAAGATGAAAGGTTGTGATTGGAAGTTGAGGGATCCAGTGGTCAGGATGGAAAGTCCACGTGACTTGTGGTAATCTGATCCTAGGGCCATGATTTAAACTTATTAATTAAATGAGATCCAATGGTCTCGTTTTAATCTGACTTAAATTAAATAATTAATTAGGTGTAGGGTTTTAATGATCAATCATGGCCATCCAAAACGCGCGACAAACACACATCCAAGGGTCTACATTTAAACTCAGCTAATTAAATGAGATTAGCCCTAATCACTTTCAGATGGCCGGAACAGTGTTTCGGTCGTCTTCTTCGGCAAGGTCTCTACTCTATATCTCTCCACAGGCCATAAAAACCTCCCCAACTCTCAAGAATCACTCCCCAAGCATCAATAAGCAAGAATCAACCATCAAAAACAATTTATTTCACGCATACATGATGAATCGAAGCAAGAACAAATCCACGGGGAATGATTCAGAAGAACAATACATGCTCATTTCTCAATCATTTTCAAAAATAAACATATCACAATGATCAGCTAAACATGTAGAATCATTTAGAAACTTAAAACAAGAGTTCTGGAAAAAATGTTCATCATGGCTACCTGAGTTGAAGCTTTGCAATATGGAGCTTTCTAACCTCTTCCTTTATGCAAAATGCCTCCAATGATCCCTCTGGAAAGCTTGAATGGAGTTTAAATGGCCTCCTTTGTGAGTTTCAGTTCTGAGGAGTGAGAAATCATGTTTGTGTTGTGGGGTGGAAAATGATCCTTGGGTGTTTTTGAGTTGATTGGTGAAGAAAGAAACAAAGTTTGTTGGTTGTGAAGTGTGATTCGAAGAGATGAAGGTATGAGGTGATTTTTGGAAATCTGAGTGTTGAGAGGTTTTCATGCTTGTTTGTTATGATGTTTGAGGTCCATGAGGTTCACATATGTCATGCTGATTGGTTCAGAGAGTTGGTGTGGCATAGTTTGATTGGTATGGGCCAAAATGCAAAAAGTCAAGATTATATGTACTTGAAGCATGGCACGAGTCAGAGGTGTTTTCATGGGGTGTCTGGCCTCAGCTTGCATCAAAGATGGCTATGGGATTGAATTTGATGAGCTGGAAGGCTTGGATCATGAGATGGCATAGATTTTGCAACTTTCGCTCTTTGGTGTTTCTTGGATCACAAGCCATGAAAACCCTAGATTCAAAGTCCAATTCTGATATTTTGAAGCTTCTTTGACATGTTATAACATATTTGTGCACATTAGAGGTCATTAGAATGCTTGGCAAGTGAAATTGCAAAATTCCCTCTTTGGCATGAACTTGAAAATTATGTGATTTTTGCCAACTTTGAAAGGCCATATCTTGAGTTCTAAGATGAATCAAGACATGTTCTTGTACGTTTTGAAAAGGGAAAGACCTAATCTACAACTTTCATGCACAAGAATTTTTCATTTGAAGCATTTTTGGTCATGAAAGAGGAGGTTGAAAATCTTTTCCAAAATGGAAAGTTTGCATTTCAAGTCATTTCCAAAAATGGCAAGTTTGCAATTGGCTCAAAATTCTTCAATCTTGTGAATTTATAACCACTTATAAGATCAAATAAAGATCATTGAACTTCAATTTGATGAAAATGATCCCTTGGTTCCATTGTTGGGGGCCTCAGATGCCCTGATTTTGACTTAACTTGCTCAGGAAGTTACCCAGTAAACAAATGACTTCCACAATGAGTTTCTTCATCAAACTTGGTACAAATGATCCTTATAACATATTAAGAACATTAGAAACAAGAATGACCCAAAAATTTGGAGTTAAGGCCTCTGAAATCAAAACCCTAATTTTGGTCATCTGTGTAGTGAAAACCCTAGCTCTGCTTCCATGTCGTGCCAGTTCTTGTGATCCTTTGACTTTCATGAACTTTGGGAGCATAATATAATGATAGAACACACATGGACCCTCTTGGAAAGCCTTAAGAACTTTGGGATGGCTCAGATGGATTCTTGGATTGCTCAGATCACAATCCCTAGATGCAGATGAACTTGAACTATGCAGTGAAACAAAAATGCAATATGAGATGTAATACTTATGTTAAAACAAAAATGAAAGATCACAAGCCATGGTGTGATAAATAGTGAAGGAAAATTTAGGGTGTTTACAACTGCCCCTATTCAAGCACAAGTTAGCTGTGCAGGGTGTAAGCGCCTGGCTTAACAGACAAACAAGATAACTTGTGGTTGAATACCAAAGACAGTCCGAAATTTGCACTCGCTAGGGATAAGAAGAAAAGGGATATAAATTGTAAAAGGTAGTATAGTATGATTATCAAATGGAAGCAATGGAGAACGACCATCGAGCAGAGGACGACTGCTGGGGATAAAATGGTAAGTAAAGCAATGACGGGGACGACCGACAAACTGGGGAAATAATGAAACCGCGATGGGGACGACCATCGGGTAATAAAACTCTCTAGGGATTAAAGTAACGAGAAAAGCAATGATGGGGATGGTCACCAGGATTGAAAATTAAAGTAAACAACGATGGGGGCGGCCATCAATTAAAACAATAACTAAAATAATGATGAGGGACGATCATCAAAGGTGAAGGACAATCACCTAGCAGGGGACGACTACTCTTTATCACGACATAGGACGAATGTCGGATAGATAAAGACAATGATGGGGACGGCCATCGGATAAGCATGATGAAGGACGATCATCAAGAGGTGAAAGACAATCACCTAGCAGGGTATGGCTGCTCTCGGGGCTTATCACGACATAGGACGAATTTCAGATAACAAGATCAACGATGGGGACGGCCATCGGATAAAATGATGAGGGACGGTCATCAAAAGGTGAAGGATGATCACCTAGTAGGGGAAGACTGCTAAAAAAGTATCACGACATAGGATGAATTCCGGATAGAAGGTTCCAATAATGGAAATTCCGCCGGGGAAAGGATGAGGGACGGTCATCCAAAGATGAAGGACGATCACCTGGTATAGGACGGCTGCCGAAAGTATCACGACATAGGACGAATGTCAGATAGAAGAAAGTTGTTTTGTTGGCGACTTACTGGGGAGTGGTAAACACGGACGAGTGTTTACGCTTCCAAGGATAAAAGATATAAGTGTTTGACGTTGTGTATAGATTAAAGATGTGGATGAGCATCCTTAGGACCATGATACGGACGAGTACCGGTAGAAACAAATGCTGACGCGTGTTCAAAGATGATGATACAGACGAGTATCAACTAGTTAACAAGGAACACAGACGAGTGTCGAATCTATTGAGGAATGATATAAACAAGATACAGAAGAGTATCAAAGGCTTTTGTATAAGTATAAGTGAGTATTGATTTGTTGGTGAAGTATGTTCAAGATACGGACGAATGTTCGACTTGCTGGGGAAGGTATGATACAGATGAGTGTCAAACATGTATAAATATAAACATGCATCTGTTTTGAGAGTGCAAAAGAGATGCTTTGGCTTTTTGTGGGGAGATTAAGATAACACGGACGAGTGTCGAGAAGAACATGTTATGGACAAGTATCTGCTTGCAAAAGGTGTTCGGGCGACCTGTGGGGATAGGATGACACAGACGGGTGTCGAAAAGAGTGTGTTATGAACAAGTATTTGTATTTGAGAGTGCAAAGGGGACACTTTGGTTTTTTATGTGCAAGGGATGTATTTTGTATATTGCTGATGAAATATTGATGGTAATTGTAGGTGACTGGCTCGAACCTGGCTTGTGATCATGCAAATGTTTGATTTTTGCTGTAATGCTCCGTATTAGATGGAAGGCTACGCTTATTTGGTGAATATGATGAAAATGCTATGATTACGCAAAGGGGAGAAACTGATCCGGGACCCGGATCCTGCTGGGATGACGATTTCTGGCTGATCTGCTTGGAGGAACAACCCGACTGGGGGGAGAGATCATTGGTAGATCTGTCAGGAGAGAGAACTCTGCTTGGGAAAATAGATCATTGGTAGATCTATCCATAAGGAGAGCTCAGCTGGGGATAAGGAAACCTCAGCCACTTTGTTGGGGATGGGCTTCAGGCATTGCTCTTCTGGGGAAGGAATAGAAACTCTATAGGGAGGCAGTTCCTTTGACTTTGCTGAGGATGAGCTGTCAAGTATTTCTCGGGAGGTCCTTCTTGGAGAGGAAATAACTTCTGGAAGTAACATGTTGGGGATTCAATGCTTGACATGCCCCATGTTGTGTATTGAATACCTGCAACCTGCTAAGACAAAATTAAACGCACAAGTATCCCGAGGCATCCCTAACCGGATTCCATCGTAGGAATTAGTTTTGCTGAAAGTAATATATTTCCTACAAGAATCTTTGTTTTAACAGTAGCCTATGAGTTTTCATGCAAACATTGTATTATGAACATTGGACATTTTGCAAACGAAACAAAAATGTACAAAACAAGGTGTGACTGAAAATCCTGATTTTATTAATTTGTGTGCCCTGAATTGGCAAATACAGTCAAAGGAACAAATCCCCTGAAATGAGGAGATTTCTATAAATTGAGAAAATAAAAGTGTTGGCAATGTTGACGACGACGTTCCATTGAACTTCCTTTGCTATGACATGTATGACATTGACGTTCTTCTTATCTTGCTTTCTGAAGAAGGCTGATTTTGACCGATGCTTTGTCCTTTCGAGGTTTGCCATGTTGTGAGTGATACAGACGAATTCAGAATGCAGTTGTTCGCTTATTCCTTGTTTTTGCGTGGATCGCCCTTTCGGGTTTTCAATCCACCGGGATACCCATTTTTGACTGAGCTGTCCAATGCGGCATTTCAACTCAGCGGGTGTACATTTTTTATTTTCCCTTATTTTTGCCCAAATCTTTTTATTCTGTTTTTGACTCGCCAGGATGCCCTATTTTTGCCTGGATGTACATTCTGTTTTTTATGTCCAGCGGGTCATTTTATGCAAAGTATTTTTTTAACTGCATCTGAATTCACTAGGGATAAGAAATCCTCGTCATCCATAGTAGTGAGCATCAGTGCTCCACCAGAGAAAACTTTCTTTACTATGAATAGGCCATCGTAGTTTGGCGTCCATTTGCCCCTGTGGTCTGTATGAGGAGGAAAGAGTTTTTTCAGAACAAGATCTCCCACTTGGTATTCCCGAAGTCTGACTTTCTGATCGAAGGCTTTCTTCATCCTCTTTTGATATAACTGCCCATGACAGATGGCATCTAGCCTCTTCTCTTCGATCAAATTCAGTTGATTGTACCGAGACCAGACCCATTCTGCTTCATCCAGCTTCACATCCATCATTACCCGTAAGGAGTGTACCTTAACTTCAACAGGTAGGACTGCCTCCATACAAGCTGATAAGGTGTTTCCCCAGTAGACGTTCTGATTGAGGTTCGATACCCATGCAAGGAAAATGGTAGCATTTCATGCAAGTCTTTGTAAGTGACCACCATCTTCTGCACAATCTTTTTGATGTTTTTGTTAGCTGCCTCAACAACGCCATTCATCTTTGGCCTGTAAGGAGAAAAGTTGTGATGTTGGATTTTGAAGTCCCGACATAGTTCTGCCATCATTTTGTTGTTCAAATTGGAACCATTATCAGTAATGTTTCTCTTGGGAACTCCATATCGACAGATGATGTCTCTTTTCAGAAATCTGGCTACCACTTGTCTGGTGACATTTGCATATGAAGCTGCTTCAACCCATTTGGTGAAGTAATCAATGGCCACCAGGATGAATCTATGGCCATTTGAAGCAGTAGGTTCAATCTTTCCAATCATGTCAATGCCCCACATGGCAAAGGGCCAAGGTGAAGACATCATGTTCAAAGGATTCAGAGGCACATGCACTTTATCTGCGTAGATCTGGCATTTGTGGCATTTTCTGGCATACGCACAACAATTTGCATCCATTGTGATCCAGTAGTAACCCGATCTTAACAATTTATTTGCCATAGTATGTCCTCCAGCATGGGTACCGAAAGAACCTTCATGCAACTCGTGCATCAGTAGGTCTGCTTCTTTCTTGTCAACACATCTGAGCAGAACCAGGTCGAAGTTTCGCTTGTATAATGAACCCTCAGCATTAAGGAAGAAACTACTGGCCAACCTTCTTAATGTCTTCTTATCATTGGATGATGCCCCTGGTGGGTACGTTTGATCCTCTAAGAAGCTTTTAATGTCATAGAACCAAGGCTTGTCATCATTGGCGGTGTCCACAGAGAATATGTATGCTGGTCGGTCTAGTCTGGATACCAAAATCCAGGGTACATAATTTGCAGTTTGAACCTTGATCATGGAGGAAATGGTAGCTATAGCATCCGTAAACTGATTTTCGTCTCGAGGGATGTACTCAAGTTTGACTGTTGTGAAGAAAGTCGATAATCTCCTCGTATAGTCACGGTATGGAATCAAATTCTCTTGGTGAGTGTACCATTTGCCGTTGGTCTGATTGATTACCAAAGCTGAATCTCCGAATACATTCAATGTCTTGATCCTGAGGTCAATGGCTTCCTCAAGACCCATGATACATGCTTCGTATTCTGCCTCGTTATTGGTGCAGGCAAAAGTGAGTCTTGCCGAGAAAGGCATATGAACTCCTTTAGGTGTAATGAGCATTGCACCAACTCCACGACCATTCGTATTGACAGCCCCATCAAACATCATAGTCCATTATTCTTCTGGATCAGGCCCTTCAGTGTGAACTGGCTCTTCATAGTCTTTTGCTTTTAAGTACATGATGTCTTCATCAGGGAAGTCAAACCTCATAGGCTGGTAATCATCAATGGTGTGCTCAGTTAGATAGTCAGACAGTACACTGCCCTTGATGGCCTTTTGAGATGTGTACTGAATGTCATACTCTGTCAGAATCATTTTCCATCTTGCAACCCTTCCGGTGAGTGCTAGCTTCTCAAATATGTACTTGACGGGATCCATTTTTGAAATCAACAAGGTAGTGTGAGTCAATATATACTGTCTTAGTCGGCGAGCAGCCCACGCTAAAGCACAACAAGTTTTCTCGAGCAGTGAATAACGTTGTTCACAGTCGGTAAAATTTTTGCTTAGGTAGTATATTGCATACTCTTTTCGACCAGACTCGTCATGTTGGCCCAACACACACCCTATTGACCCTTCTAATACTGTCAGGTACATTATCAGAGGTCTTCCTTCAATTGGAGGCATGAGAATTGGAGGTTCTTGTAGGTACTCCTTGATCTTGTTAAAAGCTTTCTGACAATCGTCGTTCCACCTGACTGTCTGTTCCTTTCTTAATAGCTTGAACAAGGGTTCACAGGTTGTAGTGAGATGCGATATGAACCTAGAGATGTAGTTCAATCTACCCAAGAACCCTCAAACTTCTTTTTCAGTCCTAGGTTCAAGCATCTCTTGAATGGCCTTGACTTTGTCGGGATCAACCTCAATTCCCTTTTCACTTACGATAAATCCCAGCAACTTACCGGAACGTACCCCGAATGTGCATTTGTTGGGGTTCAATTTCAGTTGATACTTCCTCAGACGCTTGAACAACTTCAGCAGATTTACCAGATGATCTTCTTCAGTAAGGGACTTGGCAATCATATCATCCACGTAGCATTCAATTTCTTTGTGGATCATATCGTGGAATAACGTTATCATAGCCCGTTGATAAGTTGCACCGACATTCTTTAGTCCAAAAGGCATTACCTTGTAACAAAACGTGCCCCAAGGTGTAATGAAGGTTGTTTTCTCCATGTCTTCAGGTGACATCTTGATCTGATTATACCCAGAAAATCCGTCCATAAAAGAAAATACCGAGAACTGAGCTGTGTTGTCGACCAATACATCAATGTGAGGTAATGGGAAATCATCCTTCGGGCTAGCTCTGTTCATATCCCGGTAATCCACACACATACGCACCTTTCCATCCTTCTTAGGCACTGGTACGCTGTTAGCGACCCACGGCGGGTAACTAGTTATAACAAGGATGAAGGGGCGTAAAACACAAGGAAGGGGGGTTGGAATTGGGTTTTCTTAACAACTTAAAACAAAGTTCTATGACAAGTTGATTTATCCTGGTTCGTTTGAACTCAAACTACATCCAGTCCACCCGCCAATGTGATTTTGCCTCTATCACTGAGGTCTTAATCCACTATTCAATATATAGATACAATCACAATGACCTACTGTCAAAATCTTCTTGAGTCTACTGACTAACTAGCCACTCAAGGAAAATCACTTTAATAATAAACAATAATGTAACTAGTATGCTTCTAATAAGCTTTTGATGTTACAGAGTTTTGGAGCAATAATACAATATATGAAAAAGTAATTCTTTAGCGTTATTTCAATCTTCAAAATCATTCCTTTATATAGGCTTGAATAAAGTGACCGTTGGGAACAACTTGAGCCTGTTTTGGATATAAATTATTATCATAAATTCCTTCCAAAACAAGAGATACTTGTCTTCACCATTAATTGATATATTCTTTAATTAATGCCTTTAATATGAGAATCATCATCTTCTAGACACAAATCAGAGAGAATTAAATCTTGATACGCAGCCAATAAATCATGTCTTTAATGATGGATTCTTCAATAAATGTATCTTCTATATAGGGCTCAATGTTTCTTCTAATTAAGCACGTCTTCCTTTCAATAACTTCCTTTTCTACAACTTTTACACATATCAAAGAAAGTTATTTTCAGTATGTATTAGAACTTCTATTCTTGCATAATAATAATTGTTATCATCAAAACTCTTAGAGGTTTAGAACCAGAATTGTTCTAACAATCTCCCCCTTTCTGATGATGACAAAACATTTATTTAGATTTTAAGAATAGAGTTTAATAAGATTAGAAGAACTCCCTTTGGTTAATTTAATTCAGAGATTTCCATTAGAGGTTCCTTCAGAAGTTTTATCCTTCAGAAGTTTTATCAGCTTTAGCTCCCCCTGAGTTGGTTACTTGACGTGTTTCTATTTTAGAATCATAACTCAAACAGTTTTATTAGAATATATATGTTAGAGGCTAATCTTGATAACTGCTATAGATCAAAATCTTCTACGTTACTCCTCCTTTTTGTCATAATCAAAAAGTAAAGATGCAGAAGGAAAAACAAAAAAAGTTAAGAAGCAAAACGAAACAAGTTTTCATTAATCAGGGGCAAAACCAAAAAGAAACAACCAGTAGTAATTAAACAGATAAGATACTTAGAAGATAAAACTAAAAGTTAACAGAAAATCAGGGTAGGGGATTCATCTTAGTAACTAATGCTTCCAGAACAGACTTGATTTCAGAAGAAGATTCCACTTGCTTGCCAATCATAGTCTTCAGTTCAGCATTAGTTTCATCATGTTTGTCCAATCTTTGCTTGACCATTTCATTCTCCTTTTTCAATTCTTCTAGAGTCTTCAGCACAAGAGATGTTGGTAGAGGTTCTTCAGTTGTTGTAGCAGCTTGATTTTCAGAATTTGCATCAGTTGATGGTGGTGGAACATAGTCAACTTCCTGAGCTTCATCAGAAGGAACTAAAACCATCTGAAGTTCAGAGTATGATTCCAGAGGTTCTGGTTCATTCCAGGGTTTGTTATCCAGAAGGAATGGCTTGTTCTTTTCAATGTTGGAGACGACTTCTTTGAGGTATTCACAGAAGTTCTGATGAGCGATATCATAACAAATATCCTTCAGCCTTTTGGTCTCAACATTGAACCATTTTCTGACTGTAGCCCAAAGAAAATCAGAATCTGTTGGATCAGGAAGCTCTGAGCAAGCAACTTTCAGATCCTCTAACTTGATTTTCATTTCTGCTTCAAAGACAAGCAGTAGTGCATCAATGTCTGTTTTGGTTGGTTTTGGTTTTGGGGCCGGAATGGCAGTTTTGTTGGAAACAGAAGATAGTTTTTGGAGAGCTTCTATGTTAATGGATGTTCTAAGAGGATTTTCTGGCTCAGATTCTTCTGGAGGTGAGTCTGGTATTGTTATGAATGTTGGTGAGTTTGGTGGGGTTGATTCATAAGAGGACAAAGAGCTTTCTCTAATGGGTGAAAGGTCAAAAACTAGGGCATGGCCATCAGCATTTAGAGGATGGAAAGTGCTAGGTGGGTTTGTTTCAAAGGTTTGAATAGGTGGAATTTGTTGTGATTCAGGAGGTTGGAATGCGTCAATATCAGAAAGAACGTTTTGGAGATCAGTGTGTGTTTCAATGGATTGGGAACGGTCTATATCAGAGAGTGGTGTTGGATCAATGGGTATATCAAAATCAGATAGATTTTGTGGTTGATGAGTTTCATGTTCAGGTGGATATAGCGAAGATAAGATAGAGGAAACAACAGAAGTTGTGGGTATCACAGAGTGAACTTGGTTAGAAATAGTTATGGGTTCAGAAGATGGGATGGGTTCAGAAGGAATTGGGTCAGAAAGAGGTGGGTCAGAAGAAGTTGGTTCAGACATGACCACTTTTACTGCTTCTACCACATAAATGAAATCAGGAGTAGAGGAAGAAGTGTTACCTGTCTTTTTGATCGTTTTAGAGACCTTCTGAGAAGTTCCTTCCCCAGCTTTCCTTTTCTTGCTCCTTGTTGATGCAACTTCTAGAGCTGGTTGATTGAGTTTCTCTGGTTTGAACATGGGATCCACACCATCTTGTTTGCAA
The DNA here is from genome assembly GCA_963966055.1 of Lathyrus aphaca. Taxonomy (NCBI): domain Eukaryota; kingdom Viridiplantae; phylum Streptophyta; class Magnoliopsida; order Fabales; family Fabaceae; genus Lathyrus; species Lathyrus aphaca. The sequence continues at coordinate 509,054,444 of OZ014519.1, read as the reverse complement.
GAATCTAAATATCTGACCACAACCTCTGGAGGTGTGTCAGCAGAGAATAATGGGAAGTTCTGTAGAGGAATCTTCCTTGTTGTGATGACCTCCCTGGAGTACAAGATTGGGTCCTTCTTGATAGAGGTGATGAATTTCATTTTCTTGAGATTCTTAGCGTTGAGGGGCTTTCCAACATCAGGTTCTAGAAGTTCTACCTGCTTAGCTTCAATCAGATAATCCACCAATTTGTTTTCATTGAGAATATCAGAAATTAAGCGTCCTAGAGGTATCCAGTCCCTCTTGGTCTTTTCTCCTTCTCTTGTTTCTTTGACACTGTTCTTCAGATGGTTGAATAATGAATGGGCTAGGTTTACCTTCTTCTTCTTGGCAATAAAATAAAGCAAGAACTGCTGATCCATGTTGATGTAGTCAGGGGAGTTGGTTGTTTTTCTATGACAAATGCTACCAAGGATGATCTTAGCCCATATTCTGAGATGATCCTTCAGATCCTTAATTTTGTTAGAGGTTTTCCCATTTGTGAAAATTTCTTTTGCTACCAGTTTTGTGTCTGATAGTTTATCCATCTCACTGCACTTTATCCCGTTTCCATCAGATTCAATAAGTCTTGCAATATGGTCTTCTGAGATGATTATTCTTTTCCCCAGAACATAAGAAGTAACGTGAGAATTTGAGGCGCTTGCAAAAACCCAGAATTCTTTAACTAGCTTGGGGAAGACTGGTCCCATAAGGCGATCAAAGTATTTTTCCCAACCTTGAGCTTTGACGGCGGGAAGCAAATCGAAACCGTTCTCTTTCAAACTATCAAAGTCCACGAACAGTTCACACAAGACTTCAAGCTTTTTAGTGAGTGTGAGAAGAGTTTTCACTGGAGAAACATATAGCACATCTGTTGATGAATCCTTTGGTGGTTGAGAGGTGGAAGACATAGTTACTAAGATGATGGTTTAGGGTTTCAAAAAGATTTTTGCCTCTATTGTGTCAAGTCAGCCTTTTCAGTTTCCCAGAATTTGAACAGGTGTCCTTTTGTAGAGGACAGTTGTCCAATTGCATGTTCTGTCACTTTTTCAGAGTTTGGACACATATTCTGATTCTGATAGGATTCCTTAGAGCTTTGTTGACACATGTTGATGTAAAGATATGCATGTTATTCTCTTGAACAGAAGTTCTCAGAATTAAACAGTTAGAATAAAAGAAATTATAACTTCTGAAAGAATAAAACAGAGGTTTTTTTTTTTGTGTTCAGAACTTCTGAGAGATAAAAACATACAATTAAAGCATTTTCATTTTGGACATAATTTCATACTAAGGTTGGTTAGAATGAAATTAAATCTATCTTCAGGAAGGGGTTTTGTAAAAATGTCAGCCCATTGGTGATTTGTGTCTATGAATTTTAACATTAAGATTCCCTTCTGAGTATAGTCTCTAATGAAATGATGTTTAACTTCTATGTGTTTAGCTCTAGAGTGTAAAATTGGATTTTTAGAGAGACAGATAGCAGAAGTATTATCACAGAGGATGGGAATGTTACTCTCATAAATATTGAAGTCCTCAAGCTGATTTTTCATCCAGAGCATCTGAGTACTGCATTCAGCTGCTGCAATGTATTCAGCTTCTGCAGTGGATAATGCTATGGTTGACTGCCTTTTGCTAGACCAAGAAATTAGGTTATCTCCCAGAAATTGACAACTTCCAGAAGTAATTTTTCTTTCTGTTCTGTCTCCAGCAAAATCAGCATCACATTATCCTACAAGTTTGTAATCTTTGGATCTTCTGTTGCATAGACCAAGATTAGTAGTACCTTTCAGATACCTGAAAATTCTCTTAACTGCTGTTAAGTGAGTTTCTCTAGGATCTGATTAGAATCTAGCACATAAACAAACACTGTATAGAATATCTGGTCTAGAAGCAGTTAGATATAGGAGAGAGCCAATCATACCTCTGTAGATTTTCTGATCTACTTTCTTACTTACCTCTTCTTTCTCCAGAATACATGTAGGATGCATAGGATTTTTAGAGATGGTGCTTTCTGATAAATCAAATTTCTTCAGAAGTTCTTTGACATATTTGCTTTGATGAATATATGTTCCTTTTGATGTTTGATTGATTTGGATTCCCAAAAGAACTTTAATTCTCCCATCATGCTCATTTCAAATTCTTCCTGCATAGACTTAGCAAATTCATTTCCCATAGCACTTTTAGTGGAACCAAATATTATATCGTCTACATAAATTTGGCATATCAGAATGTCATTTTTAATGTTTTTACTGAAGAGTGTTGTATCCACTTTCCCTCTGATGAAATCATTTTCCAGAAGAAAATTGCTTAGTCTTTCATACCAAGCTCTGGGAGCTTGCTTTAGACCATATAAAGATTTTTTGAGTTTGAAGACATGTTCTGGAAATTTTGTATTTTCAAAACCAGGGGGTTGGTGCACATACACTTCTTCATCAATATAACCATTTAAAAATGCACTCTTGACATCCATTTGATATAGAATGATATTATGGTTTACAGCAAATGAAATTAGAAGTCTAAGAGATTCTAACCTGGCGACTAGAGCATAGGTTTCTGTGTAGTCAATTCCTTCCTGTTGACTATAACCTTATGCAACCAGTCGTGCTTTGTTTCTGACAACTTCTCCTTGCTCATTTAGCTTGTTTCTAAATACCCACTTGGTGCCAATGATGTTGAATCCTCTGGGCCTAGGAACTAGATCCCATACATCATTTCTGGTGAATTGATTAAGTTCATCTTGCATGGCCAGAATCCAATCGTTTTCTGAGAGAGCTTCTTCTACAGAAGTTGGTTCAACCAGGGAGACTAGTCTCATTAGAGATTCTTCAGAGTTTCTGAATGATGATCTTGTTCTGATTGGTTCATCCTTCTTTCCTAAGATTTTATCTTCTGGGTGATTCAGCTTGCTTCTAGATAGTTTCTTCTGAGTGGGTTCTTCAGAGCTTGTTGGAGTGATTGTCTTGTTTTGTTCTGTAGGTGATTGTTCTTCAGATGTTCTGTTTGTAGTGATTTCAACTTCTATTTCTGCAAGAGATTCATTCTGCTTTGGTTTTTCAGAACCAAGCTTATCATCAAATCTGACATAAATAGACTCTATGACTATTCGTGTTTCCGTGTTGTATACTCTGTATCCCTTTGAACGTTCAGAGTATCCTAACATATAACACTTTTGTGCCTTAGAGTCAAACTTATTCAGAGGATCATTAGTATTCAGAATAAAACACTTGCAAAGGATGAAAATATGAAATGTTGGGCTTTCTGTTCTTCCACAATTCATAAGGAGTCTTTTCAAGAATAGGTCTTATAGAGATTCTATTCTGAATATAGCATGTTGTATTTACTGCTTCTGCCCAAAAATGTTTAGCCATGTTAGTCTCATTGATCATGGTTCTGGCCATCTCTTGCAATGTTCTATTCTTACGTTCTACAACCCCATTTTGTTGTGGAGTTCTAGGACAAGAAAAGTCATGAGAGATGCCATTTTCATTAAAGAATGATTCTAATTTTTTGTTTTCAAATTCTCCACCATGATCACTTCTGACTTTAACAATTCTAAACTCTTTTTCATTTTGAACTTGTTTGCAGAAGTTAGAGAATACAGTAATTGACTCATCCTTGTGTCTAAGGAACTTTACCCATGTCCATCTGCTGAAGTCATCTACGATCACCAATCCATACTTCTTGCCACTGACTGAAGCAGTTTTCACTGGTCCAAACAAGTCAATATGCAGAAGTTCTAGTGGTCTAGAGGAAGATACAACATTTTTAGCTTTAAAGGCAGGTTTTGAAAATTTGCCTTTTTGACATGCTTCACACAGAGCTTCTGAGTTGAACTTCAAGTTTGGAAGTCCTCTGACCAGATTGAGTTTGTTAAGTTGAGATAATCTTCTCATATTAACATGTCCCAATCTTCTGTGCCAGACCCATTGCTCAGTTTCCATAGACATTAGACATTTTACATTCTGATTTTTTAATTCAGAAAGTTTTATTTTATATATATTGTTCTTTCTCTTTCCACTGAAGAGGATTGTTCCATCTTTCTGACTAACAGCTTTACAGAACTTTTGATTGAAGATTATGTCATACCCATTATCACTTAATTGACTTATGGATAATAGATTATGCATTAATCCTTCCACTAGCAGAACATTAGAGATAGAGGGAAGATTTTCATTACCAATAGTTCCAGAGTCAATTATTTTTCCTTTTTGATTGCCTCCAAAACCTACGTGGCCTCCAGCTTTTAATTCAATACTTTGGAACATATGCTTTCTTCCCGTCATGTGTCATGAGCATCCAGAGTCCAAGTACCAGGATTGGTGTTTCAGTTTTGCTGTTAAAGACATCTGCAAGATACACAATCTTATCTTTGGGTACCCATATTTTTTTGGGTCCTTGTTTGTTAGTTTTCACAATCTTCTGATTTATTTTATGTTTCAAATCAAAACTTGTGGAACAAGATGATTCACTAGTATATATTAGGTCATGATTATGACCATAGGTAAAATGAGAACTTAGAGGAGTATTAACTTTTATGACAACGTCATCAATCTTTTTAAACTTCAGAGTTTCCTTTTCTTTAGTTCTCACATAGCCTATGCCTCTTCTATCATTTCTGCTAACTCCATAGATCATAGATGCAATTTTGCTTCTATCTATGCTTTTAGTTAGAAATTTTTGAAAACTATAGTCATATTGCTTTATGATACTATCAGAATTGATTAGATCTTCTAATTCAGATTCCTTCTGAGCTTTAAGTTTTTCAAGAGAGTTTTTGAATTCAAAAATATTTTCTTTCAGCTCAGAGTTTTCTGTTTTTAGTTTTCTAACTTCTTCTAATTCAGATACCAGACTTTGTTTCATGTCTTTGTATTTGAATTGAAGCTTATGATATTTTTCAAGAATTTCTGAGAGGCTATCTTCTAATTAAGATCTAGAAAGTTTAGAGAATACCTCTTCTATATCTGAGTCTGATTCTGATTCTGATGAGTGATCATCTTCTGGTATTTTTGCCATTAGTGCAATGTTAGCATGTTCATCTTCTGAATCCGACTCTGCTTCAGATGATTCAGAATCATCCCATGTTGCCATGAGACTCTTTTTCTTTTCTCTGTTGAATTTCATTCTGGGTTTCTCTTTCTGGAGTCTTGGACATTCACTCTTGTAATGTCCTGGTTCTTTGCACTCGTAGCACACCACTTTTTTGCTTCTGGGTTTCCTGTGGCCAGATGTTGCTTCAGAGTGATTGCTTGTTCTTCTGGTATTTCTGAACTTCTTCTGACGATGCTTCAAGAGTTGTTGGACTCTTCTGGATAAAAGAGATAGTTCATCTTCTTCTGATGAGCATCCAGAACTTTCTTCTTCTTCTACCAGTAAAGCTTTAGAATCAAATTTGTTAGATTTAAGAACTACAGACTTACCTTTCTTCTGGGGTTCATCTTCTTCTAGTTCTATCTCATGACTTCTCAAGGAGCTGATCAGTTCTTCTAAAGATGTTTCGTTCAGATTTTTTGATAGCTTTAGAGCAGTGACCATGGGCCTCCAAGCCTTTGGCAAGCTTCTGATGATCTTCTTTACATGATCTGCTGTTGAGTAGCCTTTGTCCAGAACTTTCAGTCCAGCTACCAGAATTTGGAACCTTGAGAACATTTTTTCAATTGTCTCATCTTCTTCCATTTTGAATGCTTCATACTTCTGGATGAGGGCCAGAGCTTTTGTCTCCTTGACTTGAGTGTTGCCTTCATGTGTCATCCTCAGGGAATCAAACATGTGTTTGGCTGAGTCTCTGTTTGTAATTTTCTCATATTCTGTATATGAGATAGCACACAAAAGTATGGTTCTAACTTTGTGATGATTTCTGAACTCCTTCTTCTGTTGAGCTGTCATATTTTTTCTTTCAATCTTCTGACCATCTGCTCCAACAGGATGAGTGTATCCATCTGTCACCATGTCCCAAAGATCTCCATCCAGATCTAGAAAGAAACTTTCCAGAACATCCTTCCAATAGTCAAAGTTGTCACCATTGAACACCGGAGGTTTTGCATTGATCTTGTCATTTTGGTAGTCATTGTTGTTGTTGCCAGCGTCTGCCATGTGTTTTAACTTCTGGATCTTTTATTGACACGGTTAAGTGTATTTCTCAGAACCTAGCGCTCTGATGCCAATTGAAGGGGCGTAAAACACAAGGAAGGGGGGTTGGAATTGGGTTTTCTTAACAACTTAAAACTAAGTTCTATGACAAGTTGATTTATCCTGGTTCGTTTGAACTCAAACTACATCCAGTCCACCTGCCAAGGTGATTTTTCCTCTATCACTGAGGTCTTAATCCACTATTCAATATATAGATACAATCACAATGACCTACTGTCAAAGTCTTCTTGAGTCTACTGACTAACTAGCCACTCAAGGAAAATCACTTTAATAATAAACAATAATGTAACTAGTATGCTTCTAATAAGCTTTTGATGTTACAGAGTTTTGGAGCAATAATACAATATATGAAAAAGTAATTCGTTAGCGTTATTTCAATCTTCAAAATCATTCCTTTATATAGGCTTGAATAAAGTGACCGTTGGGAACAACTTGAGCCTGTTTTGGATATAAATTATTATCATAAATTCCTTCCAAAACAAGAGATACTTGTCTTCACCATTAATTGATATATTCTTTAATTAATGCCTTTAATATGAGAATCATCATCTTCTAGACACAAATCAGAGAGAATTAAATCTTGATACGCAGCCAATAAATCATGTCTTTAATGATGGATTCTTCAATAAATGTATCTTCTATATAGGGCTCAATGTTTCTTCTAATTAAGCACGTCTTCCTTTCAATAACTTCCTTTTCTACAACTTCTACACATATCAAAGAAAGTTATTTTCAGTATGTATTAGAACTTCTATTCTTGCATAATAATAATTGTTATCATCAAAACTCTTAGAGGTTTAGAACCAGAATTGTTCTAACAAAGGAAACCGGCGTCCCACTATTTTTGTACTTCTTCCTTAATCTTCATGGCCATATCTGGGTGAGTACGGCGTAGCTTTTGCTTCACTGGAGGGAAATCTTCTTTCAAGGGTAGCCTGTGCATGACAATATTCGTATCTAGACCTGGCATGTCTTGATAGGACCATACAAAGACGTCGACGTATTCTCGAAGCATGTTGATAAGCTGTTCTTTTACTGAAGCTTGCAGAATGGCCCCAATCTTCACTTCTTTCAAATCCTCCTCGGTACCAAGATTAACAGTTTCAACCTCCTCCTGATGAGGAGTAATCACTTTCTCTTCTTGCCTCAACAACCTGGCTAACTCTTCAGGTAACTCATAGTCTTTTTCAACCCCTTCATCGGCTTGATTAATTGGATTGTCGAAGTCATACAAGGTCATAGCAGTGTTGTTGTCGGTGCAATCTGGAGGATAATCTCTTCAAGGGTTGATATTTGTTCGTTTTAGTGATCAATTTTAATCTTGTTTAAAAAGTGTAAAATGAAGTTATTATTTTGAAAACATTGCCATTTTATTGTTTTGTACAAAAGTGAAAAAATGAAAAGATAGTGAGCGAAAGAGAGAATTGTTTGCAAAAGATGTCTGATATTCATTGATATTCCATTTGCACAAAATTACAAATATGGCCTTATTACAAAATGAGTCCTAACACCTTGGGCTAGATGCAGGACTTGATGCATGCTGAAAAAAGTAGGAAATAATAATTACTCTGCAGGAGTAACCCTTATAATTTCCTGGGAAGACCAGTTAAAGACTTGGTGACCCGGGATCCTTGGACGTATCCAGCTCTCCAAGTTGAGGTCGCTTTCCGCCTCGTCTTCCACGTTATTGACAGCATCTGGGGTGAGCATCCCCCACTGATGAACTTGGGCTCTTTAGCAGCCTCTGCTTGATCTTGTCGGAATGGTTTGTAACCTAAACCGAACCTGTCCTCCTTCTTCTCCACCGGTAGCAGCTTGCCCCATCCTTGGGCATTTCCATCTTCAACAACCTTCCGAGCTTGCTGATAGGAGACAATTGAAGTACCCATCCTATCCTCCTGGGATGCAACAAATACTTCAGTCGTCGCCTCATTGACGTTCAGTGCTTCGAACCCTTGGCTCATGGTTTCATGGATTTCACCATCCATCTCAATGTATTTGTATGTAGCCAGATGGCTAACAAAGATATCCTCTTCACCACAGATGGTGATAATATGTCCTTCCCACTCATATTTCAATTTCTGGTGAAGGGTCGACGTAACTGCGCCAGCGGCGTGAATCCATGGTCGACCCAACAAATAGTTAGAGGTCGACTGAATGTCCATCACATAGAAAGTAGTCTGAAAGACCTGCGGACCGATTATCACAGGAAGCTCCACCTCTCCAAGAACATATCTCTTGGAGAAATCAAAAGCTCTAACTACCAGATTGCTTGGTTGGAGAGCTATTCCATCATATTCGAGCTTGACAAGAGCCTTCTTTGGCAAGACATTGAGTGAAGATCCAATGCCAACAAGAACATGCGAGAGCACAACCCCTTTACTCTCTAAAGTGATGTGTAAAGCTTTGTTGTGGTGACGTCGTTCCGTTGTCAAGTCAGCATTGGTGAAACCTAGCCCATGGCTAGTATTAACATTAGACACCACTGTCTCGAGCTGATTCACTGTGATCGCCTCCGGCACGTAGGCTGCATGCAGAACTTTAAGTAGTGCATCCCGATGAGCTTCGGAACACAATAGCAAGGATAAGATGGAGATCTTGGAAGGAGTCTGGTGGAGCTGATCCACAACCTTGTAGTCACTTCTTTTGATTATCCTCATAAATTCATCCACATCCTGGTCAAAGGATGATTTATGGGCTTCTTTTGGTACAGGTTCTTCGGGCGCCACACTTTTACCTTTGGCTTTGGCAGCAGCCTCTGCCTCAGTATTGGTCTTTGGAGCTTGTGATGCAAAGAGGCGTCCGCTTCGGGTGAAGCCTCCGCCTCCCCTGATATTATCCACTTGTGGTGTGTGAACCGAAGAATCAAGAAGGACTCTTTCTCTGTTGCAGTAAAGGTCTGAACCATAGAGCCATGGTACAACATTGTCTTTATCATATGGAATAGTCCCCGACACCGTGATGGTGACTGGACTAACTGCAGCAGAGGTAGGGACCGTTATTGTTTGTGGATCATAAAAGATGGTGACAGGACTTCTGATTGATGTTGGTGGTGGTTGACTGAAGCTTGGTTGTTGCTGAAATTGTTGTTGAGATGGTTGTTGATAATTGTTGGAAAGAGGGACCGTTGCAGGGTCATAATAGATGGTGACTGTGGAGACGTCATTGTTGGTGGTTGATGTAGTTGTAGAAGTGGATGCAATTGAACTATCATTTGTTGAAGTGATGGAAGAGGTGGTTGTTGATTTTGTAGATGAGTCTGTAGGAACAATTGTCTTTGCAGTTGTAGGAGAAACATTTGATGTTGAAAAAACAGTTGCTGGTGTTGTAGATGCGGTTGTTGTTATTTGCAGGATACCCTCTCTGATCAAGCCATTGATGCCATTCCTCAAGCTTGCACACCCATTGACGGAAACCTTGCAAGATTCACAGCAGGCCTCACAACCTGGAAACACCTGGCATTTTAAAAGCCGAGCTTTAACCTCTGCCATAGGTGTTTGAATACTTGCAGTATCTTCAATTAAATTCATGGGTTGACCCTCCTCTATTGCATTTATCCTTAGCCCACCATCGTTGGGCATAGGGTTATTCGTGACATTAGGAGGTGGTGCAAAATTTAGGGCTTTTGAATCTACCAGATCCTGGACCTTCATGTGCAAAGCCCTTCACTTTTCCGTGGTGTGACCAGGTGCATTAGAATGAAAAGCACATCTGGCGTTGATGTCGTAATTTCTTGGAAGGTTCTGAGCATTTGGTGGAGCCAATGTCCTTAGCTCGACAAGATTAAGCTTTAGGAGTTGTGGCAATAAGGTGGCATATGGAATTGGTATAGGGTCAATCACCCTGTTAACCTGAGATGGCATTTGCTGGAAAGGGCGTTGTTGTTGGTTGTTGTTGTTGTTGTAGGATCTTTGTTGAGGAAACTATTGTTGTTGAGGAAAATGTTGTGGTTGTTGAGTGTATTGAGGAGGTGTAGTAGGAATAGTGATGGCGGCAATTGATCTTAGCAGGTACTGTGGTCTTCCTCTGCCCATATGTATATAATTTGTTTCACCGGATCTGCGGGCCCTGCGAATGGTTTCCTTGCACTGCTTGAACTGGCGCCATTATCAGAAATCTTTCCCATTTTCAATAAGCTCTCAATTATTTCCCCAGCTATAACCACGCCTGCGAAGCTAGTGGAAGAGAATGTAGCCAATCTATCAATATAAGTCCCCTGGAGGGTGTTCATGAACATATCTGCCATTTCCCTTTCTGACATCGGGGGTTGAACGACAGCAGCTAATTGCCTCCATCTTTGGGCGTACTCTCTAAAGATTTCCCGGGAAGACTGTGACATTCCCGTTAGAAGGGTTCTATTTGGAGCCATGTCCAGATTATATTGATATTGTCGAATAAATGCCTCGGCCAAGTCTTTCCAATTCCTTACTGTGGCCCTGGTCAAGTGAGAGTACCACTCACGTGATGCCCCTGTCAAGCTATCCTCAAAATAAAACATCCACAGTTTTTCATCCATGGTGTAGTCTTTCAATCTTCCCAGGAAAGACTGGAGATGGGTACGTGGGCAGGATGTACCATTGTACCTTTCAAAACAGGGAGGTTTGAATTTGTGAGGAATTCTAATCCCCTCCACTAGTCCCATATCCATGACATCAAAGCCCAGAGAGTTTTGAGATTCCAGAGACCTCAGCTTTTCTGCTATCTCGTCTAACCGATGATCATAGACTTCGTCTCCTGCCCCAACCACAATAAATTGTTCTTCCTGAGGGTCCTCCTGCAAGGCCCTCCCTCTAGTGTTGCCTTGGGTATTTCTTATAGCATTAACTTCTGGGTTCAGATGAGGTCCAAATTCTGGGGGATCAGTACGAGGCTGTACATGATCGTTGTTGCTGGTACCCCCTGTACCTGGGTGGTTTTCTTCGGGAGTTTTCTGCTCGACCAACTCTGTCAGTCTCTCCTGGCTCTGGGCCAACCCAATCATCACTGCCATAAATTGATTCATTTGGGCCCTCATCTCAGTGCTTTCATTGGCCATTTGGGTTCTTATGTCTGTCAGATCTTGTTGAACCTGATCCATTTGTAAGCCCAGAAGGTTGTTTCTTGTCGGATACCGGTGCACTCTATTGACGGGAACACTCTTCTACGAGCAATGTTTCCTGAAATCACAACAAAGTGAGAAACAACAAAAAACAAAAACCTACAAAACAAAGAAAAGAGGTTAGTATGCAATGCAGGATGCCTATTTGTCTTCCAGGGGTATCCGGTTTGGTTCTTTGGTTTTGACCTTCCAGACCTCGAGGAATGATGATGTTGAAGAGAGATAAAGCCCATGAAATAATACAAACCATATATTACAAAATGTAAAGATACAAAGTTTGATTACAACAAAGTCCCCATGGTGGGTCAAAATACAAAGACAAAAGTACAAACAAAAGGAAGTACAAATACAAAGAAATCAAACATCCAGTCCATAATCATCCTCTATGACTTCTTTCAGGAGAGCCTCAGTCACTGGGCCAACTAGGTGCTCTGTGATGGTCCTGATAAGAAGGTTCCTGGTGGCAATGGCGCTTGTTAACTTCTTGTGCTTATCCTGATCCTTTGATCTCTTCAACCCCGCCCGGAGCTTCAACTCAGAGATCTCCTTCTGTGCTGCTAACAAGGCTTCCTGACTCTTCTTTTCATTGGCTTCCAGCTGCTTTATCCTAGCCTGGATCCTCTGATCTTCCTGTGAACGAGCCTCAGTGATCTTGATCCACCTAGCCTGACTCTCTTCTAAATAATGCTCAGCTCTGGCCTTCTGAATCTTGGCTTCCTTGTAAGCATTCTTCAATACCAACTCTCTTGCTCTAGCCCTTCTGATGTAATCATCTGTCTTTTCAATCTTGGTCATGTGCTCAATCCGAAGCTTCTCTAACCTTTCATTGTTCAGACAACTATCATTCCCCTCCCAGAGGGTCTTCTTCAAAGCTTCAGAGAGCTGAGTATTCCTTTCCCTCAACTTCTCAAACTCCTCTAAACTGACAGTAGTTGCAGGCTCCACTACTGATGGTCCAGGTAAATCCTCTATGGTGAATGGCATACGGGTGATCTGTCCCCTGACACGAGACCAGTCAAGATACTGAGCTGAAGCTATGTTGTTGCACTTGCCAAGAATAGCTGTCCCCTTAGTCTGAATATTGTCCCAAGCCCAGGCTGCCTGTCTAGCAATGGCAAGGTTGTGCTGAATGTCACAATAGAGGGTTTCTGACAAGTCTTGGTCTCTCGGTGGATGTACCAAGGCATACCCTAATTTCCTTTTGAACAGCAAAGGGTTGTAGTTGATGCAACCTTTCACTCCAATCAGGGGTACATTGGGATACTGCCCACAGTTGGTGATGATATCTTTGCCCTTGGTGCTCTGAGTGCACCATATGATGTCTTCTGATGTAAGGGCAATCATTCTTTTAGCCCAGTTCCTTGGCTGATGAGGATTTAAGAAAGCGTCTGACTTCGGCAAGTACCTTAACAACCAACAGTAGAAGAGGGGTGCACAACATCTGACTAATCTCCCTCTCTGCTTCTCATTCCTTTGATGCACTGAGTAGTAAAAGTCTCCAAGCATGGTAGGGTCTGGATTCTTCAATAGGAAGAGGTGGATATCACTCTTGCTCACAAACTTAGGCTTGTCTGCAAACAAGATGACTCCATATATGCTGAGGGCCAAGAGTGCACAAACAGTGTCCCATTTCCCTGCTGCAGCATGAATGGTGGCCTGAGTAACCAAGAAATCCAAATGAAGTCCTGGAATTCCAGCCTTGGTGGTCATATTCTGATCAATGAGGGTGGAATCCAAGTGAAAAGCCTTAGCTACATCTTCATTCTTAGGAACAACCATCTCAGGGTTGAAGGGAATCCCCTCCTGATGGGGACACCCAATAACATGGAGAACTCTTCCATCAATGGTCCCAACTGAAAATCTGGGAAAGTGAAACATCTGAGAGGAGAGTCATAGAACTGAAGACATGTGTGGATCATGCTCCTTTGTGATGCATCCAGGTCCATGATCATGTCCATAATGCCACCATAATGTTCCCTAAATAAAGGGACATGACCAGGAGTGATAAGTGCCTGCATCTGCCTGATGCCTATCAAAGTGGGCTCAAAGAAATGATAGGTGATGTTGTTCTTTCTGGATGGGTCCATGCTGACAATGGATGCTGATGAAGAAGACTGAGGATAACTGCTGATAAAGGCAACTGAAGAAGATGCTGAAGAAGAGTCTCTGATGAAGACAACTGGTGAAGAGAACTGAAAAGAATCTCTGATGAAGATAACTGGTGATGGTAGCTGATGCAGATAGCTGAAGGAATCTGAGCAGCAGAACAGGTCAAAACCAAACCAAAGACAAGATGCGGATACCCTGTAAAACAAATTGACAAATGTTAAATGATGCAAAATGATGTATGCAGAATGATATGCAAAGGGTTTGTGATCAAGTGCTGGATCTGTTATCTACCTTGATAGGGTCCATGTGTGTTCATAAGTCCAGATGAAGGCTTAGAAAACCAATAACCAGGTGGGGGACTCAAATAAAGAGTCACAAGTCCAGGGTTTCACAAGAACAGTCCAAAATGATGCAACCTTAAGAAAACTAGTAACAAGGTATGATGCGGCCAAGGGTTCCTACAAACCTGTAAACATCCCAACCCCCTCACATGTATTGTTCTAGAACAAGGATCCTCAGACTTGGATCAGTTATGAGAAGTGTAAACACTTCTAACCCGGAGGTACAATGTTTACAATAATCATAAAGGTTCCTCCTCTAATTCACCTCAGATGTTGAAGGTCATAAAAAGGTCATCCAGACTTAGCAGGCTTCCCAGATAGCCCTAGTACTACAGGAAATCCGTAGCACAGAGTTCTCAAGAAGAAACCCATGTCTGAACCGTGTTTCATATTCCCGCACCAGACCGAAATGGATTGGGAAAGAATATGAAGCCACTCTATCCTATGTGTCCCTCAGGTCCCCGGTATGGAACCTTATTCACTCAAAAATCCCTCCCACCAAAACAGACAAGAGATCCAGCACAAATGATATGATGTAACAGTATGAAATGCATATAAACAGTAAATGAAAGCAATAAATAAAGTTGTACAGAAATCAATAAATAAAGCAATAAAAAAAAGCACAAGTAGCACATAACACCCCCATAAACACAAATCAAGCAAGCGCTAGGAGAAACCCACAAAAAGAACCAGAAGCCCTGTTTGCAAGATTAGGATCCCCAGCAGAGTCGCCAAGTTGTCGCTCCCCCAAAAAGACACTAGGTCAAACAAGGTACAGACGCGAACGATCGGCGAAAAGAGAAATGAAATGAATATGAATAGAGTCGCCAGCTAGGCATTTTTATCCCGAAGGAAAGGTAATGCAGCATAAACCTAGAAAAAGATGGATAAGACGGTTGTGAACCAGAGAAACTGAGAAAGGGGGTTGGGTACAACCTGGGAAGGTATTAGCACCCAGATTGTCCGTCGTACTCGACGGGATCCAAGCTTGAAAGTTTGTGTTTAAAGGGGTAGTATATATGTGCTATCTGTGTGCAAAATCTGGAAAAGAATATACAAGTGTCAGTGTAAAAGGCGAGTGCTTAGAAATTGAGGCTTAAAAGAGAATGCTGAAAGAGGGGGAAGACACAAAGGCTTTTGTTCAATAACTGTTAAGTTATGCCTACGTATCCTCTCGTGCAATGAGGAAGTCAGAACACCGTAGTTCGGCTCAAAGAGACTGAAAAAAGAATTGACTGTGAACTGCTTGCTTGTTTATGCTCAAGTGTATGACTCGTCTGGCTCGAGTGCTAACTGTCTTGCATTAGACGGAAGAAGCAAGTTCTCGTTTATGAATGAGTGTGATGAGAAAAGAATCCCGGAGGAGACGATTATTGTTTGTTTTTTGTGTTTTCAGTTTTGTTATTGTTTTTGGTGTTTTTCATAAGTTAATGAGCTTAAGCCTAAATCAAGGGCTTGTAAACTCATTATATCCTCCCTTGATTAGGGATAATGAGCCTACTTAAGTATGAGATAAGCATCTCAACTTAATTGCCATGATAATGTAGGATTAAGATCATTAACCTATTTTTGATTATTTAGATGTTTTTGGGTTTTGTTTAGTGTTAAGTAATGATTTTAATCTCTAATCATAGATTAGTGAACTCATTACACCATCCTAATAGAAGGATACTAGATTAGAACACTTAAGCTGAGGAAGATACCTCAACTTAATCCATGGTTAGGGGTTAAATTCATTATATAACAAGGCCTTTATTAAGTGGATTTTAATTAAAGGATGAGATTAAGAAATGTATTTTATGGTTTGTAAGACAACTTGAGGGGGACTTGTCCATTAAACACTAGGGTTAGTCCTTCTTAACCATAAGGAAGAATTAGAACCCTGATGTAAGGCCCAAGTTACAAGATAAAGTCTTAGTGATTATTAATGTGTTTTGATTAAGAGATTTAAACAAATTAAAAGGTTTAACACTTAGGATTAAAGTTATACACTTCATCCTAAGAGAAGGATGCAGGCATAACCCTAATTCCAAAGTCCTAAAACTTTAAGAGTTTAGTCTCTGATTATTGAGATGAGAAGAGAGACTCAAGGAGACTCAAAGGTAAAAAGTCTAAGGGGGACTAAACACAACCATGAGATTATCATGCTTGGATGTTCCTATGGTTTGTAAGGCTTGAGAAAGATCTTCAAGGAAGCCACCAATGGAAGAAGCAGATGAAAGGAGGAGGAAGCAAGAGAATAAGTTACTTACTTCATTGAAGAAGATAAGTAACTTAAAGAAAGAAAGTGAGAGAGATGGAACATAAGTGAATCAAATTCACTTCAAAGACAAGTTAGAATGCAAATGAAAGAGATAAGAAGGAGTGAGAGGTGAAGGCAAATCCACCTCCCAAAATAACTTACCAAACCTGAAAGTGTTAGCATGAATGCATAAAGTGTAAAGCATGAAGAAATGAATTGAAATGAGATGCAATGATCAAAGTCAGAAGTGTTTATTCAATGTAAATGTCATGTAAGATGATGCAAAGGCATACAAAATGCATATGTGTGATCATACAAAGATGAGATGCAAAGGAAGCATGCTTTGAAGTTTATGAAATGAAATGAATGCTAATCATGGAAAATGAATGAAGAAATGATCAAGCAAGGTTCTAACATTTCCTAAAATGTCTAAGATGACATATGAATGCATGAAATGTCATGGCAAGTTCATGTAATGATGCATATGCAAGGTGAATGCAAATGAACATGAGAAATTAGGGTTACATGGACATGTGAGATGCAAATGGATAAAACAGAAGGAAATGACATGATAAAATTTGCAATCAAGCTCAAACAAACCCTAATCCCATATTAGGTCACACCCAAAAGGAGAAGGTCAGAAGCCTAACCTATCAAAAGTTATGATTTTCCTAAATTTTCTAGGGTTTTTGGGTGGTTCAAAGGGAAAAATGCAAATCAAATTGAAAATGCAAGATAAATTCATGAAGAAAAATACCTATAAACTACATGCAATATGTAACACAATGCAAAACGAATCAATTTCAAACTCTTCTTTGTTAGGCAGGAATGATTTTTCAAAGTTAGGGTTTAAAAATATAATTTTTATAACCCTTAATTCAAAGAAAATTGGCAAACTATGATCAATCCTAAAAAGAAATTTGTGTGAAGAATTTGAAAATGTTTCTAAATGCATTTGGATGATTCAAGATTTTTATGGTGATTTTTAGAAACCTAAATGTATTTTTAATTAATTAAAATACTTTAATTAATTAAAAATAACATTTAAATATTTTAAAAATACTTTTTAAATTCAAAAAATAAAATAAAAATTATTTTTGGATTGATAAAAATATTTAAAGTCAGAATGCAAAAGAAAATATTTTTGTGTTGATTTTTGGTATTTTTAATAATTATGTGAAATAAAATGCAAAGAAAAATAAAATAAAAACAAAAGTATGCAAGATGAAAGGTTGTGATTGGAAGTTGAGGGATCCAGTGGTCAGGATGGAAAGTCCACGTGACTTGTAGTAATCTGATCCTAGGGCCATGATTTAAACGTATTAATTAAATGAGATCCAATGGTCACATTTTAATCTGACTTAAATTAAATAATTAATTAGGTTTAGGGTTTTAATGATCAATCTTGGCCATCCAAAACGCACGGCAAACACACATCCAAGGGTCTACATTTAAACTCAGCTAATTAAATGAGATTAGCCTTAATCACTTTCAGACGGCCGGAACAGTGTTCCGGTCGTCTTCTCCGGCAAGGTCTCTACTCTATCTCTCTCCACAGGCCATAAAGACCTCCCCAACTCTCCAGAATCACTCCCCAAGCATCAATAAGCAAGAATAAACCATCAAAAACAATTTATTTCACGCATACATGATGAATCGAAGCAAGAACAAATTCACGGGAAAAGTTTCAGAAGAACAATACATGTTCATTTCTCAATCATTTTCAAAAATAAACATATCACAATGATCAGCTAAACATGTAGAATCATTTAGAAACTTAAAACAAGAGTTCTGGAAAAATGTTCATCATGGCTACCTGAGTTGAAGCTTTGTAATATGGAGCTTTCTGACCTCTTCTTTTGTGCAAAATGCCTCCAATGATCCCTCTGATTCTTCTGGAAAGCTTGAATGGAGTTTAAATGGCCTCCTTTGTGAGTTTCAGTTCTGAGGAGTGAGAAATCGTGTTTGTGTTGTGGGGTGTTTCAGGCTATGGTGAGGGGTGGAAAATGATCTTTGGGTGTTTTTGAGTTGATTGGTGAAGAAAGAAACAAAGTTTGTTGGTTGTGCAGTGTGATTCGAAGAGATGAAGGTATGAGGTGAATTTTGGAAATTTGAGTGTTGAGAGGTTTTCAGGCTTGTGTGTTGTGATGTTTGAGGTCCATTAGGTTCACATAAGTCATGCTGATTGGTTCAGAGAGTTAGTGTGGCATAGTTTGATTGGTATGGGCCAAAATGCAAAAAGTCAAGATTATATGTACTTGAAGCATGACACGGGTCACAGATGTTTTCATGGGGCGTCTGGCCTCAGCTTGCATCAAGGATGGCCATGGGATTGAATTTGATGAGCTGGAAGGCTTGGATCATGAGATGGCATAGATTTTGCAACTTTCCCTCTTTGGTGTTTCTTGGATCACAAGCCATGAAAACCCTAGATTCAAAGTCCAATTCTGATCTTTTGAAGCTTCTTTGACATGTTATAACATATTTGTGCACATTAGAGGTCATTAGAATGCTTGGCAAGTGAAATTGCAAAATTCCCTCTTTGGCATGAACTTGAAAATTATGTGATTTTTGCCAACTTTGAAAGGACATATCTTGAGTTCTATGATGAATCAAGACATGTTCTTGACTTTTTGAAAAGGGAAAGACCTAATCTACAACTTTCATGCCCAAGAAATTTTCATTTGAAGCATTTTTGGTCATGAAAGAGGAGGTTGAAAATCTTTCCCAAAATGGAAAGTTTGCATTTCAAGTCATTTCCAAAAATGGCAAGTTTGCAATTGTCTCAAAATTCTTCAATCTTGTGAACTTCTAACCACTTCTAAGATCAAATAAAGATCATTGAACTTCAATTTGATGAAAATGATCCCTTGGTTCCATTGTTGGGGGCCTCAGATGCCCTGATTTTGACTTAACTTGCTCAGGAAGTTACCCAGTAAACAAATGACTTCCACAATGAGTTTCTTCATCAAACTTGGTACACATGATCCTTATAACATATTAAGAACATTAGAAATAATAATGACCCGAAAATTTGGAATTAAGGCCTCTGAAATCAAAACCCTAATTTTGGTCATCTGTGTAGTGAAAACCCTCGCTCTGCTTCCATGTCGTGCTAGTTCTTGTGATCCTTTGAATTTCATGAACTTTGGGGAGCATAATATGATGATAGAACACACATGGACCCTCTTGGAAAGCCTTAAGACCTTTGGGATGGCTCAGATGGATTCTTGGATTGCTCAGATCACAAACCCTAGATGCAGATGAACTTGAACTATGCAGTGAAACAAAAATGCAATATGAGATGTAATACTTATGTTAAAACAAAAATGAAAGATCGCAAGCCATGGTGTGATAAAGAGTGAGGAAAAATTTGGGGTGTTTACAGACATGAAAGAAACAAGCTCTAAGCATATCAAACCATCAAATTCAGAACTTAAAAGTCAAGAAAGCACCCTAAGATTAGTCATGTAATGTTAATCAAAAGGAAATAGGAGAAGCACCAAGCAACCAAACAATGCTTTAAAGGAGAAAAGAGATGAAGACATGAGATTAGAAACATCAAAACAAGTCAAAAATGAACCACATACACCAAGGTCAGAACCTAAACATGATCAAGAAATACTATGAAGGAGATTCAAACATCACTTGAAGCACACAAGATCAATTAAGAGAAGCATGTAGAAGTTTGAGGTGTTGTGAAGCATACATGTGCAAAAGAAGCTTAATGAACAAGTTAACAACAAATGATCAAGAAAAAATTTCTCATACCAAATCCAGGGGTCAAACATCAAGTTAACGTGCATAAAACAAGTCTTGGGAGTTGGCACAAGTGCCCTCCTATCCTAGCAAGCAAGCAATGGTCATATAAACATCAAATGAGGACATGTTAAGAACAAATATTCAAACAAATATCAAGCAAGTACTAAAAATTTCACAAATAAGCATCAAGACACTTTAAACATGTAAGAACAATATGCCAAAATCACAAGGCAAGATCAGAAGCAAATTAAATCAAACAATGGCTCAAAGATCACTTAGGGTTTCACAAACTTCTTCACATAGCAATACCTAAAAATAAATCCAAACAAACCCTAAAATTTATGATAAAAATATCTACATGCTTCAACCAGTCAAGAATCCATACCAAAAAGAATTATCTTCATATCTATCATATAACTCACCAAAGAAATTCCCCAAGGCAGATTGTGCATAAAAGGAATGAAAATAAAAGAAAATAAGTCTCATAATCAATTCAGAAAAGAAAAATAATAAAAAATGAAAAATAAAAACATGACAAATTAAAGAAAATTAAAAGGATTCTTCATGATTTATCTCAATATTTTTCAATGTCTCTAACTATTCTTAAAAAATTAGAAATGAAACAATTATCAAAAAGAAAATAAAATAAAACAGAGAGCCAAGGGAGGTCAGAATAGCATTGGGTCCACGTTACAAACAAATTGGGCTCAAATAAAGGGAGTGAGGATAACACACAAAGCCCAAACCCAACCAACGCAATCAACTCTCTTATAATAAACCCTAGGTCAAAAGTCAGCCCTAATTATAACCTTCTGATCCATCCAACACACACCACTAAGTCAACAGATCAAGTCATTCCACCAATCCAATGGTCCACAAATAACGCACATGATAATAACAATACTCTGGCAAAAAAACAGAATAATATGAAGGAAAAAAACACGTGAGGGGGATGGCGCATTTTTAATGTGTTGTCAGCATGACAACCGTTCAGATCATAAAATCAATGTCCACGATTACTTCTTCCACATTCACCCAGAAATTCAAACTCCATAATCCGGTGACCGGAGCTAGGGCTCCAGTACAGGAAAATTCATGCATATGAACAAAACTCAACAATAACGCACAAAAAGCTCCTGATTGCAAGATTCAGGCATGGTGACTTCAAATCCAAACTCAAAATCCACAAACAAACATCATATCAAGCCAATCGAAGAAAAAAAGTTTCACATCTAAACTTTAAATCAACAATGCAGCTTCAATACTCAACCATTCTTAAAACAAACCATATCAGAATCATCAGTGAAGTGAGTAGATCAAGATTCAAACACAAAAGCAAGATCTAGATCTAAAGTTTCAGAAGCTCGCCTAAAGTTGAAGACCTTCAAAATCACCAAGAAATCCCTCTGAATGGTGCAAATCTACTTGATTTGATATCCTCTTGCAAAATAAATGCAAGATGGAGCTTGAAGAAGCCTAGATTTGAAGATTCAAAAGCTTTTTCCCTGAGTTGCACCTCAAGAATCCTTCACTTTTAGCTTCAATAAATGGTTGGTTCACACTCCTTATGACTCAAGGATGAAGAATGCACAAAAATCTGAGGCAATGTGTTTGTGTGGAGAGTGATTCGAAGAGAAAAGAAAAAATGTAAGAGAAGTTGGATCTGATAAATGAGAGTGGCTAAGGCTGTGCAGTTAGTGTGATTCACTTATATATGAGATTTTATCACTGATTAGGGTTTTGGAGTGTGTGGGAGCAAGGGGAGTGTGATTCCAATAGTTTTGCAAAATTGCAGGAAGTGTGTGATGTGGTCATTCATGTGTGTCAACTTCTCCCCATGTGCACAATCAGATTTAAAATGAGTCCATAATCACCCTTGGATTGATCTTAGGGCTTAGAAACAAGTGAGTCATGCTTTTTGAATGGTTTTGCAAAAATGCACTTTGAGAAATAACCATGTATCAAGCCACGAATTTTTGGGATTCTTTGTATAAAATCAATTGTAATGGCTTATACATGAATGTTATGATCAGTTTTTGTCCATGTCATGCCTTGGAAATAAGATATGAATGCTTTTGCAATTGGTAGAAACTTGAAAAATAAGGTATAAACCATAAATTGCCCCAACTTTCTTTAGCCATGACTTTCAAACCATAAAGGCTATGATCATGTTATTGGAATTTTTAGAAAGGGGAGAAGATGCTATACATGTTTCTTGTTTTAAGAAAAATAATTTGAAGTAATCTTGGCCATGAAAGAATTGAATGAAAGTTAGGGCAAAACTTGCCCAAAATAGAAAGTTCTCATACACACCACTTTCTAATTTTGGAAACTTCTTCCCAAACCCTCATTTCTTGATTCTTAAGGTTACCAAAGCCATTCCTTACCCTTAATAAGGTCCCTTGACTTGAAAATTATGATTGGAGGCCTTGAAATCCACTGGTTGACTTTTCATTTGCTCAGTTGACCTTTTTCTTCCTTTACAAGTAACTGATCCAATAGCTGACTTCCTCAATGAGTTTTTGCATCAAAATTCATACCTATGCCTTATATATCATATGAGAGCCTTTAACCACAAGAATTGGTCAAATCTATGAGAATTCCTTGATCTGGAGCAAAACCCTAATTAGGGTTTGTTTGTATAGGAGGATGTTGCAATGTTGAGCTTCTGATGATACCCCACCTTTCTTGGACTTTGAGGATGACTCTGAGCTTGTATAAGATATGAGGAGACCTTGTGAGCTTCTTGCAAGGTCACTTGACTCTTAGCTGGACTGGGAAGATCATGACTTTCCAGATGATTAATCATATGCCTTATGCTCGTGATCATGGGTGCTTTTGCTTCATTTTTCTATGCCAAATGCTAGAGTATGCCAATTACATGTTATGCCTATGATATAAAAAATGATATGAAAATGGGAAGGCAAATTTTGGGGTGTTACAGCTGCCCCTATTCAAACATTTGTTAATCTGAAAAGGACGAGAGCAATGGTTGTCGGTCGTTCGAGATGAATTGTGGTTGAATACCCAAAAGACCCTGAAATTTGCACTCTACTGGAGAAGAAAAGGGAAATAAATTCAACAAAGGAAAACAATATCCTGATGATAAAGGTAACCAAAAGTAACAACTGAAAGCGAGAAAATGTCTTTTGTAGGATGTCAGGAGACTACTGGCTTGCCACAACGAAGGTGGACTTGGTACACTTCAGTCTGCAGGATAAACGTGTACAACTTCAAGATCTGTATTAACATATATGCTGTCTTGATCGTGATTAGAATCTGCATTTAGGCATGCATTGTCTTGATTCTCTTCGTATAACCCAAGGTCAGGTATACGGTAAAAATGTGCAATTATAAAAATCCACGTAACAACGTGCTGTCTTGATTTTCTTCACTATTTCGATAATAAAACCCACTGTCAGGATTTGTAACCATGCATGCACTGTCTTGACCCTCTTTCAGAATCCGTGTAACCACACAATGTCTTGACTCTGATCTTCAAAATCCGTATAACCATAAGCCGTCTTGATTTTGAATATGAAATTACCATTCTAACAAGTAGATATGTATTTCAAATGAAAAGATTCATTGGGTTGGATTTGTGTTAGAATTCGTATAAAAATACGATGTCTTGACTCTGAGATGGGAATCTGCATCTAGGCATGCATTGTCTTTATTCGCTTTGTCTTAGAATCTGCATCTGGGCATGCACCGTCTTGATTCGAAACAAAAAACTTATTAGTAAAACTTAACACCAGGATATCTCCTTTTGCGCTGTCTTGATCCTCTTCTAGAACCTGTATGTTGTCTTGACTTCGACTTGGAATTTGTACCTCTTAAAAGATTTATCCACTAGGCTGATCAGTGATATATTCTTGCAGGGGGAAATTCTTGATAGAACTCCGTTGGGGATGAAAATTTCCTGGGTGACATTATGCTGAGGAAATGAGATCACCCCTTTTGTTAATAACCACCTCTTTCTGGGGGAAAACAAACACTGAATTAATCTCGAAAACCCTGGCTGTAGATAACCATCTGTTGGGGAGGGATAAGAACAAAATTGCATCTGGGCATGTGTTATTTTGATCTGTCATGTTTGCCAAAAATAAATTGGCGACCTCACTGGGGAATATTTCAATCATTGGGCTGAATCCCAACCATACAACTCTGCGGGGAAATGACAAACTTCCAACTCGGCTGGGGAAATAATATGCCAACACCTAACTAGGGAGAGAATTATGACAATTTTAACTTTGTGGGGAGACAATGCATTTGTTAGACGATAGCGCGGATCTAGAAGGGGGGTTGAATAGATCCCTTTATAAAAATTTATTTTTCAAAATTTAATTGAAAATGTATTGCAGAAGTTTCCCGGAAAATCGTCTAGTTTAAATTTGAAGTCACTGGAGATCGGATATACGCAAAACCCAGTTGGAATGAAATGATGACTAGAAGAATTAATATTTCACAAATGATTCACTTGATAATTCAACTCTTGATAAAAATATTCTTAACAATGATATAAAGAAGAAATTAGGCTCAATCAAATTGATTTTGTGTGGTTAGGCTTTTTACCAAACACTTGGAGTGCACACACCAAGTATAATTTTGTTGTATCAAATAGTGCAGAATTTTACCCACTCTAGTTATCACTTTTGAGTGTAACAATTGATCAAACACTTTAAGTGCACTAATTTGATACACCAGAATTTTAAAGCACACAAGATCAAGATGAACAAAAGTAAAATGCGAGAAACGTAAAGAAGACAAGGAATTTGTTGAGGCAGTTCCTTCGTCATCCTCGCTCGAAGTACTCTGCCCCCAATTTACAATCGAATTGGGAAATTTTATTAAATTGCAATTGTTTTACACGAAGAGAGATAAATGAACCAACAAACCAAACCGCATTGAATATGCTGTCAAATCTTCTTCTTGTCCCTTGATCCAATGTAGAATCAAGTCTTCCACGCGTGTCGAGAAAGCCTCCGATTAATTGCTCCCTTCTTGCAAGGATTCACGATCCTCCAAACTTTGAGAACGAATGAGTTTCTCCAACACTTGTGAACCCACAAGACCTTCGCAATCCTTCGTCTACCTTGATATGAAAGAACAATCCACTTGATCTTCAACCACCTCACTCGGCTGAATCTACGAACGATCGTTGTGTGCAAAACCCCCAAACCTTCAACGATCTTGGAGGAGAAAACACTTCAGATTTTTCCAAGGAAAACCCACACACCCTAGACCCAATCTGAAACTCTAATTCACGATTGAACTTTATCTTCGAAACAAGCACCGTAATCAAACAAATATTGTTGTGTGTGATTGTTGATTGATGCAAGAATGAAGAAGATGAAGAGAGATGTGTGTATTTCTTTCACTTTGCTTGTTCACCTCTCAAAAGAAATGAAACCTGCTATTTATATTGGTTAGTGATTGTAACATAAAAAAAATAAAAATTAAATGAAAAATTGAGTCAGCACAGTAATGAGCCGACTCAAATCATTAAATGAGCCGGCTCAAATTGCCAGGTGAGCCGGCCAAAAATAACAGATAGGCAGCCTGTTGAGACCCGCAGGAAATGTGAAGAAAAATATTTTTGATGAGTCGACTCATGAAGGATTTTGAGTCGGCTCATCCATACCCATGAGTCGACCAAAATGATGCTTCAGGCGGCCTATTGGGACCCGTGTGTTTGGGCACCAAAACACACTGAATGAGTCGGCTCATTGTGGAATTGGAGTCGGCTCATTCAGTTCATTTTTCCAAATAAGCCATTTCTTGCTTTTTCTTAGAGAACCACTTATGCTTTCAAACATGCCAAGTTTTTGACACATTAAAATTCATGCCATGTCTCACTGTATTCTGCTGCTTGATGGAAATGAAGACTCCGCTTGGGGAAAAAAACTGTTCAACTGATCTCGAAGTTCTGCTGGGAACACTGTCTGCTCTGACTCAGATGGGGAATATTCCACTTTAACTCTATTGAGGATGTTGGGTATCACTCTTCTCTGTTGGGGATAAGAATTTAAAGCCTATCTTGCTTGGGGAGGAATACTCTGCTTGGGGAATACTGGCTGATAACATCTTCTTGTTGACTGCAAAACTTGCAACAACAAAGTATACACGTATGCCCCGGGAAATTACATGGTATGAGTCAATCATCCCATGTCACCCGACATTCAAAGTGATTTTAAAAGTTTTCCCTTCACATGTCATTCATAAAGCCAACTCGTTTAAATGCAATGTTCTTTTATCAAATATTCAAGACATTTTTGCAAACAAAGCAAACAAAACAAAAACAAGGATAAAGCTTTTTGACTGAATATTCTTTTATTGATGAGCCTATGAATAGGCGAAAATTTACATCATGAAGTAATCACCTGGAAAGAGGTAATCACTATAAATTGAGAAAATAAACTATCCTAATGGCAATGTGCACGACATTCCAATGAGTTTCCGTTCTGCTATGACCAATATGTCTTCACGATTTTCTGTTCTTTATTTTGCTTTCTAAAGAAGAAGATTGAACTGATTCCTACCCTTCTAAGATTGCCAGATTAATTGAGACGATGACGTGGTACAGATTAGCAATCATTCGTTTATTCCCTTATTTTGCTTGGACCGCCCTTTCGGGTTTTCAATCCACCGGGATACCCTTTTTTTTCCTAAGCCGTCTAATGCAGATTTTCAACTCACCGGGCGTACAATGTTTTTTATTATATCCCTAACTTTTGCCCAAGCTTTTTATTCTGTTTTTAGCTCGCCGGGATGCCATTTTTTGCCTGGACGTTTATTCTGTTTTTTTGTCCAGCGGGTCTTTTTATGCGAAGTATGTTTTAACCGCATCTAAGTTAACAGGGGACTGGAAGTCTTCGCCATCCATAGTAGTGAGCATTAGTGCTCCTCCAGAGAAAACTTTCTTTACTATGAATGGGCATTTATAATTCGGAGTCCACTTGCCCCTGTGATCTGAACCTGGAGGAATGATTCTTTTGAGTACAAGCTCACCAACTTGATACTCCCGAGTGCATACTCGCTGATCGAATTCCCGCTTCATTCTCCTCTGATAAAGCTGACCATGACATATAGTTGCTAATCTCTTTTCCTTAATTAAGAATAACTCATTATATTGGGCACACACCCAATCAGCCTCGTCAAGCTTGACATCCATCATTACTCACAAAGAAAGAATTTCGACCTCAACGAGTAAGACTGCCACCATACCATATACTAGGGAAAAAGGAGTTGCCCCATTAGACATCATGACTGACGTTCGGTACCCATGCAAGGCAAACGGTAACATCTCATGCCAATATTTATAGGTGACGACCATTTTCTGAACAATCTTCTTGATATTCTTATTTGTCGCCTCGACCGTGCCATTCATCTTTGGTCGGTAAGGAGAAGAATTATGATGTTCGATTTTGAAGTCCCGACACAGTTCGTCCATCATTTTGTTATTCATATTGGAACCATTATCAGTAATGATTCACTCGAGAACTCCATATCTGCAGATAATGTCTTTCTTCAAAAATTTGGCCACCACCTGTCTGGTGACATTGAAATAAGATGCTGCTTCGACCCATTTGGTGAAGTAAGGATTGCGACCAATATGAAACGATGGCCATTCGAAGTAGTAGGCTCTATTTTTCCGATCATGTCAATGCCCCACATGGAGAAGGGCCAAGGAGATGACATGATGTTGAACGGGCTTGAAGGTACATGCACTTTGTCTGTATGAATCTGGCACTTGTGACATTTGCGGGCGTATGAGCAACGGTCTGCATCCATTGCTAACTAGTAATACCCTGATCTCAATAACTTCTTTGCCATTGTATGCCCCCTGCGTGGGTACCAAAAGATCCCTCGTGGACTTCCTGCATTAACATGTCTGCTTCGTGTCTATCCATGCATCTGAGCAAGACCATGTCAAAGTTTCTCTTGTACAGAATGCCATCATCGTTTAAGAAGAAACTAGCAGCAAGTCGCCTTAAGGTTTTCTTGTCATTGGAAGATGCCCCAACTAGATATTCTTTACTTTCCATAAAGTGTTTAATGTCATAATACCAAGGCTTATCATCAGATACTGTGTCAATGGAGAACACATAAGTAGGTATATCAAGCCTGGAGATGTCAATTTTAGGGACATAATTCCAACAAATCACTTTGATAGACGAAGAGAGCGTAACCAGTGCGTCAGCAAACTGATTTTCATTACGTGGTATATACTGAAGCTTTACTGTTGTGAAGAACGTCAACAGTCTTCTGACATAATACCTGTAAGGATTTAAATGATCTTGGTGTGTATACCACTTGCCAGTAATTTGATTGATCACGAAAGCTGAATCTCTGAATATATCGAGGGTCTTAATCCGAATACTAATAGCCTTCTCTATTCCCATTATACAAGCCTCATACTCCGCATCATTCTTGGTGCAACCAAAAGTAATTCTGGAGGCGAATGGAAAATGAACACCTTCAGGATTAATTAGAATAGCACCAAATGTATGCCCGTTGATATTGACAGCCCCATCAAACATCAATCTTCATTTGGATTCAGGGTTTGGACCCTCCTTTGGGAGTGGTTCCTCACAATCCTTAGCTTTGAGGTACATGATGTCCTCATAAGGGAAGTCAAATTTCATGGATTGATAATCATCCTCAAGAGGTTGATGTGTAAGATAGTCTGAGAGCACACTTCCTTTGATAGCCTTCTGCGAAGTGTATTGAATGTCGTACTCTGTCAGCACCATTTGCCATCGTGCAACCCTTCCAGTTAACGTTGGTTTCTCAAAAATTTATTTGACAAGATCCATTTTTAAAATTAATAGGGTAATGTGAGTCAACATATACTGTCTCAGTCGACGAGCAGCCCATGCCAAAGCACAACAAGTTTTCTCGAGCAGTGAGTATCGGGATTCACAGTCGGTAAACGTTTTGCTAAGGTAGTATATTGCATGCTCTTTTTGACTAGACTCGTCATGTTAGCCTAGAACACACCCCATTGATCCTTCTAGAACATTCAATACATGATGAGTGGCCTCCCTGGGACCGGAGGCATCAAGATTGGAGGTTCCTGCAAGTATTCTTTAATCTTTTCAAAAGCCCTTTAAAAATCCCCGTTCCCCCTGACCGCCTGCTCTTTTCTTTGCAATTTGAATATTGGTTCACATGTAGTTGTGAGATGAGATATGAACTATGCAATGTAGTTCAATCTAACTAGGAAGCCAAGCACTTTTTTTTCAGTTCGCGGTGCAGGCATATCTTGTTTAGCTTTGACTTTTGCAGGATCTACCTCAATCCCAATCTGACTCACAATGAAACCTAGCAGTTTTCCAGAACGCACCCCAAAGGTGCACTTGTTAGGATTTAGCCTCAGACGATACTTTCTCAGTCGTTCAAACAACTTCTTGAGGTTTAATAGATGCTCTTCTTCGTCTCTAAACTTGGCGATCATGTCGTCCACATAACATTCAATCTCTTTGTGGATCATATCATGAAACATAGTCATTATTGCCCGCTGATATGTTTCCCCGGTGTTCTTCAAACCAAAAGGCATGACCTTGTAGCAAAACATACCCCAATAGGTAACGAACATTGTCTTCTCCATGTCTTCTGGCACCATTTTAATCTGGTTGTAGCCATAGAAGCCATCCATGAAGGAAAAGACCGAGAATTGAGTCGTATTATCAACCAATACATCAATGTGAGGTAATGGGAAATCATATTTTGGGCTCACTTTATTTAAATCCCGGTAATCAACACACATCCTGACCTTACCGTCCTTCTTCGGTACTGGCACAATGTTAGCTACCCAGGATGGATAACTAGTCACGATAAGGAACTCGATGTCCCACTACTTCTGAACCTCTTCTTTAATCTTCATCGCCATGTCAGGACGGGTTCTACGAAGCTTTTGCTTAACAGGAGGGCAGTATTCCCTTAGGGGCAGCTTATGCATCACAATGTCTGTATCTAAACCTGGCATATCTTGATATGACCAATCAAAGATGTCCACATATTCTCGAAGCATGCCAATTAACTCTTCTTTTACTCCGGCCTGCAGGCTGGCCCCAATCTTAATTTCCTTTTTTGCGTCTTCTATTCCGATGTTGACAACTTCAATCTCTTCTTGTTGAGGCTGAATAACCCTTTCCTCTTGTCTCAATATCCTGGATAATTCTTCAGGGAGTTCAGAGTCTTCCTCAACCCCTTCATCATCTTGGTAGATTGGATTATCGAAGTCATACTCAGTCATAGCCAAAGAGTTATCAAAGAAATCCGAATGATTGGTTCTGCACAAATGATGTGCTTATTTCAAGATTTGCTTTTTTGAAGAGAAAGACAACAAAAGAAAAACATTTCCATTTTTATTGGTTTTTGTGAAAAAATTTAAAAAGAAAGAAAGGGAACACAATTTGAATGAAAAAAGTCATTTATTCATGATAAAATAAACTACATAAAATGCAAGGAGGCCCTACAATGGATCCAATCACCTTGGGCATAGTGCAAGACATAACATGCGTATGATAATGAGAAAACAAAGAAAATTACTCTGGCAGGCAAGTGACTTGGATGAAGTCTTCTGCAAATCAATTCTTTAGCTCTTTTCCCATGGGACACACAGTTGTACCCAGTTGTCAAGATCATAATCACTATCAGCATCATCTTCAACAACACATACTTGATTTGGGTCAATTACTCCCCCACTTGAGAAACTGATTGCCATGCTCTGAGATCCTGTTGCCTACCCCGGGACATAGCCTATCACAAACTTGTCTTCCTTTTTATCAACCTGGACCAGCTTGCCCCAGCCTTGGGCATTTTCTGCTTCAACCACTTCCCTGGCCTGCTTGTAGGAAGATATAGAAGTTCCCACTCTTTCATTGCCCTTGGTGGTAGAGTTGGGAGCAACAACACTCACATTCACAACTTCAAAGGCTTGGCATAGCATTTCATGGATCTCCCCATCCATTTCAACGTATTTGAATGTAGACAAATAGTTGATGAAGATATCCTCTTCCTCGCACACAGTAACCACTTGACCATCAACAACATATTTCAACTTTTGATGCAAGGTTGAAGTCACTGTGCTTGTAGCATGGATACACGTACGTCCAAGAAGACAACTATAAGTCGGTTGGATATCCATGACATAGAATGTGCTCTTGAATACCTGCGATCTTATCTTCATCGGCAACTCAACATCACCAAAGACTGATCTTCTAGAACCATTAAAGACTCTCACCACTAGGTCACTCGGTCTCAGAATTATTCCATCTACCTCCAACTTCATCAAAGCCTTTTTCGTAAGTACGTTCAAAGAAGAACCAATATCAACTAGAACGTGAGATAACACAACACCCTTGCACTCAATAGTGATATGCAAGGCCTTGTTATGATTTCTCCCTTCCGATGTCAAGTCTATGTCTCTAAAACCCAGTCCATGACTGGCATTGACATTTGCAACCACAACTTCAAGTTGATTCACAATTATCTCTTATGGAACATAAGATATCTGTAGAACCTTCAACAATGCCTCTGTGTGTGCTGGAGAGTACATAAGCATAGACAATATCGATATCTTTGACGGTGTTTGATTCAACTGCTCAACCAATTTATATCACTCTTTTTAATTATACTCATGAATTCTTCGACCTCCTTCTCGAATGTACTCTTCTCTTTTGACGGAGTCACCACTTCTTCTGTAGTTACTTGTTTCCCTTTAGCTCGTGCTGCATCTTCAGCCTCATTGTTTTTTCGGACAGTTTGTGGAGTGAAGAGCCGTCCACTCCTGGTGAACCCACATACTCCTCCAACATTTACAACACTTGGATCGATAACAACTGGAGACTTATCTTCAACCTTTCGCCCCTGAATATACATATCCATGCCATAGTGCCATGGAATCGCTCTTTCACTTTCATAGAGTACAAGTCCATGAACTGTGATGGTTACAGGGCTTATTGTAATAGGCCTTGCCTCTTGTGGTACGTAGATGGTAACTGGTGCTGGTTGAGAAGGCATTTCCTTTTGAGTAAAATATATAGTGACAGTAGACACATTGTTGCTTTGATTGTTTACCTTATCAAACTGCAATGATCCTTCATCAATCAAAGCTTGGATACCCATTTTCAGCTTATTACACCCATTCTCATAAATCTTACAATCTTCACAATCTTTGTTACATCCAGGAAAAACCTGGCCTTTCAACAATCTCTCCATTACAACAGACAAATGGCTCTTAACCTCATTAACATTCAGAATCAAATTCAGGACTCTTCCTTCTTCAATAGCATTGATCATTGCCCCTCCATGATTGGGCATAGGGTTGGTATTAACATTTGGTGGTGGTGTAAAGTTGATGGCTTTTGCGTCAATCAAATCCCGGACTTTCAGCTGTAGAGCTCTGCACTTCTCAGTCGTGTGCCCCGGGGCACCTGAATGAAAAGCACATCTGGCATTGGCATCGTAACCCGATGGTGGAGAATCCCCAGTGATGAGTTGTAGAGTCCTTAACTGAATCATGTTCATATCCAATAATCTCTGAAGTAGTGCAGTATATGTCATCAGAATGGGCTCAATGACAATATCATATTGGCGCGAACGTTATTGGTAAGGTCTTTGTTGACGCTGATTATGTTGTTGTGGTTGTTGTTGTTGTTGAGGTTATGGAATAGGTCCTGATGGGATAGTGACTGCAGCCACCTGACCATAGTAATTCTGACGACCCCGGTCATGGCCTCTACTGTAATCGGCATTAGTATCACCTTCCCTTCTTCTCTGGGGACCGGCAAAGGGCTTCCTTGCTCCAGATGAGCTACTAGAACCAGTATCTTGAATCTTCCCCATCTTTAACAAATTTTCCAATATTTCACCAGCAATGACAAGATCAGTAAATTTGGTAGTTGGACAGGAAGCTAGACGATCGATAAACACCCCTTGTAGAGTACTCATGAACAAATCAGCTATTTCATTCTCCAGCAACAGAGGTTGCACTCTTGCAGCTAATTGGCGCCACCTCTGGGCGTACTCTTTAAAGCCTTCCTTAGAATTTTGCGACATGCTCTGAAGCT
Organism: Lathyrus aphaca; assembly: GCA_963966055.1. Classification (NCBI taxonomy): domain Eukaryota; kingdom Viridiplantae; phylum Streptophyta; class Magnoliopsida; order Fabales; family Fabaceae; genus Lathyrus; species Lathyrus aphaca. The sequence continues at coordinate 509,021,645 of OZ014519.1, read as the reverse complement.
ATATACGTATTGGAGCCATGTCCAGATTATACTGATAATGCTTGAAAAATGCTTCAGCCAATTCCTTCTAGCTCCTAATAGAGGCCCTACTTAGCTTCATGTACCATTCTTGGGATGCCCCGATGAGGCTATCCTGAAAATAGTACATCCACAACTTTTCATCATCTGTATGAGCAGCAATTCTACCGATAAAAGACTGGGGATGGGTCATTGGGAAAGAAGTACCATTGTACTTGTCAAAGGTGGGAGCTTTGAACTTGTGGTAAATTCTCACCCCGAGAACAAGACCCAAGTCAATGATATTGAATCCCAAAGAATTTTGGGATTGAATTCACCTAATTTGTTTAGCCATTTCCTCGAAACGGCGATTCACCTCAACACCATGTCCTTCCATATCCTCCATAATAGTAAATTGGTCCTCATGGCCATCCATTTGAGGAATACGAACATGTTCTGGCCCACCACCAACATTAACAATACCCTCAGGTTGAGGGCCACCACCACCATGAGCACCTGTACCTCTTGGACCTCCACCGTTGTTACCATTGCTATCCTTATTTCTGTCAATCATCTCTCAGAGACGCTCCTGACTCTGATTGTGCAGCTCTGCCAGCTCGGTTTGCATTTGATCCATGATTCGGCCTTTGTTCTGTTTAGTTGGATACATGTGCACTCTTCTTGCAGCAATAATGCCTGAAAATGGAAGACGTTAGAAACCTGTGACCGTACCTGCAAAATAAGAAAGAGGGTGATATGTAAGCAATGCAAGCTTTTGTGCTTTCATTATCAGGCCTTTTTTCCCCAGTTCTGGTATCTTCCAAAGGAATCCAGATGACCTTTGAGAAAAATCTTTTGAGATTACTCTCTTCAAAGTTTCTACACCTTTCCACAACCAATTTCAAAGCATACAAAACTCAAGAATCATAAACAATAGATGCATAGAATAAACAACGCCCTAAGGCAAGAGTAAAATCCTCGTAGGGTTACAAGTCTTACATAGATATAAAGTGAAAGAAAATAAACAAGATTCCTACAACAATCTTGTAGGTAATCTGAAATACATGAAAATAAACTAAAACTCTAAACTGCAAGAAGACTCTGATCCTTCTCCTGTGAAACCCAACTTAGTCTTAGTTCTCTTGACATCAACTCTCCGGTTGAGATCTGCCATGTCCATGAGTGCTCCATTCAGTTGTTGAGACGTCTTTTGCAGACTCTTATGGGCCATCTCGAATTCCTCTTTCTGGGAAGCGATCTACAGCTTGTACATCTCTTCCTTCTTCTTGTACTCTTCTTGGTCTTGATTTATGTGATCTTACAACCAGGTGAGGGATTGTTTGGCTTCCCTAAGAGTCTTCTTAGTCTTCTTGAACTCTTCTTCTCTCTTAGTATCCATTAGCCCTCTTCTCTGAAAGTAGACTTCTCTTTCCGCAAACGCTTTCTCCTTAACCTCCTGAGCTATATGTATCTTATGTAACTTCTCTTATAAAGTTGTTTTGGAGTGGGCTTCCAGATTTTGGTAATCCTCCATAGGAACAGTAGTCTATACAGCAGCAACCTGAGATGTCATGTCCTTCGGATAGAGTGGAGGCTCCACTGAGAAAGACAGTAGTGTAATCCCAACAAGATTTTTCAACCAAGTGGCAAAGGGATCATACATATTTGGGTCCACTCTCCCAAATTCCATCTTCCCCTTCTGTGTCTTTATAGCCCAAGCTTGATATACTTTGACAGCCATCTATCTATTTCCTTCAACAGGGAGATACAAAGATTCAACAACTTCCTCTCCAGACGGAGAATCTCTCAAGGGATACCCAAGCTGTCTTCTAGCCAACATCGGGTTATAATTAAACAATCCTTTCCTTCCTACCAAAAGGGACATTAGGAAAACCATCGCACTTGACAATCATCTCCTTGCTCATCACATCTCTGTCACAACCCTAAGCTATATCTTCTGCAGTCAACCCCATCAATCTCCGGGACCATTTCCATTCTCCTCTTAATTCTGTAAATGGTCCAGACTTGGGCAATTGCTTTGGCAAACCAATCAGCAAACAAGGGTGTGCAACAGTTCACATGCCCTCCTCTTCTCTCATTCCTATAGTGGACCCCATAATATAAATCACCCATCAGAGTAGGTGTAGGATTCCCTCTGAAGAAAATAAAGTGGCTTCTAAGCTTACAACCCCTTGGTCACATGGAAATAAACTAGTTTTGTATATCAACAAAGCCAACAATACAGTGAAATATGCCCACATGACCTTTCTGAGCGTAAGCTAAAGCTTCCTAAATGAGCATGTCATATGGCAACCCCTTTCCCTTGCTAATACTCAAACCAAACTCTACCCTATTTAATGGTAGATGACACCTCCTGGCAATTTCTTCTGCTTGGAGAACCCTCCCGGAATTTTAGTAAGGTTGTCTGCCTCTAAGAGGAATTTGCAACATGCTGGAAATTTCCTCCAAAGTAGGCGCCAACACATAATCAGGAAATATGAAGCAGCGCAACAGAGCGTCATAGAACTATAGCAGGGTGTGAAGACTACCCTTCTGATCTTTCGTAGGCTTGTCCATATACCAGATAATCTGCACGAACCTGGTCTTGAAGTCACCCATAACCTTGTCATTCATCATATTTTTCAGCTTGTGCAGGTTCTTAACCTCTAGTTGTGGAAAGGTGTAATGCGCATTATTCTTCCGGGGAACCGTGATAACTCCTGCCATCTGACCTTGTTTGCTTTGTTTGCTTTGTTATTTTAAATAATATGCAACACTGACCTTTGTTTTGTAGGGAGGTTAAGGTAAGTTCCTTGCAACTTATTCTTTTACTTCTTTATGCATTTAATTCACATTTCTCCTTACCTTTCATACTTGTGTTTGTTAGGTGTTTTCATAACTTCATGTTAATCCCTTGTTAGAATCAACTTAACTTCATTAAGAAGTAAGTTGTATTCTATTTTCTCTTTGTTTCTCCTTTCCTTCTCATTAGGATAGAAACCGCACTAACCTAGGTTCATTCATGTATGATAACACTAGGATCATAGTCTTCCCCTTATACTTTTTGCCTTTGGTTCGTTTTGCTTTCTCTTTTTCATCTCATAAAGAAAAGATAAAAAACACCTAATAAAGGTTGATCTTCTCGTACGACATGAGACTTTGATGTGGGTTACTTATGCACGTCCTGTCTCGGGGCGAGGTGTGAGTCATCTACCACGATGAATAAGTCTTAGTGCGAGAATGTTCACAAATATTAAACAAAAAACACTTCTCTAAAAGACAAAACAACAAATAAGAATTGTCTTTTCCTTCGGGAACTTATTTTCTCACCTCACTCACTCATAACGCGAACTTGCGACGACTTGTCTCGCATGCAATACGGTAAACACACTCGTTCAAGGCGAGCCTGCAACGCTTGAGCATAGAAATACGCAGTTTCAGTGCATAAAAAATACAAACAAAGTTTTCGCCTTTAGTTAGGCGAACTACGTCGACTCTGATCCTCATTTTCCCGATGAGGTACGTAGGCAACAGGGTAGGGCCCGTTCAAGCACATTCTTTATTTTCCCTACATTTTCCCCATTTCATTTCGATCTCTTTTCCAAGTCCTTTTCTCCTTCTAGTTCCAGTTCCAGTTCTTTTGTTCAACAGGATATTTTTCTCACCCTTTGAAACAAACAAACAAGCGTGGATATCGTCGGGTACGGCGAACGGTCTGGGGTGCTAATACCTTCCCAGGTCGTAACCGACTCCCGAACCCATATCTTTGGTTCGCATGACCTTGTCATTTCCTTTTCTCTTAGGTTTGTGAAGCATTACCTTTCCCATTCATTCGATATAAAAATGCCTGGCTGGCGACTCTACCTTTTCCGCGCCACTTTCGCGTTTGTACTAGGATGAAAATCCCGGGAGCGACAGCTGGCGACTCTACTGGGGACAAACCCAGAATATCTGGTTTCTCTCGTAGAGTCTATCCTAGTTCCTATTTGCTTTTGTTTCGTTGGGTGTTTATGTGTGTGATGTTGTGTGTTTATTTATTGTTTTCATTTACAGTTTTTACTTTACATCATTTATTTACTACTTTCAGTATTTATTTCACATGCATCATATATACTGGACTGTCTGGACTATGTTGGTTTCCATTTTTTCTGTGGGATGAGAGTTACTATGAGATAAGATAAACACCCGACTTGATTTCACTATAGGATTAGCGTGGACAAACACTGTACTTCCATGGTATCTCACCATGATGAGTGGCGATGTGTTCCACACCCAGGTTGCGACCGTCTTGGAACTATCTTGTGTGGGGGTTTTGCCTCACTTCAGGGTACGACCTTGATAGTTATGTGCAGTTAGGGACCGATCATTGAGGACCTAAGTGGAAACACCCCTCTCCAGTGATGACAGTGGCAAACCACATTTGTTGGCAAACCCACTCGCATCTGAGGGTCCACTGGGAACTCGCATAGGATGGCCTGGTTTTCTCATAAGAATCCAGTTAAAGAAAATTGTTCGTATGTTGATAGTGTTGTATCCCCAAAGCTGAATGTACTATTGTTTCTCGATTCAGTGCTTGAAGTTGGGGACTTATGAGGGATGCTTGTTTCATTGGACTCAGCTGAGACCTCCCTGAGTAGTATATAATGCCGAACGGATTCCCTGATTTGTTCATGAGACATTTCTCGGAGATGGTGAACGTATTATTGCTATTCGGCTTTGAGAGTCCATGATGTTGACCCGAGTAGAACACCTGCGAGATGGGAGGGGTTTACAAGTTTGCAGGAACCCTGAAACTTCCAACATACCCACTTTGCCAGTACTATTCAGTATCGTGATCTGTTTCCTTGATTCCAAGATCTGGGATTCTTATTCAAAAGAGTTGTTACTATGATTGTGACCCTGCACAGACACGTGATTATATGCTTGACACATTACAGACACGTCACCAGTCACATTCCTTGCATTGCATAAGCATCATGACATCATTAATCATGGTGTTCTTATTCATTCTTAGGGTTCATACTACTCCCGATTACCGGTCATCACTACAGCAGAATGGAAGACGTCAGAAAAAGTATTGTGCACTACAAATTCTTCGACACCAAAGTGGATATGATCAACCAGATGATGTCTCTTATTACCCCGAGTCAGCTGGGATACTTCAAGGGGAAATATGGTGATATTCTGGATTTGGTGTTCAATCTGGACAGTTCTCAAAGGAGCGCCATTCATACTTTACTATAATACTATGACCCACGGCTTAGGTGTTTCACCTTTCGCGACTTCCAGTTAGGCCCTCTACTTGAAGAGAATGCTGAGATTCTAGGAGTGCCAATTCAAGATTAGATTCCTTTTAACTCAGAAATGACCAGACCAACTCATTCTGACATCGCCAAATCTCTTTATTTGAGCTCATCTGAAGTGTATGACAATCTGACTGCTACTAAGTTTGGAGTGCTTGGTTTCTCTTTAGAGTTTCTGGTTAGAAGAGCTAGAGAGCTTGCTGCAACCAATCAATGTGATTCAGTTTGCACCATCCTAGCATTGTCCATAAACTGGATCATTCTGTTTGCTGATATGGACAAGTTTGTGGATATCAACGTAATTCATCTGTTTGTGCTGAAGAATCTGGTACCTACTCTCCTGGGTGACCTCTATTATTCAGTGCATTACAAGAATGAGAAAAGACGGGGTGGATTGGTCAAGTGTTGTGCTCCTTTCTTTTACAAGTGGTTCATGAGGCATCTCCCTATTACTGAAGCCTTCACGAATCCTAAGGTGGTTTGGGTGCAAAAGTTGAGCGTGTTGTCATCCAGGGACATCAGATGGTTTACATTGAGGATGAAAGGGAAATACCTCATCTCTAGCTGTGGAGGGTATCCCAATGATCCACTTTTAGGAGTAGTTGGGGCAATTAATTACAACCCTATCCTTCTGAGAAGACAATTGGGATACATGCTCAAGGCCATTCCCAAAGAATTGGAGTTGGTTCAAACTCTCTATTTTCCTACAAAGGATAATCTCCCCTTGGTTCGAGAAGCTGTGGGTGCTTGGAAACTCGTCAAAAGGAAGGGTATAGAGCGCTTGGGTAAAAGTAACAACCAAATGTTCCCCGAGTTCGAGGCCTGGATAAGGGAAAAGGCCCAGGTATCTCTAATCCCTTTCTTTTGACCAGCTCCACCTCCTACAACTGTACCTTTGGAAGACTACCGGAAGTTAGAAGCTTTGGTCAAACAACTCAAGGATGAAAATCAGGAGGCTGATGATTCCTGTCAGAAGCTGAAGATTCAGAACCAGAAGCTATAAGAGAGATCTCATCAAGCTGAGGAGTTGGTCAGGATCAAGCAACAAGACTTTGAAGAATGAAAGCTCTACTTTAGGAAGAGAGGATTGACTAATATCCACCGGGAGATTCAGCGCCAGAAGGATAAGAAAGCCTTGGATGAAGCTAACAAAGCAGTGACCCTTTGGCAAGACAAGTGGGAAGACCATCTGAGAAAGCAGAAAGAAGCAGAGATCGAGTACAAGCTCAAGATCAAAGGCCTTCAAGATTCTCTGGCCGAGCAAGGAGAGCAACTCCAGAAAGCCCACGAGCAACAAAGGGACCACTTTTAGCAGATGGCCAATATCCATAAGGAGTTAGAAGAGCTGAAGCTTCGGGCTGATATCAAGAAGATCAAGACTGAACCGAGCCCTAACAAGGAAAAGGAGGAAGTATTCCTACAAAAGATCAACAAGTTGCACACTTCTTTTGACCTGAGGGAAATTCTCATCCAGAAGCTCATCCATAACCCGAGTCATCCGGACATTGCCCAACTATTCCAAGTCATCAAGCGTCTTAGCTGGAAGTTGCAAGACATGGAGCTTCTTAGGTTTTAGTTTCGTACTCTTGTATCTGGATTACCCACAGGCCTGTTGTGGGATTCCTCTTTAATTTGCCTTGCTATTTGATGTATGAATTGGCACCCTTCGGGGACTATTGTTATTCAAGTTCCAATTTACGATATGCTTGGTTTGGTTTGAATCTTTGTTGTTATCTATTGCGCTGACACGGGGTATTAAGCACCAGTTCGCCACAACTATCATCTTATTTGCACAGCATGCAAGGGTCTTCTCCCCCTATTATCCGAAAGAGCTACCTGAATGCTTAAAATACCATATTTGGGAATGTAAAAAAAAGAACCTTGAGAATAAAATGAACACAGCATTGCATGCATATCATTTGCATTTTTCTTCTCTTTTTTTTGCAGGTTTTTCAAGGTCCTTAACTTATCAGTTTATTTAGGCAGGATTGCGAGAGCCACCAAGACTCGTCCTCTCAGGCACAATCTTCATATGCACCGGTACGCTACTCGCCGAAATCAGAGGCAAGTCGTGAATACTGTACAGACCGAGCTGAATGAGCTTCGCACTCAGATGGGGGAGTTCATGGCAGTGATGCAGGGTATAGTTCAGGGGCAACAAGAAATGAGGACCACCATGCAGAAGCTTAATCCCCCGCAAACTGATCCTCCAGTAGTCACCTTGGACACCCAAGGCAATCCGACTAACAACATTGTCATTCCACCTACGGAGAATAGACCTCCTAATTCTGAAGGCGGTGGTCCAATTCATGTTCGCGTAACAGACCGACAAGAGGATCAGTTCACTTTGCTTAATAAAGATATGGGATTTGATACTAGGGCCAATAACCAAGACTTCCAAATGTTGGCCGAGAAGGTAAGGGCTCTGGAATGCAGAGACGCCCTTGGCATTGACATTGCTGCCATGGGGCTGGTTTCGAGAGTGGTCATCCCTCCAAAGTTCAGACTTCCTGTTTTCGAAAAGTAAAGTGGCAGCACTTGCCCGAAAACTCACATATAGGCCTTCTACCGCAAAATCGCTGCATATACCAAGGACGAGAAGCTTTGGATGTATTACTTCCAAGATATCCTGTTTGGGCGCTCATTGGAGTGGTATATGAAGTTGGAAAAGAACTATGTCCGTAACTAGAAGGAGCTTGGGGAAGCCTTTCTCAAGCAGTATCAGTATAACATTGACATGTCTCCCAGCCGAACTCAGATTCAGAGCCTGTCTCAAAAGAATTCAGAGAGTTTTAAAGACTACACGCAGAGATGGCGTGAGGTTGCTGCTAAAGTCCAACCACCCTTGCTGGAAAGGGAAATGGTCGATCTCTTCATGGACACCCTCTCGGGGCACTTCATGGAGAGATTGGCTGGTTGTTCCTCCAGCGGATTTTCTGACATCATTCTGACGGGTGAAAAAATAGAAAACTGGATGAAACAAGGCAAAATTCAGGGCAGCGGAGCATCAACCTCTGGAGTTAAGAATCCTTTCGTAAAAAGAAGGGAAGAGAAGTTGGGGTTGTTTATGCTCAAAAGAAAGGGGGAATCGAAACGCTTATGCAGCTTATGTTACCATTACTACTCCTGCTAACCACCAACAGGTTCAACAACCTCAACAGTAGCGCCGACTAGGTTATCAAGATCAAAGGGCTCCCCGTCCTTACTATCCTTCCAGAGCAAAGGATAAGCATTTTGAGGCACCGCCAATGTCGTATTCCCAGTTACTGCAGAATCTCCTTCAACTTCAGATGGTCCAGTTAAGAACCATGCAGCCTCCGAAATCGGGCCAGCTCCTAGTAGGCTACGATGCTAATGCCCATTGTGAGTTCCATTCTGGGGCTCCTGGTCATAGTACCGAGAACTGCCAGGCTCTAAATCATATTGTCCAAGACCTAATAGACTCTAAAGCGATTAATTTTTCTCCAACTCCAAATGTTATACAGAATCCCATACCTGACCATGGAAGGACTATTGGGGTTGTCGATAGCGGTGAATGGCTTAACTTGGTATCCGATGTCAGTGACCTGAAAACTTCATTGTTGGTTGTAAAAGCTTGCTTAGATGAAAAGAGCATCTTCCCAGGTTGTGAAAAGAATTGCTCAGACTGTGCTAACTCCATCGATGGTTGTGCTCGATTGAGGTCAGGTATACAGAAGATGATGGACGAAGGAAGCATACAATTTGATAAGATTTCCAGAGAAGGAGATGTGTCAACTGTGACAATTTTCTACATTCCGACACAAGTTCCCGCACTGGCACATGTGGCTCCAATAACCATTACAACTTCAGGACCCGTCCCGTACTAGGGTGATAAAGCGATCCCTTGGAACTCTGGTGGAGAATTCTATTACAATGGTCAGAAACAAAACCTTGATGCATCCAGCTCATCTCCGCACCAAATCGAGAATGTAGGGGTCAGAGGGTTCACCAAAAGTGGTAGATTGTTTGCTCCTGAAACATTAAGAGGCAATGTGGTACCGCCGAAGGACAATACTGAGGCTCAGGCTAGAGCCAAGGGCAAGAAACCCATGACCAATGATGCACCCGTGCCGGTGACTGATCCTGACATTACTTTTGATAAGGATGCGGAAGAATTCCTGAGGATTATCAAGAAAAGTGACTACAAGATTCTGGATCACTTACAGCAGACTCCCTCTAAGATCTCGATCTTGTCCTTATTGATGTGTTCGGATTTGCATAGGAAAGCCCTATTGAAAATTATGAACAACGCATATATGCCACAAGATATATCCGTAAATCAGCGGGAAACAGTAGTGTCGAGTGTAAATTCGAGCCATGGCTTGGGTTTCACAGATATGGACTTAACATCTGAGGGATGCAGTCACAACCGCGCCTTGCACATTTCCATGGAATGCAAGGGGGTTGTGCTCTCTCATGTGCTGCTTGACATAGGGTCGTCATTGAATGTACTTCCCAAGAAAGCCCTCGTGAAGCTGAATTATGATGGGGTCCTGCTTAGGCCATGAGACTTAGTCGTACGAGCATTCGATGGCTCAAGGAGGTCAGTGTTCGGATAGGTGGAACTACCGATCAAGGTAGGACCACAAGTCTTCAACGCCACTTTTTATGTGATGGATATCCAGCCGGCTTATAGTTGCTTGTTGGGACGGCTGTGGATATTTTCAGCAGGGGCAGTATCCTCTACCTTGCATCGAAAGCTTAAGTTTGTCTGGGAAGGGCATATTGTGACCGTATGCGGAGAAGAAGACTTCATCATCAGCCACCTAACCTCGTTTAAATACGTGGAAATGGACGGAGAAATCGTCGAGACTCCCTGCCAAGCGTTTGAGTCCGTCAAATCTGAGAATGCATCATCGCCAGCCGATGTATCAGAAGACCCAAAGAGAGGAGCTTCCATAACCTCCTATAAGCAAGCCTTAGAGGTGGTAGAATCAGGTACAAAGCAAGGTTGGGGCAAGATGATCGAAGTCCCAGAAAAGAAAGATATGTTTGGAATTGGCTACCATCCTAGCCAGTCAACATCCAGACAAAGTGCCAGAGATCGGAAAGGCCCAATTATCTTCAACAGTGTGGGATGGTTTGGCCCCAGTAATGTTTGTGTCGTGCAGGAAGACACCATTGATAGTGACGACGAATTAGAGAAGTGGATAAGGCCTTGTGTTCCAGGGATGCAGCTCAACAACTGGCCGGTCGAAACATTCATCTCCGTCACTCATCCTGAAGAATAATGGTTTTATGTTTTTACTCTCCTATATACAAGCTCTATACCTTTCCCGAGGCATAACAGCTCATTGTAAAGGCTCATTATTCATATTGCAATATCATAATCATCAATAAAGTGGATGTTTTTGCATTCAATCATGTTGTTCCCTGTCTTTCATTTTCATTTTTTATTTTGTTTTCAAAAATAAATGGAAATGCTTTCCGTGTCTCACACCATTTCTAAAATTTAGCATGAATCAACATTCATGCAGATGCTCCTCATCGAGGCTCATCAGTAACGACCTTGCTATGGCTCAGTATGACTTTGAAAATCCGATTTACCTAGCCGACGAGGAAGGTGAGGAAGATTGTGAATTGCCCGAAGAGCTATCCAGATTTCTTAAGCAAGAGGAGAAGATGATTCAGCCGCACGAGGAAGCCGTTGAGCTGGTAAACTTGGGTACTGAGGAAGCCCGAAAGGAGGTCAAGATCGGGGCCACACTAGAAGAGACTGTCAAGAGCCGCTTGATCTCCATGCTCTGAGAGTACGTCGATCACATGATTGCAAAGTCACAAACAGGAGAAGAACATCTAGTTAGCTTAGCCAAGTTATTTGACAAGCTTCGGAAGTTCAGACTAAGGTTGAATCCGATCAAATTCACATTCAGGCTGCGTTTCGGTAAGCTGTTGGGCTTTATTGTCAGCGAAAGGGGAATCGAGGTTGACCCTGCAAAGGTAAAGGAAATTCAGGAAATGCCTGAACCGAAAACCGGGAAAGAGGTACGCGGATTCTTAGGAAGGTTGAACTACATTGCAAGGTTCATCTCGCACCTAACAACCACATGCGAGCCTATTTTCAAGCTTCTGAGGAAGAATCAGGTCGTCGAATGGAATGATGATTGCCAACACGCCTTCGACCGAATCAAGGAGTACTTACAAGAGCCTCCGATTCTTATGCCCCTAGTGCCAGGGAGACCGCTAATCATGTAACTCATTGTACTTGATGGATTAATGGGTTGTGTGTTGGGTCAGCAGGACAATTCTGGTCGAAAAGAGCATGCAATCTATTACCTTAGCAAAACGTTTACCGACTATGAGACCTGCTACTCACTGCTCGAGAAAACTTACTGCACTTTGGCATGGGCTGCTCGCCGACTAAGACAGTACATGCTGACTCACACCACGCTAATGATTTCCAAGATGGACCTTATAAAGTACATCTTCGAAAAGCCAACTCTAACCGAAAGAGTAGCCCGATGGCAAATGATTCTGACGGAATATGATATCCAGTACACTTCACAAAAAGCAATCAAAGGAAGTGTATTGTCAGATTATCTGGCCCAACAACTAATAAATGATTAACAGCCGATGAAGTTCGAGTTTCCGGATGAGGACATCGTGTTCCTCAAGTCAAAAGACTGTGAAGAACCACTTCCAGAAGAGGGGCCAGACCCTGAATCCAAATGGAGTCTGATGTTTGACGGAGCTGTGAACATGAACGGTAGTGGAGTTGGTGTTGTTATTGTCTCACCGGAAGGGATCCATATGCCATTCACTGCTCGACTGATATTCGAGTGCACTAACAATGAAGCTGAGTACGAAGCCTGCATAATGGGGATCAAGGAAGAAATCAACTTGAGAATCAAGAACCTCGAGATCTTCGGAGATTATGCTCTGGTCATAAACCAAATCGACGACAAATGGCTGGTTCATCAACCTCATTTGACTCCATACAGGGACTATACCAGGAGGTTGTTGACTTTCTTTACCAAGGTCAAGCTACGCTACGTACCTCGAGATGAGAATCAGTTTACTGATGCTTTGGCAACCTTATCTTCCATGATCAAGTTTCATCAGGAGAGCTATGTGCCAAGAATCAACGTCTCTCTTCTCGAAAGACCGACATATGTATTTGCAGTTGACAGTACTGATGATAGAAAACCTTAGTATCATGATATCAAGCAATTCCTGAAGTCCCAGGAATACCCGGCAGGGGCATCAAGCAAAGACAAGAAAACCCTCAGGAGGCTGGTAGGTGGGTTATTTTTAAATCAAGATGATATACTCTACAAACGGAACTTCGACATGGTCCTTCTCAGATGTGTGGATAGACACAAAGCATACCTGTTAATTCAAGAAGTTCACGAAGGCTCCTTCGGTACCCATACTAGGGACATGTTATGGCGAAGAAACTGCTAAGGTCAGGGTATTATTGGATCACCATGAAATCTGATTGCTGTAAGTATTCCCGCAAGTTCCACAAGTGCCAGATCTATGCTGACAAGGTCCATGTGCCTCCAAATCCATTAAGCGTCATGTCTTCACCATGACTCTTCGCCATGTGGGGCATCGACATGATTAGCAAGATCGAGCCAACAGCTTCCAACAATCACCACCTCATCCTAGTTGCCATCGACTACTTCACGGAGTGGGTTGAAGCGGCGTCTTATGCCAATGTCACAAAGCAAGTGGTAGCCCGATTCATCAAAAGGGATATCATGTGACGGTATGGAATACCAGAGAGAATAATTACTGACAATGGTACCAACCTTAACAACAAGATGATGGCAGACTTGTGTCGGGATTTCAAGATCGAGCATCATAACTCATCGCCATATCGCCCGAAGATGAATGGCGTTGTCGATGCAGCCAACAAGAACATAAAGAAGATTGTTCAGAAGATGGTTGTGACATATAAAGATTGGTATGAGATGCTACAGTTTGCACTGCATGGGTACCGAACGTCGGTGTGCACTTCGGCTGGGGCAACCCCATTCTCGCTTGTATACGATATGGAGGCAGTCCTACCAATTGAAGTCGAGATCCCCTCACTGTGAATAATGATGGACGTCAAGCTTGACGAAGCTGAATGGCTCCAAGCCAAGTACAACCAGTTGAGCCTCATTGAGAAAAAACACCTTGCAGTTGTATGCCATGGACAGTTATATCAGCGGCGAATGAAATAAGCTTTCGACAGGAAAGTACGGCCTCGATGGTACATACAAGGCGATCTGGTGCTGAAAAGGATTCTTCCTCCTAATAATGATCACAGGGGCAAGTGGACACCCAACTATGAAGGTCCATTTGTGGTTAAAAAGGTCTTCTCGGGCGGAGCCTTGATGTTAACGACCATGGATGGCGAAGACTTCTAATCCCCTGTCAACACAGACGCATTGAGAAAACACTTCGTGTAAAAGACCCGATGGACAAAAGACACAATAAAGGTCCAGGCAAAAAAGGGCATCCCGGCGAGCCAAAAATAGAATAAAAGGCTCGGGAAAAAATTAGGGAAATTTTCGAAAAATATGTACACCCGCTGAGTTGAAAAGCCACACTGAACAACTCAGGAAAAAAAGGGTAACCCGATGAATCGAAAACCCGAAAGGGCAGCTCACGCAAAAGAGGGACTAAAATGAACCACTGTGATCTGCGAGATCTGTGATCTGTCATTTGCAATCAAAGGCAATCTGAGGGTTGAAGATCAATTCAATCATTTTCCTCAAAGCGAAGTGAGCGGAGATTTTTGAAGACATACAAGTCATAGCTAGGTCGGAGCTTGATGAGACCTTGTTTTTCACATTGCCATTAGGTTAGTTTAATTTCCTTTGGTGCAATTTCCTCTTTCCAGTGATTTCTTCCCGTGTAAGGATTTTCTCCAGCAGGTTTTTTGAAGGGTGCACCTAAAGGATTTTCTCCAGCAGGTTTTTTCCTCAGCAAAATACCAACATATTTGTCTCCCCAGCCGAGTCAGCAGGATATCATTCCCCCATCGGATTTCAGCGAGTAGCATACCTCTCTGTAGATCAAGGTCATCCTTAACAAGGTCTTGGCTCTCCAATCTCAAAGTCTAATTTATTTTTGGCAATGACGGTAGTTCTGAGCTGGTGGATCATTACAACTATCTCCCCACGGAGTTGCTTATTCCCCGCAGAGTTGCTCTTCCTTACAAGGATTCACCACAATCAATGCAACAATGGGCCTTTCCCCAAAGAAGTCATCAAGAGATCTTCTCTGCATTTTCATATAGTAATCATCATTACATTTGCATCCTCAAAAGCGTAGTATTTCTATCATTATGGAGCATTACGCCACGAGAAAATTCAAACATATGCATACGAAGCATAAGCCAGTTTGGTGTCTTGCAAAAGCCCGAAACATTAGTTCGTCAATCAGAATAAAGTATCCCCACAGAGGGTGCCACGTTCATTCATTCTCACTATTACTCTTACGAGTCAATGCTTGTTCTCCCCAGTTGAGTTATCACCCACGTTATGATAGTCTCTTTTCAGGGTTTTATCTCCCACGCGGGATAAATTCTTGTCGACTCCGCCACGATCGGTCTCGTTTGTTGGAGTTATCATCCATGTTATGATAGTCTCTTTTCATGGTGTTATCTCCCACGCGGGATAAATTCTTGTCGATTCTGCCACGATCGGTCTCGTTTGTTTAAGTTATCATCCACGTTATGATAGTCTCTTTTCAGGGTCTTATCTCCCACGCGGGATAAATTCTTGTCGATTCCTCCATGATCGGTCTCATTTGTTGGAGTTATCATCCATGTTATGATAGTCTATGTTTAGGTTTTATCTCCCACGCGGGATAAATTCTTGTCGATTTCTCCACAATCGGTCTCGTTTGTTAGAGTTATCATCCACGTTATGATAGTCTTTTTTCAGGGTTTTATCTCCCACGCGGGTTAAATTATTGTCGATTTCGCCACGATCGGTATCGTTCGTTAGAGTTATCATCCACGTTATGATAGTCTCTTTTCAGGGTTTTATCTCCCACGCGGGATAAATTCTTGTCGATTCCTCCATGATCGATCTCGTTTGTTGGAGTTATCATCCATGTTATGATAGTCTCTTTTCAGGGTTTTATCTCCCACGCGGGATAAATTCTTGTCGATTCTGCCATGATCGGTCTCGTTTGTTTGAGTTATCATCCTTTTTATGATAGTCTCTTTTCAGGGTTTTATCTCCCACGCGGGATAAATTCTTGTTGATTCTGCCACGATCGGTCTCGTTTGTTGGAGTTATCATTCATGCTATGATAGTCTCTTTTCAGGGTTTTATCTCCCACGCGGGATAAATTCTTGTCGATTCTGCCATGATCGGTCTCGTTTGCTGGAGTTATCATCTATGTTATGATAGTCTCTTTTCAGGGTTTTATCTCCCATGCGGGATAAATTCTTGTCAATTCTACCATGATCGGTCTCGTTTGTTTGAGTTATCATCCTTGTTATGATAGTCTCTTTTCAGGGTTTTATCTCCCACGCGGGATAAATTCTTGTCGATTCTGCCACGATCGGTCTCGTTTGTAGGAGTTATCATCCATGCTATGATAGTCTCTTTTCAGGGTTTTATCTCCCACGCGGGATAAATTCTTGTCGATTCCGCCACGATCGATCTCGTTTGTTTAAGTTATCATCCACGTTATGATAGTCTCTTTTCAGGGTCTTATCTCCCACGCGGGATAAATTCTTGTCGATTCCGTCACGATCGATCTCATTTGATTTATCATCCACGTTATGATAGTCTCTTTTCAGGGTTTTAACTCACACGCGGGATAAATTCTTGTAGATTCTGCCACGACCGGTCTTGTTGGAGTTATCATCCACGTTATGATAGTCTCTTTTTTTAGATTTTTATCACCCAAGCGGGATAAATACTTTTTGAATCTTCCATGTTCAGTTTCACGTCCTTGAGTCGTCAACCAAGTTATGATGATCTCTTTTCTGACCCACTCATGGTATGTCTTGTCATCCAAGAATGAAATTTCTTCTCAATCACTTTTCATCACCACAGAGTTCTAATTTTCCGGTTTATTCGGGTATTCAATCACTCCATACCTCGATGATCTGAAAGCCATTTCTATCATCCGTTCAGGTCTACAGATGATTGAATAGGGGCAGTTGTAATACCCTAAGATTTCCCCTCTTTATTTATGGCCAAACTCAAGTTGTTTGTGCTTCATCATCTTGCATGATTGTCCGAGCATCGCATTGCATTCAAAAAATAATAAAAATAATGAATAAATCATGAGCATTTGCATGTGCATGAGGCGTTTTATTGGGCTAGGCTTGTCAATCTTGGAGCTCAAAAGAAGGGAAAATATCACAATAAGATAATTCAAAGAAACTCCATGAGAAACAACCAAAAGAAGAGAAAATTGGAATTTTAAGGCCATTAACCGGTTAACGCATTTGGTTAACCGGTTAACGGGTGTGGATTTTGGAAAAATATTTGAAAATTAGTTGAATTTCTTCACTTCCTTTTTTTCCATTTTGGTTTTCCATTTCATTTTACCTCATTCACCTTGGATTATTCTACCATCTTCTAGCACCTTCTAGACTATTCCATGGAATATTCCAAGGAATATTCTAGAACTCCAACCCTAACCTTAACTAACTTCAACCCTAACTCCATACCAAAGCCAAATTCCATTCCCAAACCTAGCTTTATGCCTATGCTCTATATAAACCCTAACCACACCAAAGCAAAGGGTTGGCAATTCATTTTCACCATTTTCATCTTCAATCTTCTCATTTCTCTCTCAATTCTCTCACTTTCTCACCAAATTCATCAAGAGCTTCTTCATAGAAGTTCTTCAAATTCTTCATTGGAATTTTAAGAACTTGAAGCTAAGCCTTCATCAATCAACAACATTGGAGCTTAATTGAAGAAGTGCTTCTGTTTTTGAAGGGATTTTGAACATTGGAAGTGATTAATCAAGAAACATCAAGATCAAATCGCATTTATTTTGCATTCACGGATCTTCGGTTTTCTTCTCCGTTTGCATTCTGATTCATAGCAACACTCACCGAAGCAATTCTCCGCTTCGTAGGTTGGTGATCCAAAACCACTATTGCCTTAACGATGTGTGCATTTCAATTGTTAGAAGCTAGATCCGTAGCATAATATAGGTCCTAATAGGTGTTAGAATACTTCATTCAAGTAGAAAATTCGTGTTAACATGTTCATGTATGTGTTAGGGATTATTAGAAGTGAGTTTGTGGCCAAAAGCACTAATTTCTAAACAATTTTTCACATTTTGTTCAGTTTTAACCGGTTAACGCATTTGGTTAATCAGTTAACACGTGCATTTTGCCACAAATTGCTTTTGTTTTAGGTCCGTTAACTGGTTAACATATAGCGTTAACCGGTTAACACTGTTTGAATTGGTAAATTCAGCTTACTTGATTGCTTGATCTTGCTTCCTTGTGCCTTTAATGTTCATGCAGTTTTAGGTATTGATTTTAGGGAATTTTCAAGATTATTTTTGGTGTCTCATTTCGTCATTTCGAGTCGTTTCGACACGATTCCGTTCTCTTTTGCATTTTGTGCTTATTTGTTCATTTGTGCATAAAGTGATTTAGTGCATATTGTTGATATGTTCAATGCATCATTTAACATGTAAATTATCATGTTACATTTTGTTTTTGCATCCCTTGCATGTTTCGTTAACTCATACGCATCATTGCATCACATATTGTATGTTGCATTTCATATAATCATAAATATGTATGTGCATGTTGTTGCATTTTGTTGCATGTTTGATCATATTTGCATATCAATCCAATTATGATTTTTGCATTCAAGCTACATGTCATTTTTGTTGATCCATGTTGATGCATGTTCATGTTCATCATGTTTATGTGCCATACTTTGCATACTTGTTGCATAATTGATCATTTGGTGCATCCTTTCATGATCCCTCATTGAAAACAAGCATGTTCATTCAATCATGTATAATTGATTTATGTCCATGTTGCATTTATTCATGTTAATTGTGCATTTCTCATTGATTTTGTGCATTAAAAAATGAAAATAATCAAATCTGCCATGTTTTCCATAACTATTTTTTTGATACAGTAGTTGTAAAATGTTTGCTGATTGTTGCATTTCCACACTTTTTACACCTATTTTGCATGATGATTGTGAGCTGTAAAAAGATGTGTGCATTGTGCATTTCATTTTATTGTTGTTTAAGCATTTAGGAGCTTTAGTAGGCTGTTGGATTTTGTATTGCATCATTTTTAGTCCATTTAGAGTTAGGATTGAGTCTAGTTTAGGTCCTAGGCGCATTAGGATTTAATTGGTACTTTGTTTGCTTTGTTATTTTAAATAATATGCAACACTAACCTTTGTTTTGTAGGGAGGTTAAGGTAAGTTCCTTACAACTTATTCTTTTACTTATTTATGCATTTAATTCACATTTCGCCTTACCTTTCATACTTGTGTTTGTTAGGTGTTTTCATAACTTCATGTTAATCCCTTGTTAGAATCAACTTAACTTCATTAAGAAGTAAGTTGTATTATATTTGCTCTTTGTTTCTCCTTTCCTTCTCATTAGGATAGAAACCGCACTAACCTAGGTTCATCCATGTATGATAACACTAGGATCTTAGTCTTACCCTTAGACTTTTTGCCTTTGGTTCGTTTTGCTTTCTCTTTCTCATCTCATAAAGAAAAGCTAAAAAACACCTAATAAAGGTTGATCTTCTCATACGACATGAGAATTTTCCGTGGGTTACTTATGCATGTCCTGTCTCGGGGCGAGGTGTGAGTCATCTACAATGATGAAAAATTCTTAGTGCAAGAAGGTTCACAAACAATAAACAGAAAACACTTCTCTAAAAGACAAAACAACAAAGAAGAATCGTCTTTTCCTTCGGGAACTTCTTTTCTCACCTCACTCACTCTTAATGCGAACTTGCGATGACTTGTCTCGCATGCAAGACGGTAAACGCACTCATTCAATGCGAGCTTGCAACACCTGAGCATAGACATAGGCAGTTCAAGCACATAAAAAATACAAACAAATTTTTCGCCTTTAGTTAGGCGAACTACGTCGACTCTGATCCTCATTTTCCCGATGAGGTACGTAGGCAGCAGGGTAGGGCCCGTTCGAGCACATTCATTATTTTCCTAACATTTTTCCCCATTTCTTTTCGATCTCTTTTCCAGTTCTTTTTCTCCTTCCAGTTCCAGTTCTTTTGTTCAACAACATCTTTTTTCTCACCCTTTGAAACAAACAAACAAGCGTGGATCCTGTCGGGTACGACAGACGGTCTGGGGTGCTAATACCTTCCCAGGTCGTAACCGACTCCCAAACCCAGATCTTTGGGTCGCATGACCTTGTCCTTTCCTTTTCTCTTAGGTTTGTGCAACATTACCTTTCCCATTCATTCGGGATAAAAATGTCTGGTTGGCGACTCTACCTTTTCCGCGCCACTTTCGCGTTTGTACTAGGATGAAAACCCGGGAGCGACAGAAATAACCATGTATCAAGCCACAAATTTTTTGGATTCTTTGCACAAAATCAATTGTCATGGCTTATACTTGAATGTTATGATCATTTTTTTTCATGTCATGCTTTGGAAATAAGATATGAATGCTTTTGCAATTTGTAGAAGCTTGAAAAATAAGGTAAAAACCCTAAATTGCACCAACTTCCTTTCGCCATTACTTTCAAACCATAAAGGCTATGATCATGTTCTTGGAATATTTGGAAAGGGGAAGATGCTCTACAAGTTTCATGTTTGAAGAAAAATCATTTGAAGTCATCTTGGCCATGAAAGAATTGAATGAATGTTAGGGCAACTTCTCATACACACCACTTTCTAATTTTGGCAACTTCTTCCCAAACCCTAATTTATTGATTCTTAAGGTCACCAAAGCCATTCCTTACCCTTAATAAGGTCCCTTGACTTGAAAATTATGATTATAGGCCTTGATATCCACTGGTTGACTTTTCATTTGCTCAGTTGACCTCTTTCTTCCTTTACAAGTAACTGATCCAATAGCTTACTTCCTTAATGAGTTTTTACATCAAACTTCATCCATAGGTCTATATATCATATGAGAGCCTTTGACCACAATAATTGGTCAAAGCTATGAGAATTCCTTGATCTAGAGCAAAACCCTAATTAGGGTTTGTCTGTATAGGAGGATGTTGCACTGTTGAGCTTCTGATGATACCCCACCTTTCTTGGACTTTGAGGATGACTATGAGCTTGTATAAGATATGAGGAGACCTTGTAAGCTTCTTTCAAGATCACTTGGATCTTAACTTGACTTGGAAGATCATGAATTTCCAGATGATTGATCATATGCCTTAGGCTTGTGATCATGGGTGCTTATGCTTCATTTTTCTATGCCAAATGCTAGAGTATGCCAATTACATGTTATGCCTATGATATGCAAAATAATATGAAATGGGAGGGAAAATTTTGGGGTGTTACAGCTGCCCCTATTCAAACATTTTTTAATCTAAAAAGGACGAGAGCAATGACTATCGACCGTTTGAGATGAACTGTGGTTGAATACCCAAGAGACCCTGAAATTTGCACTCTGCTGGAGAAGAAAAGGGAAATAAACCCAACCAAGGAAAACAAAAGCCTGATGATAAAGGTAACCAAAATTAACAACTGAAAGCGAGAAAATGTCTTTTATAGGAGCCAGGAGACTACTGGCTTTCCACAGCGAAGGTGGACTTGGTACACTTCAGTCTGCAGGATAAACGTGTACGACTTCAAGATCTGTATTAACAAATATGTTGTCTTGATCTTGATTAGAATCTACATCTAGGCATGCACTGTCTTGGTTCTCTCAGTATAACCTAAGGTCAGGTATACATTAAAAATGTGCAATTACGAAAATCCACGTAACAACATGATGTCTTGATTTTTTGCACTGTTTCGACAATATAACCCACTATTAGGATCTGCATCTAGGCATGCACTGTCTTGACCCTCTTTTAGAATTCGTGGAACCACACGCTGTCTTGACTCTGATCTTCAAAATCCGTATAACCATATGCCGTCTTGATTTTGAATATGAAATTACCATTCTAACAAGTAGATATGTATTTTAAAAAAAAGATCCACTAGGTTGGATAGCTGTCATAATCCGTATAACAATACGTTGTCTTGACTCTGAGCTGGGAATCTGCATCTAGGCATGCACTGTCTTGATTCTCTTCGTCTTCGAATATGCATTTGGGCACACACCGTCTTGGTTCAAAACTTAAACCTTAATAATAAAACTTAACACCAGGATCTCGCCTTTTGCTCTGTCTTGATCCTCTTCTAGAACCTGTACGATGTCTTGACTCCGACTTGGAATTCATACCTCTTCAAAGATTTATCCACTGGGTTGGTCAGTGATATATTCTTGCAGGGGAAAATTCTTACTAGAACTCTGTTGGGGATGAAAACTCCCTGGGCGACATTGTGCTGAGGAAATGAGATCACCCCTTCCGTGAATAACCACCTCTTGTTAGGGAAAAAACGAGCACTGAATTAATCTCGAAAACCCTGGCTAGAGATAACCATCTGCTGGGGAGGGATAAGAATAAAACTGCATTTGGGCATGCACTATTTTGATCTGTCATGTCTGCCAAAAATAAATTGGCGACCTCACTGGGGAATATTCAATCATTGGGCTGAATTCCAACCACATAACTCTGCGGGGAAATGACAAACTTCCAACTCGGCTGGGGAAACTTCCAACTCGGCTGGGGAAATGACAAACTTCACACTTTCCCTTATTATATCCCTAACTTTTGCCCAAGCTTTTTATTCTGTTTTTAGCTCGCCGGGATGCCCTTTTTTTCCTGGACCTTTATTCTATTTTTTGTCCAGCGGGTCTTTTTATGCGAAGTATTTTTTAACTGCGTCTGAGTTAACAAGGCACTGGAAGTCTTCGCCATCCATAGTAGTGAGCATCAATGCTCCTCTAGAGAAACCATTCTTTACTGTGAATGGGACTTCATAATTCGGAGTCCACTTGCCCCTGTGATATGAACTTGGAGGAATGATTCTTTTGAGTACAAGCTCACCAACTTTATACTCCCGAGTGCATACTCGCTGATCGAATGTTCGCTTCATTCTCTTCTGATAAAGCAGACCATGACATACAACTGCTAATCTCTTTTCCTCAATTAAGAATAACTGATTATATCAGGCACACACCCATTCAGCCTCGTCAAGCTTGACATCTATCATTACTCACAAAGAAGGAATTTCGACTTCAACGGGTAAGACTGCCTCCATACCATATACTAGGGAAAAAGGACTTGCCCTAGTAGACGTCTTGATTGACGTTCGGTACCCATGCAAGACAAACGGTAACATCTCATGCCAATCTTCTTGATATTCTTGTTTGCCACCTCGACCGCGCCATTCATCTTTGGCCGGTAAGGTGAAGAATTGTGATGTTGGATTTAGAAGTCCCGACAAAGTTTGACCATCATTTTGTTATTCAGATCGGAACCATTATCAGTATAGATTTGCTCAGGAACTCCATATTTGCAGATAATGTATTTCTTCAGAAATCTGACCACCACCTATTTGGTGACATTGGCATAAGAAGCTTCTTTGACCCATTTGGTGAAGTAATCGATTGCGACCAATATGAAATGATGGCCATCCGAAATAGTAGGCTCTATTTTTTCGATCATGTCAATGCCCCACATGGAGAAGGGCCAAGGAGATGACATGACGTTGAGCAGGCTTGGAGGTACATGCACTTTATCTGCATAAATCTGGCACTTGTTACATTTGCGGGCGTATGAACAACAATTTGCATCCATTGTTAACTAGTAATACCCCGATCTCAATAACTTCTTTTCCATTGCATGTCCCCCTGCATGGGTACCAAAAGATCCCTCATGGACTTCCTGCATTAACAGGTCCACTTCGTGTCTATCCACGCATCTGAGAAAGACAATGTCAAAGTTTCTCTTGTACAGAACGCCATAAGCGTTTAAGTAGAAACTAGAAGCAAGTCGCCTTAAGGTCTTCTTATCATTGGAAGATGCCCCAGCTGGATACTCTTTGCGCTTTGATCACTATCGGAGTCCAATGAAGAACTTATTTCGTTATCATCCCAAGCAATATAGGCCTTCTTTTTGTAATCCTTCCTTCCTTTGTTGTCACGATTCTTTGTGAGTTTGAGACATTTTAGTTTGATGTGGCCTTGCTTTCCATATTGGTAACATTTGATGTCTTGATTGGATGTTGATGTTTCTTTTTCTTTGTTCTTTGAAAATTTCTTCTTTCTCATAAAACTAGAGTTTCTAATATTATTTTTTGTACCAAAATACTTTCCTAGTCTTTTTACAAGAAGCATAAAAATTTTGTCCTCTTTGGGATTGTATTCTTTATCCACTTCTTTAGGCAATGCTCTTGGATTTCTTTTCTTGAATCTCATGTTTTTCCAATCATCCAAGTTCCGTCTCATATTCTTGAAGCTTTCCGAATAAAGTAGCGGATGTCATTGTTGATAGAATTTTTTTCCGGAAATCACAATCATATTGGGTTGCCATTCTCTTGATAAAGACCTAAGCACTTTAAGATTGAGTTCATCCTTGGTTAGCGTCTTACCAAGTGCATTTAAGTTATTTGTCAAATGCACAAATATTTTCTGCAAGTTGAGGATTGATTCTCTTGGTTGCATTCTGAATAACTCGTACTCTTGACTTAATGTGTTTAATCTGGATCTTTTGACTTCGGAGGTTCCTTCGTGAGTTTCTATGAGAGTATCCCAAATTTGCTTGGCCCTTGTACATGTTAAGACGTGGAAGAATTCATCCATTCCAAGTGCACTTTGTAAGATATTTACATCCTTTTTGTCATAAAGAAACTTTTTCTTGTCATCATCATCCCAGGATCCTTGAGGCTCTGTTGAACTAACTCCATTGACAACCGTTGAATGAATAAAAGGACCATTTTGAACAACTTCCCATATATCACTTCCTTGTGCTTCTAAATGTTCCTTCATGAGGATCTTCCAGAAGTCGAAACATTCGCCACAGAACAGAGGAGGCTTGTTGCTACTACCACCATCTCTAAATAAAAGATTATTATTTGTGGTATCCATCTGAATCGGAATAGGTTACCTATCACATTCTCTAATGTCAATTGTAATTTAGAAATGTGCCTAAGATGGAGGTGAATTAGGTGTTTAACAAATTCTTCGCGTTCTTTTTCCGATTTCCGATTTTTCTTGATGTATGTAGTTTTAGTGCTTGAAAGTAAAAAACGAAAAGTAAAAGATGACACAGATGTTTATCCTGGTTCCATCATAATCCGAGAGTACATCTAGTCCCCTTACAACATGTAAGAGATTTCACTATATTTTAGAATGATTGTACAAGCCTAATCACACAAATGGTGAAGCCTACTATCTAATCTATAGGTAACTAAAGTGTAGGAAGAACAATCCTCTTCAAACACTCACTTGTTTCCAACAATCCCGGAAAACAAGGTAAAACAAAAATAATCTTGATACAAATTTTATGTTTTGATTATATGATGCTATCATTCTGCGTGATCGATCTTCTCCTTGAAACAAATATCACTCAAATGAAATATACAAGTGTTCTTGAATAATATGAGATGGAACTATGATAAGGTGTGGAATTTATGCAAACGTTTCTCTCAAAAATATGTTTATATGAACACTTTAAGAAATATTGAAAAATGAATAAAATGAGTGGATTTGATTATTAAATTTCTTGGAGGTAAGTTGTAATCTAAAAATGACATGTATTTATATTACACAAAACACCCCTACAAAGAGGTATCAATTTTATGCAGGAAAACAATAATAAGACATATGAAAACAATGCATATTTTCATGAAAATGTGTCATTTTTCACTCATTGCTACAGTGTTAACCAGTTAACCATATGGTTTAATCGGTTAACACCCGTTCAACGTTAGAAAATATTCAAAAATCTCATGTGTTAATCGGTTAACCATATGTGTTAATCGGTTAACATTGTTAGTTTGTCAGCAAATCATTAATTTTAAAGGGAGTGAGCTATTCACAAAAGATTTGAAAAATTCTTATGATATATGTCATGCGTGAGATAAATAATTGAACACTTGTATAAGTATTTTAAATGATATTTGATATACCTTTGAGTTGTTCAATATTTGATCTTCAATACTTGAAACTCGATTGATTTGTATGTGAAGCTTTGATCCATTTTATCTTTGACATATGCTAGAACACAATAATGAAGCTTGATGTCATTTGAGTCTCTTACTTTTTGTATACACATATTGCATAGAAAACTTGTTGTTTTCATCAAAACTATTATGCGATTGAAGCTTGCTTCTATATGTTATACGCTAGTGCCTTCTTAAACGAATCTTGTTCAATATCACGCATCATGTCTTCCAGACAATCATCCATTTCTACACTAACATTATCTTTTTGAGACACAATTGACTTTGTTACTACCTCACAGTGTGATATCTATTATGTATAACTTTTACAAATCCCATGACAAATTAGATGATCCATGATTACTTTCTTATTAAGTTTAGGTTCATGATTTGCATAACAGAAACATGGACAGAGAAAAAGCACATCAAGACTTTTTTCAGCATTACTTTTAGAAGGAGGAAGATTTTCTTTAGCATTACTTTCAGCAAAGTGTAGAAATTCCATCACTCCATGTTTGTACTCGGCACTTAATCGATTAGATCTCATCCAACTACGATTGATACCTATGTTCCGAAATTAATGCATACAAAGTTAAATCATTGAGACACTTACAATAGTCCCTCTCTTGGACATTAGAGAGAACAAAAGTCTCTACGTTCAAACACGTTGCATGCATAAAAGAAGAAATAAGAAGTTATAAATAATGAAAAGAGAACCTGCAATGTCGTGTGGTCGGATGACTCGCGGTTGAGCAAAAAAGAGTGGCGATACAAACGTTCTTTTCGACACACAAATTCTGTGAGAAACACAATATCAACAAACTAATTGAGATTCCATCTTAATAGTACCCATTTTGTTATATCACTGTCGCTCCGGGGATTTTCATCCTAGTACAAACGCGAAAGTGGCGCGAAAAAGGTAGAGTCGTCAGCCAGACATTTTTATCCTGAAGGAACGAGAAAGGTAATGCGACAAAAACCTAAGGAAGAAGGAAACCACAAGGTCCTGCGAACCAAAGATCTGAGAGTCGGTTACGACCTGGGAAGGTATTAGCACCCCAGAGCATCTACCGTACCAAACGGGATCCACGCTTGTTTGTCAGTTTTAAAGGGTGAGAAATAAGATGTTGCTGAACAAAAGCCGCTACTGGAACTGGAATGAGAAAAGGGAACTGGAAAAAAGAGAACAAAAAGAAAGAATGGGGAAAATGTAGAGAAAAAAAAAGAATGTGCTCGAACGAGCCCTATCCCGTTGCCTACGTACCGCATCGAGAAAATAAGGATCAGAGTCGACGTAGTTCGCCTAACTAAAGGCCAAAACTATTTGTTTGTGTTTTTTATGCGCTGGAACTGCGTATGTCTATGCTCAGGTGTTCCAGGCTCGCCTTTAACGAATGCGTTTACCGTCTTGCAAATGAGACAAGTCGTCGTAAGTTCGCGTTAAGAGTGAGTGAGGTGAGAAAAGAAGTTCCCGGAGGAAAGGACAATTTTTCTTTGTTGTTTTGTCTTTTAGATAAGTGATTTTGTTTATTGTTTGTGAACCTTCTCGTACTAAGACTTATTCATCATAGTAGATGACTTACACCTCGCCTCGAGACAAGACGTGCATAAGTAACCCACGGCAAAGTCGCGTGTCGTACGAGAAAGTTAACCTTTATTAGGTGTTTTTTTATCTTTTCTTTATGAGATGAGAAAGAGAAAGCAAAGTGAACCAAAGGCAAAAAGTCTAAGGGGAAGACTAAAATCCTAGTGTTATCATACATGGATGAACCTAGGTTAGTACGGTTTCTATCCTAATGAGAAGGAAAGGGGAAACAAAGAGAAAACAGTATACAACTTACTTCTTAATGAAGTTAAGTTGACTCTAACAAGGGATTAACATGAAGTTATGAGAAAATAAACCTAACAAACACAAGTATGAAAGGTAAAGTAAAATGTACATTAAATGCATAAAGTGCATAAAAAATGCGTAAGGGAATAAAAGAATAAAGTGAAGGAAACATACCTCACCCTCCCTACAAAACAAAGGTTAGTGTTGCGAAATAATAAAGCAACAAACATCAATTAAATCCTAATGCGCCTAGGACCTAAAACTAGACTCGATCCTAAGTCTAAAGATGCTAAGAACAATGCAATACAAAATCCAGCAGCTACTACAGCCCCCATGACACAAACAGCTACTAAGACAATGCAACACACAAGATAGCTTTTTACAGCCATCATTCAGCATGCAAAATAGGTGTAAAAAGTCACAAATAGCATGCAAAGGCCTACATTTTATAGCTACTTCCTTGAATCACAGATGCGAAAAACATGGTAGATTTCATTATTTTCATTTTTTATGCACAAAATAAATGACGAATAATGAAAATACTTCACAAACATTATTTACAAACATCACAAGTATGGTGCAAACATGTGAGAATTGATTAACATATGAACATGATTATTTTTGTGGATGCTTACGAACAAAAATGCACACAAAAGCAACAACAACAATTATGTATTTTGAATTTCATTCACATATACATATGAACATGAATTACATACAAGCAGCAACAAAGATCAACAATTAAACATGAAATTGATGCAAAACATATTGAATTATAAGCAAAGATACAAAAAAAAATGCAAAAAGTATGCACACTTGTGTTTATGCATTTTCAAGAACTCGTGGCATAGCATTTACACAATTTGGAAGCATGCACAGATCATGAAAATGATGAAAACAGAATATGAATATTCACTCATGCTAATGGATGCCCTAAAACATGGCATAACAATGTACAAAAGGTATCACATGCATTAATGGACAATTAAGCACACAATATGCAAAAGTAATGAAACGCGCGTCGAAACGACTCAAAACGATGAAATCACATACTGAAAATGGACCTAGAAATTCCCTAAAATCAATGTCTAAACATGTATGAAGATTAAAGGAACAAAGAAACATGAATGAGCCATCAAACAATCTGAAATTCCATATTCCAACAGTGTTAACCGGTTAACGGTATAGGTTAACCGATTAACGAACTCAAAACAGCAGCAAATTGTGGCCAAACGCACGTGTTAACCGGTTAACCAAATGCGTTAACCGATTAACACTAAACAAAATGTGAAACATTGTTTAGAAATAAGTGATTTTGGCCACAAAATCACTTCTAATAATCCCTAACACACACGTGAACATGTTAACACGAATTTTCTACCTAGAGGGAGCATTTCAACACGTATGAGGATCTAGATTATGCTACGGATCTAGCTTCTAACAATCAAAATACACACATTACAAACAAAGCGGAATTGAACGGTAAAATGCAATCGGAATGATAAACATGTGAAGAATGCCATTGCAGCGAGATGAAGAGAATAAGTTAAAGCATAAATGGTTTTGGATCACCAACCTATGAAGTGGAGGATTGATTTGGTGGAAATTGCGATGAATCGGAGTGCAAGCGAAGAAGAAAACCGAAGATTCGCGAATGCAAAATAAATGTGATTCATTCTTGATGCTTCTCGATTAATCACTTCCAATGCTCCAAATTCAATCCAAAAACCAGTAGCAATTCTTCAAGTATGCACAAATCAAATGGAGGATGAAGGTTAAGCTTCAAGATCTTCAAGTTTCAATGTGAAACTTGAAGAGCTTTTCTTTGAAGCTTTGGTGAGTTTGTGAGGAAATGAGAGAATTGAGAGAAAAATGAGAGATTGAAGATGAAAAATGGTGAAAATGAATTGCCAACCCTTTTGCTTCGGTGAATTAGGGAATATATAAGGGCTAGGCTTGGAGTTAGGTTTGGGAATGGATTTGGTTTTGGTTTGGGATTAGGGTAGGAGTTAGTTAAAAGTGGTTAGGACTAGAGAATATTCCTTGGAATTTTGAACACAGCCATTTTTCAAATGATTTTCCCAAAATTCGCCACCGTTAATCGGTTAACCAAATGCGTTAACCGGTTAACGGCCCCAAACTTTCCATTCTTCCTTTTCTTTGCTTTGTTTTTCATGGAATTGCTTTGAATATATTTTTGTAGTGATTTCTTTTGAGCTTCAAGATTGACAAGCATGTCCCAATCACATGCCTTATGCACATGCCAATGCTCATGATTTATTATTATTTTGAATGCGATGGAATGCTCGGATGATCACGTGAAATGACGAAGCATAAGACACTCGAGGTTAGTAATAAATTAAAAGGGAAAATTTTGAGGTATTACACCTGCCCCTATTCAATCATCTGTAGACCTGAATGAATAATAGCAACGGCTTTTAGATATTCAAGGTATGAGGTGATTGAATACTCGAATAATCCTGAAAATTTGTAATTTGTGGGAAATGAGGTAAAATGCCACTCTTTGATGACAAGATACCAGGGATGAACCAGAAACCATCATAACTTGGATGACAGTTTGAGGCCACGAAACCGAATTTGTTGGAATCACAACGTATTTACCCCACTTGAGAGATAAACCTATCATAACATGGATGATAGCTTAAAGATACGAACTTTGCGTTCGACAAGAATTTATCCCGCTTGAGGAGATAAAACTTGGAAAAGAGACCATCATAACTTGGATGATGACTCGAAGATACGAACTTGGCGTTCGACAAGAATTTATCCCACTTGAGGAGATAAAACTTGAAAAAGAGACCATCATAACTTGGACGAAGACTCGAAGATACGAACTTTGCGTTCGACAAGAATTTATCCCACTTGAGGAGATAAAATTTGAAAAAGAGACCACCATAACTTGGATGATGAATCGAAGATACGAACTTGGCATTCGACAAGAATTTATCCCACTCCAGGAGATAAAACTTGAAAAAGAGACCATCATAACTTGGATGACAACTCGAAGATATGAACTTGACGTTCGACAAGAATTTATCCCAATTGAGGAGATAAAACTTGAAAAAGAGACCATCATAACTTGGATGACGACTCGAAGATACGAACTTGGCATTCGACAAGAATTTATCCCACTTAAGGAGATAAAACTTGAAAAAGAGACCATCATAACTTGGATGACGACTCGAAGATACGAACTTGGCGTTCGACAAGAATTTATCCCACTTGAGGAGATAAAACACGAAAAAGAGACCATCATAACTTGGATGACGACTTGAAGATACGAACTTGGCGTTCGACAAGAATTTATCCCACTTGAGGAGATAAAACTTGAAAAAGAGACCATCATAACTTGGATGGCGACTCGACTGGGGGAAACAAGCTTTGACTTGTAAAAGTAATAGTGTTTGGAAAATGAACTTGGCGTTCTCTGTGGGGAACACTTTAGGTTGCTTGAGGAAATACTTCGGGCTCTTATGAGAGGTACCACAATTGGCTTATGCTTCGTATGCATATGTTTGAATTTTTATGGCGTAATGCTCCATAATGATGGAAATGCTATGTGTTTGAGGATGAAAATGTAATGATGATTACTAATGCAAATGCAAAGAGATCTCCTGATGATGAGACAACGGGTATCCTTGACGGCTCCGCTGGGGAAGAATCAATTTCTGTGTCAATTGTGATGAATCCATGTAGGGAAGAGCAACTCTGCAGGGGATATTGTTAATGATACACCAAATCTGAGCTTCCTCCATTGCCAAAAATAAATTGGACTTTGAGATTGGGGCCAAGACCATGTTGGGAATGAACTTGATTTGGGAGGTACGCTACCTGTAGAACTCTGCAGAGGGAAGGATATCCTTCTGACTAGGCTGGGGAATCAGATGTTGGTGCTCTGTTGGGGAAGAGATCTGCCAGGGAAACTCCCCATACACAATCTTCTGCTCGGGGAAGAGATGTATCCATACATTGTGATGCATGTTTTTCGCAAGTGTACGAACATGTCAGAGTAATATAAAAGATTATCGAATCCACATAGACCAAGTGTCAATCTATCATACCTGTTGTTATGGTGTGTATCTAAGGCAACTGGGTATAATGGTTTTAAGGAGTGTGCAATGGTAAATAAAATAATAATGTTAAACAATTAATAAAGACAGGCTCGAATGTAATTCACGTAATCAATTGATAATCCAGTACTTGTTAATAGAACTACTTATGGGGCAATGTTTTCCACTTTGAAAAGAACTAATTTAACAGGAATTGTCGCTTTCGCGTATTCAGAACCGAGTTGTACCCTCTAATCAACCCCTCATATTGTCACGGATAAAAAGGTGCGTACTGCGTTAGAGTAGTAAACCTATTTTTAAGAAATATAGTATCTTAACTAAGTTGAAAAGTACTTTAACCTGGATTTCTTAGCAAAAAAAGGTTCTCACAAACCAGACTCTAAACTTCTTAACGCGTCCGAAAATCGTTTTAAAATCCCTTTTCTTTTTAATCTAAAAACTCCTAATGAACTAGACAAAGCGCTTTTGGCTGTTTTCGAAATAGTTAAAAAAAATTAACTTATATTAAAAGTTAAAATAGCCCTTAAGTGTTTCCACGAACAATTGTACGGACTACGGGTTCAATTACGATCCTTACATTCTAACCTTTATGGATTTAGTTAGACATGGTAAAGTAAAAGTTATTTTTATAATTTTTCATAAAAGTAATTAATGCGAGTGCGGAAAGTAAATAAAAGTAATGTGAGTGCGGAAAGTAAATAAAAGTAGTGCGAGTGCGAGAAATAAAAGTATTTAAAGCGAGTGCGGAAAATAAACGAAAGTAGTTGGAGTGCGAGAAATAAATAAAGTAAAGCGAGTGCGGAAAATAAACGAAAGTAAAGAAATGCGGAAAATAAATAAAAGTAAAGCAATACGGAAAAATAAAATACGAACTGGAATTAAAATGGCAGCAGGATTAACTTCCTCCCAGAGTGCTCCAAAACTCGATCACACAGACGTATATAGACTCGATCACTCGATTGTAGTAACACCCCGATGTGGAATGATAACTACTTTAAAACTGATATATGCCTAAGAGATTCTAAGTTTGGATGAAGAAAACGAAATTCTAAAGTCCTATTTATAGGCAAATCTTAAATGGGAAATGACCAGGATGCCCCCCTCCACTAAAAAGTGGAGGGAACCACTTTTGCCTTGTGGCGCCTGCCACAAGGCCATGGCGCCCGCCATGAGAGAAAATGGAAGAAGAAAGTGGGGATCATGGGTCTTGGCAGTTGTGGAGTGGTCTTGAGACGTGGCCACGTCATGGCAGACCCCATGGCGCCAGCCATGGCGGATGCCGTAAGTGTAAAAAGTTGAATTTCTTGGTTTTCGTCCGTTTCCACTCCTTTTTCGCTCCTCTTCTCGATTTAAGCCCTGATTACATAGAAAACCTGAAAATAAAGAAAAACAAAGTAATAACATAACAAAATAACAATAAAACCTAAGAATGCATGCGAAATCGAAGTCAGAAATACGGTGAAATTTAGTGTTATCATATTGTCGGAGATAAGAGGACTCTGATGAAGGAATGCTCCTTTGTTGAAGGAAAATCTCTGCTTGGGGAGACTATCAGTCTTCCTTCACCACTTCTGGGGAAGGTTTCAATTTACACTCTATTGGGGATAATAGAAGACATTCGAGAAGACGCTTGTTGAGGGATTCTATTCAAGAACCTGTTGAGGAAGTCCTCATGAGGGTCTATTTTGGCTCTGCTAGCGACACCTGTACCTACACCTGCATAAACATAACTGATAGTGCCTGCAACATAGAGAGTTAGTTTGGCCTGTATGCTCCGGGTTTATGGTATAAATCACCATCCCCGTCACTCAACGCTTTAGAGTGGCATCATATAGTTTTTTCTTCCTGCATGAGTTGTAAGGTATTCAAATGTTCCTAATGCAACCTTTTATCACAATTTGCTGGACGTTTTTGCAGTCAGTCAATGTTAGATGAAAAACAAAAACATATGGACACAAATTTCAATGAAGTTACATTTTATTGATTGGGAAATGGCCCTGAATAGGAATTACATCGGGACGCGATCCATGGAAAGAGGAAATTGCTCAAAAGGAAAACAAAATATCCTATTGGCAATGTGAATAATAGATCTCATCAAGCTTTGACCCGGCTATGACTTGTATATCTCCATGGCTCTCTGCTTGCTTCACCTTTGAGGAAAGTGATTGAATGTGTCTTCAACCCTTGGAATGCCCTTAGTTACTAATGGATCATAGACCTTGCAGACCGCATTCGTTCGTGTTAGTCCCTCTTTTGCATGGATCGCCTTTCGGGTTTTCAATCCACTGGGATACCTTTTTTTCCTGAGCTGTCCGATGTGGCTTTTCAGCTCAGCGGGTGTACACTTTTGTCAAATATTTCCCTAATTTTTGCCCGAGCCTTTTATTATGTTTTTGGCTCGCCGGATGCCCTTTTTTGCTTGGATCTTTATTTTGTTTTTATCCAGCGGGTCATTTTACACAAAGTATTTTCTTACTACGCCTGCGTTGACAGGGGATTGGAAGTCTTCGCCATCCATAGTCGTTAACATCAAGGCTCTTCCCAAGAAGACCTTTTTAACCACGAATGGACCTTCATAATTGGGTGTCCACTTTCCCCTGTGATCATTGAGAGGAGGAAGAATCCTTTTCAACACTAAGTCACCTGGTATGTACCATTGAGGCCATACTTTCTTGTCGAAAGCTTGTTTCATCCGCCGTTGATACAACTTTTCATGGCATACAACTACTAGGCATTTTTCTTCGATGAGGCTCAGTTGGTAGGACTGCCTCCATATCATACATCATTATTCTTAACGAGGGGATCTCAAATTTGACCGGTAGGACTGCCTCCATACCATACACCAGCGAGAACATGGTTGCCCCTGTCGAGGTACGCACAGACGTTCGGTACCCACGTAGTGAAAATGGTAGCATCTCATGCCAATCCTTATATGTCGCAGCCATCGTATGAACGATTTTCTTGATATTCTTGTTGGCTGCCTCGACGACGCCATTCATCTTCGGGCGATATGGCGAAGAGTTGTGATGCTCTATTTTGAAATCCCGACACAAATCAGCCATAATATTATTATTATGGTTAGAACCATTATCAGTAATAATCCTCTCAGGAATTCCATACCGGCAAATGATATCCCTTCTAATGAATCGGGCGACCACTTGTTTTGTAACATTGGCATAAGACGCTGCTTTGACCCATTCCGTGAAGTAGTCTATAACAACCAAGATGAAGTGGTGACCGTTGGAAGTTGTTGGCTCAATCTTACTAATCATATCAATGCCCCACATGGTGAACGGACAAGGTGAAGACATGACGCCTCAATGGATTTGGAGGTACGTGGACCTTGTCAGCGTAGATTTGGCACTTGTGGCACTTAGAGGAATATTTACAGCAATCGGATTCCATGGTGATCCAATAATATCCCGACCTGAAAAGTTTCTTTGCAATAGCATGCCCTCCATCATGGGTACCAAAGGAGCCTTCGTGAACTTCTTGCATCAACAGGTGTAACTTGTGTCTATCCATGCATTTGAGCAGGACCATGTCGAAATTTTGTTTGTATAACACATCATCTTAATTCAAGAAGAATCTACCGGCTAGCCTCCTGAGAGTCTTCTTATCTTTATTGGATGCCCCAGCTGGGTACTCCTGAGATTTCAGAAATCGCTTGATATCATAATACCATGGTTTGCTTTCCTCAACACCGTTAACTGCGAACACATAAGCAGGTCTTTCGAGACGAGAGACGTCGATTCGAGGCACATAGTTCTCTTGTTGCACCTTGATCATGGAAGATAGAGTTGCCAAAGCGTCAGCAAATTGGTTCTCATCTCGAGGTATGTAGTGCAATTTGACTTTGGTGAAGAAAGTTAACAACCTCCTGGTGTAATCCCTATATGGAGCTAAGTGAGGCTGATGAACGAGCCACTTGCCATTGACTTGGTTGTTAACTAGAGAAGAATCACTGAAGATCTCAAGGTTCTTGATTCTCATATTGATTGCTTCTTTGATACCCATTATGCAGGCTTCATACTCTGCCTCGTTATTGGTGCACTCAAATGTCAGCCGAGCAGTGAAAGGCATGTGTACCCCCTCCGATGAGATAAGGACAACACCTACTCCACTACCATTCATGTCCATAGCTCCGTCAAACATCAATTTCTATTTAGATTAGGGGTTTGGCCCCTCCTCCGAAAGTGGTTCTTCACAGTATTTCGACTTGAGGAACATGATGTCCTCATCCGGAAACTCGAACCTCATGGGCTGATAATCGTCAATTGCCTACTGGGCCAGATACTCTGACAATACACTCCCTTTGATGGCTTTTTGCTAAGTGTATTGGATATCATACTCTGTCAGAATCATCTTCCATCAGCCCACCCTTCCTGTTAGAGACGGATTCTCAAAGATATACTTCACAGGGTCCATCTTGGAAATTAAGAGAGTGGAGTGAGTCAGCATGTACTGTCTTAGTCAGCGAGCAGCCCATGCCAAAGTGCAGCAAGTTTTCTCGAGTAGTGAGTAGCGTGTATCACAATCGATAAACATTTTTCTAAGTTAATAAATGGCATGCTCTTTTTGACCAGACTCGTCCTACTGACCCAGTACACATCCCATTGATCCTTCGAGTACAGTGAGGTACATGATTAGGGGTCACCCTGGCACCGGAGGCATAAGAATCGAAGGTTCTTGCAAGTACTCCTTGATTCGGTCGAAGGCCTGTTGGAAGTCATCATTCCATTTGATAGCCTGATTCTTCCTCAGAAGTTTGAAAATATGTTCGCACGTGGCATTTAGGTTAGAGATGAACCGTGCAATGTAGTTTAACCTCCCTAAGAAGCCTCGTACTTCTTTTTCAGTTCTCGGTTTATACATCTCTTGGATGGCTTTTACTTTTGCAGGGTCGACCTCAATTCCCTGTTCACTAACAATGAAGCCTAGCAGCTTACCTGAACGTACCCCGAAGGTGCATTTGTTCAGGTTTAACCTTAGTCTGAATTTCTGAAGCCTGTCAAATAGTTTGGGTAGGTTGACTAGGTTCTCTTCTTCTGTTTGTGACTTTGCAATTATATAATGAAAGTAGACCTCAATCTCGTGATGAATCATATCATGGAATAGTGTCACCATTGCACATTGGTAAGTTGCATCAGCATTCTTCAGACCAAACAACATAACTTTATAATAGAAGGTGCCCCAGGGCGTAATGAATGTAGTCTTCTCCATGTCCTCTGGGGCTATTTTGATCTAATTATAGCCCGAGAAGCCATCCATGAAGGAGAATACAAAAAATTGAGCGGTGTTGTCAACCAGCACATCAATGTGCGTCAACAGGAAGTCATCTTTAGGGATGGCCCGATTCAAATCCATATAGTCCATGCACATTCTGACCTTACCATCCTTTTTAGGGACTGGTACAATATTTGCGACCCATGGGGGATAACTTGTTACGGCCAAGAATCTGGCGTCAAACTGTTTATGCACTTCCTCTTTAATTTTGATGGCCATGTCAGGGCGTGTTCGTCTCAACTTTTGCTTTATGGGTGGGCACTCTTCCCTGAGAGGTAGTTTGTGCACCACGATGTCAGTGTCCAATCCAGGCATGTCTTGATAAGACCAGGCAAAGACATCAACATACTCTTGAAGCATGGCAATTAGGCGGCTCTTGATAGATTCTTCTAACACAGCCCCGATCTTTACCTCTCTCTTGCTTTCTTCAGTACCTAGATTTATCGCCTCAATAGCTTCCTCATGTGGCTGAATCATCTTCTCCTCTTGTTTAAGCAACCTGGCTAGCTCTTCGGGAAATTCACAATCTTCCTCACCTTCCTTATTGGCTAGTTAGATCGGATTGTCGAAGTCATACTGAGCCATAGCAAGGTCGTCGTTGATGAGACCCGATGAGGAGCATCTGAATGAATGGTGATTCATGCAAGATTTAGAAACGGTTTGAGGAAGCATTGCCATTTACATTGTATGAAACTTGCATTTTTTTCCAAAAAATAACAACATGAAAATGAAAGACAAGGAGCAACATGTATGAATGTAAAAACATCTGCTTTATTGATGATTATGAAATTGTGTTATGAACAAAAAAGCCTTTACAATGAGCTGCTATGCCCCGGGTAAGGCATAGAGCTTGAATACAGGAAAGCAAAAACATAAAACTATTACTCTTCAGACTGAGTGACAGGGATGAGCTTTTCAGCCGACCAATTGGTGAGTTGTATCCCTGGAGCACAAGGCTTAATCCACTCGTCAGGATTGCAATCACTATCAGTCGTATCCTCTTATGCAGCATAGACGTTGCCATGATCAACCCACCCAACACTGGTGAAGGTAATTGGGCCTTTCCGACCACTAGCAATTTATACAGGTGTTGATTGACCGGGCTGGTAGCCAACTCCATACATGTCTTTCTTTTCTGGGATCTCAATTGTCTTGCCCCAGCCTTCCTTCGCACCTGACTCTACCACCTCTAAGGCCTGCTTGTAAGAAACTATAGAAGCTCTTTTCTTTGGTTCTTCAGATAAAGTAGCTGATATTGATGTATTCTCAAACTTGACGGGCTCAAAAGCTTGGCAAGGCGTCTCGACGATTTCTCCATCTATCTCTACATATTTAAACGAGGCTAGGTGGCTGATGAAGATGTCTTCTTCTCCTGACACTGTTACAATATGCCCTTCCCAAACAAACTTTAACTTTTGATGAAGGGTGGAGGATACTTCCCTTACTGAATGGATCCAAGGTCTCCCCAACAAGAAGCTATAGGCTGGCTGAATGTCAATCACGTAGAAAGTAGCATTGAAGACTTGTGGACCCACCTGGATAGGCAACTCCATTTCTCCGAACATTGACCTCCTTGAACCATCGAATGCCCATACGACTAAGTCGCTTGGCCTTAGCACTACCCCATCATAACTCAGCTTCATGAGGGATTTCTTTGGAAGTACATTCAACGACGACCCTGTGTCAACTAGCACGTGGGAGAGCACAACCCCCTTACATTCCATGGAGATATGCAATGCGCGGTTGTGATTGCGTCCCTCGGAAGTTAAATCCATATCTGTGAAGCCCAAGCTATGGCTAGAGTTTACACTCAACACCACTGTTTCCATTTGATTTACTGATATATCTTGTGGCACATATGCGTTGTTCAGAATCTTTAATAGGGCTTTCCTATGTGAATCCGAACACATTAATAAGAATAAGATCGAGATCTTCGAGGGAGTCTGCTGTAAGTGGTCTACGATCTTGTAGTCACATTTCTTGAGGATTCTTAGGAATTCCCCTGCTTCCCAATCAAAAGTGGTGTCAGGATCTGTTATTGGTGCAGGTGTATCATTAGTCATTGGATGTTTCCCCCTGGCTTTTTCTTGAGCCTCGGCAGTATCTTTGGGTGGCAATGCATTACCTCTCAAGGTTTCTGGCGCAAATAATCTACCGCTTCTGGTAAATCCCCCGACTCCAACATTTTCAATTTGGCACGGAGAGGAACTGGATGCAGTTATATCTTGTTTTTGGCCATTATAGTACACTTCACCCCCATAATTCCAAGGAATGGCTCTATCACTCTGGTATGGGATAGGTCCCGAGGTAGTGATGTTTATTGGCACTACCCTTGCTGCGGCAGGAACCTGTGCTGGGTTGTAATAAATTGTAACAGTTGATATATCATCATTCTTCACAACTTTATCGAACTGTATACTTCCTTTACTGATCATTTGATGTATCCCCGATCTCAGCTGATCGCAACCATCAGGGCAATTTTCTCCACAACCCAGGAACATGTTCCTTCTGGCCAAGAAAGCTTTTATCGCCATCAATGGAGTCTTCAAATCTTTGAAATCGGATATCAAGTTCAAACCTTCACGGCTATCAACAGCCCCCACCGTCCTTCCATAATGAGGCATAGGATTCTAAATTACATTTAGAGTAGGAGCGAAATTAATTGCCTTGGAGTCTATTAAATCTTGTACAACGTGCTTCAAGGCTTGGCAGTCTTCAGTGCTATGCCTAGGAGCCCCAGAATGGAATTCACAGTGAGCACTAGCATCATAACCTGCTGGGATTTGGCCTGCCTTTGGAGGCTGCAAAGTCCTTAATTGTATCATTTTCAATTGGAGGAGGTTCTGTAAAAATTGTGAATATGATATTGGAGGCGTCTTAAAATGTCTATCCTTCGGTCGGGGAGGATAGTATGGCCTCAGAGCCTTTTGTTGTTGGTAGTTTGGTTGACGTTGTTGTTGTTGAACCTATGGTTGGTTTGCTGGAGTAGCAATGGTGACAGGATCTGCCTGATGATACACATTTTGGTTTCTTCTTCTATTTTGAGTATACACATCCCTGGTTTCTCCTTCCCGACGCTTCACAAAAGGCTTCTTTACATTGGAGGCTGATGCTCCACTATTCTGAATATTGCCTTGTTTCATCCAATTTTTTATCCTTTCACCTGTCAGAATGATGTCCGAAAATCCACTGGATGAACAACCTACTAATCTTTCCATGAAGTTCCCTAGGAGGGTATCCATGAAAATATCCACCATCTCTCTTTCCAGCAAAGGTGGTTGTACTCTGGAGGCAACCTCACGCCATCTTTGAGCATAATCCTTGAAACTTTCTGAGTTCTTCTGAGATAAACTCTGGAGTTGAGTACGGCTGGGCGCCATATCAGTATTGTACTGATACTGCTTAAGGAAGGCCTCCCCAAGCTCTTTCCAGTTTTGGACATAATTCTTTTCTAGCTTCATATACCACCACTCCAGTGAGCCCCCAGAGAGGCTGTCCTGGAAGTAATACATCCAGAGTTTTTCATCTTTAGTGTGAGCGGAAATCTTGCGGTAAAAAGCCTGTAAGTGTGTCTTGGGGCAGGAATTTCCATTGTACTTATCAAAGCCTGAAGGTCTGAACTTAGGATGGATGACCACTCCGGAGACCAAACCCATATCAGATACGTCAATTCCAAGAGTGTCCCTACATTCAAGGGCATTAACCTTCTCGGCCAACAGTTGAAAATCCTGAAATTTTCCACCTGTGCCAAACCCCATATCATCATTGACCGGAGGGAACTGATCCTCCTGGAGATCTTCCACATGGATAAGAGTAGGGGTGCCAGTTTCTTGAACCGGAGGTTCGTCTCCTCTGTTGTTGTTGGGTGGATTTCCCTGGGCATCCAGAGTAACCACCGGAGGGTCAGTTTGGGGAGGAGTAAGCCTCTACATAGCATTTCTCAGCTTTTGCTGCCCTAGGGCCATGCCCTGCATCATCACCATAAACTCTCCCATTCGGGTGAGGAGTTTGTTGAGTTCTGTCTGTACAGTATCCATGATGTTTCTTTGATTGTTGCGGGTAGCGTACCGGTGAGGAATACCTTGTCTGGGATGACAGATCATGGCTGCTCTCGCAATCTTTCCCTAAAAATGTATAAGTTAAATAGCCTGAACAACCTACAAAAAGAAAGAAAATGAAAATGATATTAATGCGTGCAATGCCGTGTTCCTTTTATCCTCAAGGGTTTTATTTTACTTTCCCGTTCCGGTATTAAGAGAATGGCCTTTGGAAGAAGACCCCGTATGATATTCAGATGTGGAGAATTGGCGCTTATTACCCCGTGTCCGTGCAAAAGATAACAATCAAAGATTCAAGGCAAGTCATTCATATGAACTGGAATTTGAAACAACAAATTCCCCGAAGGGTACCAGTTCATACATCAGAGAAAAAAACAAAGTACATCAATAAAAAGGAATTCCACAACATGCATGTGGGTAATCCAAATATGAGAGCACAAGACTAATCCCTATGAAGTTCTACACCTTGCAACCTCCAGCTAAGGCGCTTGACACCTTGGAGCAACTGGGTTATGTCTGCATGATCTGGCTCCTCTATGAGCTTCTGGATTAGGAGATCTCTGAGATCAAAAGAGGCATGCAACTCTTCAATCTGTTGTAGGAACACCTTCTCACATTCTTAGATTGCACTTGACTTGGTCTTAATCTTCTTAACATCAGCCCGAAGCTTTAGCTCTTCTATTTCCTTCTGAGTGTTTTCCACTGTTTGTTGACTCTTTTCCATATCCTGAAGGTAATCCTTTTGTTGGTAGTGGGCCTTTTGGAGCAGCTCTCCTTTTTCAGCTAGAGATTCCTGAAGACTTTTGATCTCTAGTTTGTATTTAGTCTCCAACTCCTTCTTCTTCTTCAGATTATCTTCCCACTTCTCTTGCCACAAGGTTATAGCTTCGGTAGCTTCGTCCAAAGCTTTCTTATATTTTTGGAGTTGACCTGCCCTGTGGATCTCAGTTAACCCTCTTTTTTTGAAGTATAGCTCTCGTTCATTGAAGTCTTGCTGCTAGAGCCTGACTAATTCCTTAGCTTGATGAGCCCTATCTTCTAGCTTTTGGTTCTGAATTTTCAGCTTCTGACAAGCATTATCAGCCGCCTGATTTTCATCCCTGAGTTGTTTGACCAAGGCTTCTAACTTCTGGTAGTCTTCCAGCGATACAGTAGCAGGAGGTGGGGAGAGTAGGCAAACGGTCTGTAAGAAGATCCATTCCCTAATCCAGGATATTTCCAGAAGATTTCATCTATCTGGTCTTGAATAGCAGGCAAACGGTCTGTACAAAGATCCATTCCCTGGTTCAAGATATTTTTCAGAAGAACTAATCCTGACGTTCTTTTGGCCCTTGAATATCAGGCAAACGGTCTATACAAAGATCCATTCCCTGGTTCAAGATATTTTTCAGAAGAACTAATCCTGACGTTCTTTTGGCCCTTGAATAGCAAGCAAACAATCTGTACAAAGATCCATTCCCTGGTTCAAGATATTTTTCAGAAGAACTAATCCTAACGTTCTTTTGGCCCTTGAATATCAGGCAAACGGTCTATACAAAGATCCATTCCCTAGTTCAAGATATTTTTCAGAAGAACTAATCCTGACGTTCTTTTGGCCCTTGAATAGCAGGCAAACGGTCTATACAAAGATCCATTCCCTGATTCAAGATATTTTTCAGAAGAACTAATCCTGACGTTCTTTTGACCTTGAATAGCAGACAAACGGTCTGTACAAAGATCCATTCCCTGGTTCAAGATATTTTTCAGAAGAACTAATCCTGACGTTCTTTTGACCTTGGAGAATATGCAAACGGTCTGTACAAAGATCCATTCCCTAATCCAAGATACTTCCAGAAGAGATAATAGTCACGAAGATTTATTCCTACTGGTCCATTCAACAATTCAAACTATGTTGCATAAACTATTCAGAGAAGGCCTATACAAAGACCTAGTACTGATATCCAGTATCAACATAAAGACATCATCACATCCTGATACTTTATATGGCATCTCCAAGCCCATCTCCAGGTGGCATCTCTAAGCCCATCTCCAATTCTTCCAAGTGGCATCTTTAAGCCCACTCAAGCATATACAATTAATCATCAGTGTTATTTTACGCACCGGTGAGTGCAAATTTTTGGGCTTTTGTGTTCAATCCCCTTCAACCTTCCAGGTCACGACTGGCACATATACCAATCTAACCCCTCAGGTTTCAGCAAATTGAACAGGGGCAGCTGTTGCACCCCAAAATTTGCCCTCCACAAGATAATTCATTGTGTACTAAGAGGCTCACAAGATTCACAAGGTTCACAAGACATCTCATGAGGTTCACAAGGTTCACAAGATTCACAATTAGTCAGAAAGTTTGACAATTCCCTCAGACAATGCATCCTCCTAAGCAAGGCATCCTAAACTAGGGTTTTGACTTTCATCAGGCTAAATGTACTTCCAAGGCTTCAAGTGAGCTTCATAACATCTTATATGTGTTCAAGAATCCCCATGTCAAGTTTCAGAACTTTCCCAAAAG
The DNA here is from genome assembly GCA_963966055.1 of Lathyrus aphaca. Classification (NCBI taxonomy): domain Eukaryota; kingdom Viridiplantae; phylum Streptophyta; class Magnoliopsida; order Fabales; family Fabaceae; genus Lathyrus; species Lathyrus aphaca. Next base: position 508,978,388 of record OZ014519.1, on the reverse strand, counting down.
ATTTGCTCAGTCAGATGATCAGATAGGTTAAAATCAGTTAAGGCAGTTAAAAAGTCAAACTGAGGTCAACTGTGGTCAAACCAAAGTCAAACTTCATGATTTTTTCCCAACATCAAGTATATGAAGTAAAATTCATCATTTGATCAAGGGTTGATCATGATTCATTAAGGAGATTTCAGATCATCAAGAATCAGGAGTTTCTAAATTAGGGTTTTCATAGGAAAAGTCAACTGAACTTTGACCAGCCATAACTTTCACATGCTTCATCAAAAATTTTCCATCCAAAGCTCATTTTGAAGGAAATTGAATTCTCTACAACTTTGTGTCTCACAAGCCAAGCCCAAAAATGCTTCATTTGAAAGGTATGAGCTAAGACATTATAGGTCCTTTTAAAAGTCAACAAAAAGTCAACAACTTCAAAAGAGCATAACTTGAGAATAGTAAAAGATATGGACATGAGACCAAAGAGGTTGGTTATAGGACTCTCTAAGGTTTCCAAAATGTCCAAGAAAACCTTCATAGAATTAAAATTGAAGGATTTGTGCCCTTGCAAAGTTGGGAAATTTTTGAGTGGTTTATGAAGTAAATGGGGTCTTAAAACCATAATTCTTCAAATGGGCTGACTTTTTTGTGATCCAATTGGTTCCATGACATCATGCACGAAATTAAATTAATATTTTCATAATTTTATTCATTTTATTTTTATTTATTATGATTTTTTATATTAAAAGTCATTTTAAATTCAAATAAAATATAAAATAGTGAAGATTTAAATTGATTTGTCTTCTAGAAGGTCATAAAGCATATTTGGACTTGATTGATACAAAAATTATGAAGATCATCCTAAAATAGCAAGCTTATATCAAGATATTTCAAGTTTTAAAGTCAAATCTTTTTCAATCTCAAACTATCCAAATATCCAATGTCTTGTGCAATGTTTTTGACCTAATTCATTCACTCATATATATAGAACATTTAGCAACCTAGGGATCACGAAATTGCAGCCTCCAAAGTCGTCTTCAAACTTCACAAAATCCATTCAAAACTCAAATTCGGTTTCTTCATTACAAGGCATTTTAAGGTATTTTAAAGACACAAGAAGGATCCTTGGACTTCACTGAGTCGAAACCACCCCTCAAACACATTCAATTCATGCTCATATGATCAACCCGAATGCACATTGTTCATATTTTGATTTTTTTCGATTTGAGTTATTTATGCAATAATAATGAAAACTAACTATGGATTTGTGTTTGTTATGAAGTTTAGAAGCTTTCTGGATGGTTTAATTTGACTCTTATGGACTATAGCAAAATCCACCATTGTTAGGGTTTGAGATTCAAATTCGGGAACTTAGCACTTAGAGCATCTAAATGAGTTCTAAGAACATGGTCATGATGTATAAGCTTTATGTAATTGATCTGGGCTTCGAATTTGTATTAATATTGTGGTTTGATTGATGTTTCGAAAACATAGGTTTCTGGTTTATGAATGCACAAGTAAATTCGCAGGAAAGGGCATATGAAAATTCGCAGGAAATTTGAATGAGGAAGATGAAGTTGCGCGCCAAAATCCAGTTTAAAATTCTAACATATATTTTATTTTATTGTTGCTGTATATATTTCAGAAAAGCAAGCTGGTTCAGTTGGTTAGCGCGCATGTGTGAGATATGGATGGTCCTGGGTTCAAACCTTCCCCAGGCCATTTTGTTTTGTTATTTTCATTGATTTTCGCAGGCTAAAAATAAATGGAATGCTACCTATTTTACTATCACCAACACGCAGCTGGTCCAATGGATGGCTTGTTGGTCCAAGGAGAATGAGACCTAGGGCGTGGGTTCGATCCCTGCCCCAGGTAAGTTTTCAATTTTTATTTTGTTTAATTATTCTATGGTTAATTAAATATAATTATGTTTAATATACATATGTAAATAATTCTAAAATAACATGTAAATACTTTATATTTTATAAAAAACCTCTAACATTATTTTCTAAATTCTAAACCTATTTATTTATTTATGTATTTGAATATGTATATTTATTTAACCATTAAATTAGTAATGAAAAATTAAATTTTAAACTATAATATTTTTATATATAATTAGAAACCCTAATATCCTTAAAACCCTAATTTATTTTCTAAATTCTAAAAAAACCTAATTTCTTTTAAAATTTTAATTTCTTATTTTAATTATTTTTGTACTTAATAAATATTTTAATATATATAATTATTAGTCATGTTTATTTTGTAAATAAATTAGTATATAATTATTATAATTATTTTATTCTCATCTCAAAAATTCTTTTAAAAATTGTTTATTTAAATCTAAAATTTTAATTGATTTCTACATTGTATATTATTGTGCTAACCTCTTTTCTCTTATATTTATTTTTATTACTAATCTTTTTATTATTTATTTATATGCTTATTATTTAAATTGTTTTTATTATAATGTAACTGTACAAGCCATGTAATAGTTGTAGTATTTTTTATCGTTTATTTATTTATAAATATATTGCTATGGTTAGTAAATTAGGGAGTGATAATATGTTTGTATTTTAAAATTAATTTAGATCACTAATTATAAGATAAATGTATGAACTTGTACACACACACACACACGTAAGTCGATCTTTGATCGCCATCTCACTTCTTAAGGATACCTCTCATGTTGCCTAAACTAAATGGTCAAGTAAGGTGTCTAAAAAGCAAAGTCCCTTCTCATGAACAAATCATCTAGTCCCTTTCAATATCATAAGATCAAGTCCCTTCGAGGTTGCCTTCGTAAATAATCTTGTCCCTTTCGAATAAAAGATGATAAGTCCCTTCAAATTGCTAAGACACCTTACAGTTGCCTAATCACAGATGACCCTTCACATGTCCCATACAACATCCAAGGTAATGACTACCTATTCCTTAATAATAGGGATTGTCTTACCATTGAAAGAACATTGAAGAACAGTAAAGATTCAAAGTAGGGTAGGTTCCTCTTAAATACTTGCTCACTCTTTCAAAAACATTTCATAATAACACTTCACATTTTCAAAACAATTTTCAAAACAAAGTCTTTATATATATCCGTACAAGGATCATTATAAAGTACTTAAGAAATTTTTTAATCACACACTACACTTCTCAAAACAATTTAAAGTGAGCTAAGTAACTAAGAGCCCATGGATAACCATGGATGTAAAGGGTGCTAACACCTTCCCTTTACATAACCTACCCCCCGAACCTAAAAATCTTTTAAGGTCTTTCCTGTTCTTTTATGTCCTTTCCTTTTGGATAAAATAAAAGTTGGTGGCGACTCTTGCTATCCGCAACATTTAACTAAAAGTCAGTTCTCCCACCGTGTTACAGAACTGGCGACTCTGTTGGGGAGTTAATAAAAGAGGGGTACCCTTAGGAATTAGATCACTTTAAAATTGTTTGCTTTGATTGCTTTATACTTATCTTGTTGGGTGCTCTTATGTGTGAAAGATCCTAACCCGGATCTAGTGTACCTTAGGTAAATGGCAATAGACCAAGGAAACTGTACAGCGTATACCGATATGGTTGATCTGGTGGCCATAGTTAGTGTGACTTCTTGGTTGGTGCTTATGTTCCTTAAGTCAAGTTGAGGATAATATGAGGCTGCCATATGTTGTCAATGCACTAACTAACTTTTAGAACCCTAGTTATCCCATCTTGGCCTTTAGAAAGTAGTGAGATAATCGGCTTTGGTGAAGACTGAAGTTGGTTGATACTCGATACTACGCTCATTGAGATCCTAAACTTGGAGGGTTTTGGTTGGAAAGTAAGTTGCCTACTAAACAACCACCCTTGTGAAGGATCAATGATTTTGAGATCCCTTAGAACCTGGTTACTTTATAGGACAGGATGAACCAACTAACTTCAGGGGAGAGTACTTACCTTTAAACCTCATGCAAGCCTTCAAACCTAGGGCTATTGTGCGACTTGTTTGTGTGTGCCACATGTTTGTGATTGAACATAACATCATAACATTATCATGCATCATAAGCATAGCATTTTCACTAACCATTTCAAGGACCAAAGGGTTTATCTTTGTTCTTTATTGTAGGTCATAGCTTCTGCTCTTAGGAATACTATCATGACCAACTTTGTAGGAGACTCATTACAAAGCAAGTCAAGAAAGAATCCTGGAGCTAACAAAACAACTTCACGAGGAACGGAATCTCAATTCATACCTCAGCACAAAGAGAAAACGTCCATGGAAGACTTAAAACCCCATTTTTTGTATTCATTTCATTTGTATTGTAAGCCCAAGGGGCAAACAAATTTATTACTAATAAAAGTTTACTTTTTTGGTTGTTTAAATAAATTTAAATCTTGCGGTCCTTGAAAACATTGCATACACATTTATACACCATATCATTGCATCACAGGTTTCTTATGTAGAGGTATCTTATCTTCTCGCTGTTTATTTCAGCAGCAATGGCTCTTGAACAAACAGTCAAAGATCTCCAGGCACAGAATGCGCAATTCCAAGAGCTGATCCTGAACTTGTCCAAGGGACGAGATGAACTGAAGACACTGCTGGCCAAGAAGACTAAGAAGACTAGAAGATCAGGAGGCAGTCTCCATAATACAATGGGGGACTCTGATTCTGAAGCAAATTACTATCATGATCCTAATGAAGATAAGTTCAAGATGCTGGTTGATAGAATGAATGCTATGGAATTACAAAAGTCTTATGGGCTGGATTTTGAAGATCTGAGTTTGATATCTGGGGTGGTTATACCCATTGGTTTCAAGGTCCCTGCTTTTGTAGTATATGATGGTGTTTCGTGTCCCAAGCTGCATCTAAGGTCCTATGTCCGGAGGATTCAACCTCATACTGCTGATAAGAAGATGTGGATTCATTTCTTCCAAGAAAGCTTGTCTGGAGCTCAATTGGAATGGTACTATCAATTGGAGAGTGTCAACATCCATGATTGGAATGATCTTGCTGAGGCCTTCTACAGGCAATACCAATACAATGCTGACTTAGCACCTACTCGCATGCAACTCCAAAGCATGTCTATGGGTGCTAAGGAGAACTTCAAAGAGTATGCCCAAAAGTGGAGAGACTTGGCTGGTAGAGTTCAACCTCCTCTAACTGACAGGGAGTTAGTGGATATGTTCATGAGTACGCTGAATGGTCCTTTTTATAGTCATCTCATTGGAAGCTCATCATCGGGTTTCACTGAGCTGATAATGACGGGAGAGCGTGTGGAAAGTGGAATAAGGAGTGGCAAGATACAAGTGGGTGCTTCTTCATCAAGTACTGCAAAGAAGCCCCCTAGTGGGAAGAAAGAGTCAAATGTTGTTTATGGCCAACTTGGTCGTAATAGGAGTCACCAATCTGTGAGTGCAGTTCACATCTCCAATCCTACTCCTGCAGCAACAGAGCCACCACAGGGCAATCAGTAGAGGCCTAGAAGACAGTTCACCAAGATCAACATGTCACTGGCCCAAGCCTTGCAACACTTGTTGAAAGGGGAACTCATTACTTTGAAGGACCCTCCTCAGAATCCTAATGTTACCTCTCCTAGGTATAATCCTAATGCACGATGTGCATATCACTCTAATTGTCAGGGACATGATACCAATAATTGCTGGATATTAAAGAACAAGATTCAAGATATGATTGATGCTGGAGAGATTGAGTTTGACCCTCCTGGGACTACAAATGTGATTACTGCTCCCATGCCAAATCATGAGAAGACTGTTAATTCCATTGAAGAAGTTTCACATATTTCCTCAGTTGCAGATGTGACTACACCATTGTCTGTTATTAAGAAGAAGTTGGTACAAGCTGGGTTCTTTCCAGGTTGTAATGAAGATTGTTTCTATTGTGCTTATAAACCGGATAGCTGCTGGAAGTTGAAGGACGGTATTCAACGCCTCATGGACAATTACACCATATTGTTTGAGAGGACACCTTCTGTGGAGAGTATGGTTGAACATATAACTCAAGGTGCGAAGGTTGAAGAGGTGGATATGGTTGATAAAGCGCCAGTGAGGATTACTTCCAAGGGCCCTGTCAAGATTACTCATAAGGGTCCAATTAAGATTACTGCTGAAGGCCCTGTGAGGACTGTTGCTGAAGCTAGAGTGGCTCCAATGATTATTACCACTCCTGGTCCTATTCCGTATACTTCTGATAAAGCTATACCTTGGCATTACGGTTCCGATGTTTATATTCATGGTGTTAAGCAGGAACCCTTAGCTGATACACCTGTTGCTGATGAAAACCTTGATGTTGACAATATTGCTGGATCTAGTAAGATCACGAGAAGTGGAAGAATTTTCTCTCCTCCAGCTACCTCCAAGAATACAGTTACTCCAACTACTACCTCCACTGCTGCGACAAATACTGATGCCCGGGGCAAAGGTCCTGTTATTGAACCTGTGCCAACTGAGACACCAACTGCTGATGATCTTTCTAAGTAGATGGAAGAAGTACTGAAGATCATTCGCAAAAGTGATTATGATATTGTTGATCAATTGGGGCATACTCCCTTCAAGATTTCCATGTTGTATTTATTATTGTGTTCTGAGGCTCATGCTAAGGCCTTGATTAAGTTTTTGAAGACTGCTCACGTATCAAATGAGATTTCTGTAGATCAGTTTGAAAATTGTGTTGCACACTTGACCTATGATAATGGGTTAGGTTTTGTAGATGTTTAAGAATTGGCAGAATTTTTGACCAACAAGAAATGTTGAATTCAGTTCAGAATGTCCTATCAGATGTTGGGACATTATCAAACAGAGTATGTGAACTTAATTCAGGATGTCTCATCAGATGTTGGGACATTGTGTAAATAACTTCAGTTCAGTTTTTCAGGATGTCCCAACAGATGTTGAGACATCTCAGACCTGCTACCAGAATTAATTAATGATTAACTGATCAGAGATATTTAAGGAGAGTTATCTGGAATTAATTAATGATGGTTAAAAACAGAACAAGGCGCATCTGTAGGGAGTTTTATTTTGAAGATTCAGATTAAAACAGAAGACCTAAATCACCTAGAATCTAGGAGGTAACAAACCCTAAATTCAAGGTGGAAGTTGCATGCGCATTAGGGCTGGATCCTCTGCAGAAAGCCCAAATTACAGATACCTATTTAAGCAACAGAAACTCATAGAATTGAGTGCGAATTTTAGAAGACCAAATAGGGTGTCTAGTGTTTTAATAGCAGGTTGTTTAATTGTACCACTTTATAAGCTTTTAAGCAAAAGTGCATTTGTGACTTGATTGAAACTGTTAAGTAAGATCAAGCTGTATTGTTTGAAGGATGTCTTCAATGTTTGTAAACTTGTAAACTTGATCACTGTGTGATTGAGGGGGAGTGAGTAGGGTACTCTTATCTAAGGTGTGTCTTAGGTAGAAATTGCATTGGGTAGTTATTAAGTGATAGATTAAACAGGGTGGTTTAAGTCTAGAATTAATAATACTTATAGTGGATTTCCTCCTGGCTTGGTAGCCTCCAGATGTAGGTGTGGTTATACACTGAACTGGGTTAACAAACTTCTGTGTTGTTTACCTTTCTTGCTATTTAATTTTTGGTTAAATTTGTCAAGTGTCCTATCAAGTGTTGGGACATCTCTTAGGACATCTCATACCTGATCACAGAATTTCAATTGGCATCAGAGCAGGCACCCTGCCTGTTTATACTGGGTGAGATCTAGGGAATACAAATTCTGTAACATGGACAGAGATTTAGGGTCAGTAAATAGACCACCTATACTGGATGGATCTAATTATGACTACTGGAAGCCAAGAATGATTGCATTCTTAAGGTCACTTGACAACAGGGCATGGAGAGCAGTCAATGTTGGATGGGATCATCCTGTCCAAGACACCAAAGATGGATCAAAAGTGCTGAAACCTGAAGAAGAATGGAGTAAGGAGGAAGAAGACTCAGCACTAGGCAACTCAAAAGCCTTAAATGCTTTATTCAATGGCATTGATAGGAACATTTTCAGACTTGTGCATCATTGTGAGCTGGCCAAAGATGTTTGGGATACTCTCAAAACAACTCATGAAGGAACATCAAAAGTAAAAATGTCAAGACTTCAACTTCTCACCACCAAGTTTGAAAACTTGAGAATGAAGGAAGATGAATCAATTCATGAGTTCTATATGAACATCTTGGATATAGCCAATACTTCTGGAGCTTTGGGAGAAAAGATGACTGATGAAAAACTTGTAAGAAAGATTCTCAGATCTTTGCCAAAAAGATTTGACATGAAAGTCACTGCAATAGAAGAAGCTCAAGACATATGCTCCATGAAAGTTGAAGAACTCATTGGTTCCCTTCAAACTTTTGAGATGGGAATGAATGACACAAATGTCAAAAAGAACAAAAGCATAGCCTTGGTGTCAAATACAGATGAAGAAGAAGATGATGAATCAGCAAATGATAAAAGCTTATCAGAAAACCTTGCCTTGCTTGGAAGACAATTCAAACAGATTCTCAGAGGAATGGAAGGCAATTCCAAACCTAGTGGAAGAAACACAAACTCTGAGAACAGAAGACCTTATGATGCTAACAAAAGATTAAAGTATGCTGAAAAGACCAGTCAAGATAAAGGAGTCAAATGCCATGAATGTGAAGGATATGGACACATCAAGATTGAATGTCCTACCTACTTAAAGAGGCAAAAGAAAGGACTCTCTGTGACCTGGTCTGATGAAGACTCAGGAGGTTCAGAAGAAGAATCAGCTAAGCATATTACTGCTTTAGCTGGACTGTGTGAATATGATAGTGATTCCAGTTGTGGAGAACTTACTTATGAAGAACTTGAGCAAGCATTCAAAGATCTATACAAAAGAAGCTCTGAAATATGCAGTGAAGTTATAAAGCTAAAGAAGCAGAATGAGGCATTAGAAGATGACAAAGCAAATGATCAGGAGATCATTGACACCTTAAAAAGTGAAGTAAGCCTTCTCAACTCTAAGTTGGAACATATGTCCAAATCTGTTAGAATGTTGAACAGCAGCTCAAACACACTGGATGTTATTCTCAGCAATAATAAACATTCAGGGGACAAAAGTGGACTGGGATATAATAGAGATGAAGCCAGCTCTAGCAAAACTACTTCAAAAACTACACAGTCAAACAAGATGTCCCAACAGATGCTCCAACATCAGAACACAAAGACAAACATAATGTTCCAACAGATGTCTCAACATTCTGGAAAGAACAAAATGAAGAAGAAGTATCAAAGATGGAGATGCCATCACTGTGGAAGATTTGGGCATATCAAACCCCACTGTTATAAGCTACATGGATATCCAAATCAGATGTATCAGCAACCTTCCAAGCAGAAAGTAGAAGGTACCAAGAAAGTACTGCATAGACATCAAAGAAATCAGCAACCTCCTAAGCAGAAGACAGAGGTCATCAAGAAGGTTTGGAGACCAAAAGCTGACATTCAGACTGATCATAGCCACATACCCAAGAACCAGATCAACAATCAAGCTTGGAGATCAGCTGAACAACACACAGGGCAGAGGCATCAAAAGAAATCTCAACTTATCTGGTCAAAGAAAAGTACTGCATACATAGCACATACATCTCTGAGAGTATCAGCTAAAGAAGACTGGTACTTTGACAGTGGATGCTCAAGACACATGACTGGATTGAAGAATTTGCTAGTAAACTTAAAATCACATTCATCCAGGTATGTTACCTTTGGAGATGGAGCTAAAGGAGAAATCAAGGGAGTTGGAACCTTGGATTGTCAAGATGTTCCAAGACTAGATGATGTGCTGCTAGTTAAAGGTTTAACTGCTAATCTGATCAGCATAAGTCAACTATGTGATCAAGGATACAGTGTAAACTTTACCAAATCTGAATGTATAGTGACTAACAAAGAACAAGAGGTTGTCATGAAAGGAGCCAGATCTAAAGACAACTGTTACATGTGGGAATCCCAAAATCTCAGTCTCACTTCAACCTGCTCTCTAGCTAAAGAAGAAGAAGTGAAACTGTGGCATCAAAGACTAGGTCATCTTCATTTCAGAGGCATAAAGAAGATCATATCTATGGATGTTGTAAGAGGTATTCCTAAACTGAAGATTGATGATGGCAAAATATGTGGTGAATGTCAAATAGGCAAGCAAACCAAGATGTCCCATCCAAAGCTCCAACATCTGACAACTTCCAAAGTTTTGGAACTTCTACATATGGATCTTATGGGACCTATGCAGGTTGAAAGTCTTGGTGGTAAGAGGTATGCCTATGTTGTGGTTGATGATTTTTCAAGATATACATGGATAAACTTCATTAAAGAAAAGTCAGATGTATTTGATGTATTCAAAGAATTATGTCAAAGATTGCAAAGGGAAAAATCCAGCTGTGTGATCAGAATAAGAAGTGATCATGGAAAAGAATTTGAGAATCAAAAGTTCTTAGATTTCTGCTCTTCAGAAGGAATCAATCATGAGTATTCTTCACCTATCACTCCTCAACAGAATGGGATTGTTGAAAGGAAGAATAGAACCATTCAAGAATCCGCAAGAGCTATGATCCATGCTAAAAAGTTACCTCTATACTTTTGGGCTGAAGCTATGAACACTGCCTGTTACATCCATAACAGAGTTACTTTAAGGAAAGGAACTTTGTCCACAATATATGAAGTCTGGAAGGGCAGAAAACCCACAGTTAAGTACTTCCATGTTTTTGGAAGTATCTGTTATATTCTGGCAGATAGGGAGCAAAGAAGAAAAATGGATCCTAAAAGTGATGAAGGGATTTTCCTTGGATACTCCATAAACAGCAGAGTATATAGAGTATTTAATTCTAGAACCAAGGTTATCATGGAATCCATAAATGTGATAATTGATGATGCTCCTACAGATGTCCCAGAAGATGTTGGAACATCTGTTGATATCAAGATTGAAGCTGAAGAAAAGAATGATCAATATAACTTCACTCAAACTGATACAAGGACAGAAGAATCAAGCAAACCTCCTTCCATCAGAATACAAAAGGATCATCCCAAAGATTTGATAATTGGTGATCCCAACAGAGGTGTGAGCACTAGATCAAGAGAAGTGATTTCAGGTTCTTGTTTTGTTTCCAAAATAGAACCTAAATATATCAAGGAAGCTCTCACTGATGAATACTGGATTTGTGCTATGCAAGAGGAATTAGGTCAATTCACAAGGAATGAAGTGTGGAATCTTGTTCCTAGACCTGATGACATAAATGTGATTGGTACAAAATGGGTGTATAAGAACAAGTCAAATGAACAAGGAGTTGTTACAAAGAACAAAGCTAGACTTGTGGCTCAAGGATACACTCAAATTGAAGGGGTAGACTTTGATGAAACCTTTGCACCAGTAGCAAGGCTTGAATCAATAAGACTACTGTTGGGAATTGCTTGTATCTTGAAGTTCAAGCTATTTCAAATGGATGTGAAAAGTGCCTTTTTAAATGGCTACCTTAATGAAGAAGTATATGTAGATTAGCCTAAAGGATTTGTTGATCCAAACTGTCCAAATCATGTATACAAACTAAAGAAGGCACTTTATGGTTTGAAGCAAGCTCCAAGGGCATGGTATGAAAGACTGACCACATTTCTTATCAAGCAAGGATACAGAAAAGGTGGAATTGATAAAACCCTGTTTGTTAAAGATGAAGAAGGAAATGTCATGATTGCACAAATATATGTTGATGACATTGTCTTTGGTGGGATGTCTGACAGGATGGTCAAACATTTTATCAAGCAGATGGAATCTGAATTTGAAATAAGCCTAGTAGGAGAATTAACCTACTTTCTTGGTCTGCAAATAAAGCAAATGGAAGACTCAATGTTCATCTCACAAAGCAAGTATTCCAAGAACATAGTCAAGAAATTTGGAATGGAAAATGCTGCTCACAAGAGAACTCCTGCCCCCACACATTTAAAGCTGACTAAAGATGAAAAGGGTGAGAATGTAGATCAAAGCTTATACAGAAGCATGATTGGAAGCTTGCTATACTTGACTGCTAGCAGACCAGACATTGCTTTTGCAGTAGGAGTTTGTGCAAGATATCAAGCTGATCCAAAAGTCAGTCATCTCAATCAAGTCAAGAGAATCCTTAAATATGTTAATAGTACTTGTGAATATGGCATAATGTACTTTCATGGTTGCAAACCAATTCTCACTGGCTTCTGTGATGCTGATTGGGCAGGAAGTGCTGATGACAGAAAAAGCACTTCAGGAGGATGCTTCTTTCTAGGAAACAATCTGATTTCTTGGTTCAGTAAGAAACAGAATTGTGTATCCTTATCTACAGCTGAAGCTGAGTATATAGCAGCAGGTAGCAGTTGTTCTCAGTTGGTTTGGATGAAGCAGATGCTCACTGAATACAATGTCCCACAAGATGTCATGACATTGTACTGTGACAACTTAAGTGCAATCAACATATCAAAAAATCCTATCCAACATAGCAGGACAAAGCATATTGATATCAGACATCATTTCATCAGAGATCTTGTAGAAGAAAAGGTGATTTCATTGGAGCATGTAGCTACAAATCTGCAGTTAGCTGATATCTTTACCAAAGCATTGGATGCTACACAATTTGAGAACTTAAGGGGCAAACTTGGAATCTGTTTATGTGATATCTAGCAGTTAATGAGATGTGCCAACATGTCATATGACATTGTATGGCATAAGGTCCAGATGGCAAAACTAATCTGGACAAGATCCTTGGGAATTCCAGCTCTAATCATTTGCACTGTAATGGCTACTTATTTAGTAACTGCTTATAATCAGCTATCAAGATTCCCATCATACTATCACAAGCGAATCACATTAACCAGCTATTCTCCAGAAATTAAAAACCCTAAAGCTTTCTATCCATCTTCCTCAACAATGTCTCAAAACCCTAACTCAACTGAAGAAGTTCTCAATCAAGAAGACGTAGTTCATGCCACTCCCATTTCTGTAGTACCAATGAAATCAACCCCATTGGACGAGCTCAGGGGAAGCATTTCTCACACTAAAAAGGCAAGAACTCCAAAGAGAGGTAAAGATCAAGTCAGAAGCAAAGCTAAAGGCACTCCCTCTCCAGCTAACATGCCCCCTAAATCTTCACAATATGTGGATGATTCAATCAAGGAGATTGTCACTCAAATTCTGTTTGAACAAAGAAAGGTGAGTGGAATCTCTGTTCCTCTGAACACAATACCTGCACCTCAAGAAGAACCAGCTCAAACTGCAAAGAACACTTCTGCAGAACAAGATGTCCCAATAGATGTTGGAACATCTGCAGATGAGAAAGAAAATTCATCTGATGCTGATACTGAACAGACTGAGGACCAGAAAAAGGCCTCAAGTGAAAGTGATAAAGAAAACTCTGAGGATCAGATCAAAGCCTCAAATGAAGATCAAATCCCTGCTGATCAAACATCTGAAGAGGAGACTGCTCAATCTCCTCCAGTGGTCAACATAGAGCAGGACTCTGATGCAGAAATCATAGCATCTGTTAAACCCAGCATAGCCAAAAGGCTAAGGTCCAGGAAAGGCAAGATGCAAGCTGAAGCAGCAATCCCTGAAAAGAAGAAGGCTAGTCCAAAGAAAGGCAAGGCTAAAGCTACCTTTGGTCCAACAAAACCATGGAGCAAAGTCCAAACCCAGAAGAGAAAAGCTGTCACACCATCAGACTCAGATGTTGGATCAGATGTCCAAACATCTCCTCCCAAGAAGAGACCAGCATCATCCAGAGCTTCAACTACTGTTCCAGAAGCTCCCTTGGACAACATATCGTTCCATCATGTCTCCAGTGTCAACAGATGGAAATATGTGTACCAAAGAAGGGTTGCTCTAGAAAGAGAACTGAGCAGCAATGCACTTGAGTGCACAGAACTGATTGACCTCATCTCTGCTGCAGGACTATTCAAGACAGTCTCAGAGTTCTCTCCCTGCTATGAACTTCTTGTCAAAGAGTTCATTGTGAATCTTCAGGAGGATTGCTCAAATGGTAAGTCATCTGAGTTCAGAAAAGTGTTTGTGAGAGGTAAGTGTGTTGAGTTCTCTCCTCAAATCATAAATCAATATCTAGGAAGAGAAACAGATGGACCAAATGAGCTAGGCAAAACAGATAATCAAATCTGTAAGGTGATCACTGCAAATCAGGTCAAGGCTTGGCCTGTGAAGGGAAAGCTCTCTGTGAGCATGCTTACCAGAAAGTATGCCATGCTGAACAGGATTGGAACTGCTAACTGGGTGCCTACCAACCACACTTCTTCAATCTCAACTGGTCTGGCCAGATTCATCTATGCTGTGGGAACTCAAACCAAGATGGATTATGGAGCTTATATTTTTGATCAGACTATGAAGCATGCCATCTCTTCTGCAACAAAGCTGCCAATAGCTTTTCCATCTTTGCTGTGTGGTATTGTGCTCAATCAATATCCTGGAATTCTCACTGACAAGGATACAACCTGCAAAAGAGAAAGCCCCTTGGCTTTTCACTACAAGTTATTCCTCAGTCATCATGCAGCAGATGTTGAAGCACCTTCTGGGACATCTGCAGGCCCTTCAACTACTAGGAATCCAATCTCCAAGAAGGCTTTAATTGCTGAACTCAAAAGCACCTGCAAAGAGCTTGAAGCTAGAAAGCAGAAGCTTGAGGAAATCATTAAAAAGTTGGAAAGTGAAGAAGATCAGAATGCTGCATCTGATGAAGACAGTGAAGCTGATGAAGAAAGTGAAGCTGATAAAGAAACTGAAGTGGAGGAAGAAACTGAGAGTGATGAATCTGAGTGATCAATGTATGTGAGGCAAATGTAATGACAGCAATGTATTTGGAATAGTGTCTTTGGCCCCTAATTTTGTGTCTACCAAGGGGGAGAACAACATCAAATTATTGTAATTGCTGTTTAAGTATGAATGAAAAAATCTGTTTGTTTGCTTCTGAACTGAATAAGTGTTTTTCTGTTGCAACAAGATTGGATACATATATGTTTGAGGGGGAGTAATCTCAAATAAGAATCAACAGAAAAGTAATGCTATACTCTGATAAAAAGAACTTCTGCTGCACTCTGAAAACCAGAAAAGATGTTAGCCAAAAATTAGCCAAAGGGGGAGTTTGTAGATGTTTAAGAATTGGCAGAATTTTTGACCAACAAGAAATGTTGAATTCAGTTCAGAATGTCCTATCAGATGTTGGGACATTATCAAACAGAGTATGTGAACTTAATTCAGGATGTCTCATCAGATGTTGGGACATTGTGTAAATAACTTCAGTTCAGTTTTTCAGGATGTCCCAACAGATGTTGAGACATCTCAGACCTGCTACCAGAATTAATTAATGATTAACTGATCAGAGATATTTAAGGAGAGTTATCTGGAATTAATTAATGATGGTTAAAAACAGAACAAGGCGCATCTGTAGGGAGTTTTATTTTGAAGATTCAGATTAAAACAGAAGACCTAAATCACCTAGAATCTAGGAGGTAACAAACCCTAAATTCAAGGTGGAAGCTGCATGCGCATTAGGGCTGGATCCTCTGCAGAAAGCCCAAATTACAGATACCTATTTAAGCAACAGAAACTCATAGAATTGAGTGCGAATTTTAGAAGACCAAATAGGGTGTCTAGTGTTTTAATAGCAGGTTGTTTAATTGTACCACTTTATAAGCTTTTAAGCAAAAGTGCATTTGTGACTTGATTGAAACTGTTAAGTAAGATCAAGCTGTATTGTTTGAAGGATGTCTTCAATGTTTGTAAACTTGTAAACTTGATCACTGTGTGATTGAGGGGGAGTGAGTAGGGTACTCTTATCTAAGGTGTGTCTTAGGTAGAAATTGCATTGGGTAGTTATTAAGTGATAGATTAAACAGGGTGGTTTAAGTCTAGAATTAATAATACTTATAGTGGATTTCCTCCTGGCTTGGTAGCCTCCAGATGTAGGTGTGGTTATACACTGAACTGGGTTAACAAACTTCTGTGTTGTTTACCTTTCTTGCTATTTAAGTTTTGGTTAAATTTGTCAAGTGTCCTATCAAGTGTTGGGACATCTCTTAGGACATCTCATACCTGATCACAGAATTTCAGGTTTCTCCGATGATGATTTAACTCCTGCCAAAAGAAATCATAATAGAGCTTTACATATCTCTATTGAGTGTAAGGGCACTACCCTGTCTCATGTGCTGATAGACAATGGTTCTTCATTGAATGTACTGCCCAAAGAGGTTTTGAACAAGCTTAGTCCTGAAGATGATGTGTTGAGACCAAGTAATATAGTGGTGAAGGCCTTTGATGGTTCAAGAAGGGTGGTGCATGGGGAAATAGATATCCCAATCAAAGTAGGCTCTCAGATCTTCAATTCAACCTTCTATGTAATGGATATTCGTCCTTCGTACTCTTGTTTGCTTGGGCGCCCCTAGATCCATGGGGCAGGTGCTGTGACCTCCACTTTACATCAAAAATTGAGATATCCAATGAAGGGAAAGGTTGTTACTGTTTACGGAGAGGAAGAATATATAGTCAGTCATGTGAATACTTTCAAGTATGTTGAAGTAGAAGGTGAATATGTTGAAACTCCTTGCCAGACGTTTGTAGTTCCTTGGGTTGTTCCTAATGTTGAAGCTCCTCCTGTTGTCAAGAGAGTTCCTGTGGTCACCAGAGTGCCTCCTACAATGGCCTCCCTCAAAGATGCTAGAGCTGTGGTGGATGAAGGTGGTTGTACTATTTGGGGTCAGCTTCCTGACATTCCTTACAAGTCTGACAAGTTTGGTTTGGGTTTCACTGCAGAGTCCCAGAAGGCTGTTCGTCGTGCTCGTGCTGTTCGTATCACCAATCAAGGGATCATGAAAGATTAGATCAATGTTATGGGTGACTATGATGAAGACTACAACTTGGATGCTTGGATATTTCCTACTGTGGGTGATGGGCTCAATAACTGGAAGGCTGAAGATGTTATTCCTATCTCCTTTAGTCAGGAGTAAATACTATTACTGTGTTGTTATTTTTAAGTTTGTAATATTTGAACAATTGAACTCTTAAGCCTTGTGCCTTACCCGGGGCACAATGGTATGCTTGTTTCAGGATGTCATTTCATTTGCATACTTCATTCAATAAAAATCAGTGGACGTTTCGTTTTCGTAAATATTGTGTTCCTTGTCTTTCTTTTATTTTATTTTTGTTTTATCAGCTATGTGTTCTTACACACACCCACATCACTAAAATGCAGATCCTCATCCACTCTGGATCCTGTTGATAACAGTTCTACTATTGCCAATTATAATTTCGAGAATCCGATCTATCAAGCTGAAGATGGAAAGGAGGAAGATTGTGAAGTACCTGTAGAACTTTCTAGGTTGTTACAACAAGAAGAGAAAGCTATACAGCCACATGAAGAGCCAGTCGAAGTTGTGAATTTGGGAACTGAAGAAAACAGGAAAGAGGTCAAGATAGGGGCTAAATTAGAGGATGGTGTTAAGAGCAGATTAATTCAGATGTTATATGATTATGTGGAGATCTTTGCTTGGTCCTATGAAGATATTCCAGGGTTGGATACAGACATTGTGGTTCACCGTTTACCGGTAAAAGAAGATTGTCGTCCAAAGAAGCAGAAGGTTCGTCGCATGCGTCCTGAAATGTCAGAGAAGATTAAAGAAGAGGTGATGAAACAGTTTGATGCAGGGTTCTTAGTTGTGACTTCTTATCCTCAATGGGTTGCAAATGTGGTACCGGTACCTAAGAAAGATGGTAAGATACGTATGTGTGTAGATTACAGGGATTTGAATAAGGCCAGCCCCAAAGATGACTTTCCACTTCCACATATTGATGTTCTGGTAGACAACACTGCTCAGCATAAAGTTTTCTCTTTCATGGATGGTTTTTCTGGTTACAATCAAATCAAGATGGCACCTGAAGATTGGAGAAGACTACATTTGTCACACAGTGGGGCACTTTTTTCTATAAAGTGATGCCATTTGGTTTGAAGAATGCCGGGGCAACATATCAACGTGCTATGGTGGCTTTGTTTCATGATATGATTCATCATGAAATAGAGGTATATGTGGATGATATGATAGCTAGGTCCCAGAATGAAGAGCAACATCTTGATCATCTGTATAAGTTGTTTGAGAGGTTGAAGAAATACAAGTTGAGATTGAACCCAAACAAATGTACTTTTGGAGTTAGATCTGGTAAACTCCTGGGTTAAATCGTCAGTGGAAAAGGTATTGAAGTAGACCCTGCAAAAGTGAAAGCTATACAAGAGATGCCAGCTCCCTGTACTGAGAAGGAAGTTAGAGGTTTCTTGGGACGATTGAATTACATTGCAAGATTTATTTTCCAATTAACTGCTACCTGTGAGCCAATCTTCAAGTTGTTAAAGAAAGATCAGGTAATGGAGTGGAATGATGAGTGCCAGACAGCCTTTGATGAAATCAAGAGATATCTGCTAGAACCTCCAATTTTGATGCCACCAGTTGATGGAAGACCCTTGATTATGTACTTAATAGTATTAGACAACTCAATGGGGTGTGTGTTGGGGCAACATGACGAGTCTGGTCGAAAAGAGCAGGCAATATACTACCTTAGCAAAAAGTTTACCGACTGTGAAACAAGATACTCACTGCTCGAGAAAACATGTTGCGCTTTGAAATGGGCTGCTCGCCGACTAAGACAGTATATGTTGACTCATACTACCTTATTGATTTCGAAGATGGATCCAATCAAGTACATACTCGAGAAACCTGCTCTCTCCGGAATAATAGCAAGATGGCAAATGATCTTAACAAAATATGATATACAGTACACTACTCAGAAGGCCATTAAGGGAAGTGTTGTAGCTGATCATTTGGCTCATCAAGCAGTGGATGATTATCAGTAAATGAGTTTTGAGTTCCCTGATGAAGACATTATGATTATTACTAAAGAACCTGGACAATATGACGGACCTGAACAAGGATCTCGATGGACTATGGTTTTTGATGGAGCTTCTAATGCACTTGGTAATGGTGTTGGTGTTGTGATCAGTTCCCCTGAAGGTTGTCATACCCCGATTACTGCAAGACTTTGTTTCTATTGTACCAATAACATGGCTGAGTATGAGGCATGTATCCTGGGTATCAAAGTTGCCATTGATATGAAGATTCAGTTCCTGGACGTATATGGAGATTCAGCCCTGGTAGTAAGTCAGATCAAAGGAGATTGGGATACCAAGCATGATAATCTCATTCCTTACAGAGAGCATGTGTTGACTTTGATTCCATATTTTGAGGAGATTACCTTTGGACATATTCCACGAAGAGAAAATCAGTTGGCAGATGCACTAGCCACCATGGCATCTATGTTTGAGATTAGTTGGGATGATGAAGCTCCCAAGATTACTATTGACAGATTTGAGAAGCCTGCATACTGCAATGAGATTGACACTGAAGAAGCAGAGGAGAAGCCTTGGTTCTATGAAGTGAAAAGGTATCTTGAAGCTCAGGAGTTCCCTGAAGGGGCATCTGTCAAAGATAAGAAGTTTTTGAGGAGATTTTCTGCTAAGTTCTTCTTGAGTAATGGAATTTTGTACAAGTGCAATCATGATTCAACTTTGCTTCGTTGTGTGGATAAGAAGGAAGCAACATAGATTATGGAAGATATGCATGATGGGATTTTTGGCACTCATTCCAATGGTCATACCATGGCAAAGAAGATATTGAGAGCAGGTTATTATTGGTCTACCATGGAAGCTGACTACTATCAACATTCCAGAACATGTCACAAGTGTCAAATCTATGCTGATAAAGTACATATACCTCCAGCTCCATTGAATGTGTTGACTTCTCCTTGGCCTTTTTCCATGTGGGGCATTGATATGATTGGTGAGATCAATCCTACTGCTTCTAATGGGCATCGTTTCATCCTGGTTGCTATTGATTACTTTACAAAGTGGGTAGAGGAAGCTTCATTTGCATCTGTTACTAAGAATGTGGTGGCTCGATTCATTAAGAATAATCTCATATGTAGATATGGCATCCCTGAAAGGATTATCACAGACAATGGCTCTAATCTGAACAACACTATGATTACTGATCTCTGCATGCAATTCAAGATTAAGCATCACAACTCTTCTTCGTATCGTCCGAAGATGAATGGGGCAGTAGAAGCTGCTAATAAGAACATTAAGAAAATTCTACAAAAGATGACTGTTACTTACAAGGATTGGCATAAGATGTTACCATTTTCTCTTCATGGTTATCGTACTACAATACGTACTTCAACAGGGGCAACCCCGTTCTCCTTAGTCTATGGTATGGAAGCAGTTCTACCCATTGAAGTTCAGATCCCCTCCTTAAGAATCATGAAGGAGGCAGGCTTGGATGAAGATGAGTGGATTCAGACTCGACTTGACCAGATAAATTTGATTGATGAGAAGAGGTTAGCAGCAGTTTGTCATGGCCAGATGTACCAGAAACGGATGATCAAAGCTTTTAATAAGAAGGTTAAGCCAAAGGTATATCAGGTTGGTGACTTGGTAATCAAGCGTATCATATTACCTCAGGGTGATCCTAGGGGCAAGTGGACTCCTACATATGAAGGACCATTTGTGGTCAAAACAGTATTCTCAGGAGGTGTCATGATGCTTACTACTATGGATGGTGAAGAATTTCCACAGCCTGTAAATGCAGACATAGTTAAAAAATACTACGCATAAAAAGAGACCCGCTAGGTTGACTGGCCTAGGCAAAAATAAGGGCATCCCGGCGAACCAAAAGGGTTCGGGCAAAAATTAGGGATATATATATATAAATGTACACCCGAAAAGTCGAAAACCTGAAAAGGCGGCTTGGGCAAAAAAGGGTATCCCGGTGGATTGAAAACCTGAAAGGGCAATCCAGGCAAAAGTTAGGGATTAAAGCGTATGACTATGTCTCGTTTGGATCACCCATGTAAACTCCAACCAGTTGTGCTACTTAATTCAAGCTCGAATAGATAAAGATCAATCCAATCGTTTCCATCTCAACAGCAGAAGATGAGATACTTGAAGATAATGGCAATAGTAGAATTGAAACTCAATAGGATTATTTCCCACATAGCTGATTTTCTTTGTTTTGTAAAAAAACTTTTACGACGAATTCCTCTTACTAGGATTTCCGTCTCCTTGTACAAACTTGCTTATGTATAGGTCACTTTGTGATATAAATAAAATTTCATCTTTGAATCCAGATTTACTTTTACCCTATTTACATAAGCGAAATGTCCATAGGTTGTGTTTGAATGTATGTATGCTTTTGAATATGATTGATGTTTACCAGAAATGCATAAAATGCTTGAATATGATTGATGTTTACCAGAAATGCATGAAAATGCAGTAATAGTATTTACTAAGGACGAACGAAGGTAGGAATTCAACGAAGTTTCGCCGGTTCATCCCCACAAGATAACTACAAATCCCCAGCAGGGTAAATCTATCTTTATAGATACTTCAAGTTATATCTCCCCTTGAATTTATGTCCATCTCTTTTATCCTCAGTCGAGAAACTCAGGAACTTATTCCTTCAATAGAAGTACGACGAATGAAGACGGGAGGTTATGAATACTATACTATCAAGACGGGAAAGAGTTCCTCATATTCCTCAGCAACGAATCGGGATTTATTTTCCCTGGTCAGCAGTTGTTATACAAAGATATCCAGACGCTTCAGGCTGCATGCTTCATACATACGTCATTTACATCATATCATAAAATACATATCCATAAATACATAATACATTTACTTAGGTGCATCATACTATGCATGCATACATATTACATAAACTAACATTCTCCTTGCAGGATAGTTATATACAGATAAAACAGCATCAACAATTCACAACAGGACAGAAATGATCCATACATTACTCAAGATGTCCTCGGAGAGTAGGCAAACGGTTTGTAAGAAGATCCATTCCCTAATCCAGGATATTTCCAGAAGATTTCATCTATCTGGTCTTGAATAGCAGGCAAACGGTCTGTACAAAGATCCATTCCCTGGTTCAAGATATTTTCAGAAGATTTAATTTATTTGCTTGAATAGTAGGCAAACGGTCTATACAAAGATCCATTCCCTGGTTCAAGATATTTTTCAGAAGAACTAATCCTGACGTTCTTTTGGCCCTTGAATATCAGGCAAACGGTCTATACAAAGATCCATTCCCTAGTTCAAGATATTTTTCAGAAGAACTAATCCTGACGTTCTTTTGGCCCTTGAATAGCAAGCAAACAATCTGTACAAAGATCCATTCCCTGGTTCAAGATATTTTTCAGAAGAACTAATCCTGACGTTCTTTTGGCCCTTTAATATCAGGCAAACGGTCTATACAAAGATCCATTCCCTGGTTCAAGATATTTTTCAGAAGAACTAATCCTGACGTTCTTTTGGCCCTTGAATAGCAGGCAAACGGTCTATACAAAGATCCATTCCCTGATTCAAGATATTTTTCAGAAGAACTAATCCTGGCGTTCTTTTGACCTTGAATAGCAGACAAACGGTCTGTACAAAGATCCATTCCCTGGTTCAAGATATTTTTCAGAAGAACTAATCCTGACGTTGTTTTGACCTTGGAGAATAGGCAAACAGTCTGTACAAATATCCATTCCCTAATCCAAGATACTTCCAGAAGAGATAATCGTCACGAAGATTTATTCCTACTGGTCCATTCAACAATTCAAACTATGTTGCATAAACGATTCAGAGACGGCCTATACAAAGACCTAGTACTGATATCCAGTATCAACATAAAGACATCATCACATCCTGATACTTTAGATGGCATCTCCAAGCCCATCTCCAGATGGCATCTCTAAGCCCATCTCCAATTCTTCCAAGTGGCATCTTTAAGCCCACTCAAGCATATACAATTAATCATCAGTGTTATTTTACGCACCGGTGAGTGCAAATTTTTGGGCTTTTGTGTTCAATCCCCTTCAACCTTCCAGGTCACGACTGGCACATATACCAATCTAACCCCTCAGGTTTCAGCAAATTGAACAGGGGCAGCTGTTGCACCCCAAAATTTGCCCTCCACAAGATAATTCATTGTGTACTAAGAGTCTCACAAGGTTCACAAGGTTCACAAGACATCTCATGAGGTTCACAAGGTTCACAAGATTCACAATTAGTCAGAAAGTTTGACAATTCCCTCAGACAATGCATCCTCCTAAGCAAGGCATCCTAAACTAGGGTTTTGACTTTCATCAGGCTAAATGGACTTCCAAGGCTTCAAGTGAGCTTCATAACATCTTATATGTGTTCAAGAATCCCCATGTCAAGTTTCAGAACTTTCCCAAAAGATTTGCTCAGTCAGATGATCAGATAGGTTAAAATCAGTTAAGGCAGTTAAAAAGTCAAACTGAGGTCAACTGTGGTCAAACCAAAGTCAAACTTCATGATTTTTTTCCAACATCAAGTATATGAAGTAAAATTCATCATTTGATCAAGGGTTGATCATGATTCATCAAGGAGATTTCAGATCATCAAGAATCAGGAGTTTCTAAATTAGGGTTTTCACAGGAAAAGTCAACTGAACTTTGACCAGCCATAACTTTCACATGCTTCATCAAAAATTTTCCATCCAAAGCTCATTTTTAAGGAAATTGAATTCTCTACAACTTTGTGTCTCACAAGCCAAGCCCAAAAATGCTTCATTTGAAAGGTATGAGCTAAGACATTATAGGTCCTTTTAAAAGTCAACAAAAAGTCAACAACTTCAAAAGAGCATAACTTGAGAATGGTAAAAGATATGGACATGAGACCAAAGAGGTTGGTTAGAGGACTCTCTAATCTTTCCAAAATGTCCAAGAACACCTTCATAGAATTAAAATTGAAGGATTTATACCCTTGCAAAGTTGGGAAATTTTTGAGAGATTTATGAAGTAAATGGGGTCTTAAAACCATAATTCTTCAAATGGGCTGACTTTTTTGTGATCCAATTGGTTCCATGACATCATGCACGAAATTAAATTAATATTTTCATAATTTTATTCATTTTATTTTTATTTATTATGATTTTTTATATTAAAAGTCATTTTAAATTCAAATAAAATATAAAATAGTGAAGATTTAAATTGATTTGTCTTCTAGAAGGTCATAAAGCATATTTGGACTTGATTGATACAAAAATTATGAAGATCATCCTAAAATAGCAAGCTTATATCAAGATATTTAAAGTTTTAAAGTCAAATCTTTTTCAATATCAAACTATCCAAATATCCAAAGTCTTGTGCAATGTTTTTGACCTAATTCATTCACTCATATATATAGAACATTTAGCAACCTAGGGATCACGAAATTGCAACCTCCAAAGTCGTCTTCAAACTTCACAAAATCCATTCAAAACTCAAATTCGGTTTCTTCATTACAAGGCATTTTAAGGTATTTTAAAGACACAAGAAGGATCCTTGGACTTCACTGAGTCGAAACCACCCCTCAAACACATTCAATTCATGCTCATATGATCAACCCGAATGCACATTATTCATATTTTGATTTTTTTCGATTTGAGTTATTTATACAATAATAATGAAAACTAACTATGGATTTGTGTTTGTTATGAAGTTTAGAAGCTTTCTGGATGGTTTAATTTGACTCTTATGGACTATAGCAAATTCCACCATTGTTAGGGTTTGAGATTCAAATTCGGGAACTTAGCACTTAGAGCATCTAAATGAGTTCTAAGAACATGGCCATGATGTATAACCTTTATGTAATTGATCTGGGCTTCGAATTTGTATTAATATTGTGGTTTGATTGATGTTTCGAAAACATAGGTTTCTGGTTTATGAATGCACAGGTAAATTCGCAGGAAAGGGCATATGAAAATTCGCAGGAAATTTGAATGAGGAAGATGAAGCTGCGCGCCAAAATCCAGTTTCAAATTCTAACATATATTTTATTTTATTGTTGCTGTATATATTTCAGAAAAGCAAGCTGGTTCAGTTGGTTAGCGCGCATGTGTGAGATATGGATGGTCCTGGGTTCAAACCTTCCCCAGGCCATTTTGTTTTGTTATTTTCATTGATTTTCGCAGGCTAAAAATAAAAGGAATGCTACCTATTTTACTATCACCACGCAGCTGGTCCAATGGATGGCTTGTTGGTCCAAGGAGAATGAGACCTAGGGCGTGGGTTCGATCCCTGCCCCTGGTAAGTTTTCAATTTTTATTTTGTTTAATTATTCTATGGTTAATTAAATATAATTATGTTTAATATACATATGTAAATAATTCTAAAATAACATGTAAATACTTTATATTTTATAAAAAACATCTAAAATTATTTTCTAAATTCTAAACCTATTTATTTATTTATGTATTTGAATATGTATATTTATTTAACAATTAAATTAGTAATGAAAAATTAAATTATAAATTATAATATTTTTATATATAATTAGAAACCCTAATATCCTTAAAACCCTAATTTATTTTCTAAATTCTAAAAAAACCTAATTTCTTTTAAAATTTTAATTTCTTATTTTAATTATTTTTGTACTTAATAAATATTTTAATATATATAATTATTAGTCATGTTTATTTTGTAAATAAATTAGTATATAATTATTATAATTATTTTATTCTCATCTCAAAAATTCTTTTAAAAATTGTTTATTTAAATCTAAAATTTTAATTGATTTCTACATTGTATATTATTGTGCTAACCTCTTTTCTCTTATATTTATTTTTATTACTAATCTTTTTTATTATTTATTTATATGCTTATTATTTAAATTGTTTTTATTATAATGTAACTGTACAAGCCATGTAATAGTTGTAGTATTTTTTATCGTTTATTTATTTATAAATATATTGCTATGGTTAGTAAATTAGGGAGTGATAATATGTTTGTATTTTAAAATTAATTTAGATCACTAATTATAAGATAAATGTATGAACTTGTACACACACACACGTAAGTCGATCTTTGATCGCCATCTCACTTCTTAAGGATACCTCTCATGTTGCCTAAACTAAATGGTCAAGTAAGGTGTCTAAAAAGCAAAGTCCCTTCTCATGAACAAATCATCTAGTCCCTTTCAATATCATAAGATCAAGTCCCTTCGAGGTTGCCTTCGTAAATGATCTTGTCCCTTTCGAATAAAAGATGATAAGTCCCTTCAAATTGCTAAGACACCTTACAGTTGCCTAATCACAGATGACCTTTCACATGTCTCATACAACATCCAAGGTAATGACTACCTATTCCTTAATAATAGGGATAGTCTGACCATTGAAAGAACATTTAAGAACAGTAAAGATTCAAATTAGGGTAGGTTCCTCTTAAATACTTGCTCACTCTTTCAAAAACATTTCATAAACACTTCACATTTTCAAAACAATTTTCAAAACAAAGTCTTTATATATATCCGTACAAGGATCATTATAAAGTACTTAAGAAAATTTTTAATCACACACTACACTTCTCAAAACAATTTAAAGTGAGCTAAGTAACTAAGAGCCCATGGATAACCATGGATGTAAAGGGTGCTAACACCTTCCCTTTACATAACCTACCCCCCGAACCTAAAAATCCTTAAAGGTCTTTCCTGTTCTTTTATGTCGTTTCCTTTTGGATAAAATAAAAGTCGATGGCGACTCTTGCTATCCGCAACATTTAACTAAAAGTCAGTTCTCCCACCGTGTTACACTGTGATGTATCAAGCATATAATCATGTGCCCGTGCAGGTCACAATAGTAACAACCCTTCTGAATAAGAAGCCCAAGTCTTGGAACCAAGGAACCAAATAACCAGATCACAATACTGAACCATACTGGCGAAGTGGGTATGTTGGAAGTTTCAGAGTTCCTGCAAACCTGTAAACCCCTCCCCTCTCACAGGTGTGCTACTCGGGTCAACATCACGGGCTCTCAAAGTCGGGCAACAATAATACGTTCACCATCTTCGAGAAATAGCTCATGACCAAATCAAGGAATCGGTTTGGTATTATATACTACTCAGGGAGGCCTCAGCTGAGTCTAAGGAAAAGAACATCCCTCATAGGTCTCCAGCTTCAAGCACTGAATTGAGAAACAATAGTACATTCAACTCTTGGGATACAATATTATCATCATACGGACAGTTTTTCTTTAACTGGATTCCTATGAGAGAACCAGACCATCCTATGTGAGTTCCTAGTGGACCCTCAGATGCGAGTGGGTTTACCAACAAATGTGGTATGCCACTGTCATCACTAGAGATGGGTGTTTCCACTAAGGTCCTTAATGATCGGTCACCAGATGCACATAACTATCGAGGTTGTACCCTGAAGTGAGGTAAAACCCCCATACAGAGTAGTCCCAAAACGGTCGCAATCTGGGTGTGGAACACATCGCCACTCATCATGGTGAGATACCATGGAAGTACAATGTCTGCCCATTCTAATCCTATAGTGCACTCAAGCCGGGTGTTTGGCTTATCTCACAGTAACTCCCAACCCACAGAAAAAATGAAAACCAGCACAGACAGATAGTCCAATAGATATGATGCATGTGAAATAGATACTGAAAACAGTAAATAAATGTAGTAAAGTAAGAACTATAAATGAAAACAGTAAATAAACACACAACAATACACACATAAACACCCAAAGAAACAAAAGCAAACAGATGCTAGGATTGACTCTCGCAAGGGAAACCAGATATTTTGGGTTCGAATCCCAAAAGAGTCATCAGTTGTCGCTCCCGGGATTTTCATCCTAGTACAAACGCGAAAGTGACGCGGAAAAGGTAGAGTCGCCAGCCAGGCATTTTTATCCCGAAGGAACGGGAAAGGTAATGCTGCACAAACCTAAGGAAGAAGGAAAGGACAAGGTCCTGCGAACCAAAGATCTGGGTTCGGGAGTCGGTTACGGTCTGGGAAGGTATTAGCACCCGAGACCGTCCGTCATACCCGATGGGATCCACGTTTGTTTGTCTGTTTCAAAGGGTGAAAAATAAGATGTTGCTGAACAAAAGCCGCTACTGGAACTGGAATGAGAAAAGGGAACTGAAAAAAAGAGAACAAAAAGAAACAATGGGGGAAAATATAGGGAAAATAAAGAATATACTCGAACGGGCCCTATCCCGCGGCCTACGCACCACATCAGGAAAATGAGGATCAGAGTCGACGTAGTTCGCCTAACTAAAGGAGAAAAATATTTGTTTGTGTTTTTTATGCGTTGAAACTGCGTATGTCTATGCTCAGGTGTTGCAGGCTCGCCTTGAACGAGTGCATTTACCATCTTGCAAATGAGACAAGTCGTCGCAAGTTCGCGTTAAGAGTGAGTGAGGTGAGAAAAGAAGTTCCCGGAGGAAAGGACGATTCTTCTTTGTTGTTTTGTCTTTTAGAGAAGTGTTTTTGTTTATTGTTTGTGAACCTTCTCGTACTAAGACTTATTCATCGTGGTAGATAACATACACCTCGCCCCGAGACAGGACGTGCATAAGTAACCCACGGAAAAGTCTCGTGTCGTACAAGAAAGTTAACCTTTATTAGGTATTTTTTTAGCTTTTCTTTATGAGATGAGAAAGAGAAAGCAAAAAGAAGCAAAGGCAAAAAATCTAAGGGGAAGACTAAAATCCTAGTGTTATCATACATGGATGAACCTAGGTTAGTGCAGTTTCTATCCTAATGAGAAGGAAAGGAGAAACAAAGAACCTAGGTTAGTGCAGTTTCTATCCTAATGAGAAGGAAAGGAGAAACAAAGAACCTAGGTTAGTGCAGTTTCTATCCTAAATAGAATACAACTTACTTCTTAATAAAGTTAAGTTGACTCTAACAAGGGATTAACATGAAGTTATGAGAAAACAAACCTAACAAACACAAGTATGAAAGGTAAAGCAAAATGTACATTAAATGTATAAAGTGCATAAAAAATGCGTAATGGAATAAACGGATAAAGTGAAGGAAACATACATCACCCTCCCTACAAAACAAAGGTTAGTGTTGCAAAATAATAAAGTAACAAACATCAATTAAATCCTAATGCTCCTAGGACCTAAAACTAGACTCGATCCTAAGCCTAAAGATGCTAAGAACAATGCAATACAAAATCCAGCAGCTACTACACCCATCATGACACAAACAACTACTAAAATAATGCAGCACACAAGACAACTTTTTACAGCCAACATTCAGCATGCAAAACAGGTGTAAAAAGTCACAAATAGCATGCAAAGGCCTACATTTCACAGATGCGAAAAACATGGCAGATTTCATTTTTTTCTTTTTTTATGCATAAAATGAATGACGAATAATGCAAATACATCACAAACATTATTAACAAACATCACAAGTAAGGTGAAAACAATTGAGAATTGATTAACATATGAACATGATTATTTTTTTGGATGCTTACGAACAAAAATACACACAAAAGCAACAACAAAAATTATGTATTTTGAATTTCATTCACATATACATATGAACATGAATTACATACATGTAGCAACAAAGATCAACAATTAAACATGCAATTGTGCAAAACATATTGAACTATAAGCAAAGATGCAAACAAAATGCAAAAAGTATGCACACTTGTGTTTATGCATTTTCAAGAACTGATGGCATAACATTTACACAATTTGGAAGCATGCATAGATCGTGAACATGATGCAAACAGAATATGAACATTCACCCATGCTAATGGATGCACTAAAATATGGCATAACAATGTACAAAAGGTATCACATGCATTAATGGACAATTAAGCATACAATATGCAAAAGTTATGAAACGCGCGTCGAAACAACTTGAAACGAAGAAATCACATACTGAAAATGGACCTAGAAATTCCCTAAAATCAATGCCTAAACATGTATGAAGAATAAAGGAACAAAGAAACATGAATGAGCCATCAAACAAACTGAAATTCCAGATTCCAGGAGCGTTAACCGGTTAACGGTATAGGTTAACCGGTTAACGAACTCAAAACAATAACAAATCATGGCCAAACACACATGTTAACCGGTTAACCAAATGCGTTAACCGGTTAACACTGAACATAATGTGAAAAATTGTTTAGAAATAAGTGATTTTGGCCACAAACTCACTTCTAATAATCCCTAACACACACGTGAACATGTTAACACGAATTTTCTACCTAGAGGGAGCATTTCAACATGTATTAAGACCTAGATTATGCTACGGATCTAGCTTCTAACAATCAAAATACACACATTGCAAACAAAGCGGCATTGAACGGTAAAACGCAATCGGAATGATAAACATGTGAAGAATGTCATTGCGGCGAGATGAAGAGAATAAGTTAAAGCATAAATGGTTTTGGATCACCAACCTACGAAGCGGGGGATTGCTTCGGTGAATGTTGTGATGAATCGGAGTGCAAGCGAAGAAGAAAACCGAAGATCCGCGAATGCAAAATAAATGTGATTCGTTCTTGACACTTCTCGATTAATCACTTCCAATGCTCCAAATTCAATCCAAAAGACTAGCAATTATTCAATTATCCACAAATCAAATGGAGGATGAAGGTTAAGATTCAATATCTTCAAGTTTCAATGTGAAACTTGAAGAGCTTTTCTTTGAAGCTTTGGTGAGTTTGTGAGGAAATGAGAGAATTGAGAGAAAAATGAGAGATTTATGATGAAAAATGGTGAAAATGAATTGCCAACCCTTTTGCTTTGGTGAATTAAGGATTATATAAGGGCTAGGCTTGGAGTTAGGTTTGGGAATGGATTTTGGTTTTGACTTGGGATTAGGGTAGGAGTTAGTTAAAAGTGGTTAGGACTAGAGAATATTCCGTGGAATATTCCTTGGAATAATCTAGAAGGTGGTAGAATGTGGTGAAAACATCTAAGGGAAATGAGGTGGAATTGAAGTAGAAAAATGAGAGGAAAAAGAATGGAAGGAAATGTGGAAGGAAATGATGAACACAACCACTTTTCAAATGATTTTCCCAAAATTCGCCACCGTTAACCGGTTAACCAAATGCGTTAACCGGTTAACGGCCCCAAACTTTCCATTCTTCCTTTTCTTTGCTTTGTTTTTCATGGAATTGCTTTGAATATATTTTTGTAGTGATTTTCCCTTCTTTTGAGCTTCAAGATTGACAAGCCTAGCCCAATCACATGCCTTATGCACATGCCAATGCTCATGATTTATTATTATTTTGAATGTGATGGAATGCTCGGATGATCACGCGAAATGACGAAGCATAAGCCACTCGAGGTTATTAATAAATTAAGAGGACAAATTTTGAGGTATTACAATCACAACACACACCAAAGATAATGTAGTTTATTTCGAAACTTAGATATGAATCGTAGGTTTCTTAAGATAAAGTTATGCAAATATCTAAGATGTATCTATCTATTTTGAATACTTTTTTCAATTTTGAACAAAAACAGTTTATATATATATATATATATATATATATATATATATATATATATATATATATATATATATAAATTTTGAATACATTTTTCAAAAAAATTTCAAATTTCTCAACTAAATTTAAAAGCAAATGCAAACATCTAAGAAACCAAATCTTTCAAAAGCAGCACCTATGGATAAAATTTCATGAAGAACCAAACCCTAACAGAGTCCAAAGCAACACATACGGATAAAGATTCACGAAGAAAAATCTCAAACCCTCAAAATACAGTATATTTGAAACGATTAGAAGAAGAAAAAGCAATATATTTGAAACGCTCAACCAACCTGTGAATCGGGTTCTTCTTCTTCTTCTTCTTCTTCACAATAGGGGTTGCAAAGGATGGAGGTTCAGGCCGCGACAGAGGGTTTAGGGAGAACGCAGGGAGACGGTCGAGGTGGGCTGCGGCAGACGGAGGAACGCAAATGCAGGGAGACGACCGAGTGGGTGGTGCGATGAACGAAGGAAGGAAAACGCAGGTATTCTGCCAGTGGGTGGTACGACGGATGGAGGCAAACGCAGGTGGAGGAGTCGCCGAGTGAGGGTTTTAGTGAGAGAGAGAGGGAGAGTTTGACGAGAGAGGGAAAAAAGAGGAAAAAATAAAGTGAGAAAAAAAGAGCAATGCGCGTGAGGGTTTTAGTAGGAGAGATGTTTTTACATCAGGTATGAGTTGGACCGGTGTAAGGGCCCATATAAGTTTGGTTTTTACATCGGTTAAGAGTTTGACCGATATAAGGGCCCATACGCGTAAGACTTTTCACATCGGTTGAGCGTTGGACCGATGTAAGGGCTTGCAGACTTTTCACATCAGTTTTTATAACGGACCGATATAAGGGCCCAACCAATAATCTTTTCACATCGGTTTTCTTATGGACCGATGTAAAAACGGTTACAACAATTTTTTTAATTATTTACGGAACTGCCACCACATTATTTTTTACATCGGTTTATATCTTTACCCGATGTAAAATCGTTTAAGATGTCTATCAACGATAGGTGAAAATTAATGGTTTAATTTTGTAATATTTATATGTAATTATAATTTTAATGGTTAATAGTCATTTATCCCCTGCAATATAGGCGTATTTTGATTTACCCCCTTTGAAAAAATAAATTTTGGATTACCCCCTAAAATTTTAAAATTATAAGTCTTTTGCCCCCAAGTGGAAAAATTATCCCCCTATAAAAATTTTTTTTTTCGATTTACCCCATGTGTTTTACACGCTTAGGGGTGCCCAAAAATTTCAGGGAGTAATCCAAAATTTATTTTTTAAAAGGGGTAAATCAAAATTCGCTTATATTGCATGAGGTAAATGACTATTAACCTTAACTTTAAAGTTTAATAGTTAGAATTTTGATCAATGGTGAATATATATAATTTGTATGTGTACGTTATTTATAATAATATGTGTTTTGATGTAACATTATATATGAAATAAAGGTACAAAGGAAATAAATTAATGTGTATAATAAATTTGAAGTTAGAGGAATAGAAGAAGATGACTCATGTAATATCAAAATAGAAGTCTTTTAATTAAATTAGATTTATACAGAAAATGTTACACTTATTTCTAAAAGAATAGAAGTCTTTTAATTGAATTAGATTTATACACGAATTGTTACACTTATTTCTATAAGAATAGAAGTCTTTTAATTGAATGAGATTTATATACAAAAGTTTACACCTATTTCTACAATCAATTAAAACAAGTTTAAAATATTATATTTTAAAAAGTGCCACATATAATTTTTAATGACGTGGTAAATTAAAGAATGTGTTGTTAAAAAATAGTTTGTGATTCAGATTTAATATATTATAATAGATTAGAAAGTAATTAACATATATTTCTAAAGAAATCCTGGGTAAATTTATTCTACTATCTCTTTCAAAAATCGTATTAAGATTATAACCATATAATAAGAGACTTTTGAAATGAAAGTTTCTAAATAAAAATATATAGTTACACCATCTAATTTGAATCTTCCAAATATCAATTTTGGGTTAGAAGAAAACTTAATAAACAAGTATATAATCACATGTTATACTATCAATTCAACACATATTCATTTACCATTCTATATACAATCTAAACTAATTAATGTTTAAAAAAATCAATTTTTTCTTTAAATCTCTTTCCTCTAAAATCCTTTTTTTCTTTTCGTCCCATCCAAATTCATAAACAAATTACCTTAATGGTTTGAGTAATGGTGTAAGCCTAAAAAAAGTTTGATAAACAAATATAATCAACACAAACACCTCAAGAAAAATTAACAGGATACATAGCTTGCACCACCAATATTTGTATGAGACTACAAAGATGATATTTCCATAAAAACAAAGAACATAAGCTTCAAGTAAAATTGGATTCAATATTTACTTAGTTGTTTTATTCACAGTATTTATGGAAACACCAACTTTTGTAGTCACATACTACATGGAAATTTATAGAAGAAAATTATCTAGAGTTTGGAATGCCATTGAAATGAATCTTGTAATATTTCTGAGTGTTTTCAAAGTTGTTTGCTATGAAAGAGATAGACTGTTATGATGAAGTGTGGCTCTAATATATAGGTCAGTTTAAGGGCATAATTTTGCCTCAAAAATATACTAACTCATAGAATACACAAATATAATATATAAAAAAAAAAAAAAGAAGAGTATTTTAGTGAAATTACTATTTTTTTTCTATTTTATTTGTGTGAGTTAATTAAATAAATTAATTAACTTGTAGAAATGCACCCATCTCATTCTTACTAATTGCAGCATAATGATTGAAACTTTCATTTAATACAAGTAGGTGCCAGCTGTATTCTTACTATATATACAATCCAAACGAAAATTTACTCTATACACATTTGTCTTAATCTATCTAACTTTTGAATATGTTGTTCTTGTAAAAGGTAAAAGACACCTCAATTGTTGATATTTTTCAATTTCTCACCTATTTTAATATCCAAATAAAGAAATAATAATTCATTTCATCATGAATCTCACTTTTCAAGGGGACCATCCTAACTTTTCCTATAACAAGAAAAAATGGTATTCCTGGTTTCTATAAAAAATCTTCTTCCAAGTAGTTTCTATGTGATTACAAAAACAGAAATTATAATAAAAAATTATAATAATAGTAATAATAATAATTAAAATTAATTACATTTATTATATTAGTGTTTTAGTCTTTTAGACAATATTTTAAGAATCGGGTCAAGTTGGTCGATGAACTAAGAATGGGGGATAATCGATCATGTAAGAGTATTGATCTCTCTATACTGACGAACCAATGCAAATCAAGAGAATCAGATATAATTAAGAAAAATCGATAATCAGCAGTTTTTATAATAATTTATTTTTTTAGGAGTGAAATTTAAATGATGTTTTTTTCTTTTCGTTTTTTAATTAAATTGCTAACTAATAGATACTAGTTCTTTTAGGATGTTGGATTTTGATTCGGCTGCGTTGGTTATAAAAAGCATTCTGTCACACCCCAAATTTTACCTCTAATTTTTCATATCATTTTATCATTATCGTATCATGGTGCATATTAGTCATTTTAGATTTTTTTTTGCAGAGATCCTGTGAATCGCGACTAGGGTTTCCCCTTTTGGAGTATTATTAGTCTAATTGCAAAATTAAGCTTCATGCTTTCAATTCATTTTCAAGTTTTTACTTCTAAATTTAATTGTAATTTATATTCATTTTCAAGTTTTTATTTCTAAATTTAAATTTTTATTTCTATTTCTAATTTTCAATTCATTTTCAAGTTTTTTACTTCTAAATTTAATTGTAATTTATATTCATTTTCAAGTTTTTATTTTTAAATTTAAATTTCTATTTCTAATTTTCAATTCATTTTCAAGTTTCCATTTCCATTCCAAGTCTTATTTCAAGTTTCATTTTCAATCTCAATCACTTCAAAATTTTATCATCAGTTTAACTCAAGATTGAATTTCAAATTCAAAATTTATTTTCAAGTTTCCATTCAATTTAATTCCAAGTCTATTTCAAAAGTTCTAAGTCATTTTCAAACCCATTTTTTTGTTGTTGTTTCAATTGTATTATATTTATTTATTTTTGTCCAAATTTAATCCCAATTTCTATTCCAAGTCCAATTTTCAAATTCCAATTCTCTTTTGCATTTCAAATTTTATTCTAAGTCATAACCTCATGTCAAATTTCCATGTATCAACTCAAATTCTAAAGCATGATCATAGTAGTTCAAATCTCATTTCTTAAAATTTCTTAAAATTTCAATTTCAAAATTCTAAATTCAATGTAATTCCTAAAGTGTCAATTAAAATTTCCAACTCATTTCAAGTTTAAATTCAATTTCCAAATTCATTCCTATTTTATGTTTCCATTCTAAACTCTTTCCAAATTCAAGGTTAATTTCAAGAAAAGATACAAAGTTCTGTATACTCCTAAAACTAAGTCCCTACGTTATTACAAGACCAAAATTCTAAGATCTACCAAGCTTCATGTCACGGTTCACAGTTAAAGCCTTTTAGGAGCTAAATATGAGCTAAGCATCACACCCTTCACGACATCCGTGTCATTATTCAAACACCCAAAAGACACCTGCAAAATCAGTTTCATCAACTAAGCATCCATGATACATATTCTGAAGAAAAAATGAATCCAAGGAAATGTTTGAAGCAAAACAAGTTACTGCAGTGAAATCAAATTCAAAGTTACCATCGGTAAAATAAATCAGTAAAAAATATGTTTTATCAGGGGGGCCATCTTTTCTCACACAAACAAACAAAGTTTAAAAAGAGGTATAGCATATTTGCAAAGAAAATTCACAGACTGTTTTCTTTTCTCACAAACTGGTTTCACATCAAACATGAAAATGAACCCTGGGGAGTCTATGACAACAAAAAATCTGCAAATTTTCTTATACCAAAATGTGAAAAACTCTCTACTCCATAAGCAAAACCTGAAGTTAAAAAAGACTTAACATCAATACCAAACGAAACTCTGATAACATAAACTTCTTCAAAAAGTTTTCAGATTCAAATTTACAGAACCCTAATCTCACACTATTTAAAGAGACTGAAATTCACAAAAGAGAAGGAGGACCATCAATACAAGAATACTTAACGTTCATTGATGTTTTTCAACAACGATAACAACAACTAGCGCAGAAGGAGTTGGAGCACATATCTGACTCTGTCTCGCACTCGATTTCGCAGTGTAAGCATTCTTTCGAAAGTTATTGATATCTTTTGGTTGTCTTTTCTGCATCTTGAATGTTTCTCCTGAGATGATTTCGAATGGCTCCCTTGTTGTAATCCGAGATTCTTTTTCCCATGAATTTATTTGTTTTGAATTGCAAGACAGAGAGAGATCGAGAGAAGGAGAGTCTGCGTGAGAGAAATTGAGGGAGGGCTTCGGTCATTTGGTTTTTTGAACGTGTTCTCAGGGTAGAGTTTTTGTTTTCACGATTCCTTTCTCTATTCTTTGGAACGTCTGGTTTGGTAGTTAACAGGGTTTCTCTTTTTGAGTCACATAAACAAACTGAACCGGTCGGTCCCCTAAGCAAACTCCCCTTTATGGGTCTAGTTTTTTGTTTTTTCTATTTAAATCATTGACCTTTTTTTTCTTTTCATGTTTTTATTGTTAGTTTATTTTAATTTTTAATAAAAAATGAAAAGTGTTATTTTTAAAAGGAAGATAGGTAGTTTATCACGTCCTGTATTTTTAAATGTTTGATCAGTAAGTTTAGATTTCTTAGTATGTTTATATTGTTAGTAAGTTTACTTTTTCTTATTAAGCTTAGATTTTTAAATATAAAAATAGGCCAACTCAAATTAAAAAGTAAGAAATATATATTTAATGTTCTTAACGTTCACATTTAAAAAAAAAAAAATACATAGTGTAATAATAGCAATAAGTATTGAAATAAAACAACCAAAATAGATCAGATTTTTTTTAAGTATCTTTCTAAGAAAAGGTCAT
Source organism: Lathyrus aphaca (assembly GCA_963966055.1). Lineage (NCBI taxonomy): Eukaryota > Viridiplantae > Streptophyta > Magnoliopsida > Fabales > Fabaceae > Lathyrus > Lathyrus aphaca. The sequence continues at coordinate 508,941,065 of OZ014519.1, read as the reverse complement.
TAAAAGTTACAGTAACAAAAAAGGGTTATTATTATTTTTTAAAGTTTTATAATCAATCTTGTTAGTTCTTAGTTTAATTTGAAATAAATCATTTAAGTTTATAGATTTTTATATCTTTTTTATAACTTAACCGTTTTTCTTGGTTTTATTTTTTTATTTAATTCTAAACAAAAAAAAACAAAAAAAATATGCTTAGAATCCTTTTTTCTTTGTAGATAGTTCTAGGATGTTTAGTCTAGATTTATTTTCTTTAAGAGTGTCCCATTAAAATGAGAGGACAAGTTTGAGTTTATTTTCTTTTGATTTGAGTGTGTGCTTCTTGTTCATTAATTTGATTGTATGCTTTGAACTCTCAATGATTAGAATTTCACACCATGATCATAAATTGTCAAGTAAAATAAACGCGATCACCTTAATACTAATTTCAAAAGATAACTAAATTTCTTGGTTCAACTCCAAGTAAATATAAAATATGCCTACATTTTGCAGACACGTAAGTCGGTCACCTATGTGATCACCATCTGCACGGCTTTACACGTCATAATTAATCAACAAGGAACTGAACTTCGGAATCTAGCATTATGCGGGTTATTTAATGAACCACTCTTGAGGCAAGCCCTCGGGTTGTGTTCCATTTACTCCTTCGTTGCTAAAAATTTACAAACCCTAAGTCAATTTAAAACACAATAATCTTATCTAAGTCTTTTATTTAAAATACACATCAATTAACTAATGAAAGAACTAAACTTAGGAATCTAGCATTCCTCGGTTTTTTGAATGAGTCACTCTTGAGGCTAGCCCTCGAGTTGTGTCTCATTCTCTCTTTCATTTTTAAAACATTCGAGAAATCAACTCTTAATTCACATAACTAGTAGTGGAAGAACTGGACTCAGGAATCTAGCATTCCTTGGGTCCTTGAATGAATTACTCTTGAGGCTAGCCCTCGGGTTGTGATTCGTTCGACCTTTTGCCTCTCAAAACACTTAAAACATACCCAACAAATTCAAATCATTTTTCATAATTAATCAACGAAGAACTGAACTCATGAATCTAATATTCCTTGGGTCCTTGAATGAAATCACTCATGGGCTTGCCCCACGCGTTGTGGTTCATTCGCTCTTTCGTTTAAAACACCTTAACAAAGGTTAAACACCTTTCTCTAAACAAACATTGTTTAAATCTGTCTATCTCGCAAACAAGCTAGCGCTTCAGCCTCCACCGCGAGTAAAAGCCAACGCTTAGCAGTTAGAAAGCGTTTCAAACAATTGTTCATAAAAAACATAAACTGTAGTTGCATGAACTACGAAGCTCTGACTTTCCCATTGCAGAAGGGAATACGTAGACACAGGGATTTTAATCCTTCGCGAGCACAATAATAAAAAATTTAATCATTTCTCTGTCATCTTCACAATAATAATAAATTAATCTTTTCTCCACAATAATAATTAAAATACTTTTCTTTTCCTTTAGAAAAAACATCTTAACAAATCATTTAGAAGACAAAGACATTAATCAACATTTAATCGCATAGTTAGACTAAGAGGTTCCCGTTGAGTACAACGAACGTGAGGGGTGCTAATACCTTCCCCTTGCGTAACTGACTCCCGAACTTAGAATTTGGTTTCGTTGACCATTTCTTATCCTTATTAGGTTGTATCTATATCTCCTTTTTCTCTCGTAGAATAAATAGAATTAGGTGGCGACTCTGTTCTTCTTTCCGCGTCCCATCGCAAGGATCGTATTTTTTCGAGGTACGACAGCTTGGCGACTCTGTTGGGGATGGAAATATGCTAGAGAGATTCGAGCCTAACTTAGTTAACCATGTGTTTATTTGTTAATTTTTTCCTTATTTGTCTTCTATATGTTTGTTATTTATTTTTTGTCTATTTGTTCTTTTATTCGCTTTCCCTTATTGCTTATCTGTGGGATCTTGGGGATACATCATGAGTAAAAGATGAGTTGTGGAAAAATAAGAGGGAACACCTAGGTTAGAATTGGTAGTTATTAGTGTTAGTCTCCAAGAACTCGCTTCTTGAGGGCCTAGAATTAAAGCTCCCCCAGATAGTTAGAATTTTCATAGATCTTGTTGCAACGCAGCTAGCCTGTCGTGTGACCTGATTCATGAAAGGGTTGTGACTCTGGACCCCCTAGAACCAGTTTCAATATTGGTAGTTGTGTAATTTTAGTCTCCAAGGGATTTCCTCTTGAGGGTCTAGCATGAGAACACCACTCAGGATAGACCTTATCATTATTATCATCAAAATGCAGTTGGCCTGTTGCGGGGCGTTAGAACGATAAACGTCTGTGACCTTGAGTTCCCTTAAACCATCACCGTAGAAACCATCCTGTGAGTGCGTTTTATGGGTAGAAAAATGTAGAACCAATCTCTTACAGCCTACCTATTAAGAAGGTTTCGGATTTACTTGTGACACCTTGCATCCCTGCATCTTTGCATCTCAGCATCATACACATCATTTTAGTAAAGTCTTTAAGGAACAAAGAAATGTCTATGGCAAACATCCTAACTTTACCACGAATGGATTTCAGTTTATTACTTTTTTTAAGAAAAGTTATGTCCATTCTAGTGTTTGCAATAACTTCTTGAAACATTTTCATTTTTTACTCATGAGTGCATCTCTGCATCTGCATTTGTCAAAAACTCATTCCCGTCACCTCCTTTCCAGCTGTCACACTGAGGATCTCACGCAAATACTCCACTCGAGCTCAGGCCAGGAAGAAGATGGTTGACAGAGACCCAGAGATGGACAAAGTTAATGAGGAGCTCACTGATCTTCGTAGAAATGTGGGCCAGATTATGGAAATGCTGCAAGTCATTCAAGCAAAGATGGATACCCAACAGACTGTGGTTTCTGAGATTGTCACTCATACGACTGATCCTACACCATCAGTCACTATCCATGTGACCTGGCCTCCTTTTGGGCTCCCTCATGGGTTTGTACCTCCTCTCCAAAGATTTGTACTTCCTTCTCAAGGTTTCGTTCCTCCTCCCCCAAGGACTTGCACTTCCTTCTCAAGGTTCTGTGGCTCCTCCTCAAGGATTTACCACTTAACAAACTATTCCTTTGACTACTGAGGTGAACCATGTGGTTCCTAGGTATACACCAGATATTGTGCATACCCGTGTTCAACCGTAATTTAACGATCCCCATCAGGTGTATGATGTGCCAGACATGTATGAAAACGGTAACGAGAGACACGAGGGACTGCAAGAGAATTTTGATACTCTTGAGAAGAGGTTGAGAGCAGTTGAAGGTGACCAGATCTTTGGTGCTGCTGCCAGAGAGATGTGTCTTGTGTCTGGACTAGTAATACCTCCCAAGTTCAAGACGCCCACCTTTGATATGTATGAAGGTGCAACGTGTCCTAAAAGCCATCTTTTAATGTACTATCGGAGAATGGTAGCACAAGTTGACAATGACAAACTGATTATCCATTGCTTCCAAGATAGTCTAAAAGGAATTTCCTCCAAGTGGTATCTGACTCTAGATCAGTCAAAAATCCGTTGTTTCCAAGATCTGACGGACGCTTTCATTCAACAATACAAGTACAATATGTATCTTTCCCCCGACAGGAGGCAACTGCTAAGTATGTCCCATAGAGATTCTAAATCTTTTAAAGAATACGCTCAAAGGTGGAGAGGGACCGCTTCACAAGTAGAGCCCCCATTGACTGAGAAAGAATTAGCTGACTGGTTTGTTGACACTGTACGACAAGAATTCTTTGAGAGGATGGTGGGAAGCATAACTGCTAGTTTCTCCGCACTCGTGGCTGTGGGAATCAAGGTTGAACTTGGTCTGAAGAATGGTAAGATGAGTGGTGTATCCAGCAACTCCAGCAACAACAGTGGGAGCAATGCTAAGAAGTTTACCAGCAATTTCCACAAAATAAAAGAAGGCGAAACAAATGCAGTGATGACAAGTCGAAGGAGAAATCAGCTTTGGCAGAGGCCTCCAACTGTGGCTCAACAACAGTATGCCCATCCACCACAGTATGTTCAACATCCATATGTAGCGGCAGTTCAACCATCATATAATCAACAGGTTCCAATGTATCAGCCAACTCAAGCAGTACCGATGTATCAACAAACAACTCCATTGGTTCCAGCCTATTAACCAATGCTCAACACTCTAGGCTATCAACAAGCACCCAATGCTTCAGCCTGCCAGCAGAAGACTCCATCTTCTCATCCGAATTCCAACTTTCAGAACAGAAGACCAGGAGGAAGACCTCCTAATCCTTGGATCCCTATGACCATACTGAATTATATCCTTCACTGCTGAAGAAAGGTTTGGTTACTCCAAGGCCTTTGAGTCCTCCACCAGATCCACTTCCACCAAATTACAACCCAAACGCCCACTGTTTATTCCATGAAGGTGCTCCAGGACACGATTTGGAAAGTTGTATTGCTTTGAAGTATGTTGTGAAGGATTTGATGGAGAAGAACATTTTGTCGTTCAGAAATGTTGGTCCGAATGTTAAAGATAATCCTTTACATAAACATGGGTCCATAAATTCCATTACTGATGAGTCTAACAAATATTTGATTTTCGATGCCACAAAGATCAAAACCCCGCTTAGAGACTTCTATGCGAAGTTAGTAGAGGTGGGTATGCTGAAAAACTGTCATAAGAATTGTGAAGATTGTGTTGATAGTCCAAAGGGAAGTGAACTGGTCTTAAAAGATGTTCAATTTTTTATTAATCATGGTGTCTTACAAGTGAGCGGTTGTATGAAGAAGAATGAAGTAACAATGATTGAACCTATCTACAATTTGCCTGAGTCTGATTCTACCATAACACTAGTGTTGAACATGCTTGAATCTTCAGGAGTTCAACCCATCTTCAATATTCCAGAATCTGTAGTGCCAATTTTCAATTTACCAGAACCAAGGATTGAGCGAACGAGTGGCCCTTTCCTTTGCGAGAATACCAAAGCAATTCCATGGAAGTATGATATAGGGGGAGTTCATCAGAAGATTGAACAGGATGGTCAGAAGGAAAATTTGAAAGTGGCGAGTGCTGACATAGCAGGTGCAAGTCGATTAACTCGCAGTGGTCATGTTTATACTCAGCAAGTCAATACAGTTCCACCTGTGCCACCTAAAGAAGTCATTCCCGATGTTGCCAACAAAGATAAAGGAGTGGTCTTTGTAGACACCCTAAATTTTCCCTCTGGCTTTTGCATCTTTTTCTGGCTTTTCATTTTGCATTCATACGCATTTTGCATACCATTTGCATAAGCTCCTAAGACCTGGGATCGCATTTTCTGAAGGTTTAGGTTTTCACGTTCCTATTTGCGGATCATCAGAAGAATTTAAAGTCCTCGGCCATGCAGCCATCAATGACATTATTTTCTTATGCTATTGTCACTCAATCAGGGTTTATTTCCCTAGTTAAGTGTCGTTCGAGGATTTCATGTCTGCAAGGGCCATCCACTATGCCTCTGGCCCATCGTCAGGCTATTCTCATCATCTTCAAGTTACAAGGGTATTCTTTTTCTCAACATCTCAAGAGATGTGGCTCCAGGTGTTGATTTATCAGGCGATGTGTATGTATCCAAGGAAGAATTGTGGGGTTGCTTCAAGCTATCAAGTTGTGGTTTGTGTGAGATTTGGTTTAGAAAATCAAGTCCATTATGATCCATTAGTACACATCATGTTCACGTGTGGATTTATTTTCCCAAAGATTGATTCATTCGAACTCAGATTCATTCAGGATTTAATTGGTCAGAATTTCAAAGGAAGAATAATTCAGAGAGTTGTGGTTTCGGTTACAAGTTGTTTGGAGCTATGAATGCGCTCATCCATTTTTTAATCGGGAGTTGTTGAAAGAATTTTAAGTGTGGTCTTTGGATTGAATTTCAGTCAGGTGCATTAGTTGGAAAATATCAACAGAGGATTGATTCAAGTTTCATTTCGAATTTTTATTTGATGACCCCTTCTCATATCCAATCTCATTTGTAAAATCCATTCATTTGTCCAAATATCCATCTAAATATCCATTAACCTTTTTCTCTTTATCCATTTTTATACCAATTTCTATCTTTTGATATTCATTTTCCATCTTCCATTTTTATTATTAATTCCATACTAAACTATATTCACATCTTCTAAATTAACCATTTTTTAGTCCACTTACCTATTACCAATTAAATTCATTTCTAACTTACATTGTCCATTTTATAAAAGAAAACTATATTTTACAAAAAAAATTGTCATTACTAAAGGGCCATATCATTCTTGAGGCCAAGGCCCATTAGGAAATAGAAATAGAATCTTGAGTTGACCTAGTATAAAGAGAAAAAAACCCTAATCCCAAGAGGGGGCAGCCACAAATTTTGTCTCAACTCACACAACATCTTCAACACACATCACACATTCCTCTCTTCAAATAAACATAACAACAACAACAGCAGATTTGTTTTTTTTTTTTTTTTTTTTTCCACCATTTTTCAATAACCATAGAGCACAAACATGTTCTGCAATCTGCAAATCACCCAACATTACCCTTATTCTTCAACAACCCGAACACACACTTCATCACACAAAAACTTTTTCCTCTTACACAACTCAATCCGCCCTTCACTTGCTTCAAACCAAAAAAAACCTCACCTGCACAAAACAATAACAATCTACAACCATTTCAGATTTTTGATTCATCAACTTAAACAAAAAAAAGCACACACAATTCGATCACTTTTCATTTTTTCCTCTGCTAACACAAATCATCCTCCTCAAAACCGCGGCCCACAACAACCAATTTGAGGCAGGCCACACACGCACTACTTTCCTCTTGACAACCTTCCTTCACCAATATTCACAGCAAAAAAACGAACTCTCTTTGGACCTCATTCATGATAATTTATTCTCAGCCAGCATCTCAAACACTCTCACAATCTTCAAACCTGCATAACAAAAACCAGAGCATTCATTCAAAAAAGAAGAGAACCACTAACGCATAAAACCGCTTCAGCAAAACCTCTGCTATTCTTCATCTTCAATCGCGTCAAACCCTTAAACCAGATCACAGTCCTCAGCCTCAAACCTTCACACATCCTTCAACCTCACTTCTCCCTTCAACAACTAACAGAACTCAGAACAGAAATCAACAAATCAGAAAAGGAAAAAATAGAAGAAGAGATACAGAGAGATTTGAACGGAGATGACGAACCGAAGGAGATGCGAGAAAGTTTGAGAAACCACAAAAACCAGATTGAAACACATCGCGTGAACCGAAACGAACACACAACCGAGCGAGACTTTGAGAACAAAGAAAGCTTCGCGGCGAGACGAAGCTCATGGTGCGATCCAAATCTTCGTCAGGGCACAACACCTACGAGAGAATGACGGAAGTTTGAGACGTTTGCGGCGATACTTCTTCGGCGATGTTGATATGTTAACGTTCATGAACTGAATCAACCGCAAGAGGAACTGAGAGAGGCAGATAAGCACGACGAGACCCTGAAGCTTGGTAACGCTGATGATGGCTCCGATTGGGAACGGCAACGACGAGACGGAAGGAGAGAGCTGACTGACGGCGATTGAGTTATCGCCGGCGTGTTTTTTTAGAAGGAAGACATAGCCGCCGCCGATTGACCCTGTTGAAGATCGTCTCCCCTGTTTCTTTTGTGTTATTCTGAGTCTTTAACCTTCTTTTCTCTTATTATTTTAATTTTGTTTTTGTTGTTTGATAGAGACAGGTCCTTAATGCACCGCGTTTTCCAGCACTCTAGCATGTGTCTTTTGTTGTTTTTCTGCTGTCCACCGATGGGCCTTAAGGGCCCGTTGATGTTGCTGCTTGCCCCTCATCCCAGCGGACTGCCCCCCTCCCCTTTTATTGAATTTTCTTTTATTGTTTTGATTATTTAATTTTCAGTTTAATTAAGATTAGGCTAGCCTTGTATTAGAACTTTGATTTAATTTTTATTTATTAGTACAATTTTGTTTATCTGATTTGATTTTAATTAATATTTTTGTTATTATTTGTTATATAAAGATTTTTGGTTATTTGATTTTGAATTAAGGTATGGTGAATTAGTTAGATTTTTATTTAGGATTCTATTATTTGTTATTTACCCTTTTAATATTAGGATAGTTCAGAATTTTGTTATTTGCTTATTTTCTTTTTGAGTTAGGATTTTATTAATAATTATTTTGTTAGAATTTTAATGTTTAATTGATCATTAATTAATATTAAGTTTGTAGTTCAGAATTTGATTAGAATCGGATCATTCAAGTTAATTTTGTTCAGTTTGACTTTGTTTGATCTTGGTCGTGGTTTTTGTTTCATAGGCTCATTGCTCGATTCTGATGAGGGTGGGTGCTTACACTTGACTTTTGCCTGATGCCCTGATATTTGACATTTGCGCTTGACTTATAAATCTGTTCTGGACTCGGTCTTATTTCCCGAGTTTCTTGTGCGGATTGAAGAGGCAACGGACCTTCTCCGTTAGGTAACGCTATGGCCCGATTTTAATTACTGCATGCTGTTGCATCTGGAAGTCCTACTGGTGTAGGCTCTGTTTGTGCATTCCTTATCTTCATTCTTATTCATCTCCATATCGCATTCTCATCTTATTTCTCCTTATCTTGTTTCTATTTTATCCAACTCATCCTATTTCATTCTTCACTCTTGTTCATCCTAATTCTTCTTTCTCATCTTCTTCTTTTCGTTCTTAAACTGGAGGTGTGCGTAGGCCACCATGGAGCTTCTCCTTTCATCTTTCTCTTCTTCTTTAGGATAGTGAGCCTCACTAACCCAGGACCATCCGAGTATGTGAATATTAGGATTAGACTTTTTCCACTTAGATTTTACCTTTGTGTCTCTCTTTGAGTCTTCTCCTCTCACCTCATAATCAGGGACTAAACCCTCAAGGCTTTAAGACTTTGTGATTAAGATCATGCCTGCATCCTTCTTTTAGGATGGAGTGTATAACTTTAATCCTAAGTCTTGGACCCTTAAGGTGTTGAACTCTCTTAATTAATCCATCTAATAATCATCAAGACATTACACTTGTAACTTGGGCCTTGCATTAGGGTTCTAATTCTTCCTTAATTGGTTAAGAAGGACTAACCCTAAAGTTAATGGACAAGTCCCCCTCAAGTTGTCTTACAAATCATAAAAAAACACTTCATCATCATATCATTAATAAAATCCACTTAATCAAAGGTTTGTTCTGTCATGGGTTTAATCCCTAATCATGGATTAAGCTGAGGATCCTTCCTCAGCTTAAACACCCTCATCTATTATCCTTCTCTTAGGATAGTGTAATGAGCCTGTTAAATCCCTGATTATGGCTTAACCTCATTACTCAACACTAAACAAAACTCCAAAAACATCTAAATAATCACAAGTAGGTTAATGATCTTAATCCTATACCAAAGGTGATTAAGTGTGAGAATCTGACTTCACACTTAAGGTACTCTCATTACCCCTAATCAGAGGGAAGATGTGATGAGTTTACTAAATCCATTGGTTTAGACTTAAGCTCATTAACTTATGACAAAATCCAAAAACAATAAAAGACTGAAAATACAAAAACAAACAATAATCGTCTCCTCCGGGATTCTTTTCTCGTCATCCTCACTCACAATCGAGAACTTGCTTCTTCCGTCTAATGCAAGACAGTTTGCATCTGTGTCAGACAGATCATACACTTGAGCATAGACAAGCAAGCAGTTCACAAGTCAATTCATCTTTCAGTCTCTTTGGGTCGAACTACGGTGTTCTGACTTCCTCATTGCACGAGAGGATACGTAGGCATAACTTAACGGTTATCGAACAAAAGTCTCTGTATATTCCCCCTCCTTCCAGCTTCATTCTTTAGCCTCATGGTCATGAGCATTTCATTCCTGATCTCACACTGACACTGTACATTTATACACATCACATTTCTTTACACTGACACCTGTACATATTGCTTTCCAGCTCTTTTACACACAGATTGCACTGACACTACCCCTTTATAGCACAAATCTCTTAAGCGTGGATCCCGTCGAGTACGGCGGACAATCTGGGTGCTAATACCTTCCCAGGTTGTAACCAACCCCCTTTCTCAGTCTCTCTGGTTCGCAAACCGTCTTATCCATCTCTTTCTAGGTCTATGCAGCATTGCCTTTCCTCCGGGATAAAAATGCCTAGCTGGCGACTCTTTTCATCTCCAGTGAGTTCACGGCTGTGTGTTCTCATTGTTCCCTTCGCCGACCGTTCGCGTCTGTACCCTTATCTGACCCTTGCGTCACTTATCGGGAGCGACAGCTTGGCGACTCTGCTGGGGAAGCTTATACTGCAACCAGGGCTTCTGGTTCTTTTTGTGGGTTCCTCCTAGCGCTTGATTGATTTGTGTTTACTGGGGTGTTATGTGTTCATTTGTGTTTGTATATGTTTTATTTTTGCTTTATGTACAGTTGCTTTACTGCTTTCTTTACTGCTTTACATATATCATACTGTCATGCTGTCTGGCTGGATCTGGTTTTGCTTTGGTGGGTGGGTGTTCTACTGAGAGTTAAGATCCTATACCTGGGATCTGAGTGACACCTAGGCTAGAGTGGTTCATATTCTTTCCCATTCCATCTCGGTCTGGTGCGGGAATATGAAACGCGGTTCAGATATGGGTTTCTTCTTGAGAACTCTGTGTTGCGGATTTCCTGCAATACTAGGGCTATCTGGGAAGCCTGCTAAGTCTGGATGACCTTTAGTATTGACCTTCAGAAACTGAGGAGAATTAGAGGAGGATTTTTTATGGTTATGGTAAACGCTGTACCTCCGGGTTAGAAGTGTTTACACTTCTCATAACTGATCCAAGTCTGAGGATCCTTGTTTTAGAACACTACCTGTGAGGGGGTTGGGCTGTTTACAGGTTTGCAGGAACCCTTGACCTCAACATACCCTCATTACCAGTACAATTGTTTGATCTGGTCACTATGATCCTGAAGTTATTGACCTCTAGTTTTCAGTTACTATTTCGGGTTACTATACAGGGATCTTGTGGTTACAGACACTTGATTCTTGGTTCAGCATTCCAGATTCCAGGCAGTTCCCAGCTGTGATCCCATGTCTTTGCATCTTTTGCATCATCATATTGCATTTTGCATTTGCATCTGCATTGCATTTTCCTCCTCCAGAGAGCTCATCCTTCCTCTTTTGTCCATGACCAGCCAGCTGATTTCCCGGTACTCAGTTTGAACAATCGGTAACAGTTAGAAGACGACAGAGTGTGTGAAGCTAGACTGAACAGTGTCAAGAGTTAGAAAGGGTCAGATTGGAAGTCGTCAGTAGCTATGTCAGAGAGCAATCGTCGGAATGATGAGTTTCCACCTGGTTTCACTTTGATGACCAATCCTTTGTATGGTCTTTCTCCTGATGAAGATCTTCCACAAGTGAACAATCTTGCTCAAGCTCAGCCTGCACAGACCCCGATCGTGAATCAGAATGTACCTAGACCATCTGCTGTCCGAGGTGGACCTTCATCTTCTTCTGATACTACGAATTATCAGAGTTTTGCCTTCCCTATGCCAGACTTCCAAGGGGCAATCCCTCTTGTGAAAACCAAGGATCCTCAAGTTATTGATCCTGCTGAAAGATTTCGTGTGTTGGACGAGCGACTCAAAGCCTTAGCGGATCCTGATGCCTTCGGTTTTGATGCTCTAACCATGTGTTTGGTGCCTGGTCTTGTCATTCCTCCAGATTTCAAAACTCCGAAGTTTGAGAAATACACTGGTGTCAGTTGCCCGAAGCGTCATTTGGTGATGTTCTGTAGAAAAATGACTTCTTATGCCCGCAATGATAAGTTGATGATTCACTGTTTTCAGGACAGTTTAAGTGGGGCATCTTTAAGTTGGTACATGGATTTGGAAAGCAGTCATATCCGATCTTGGAATGATTTATCCAGAGCTTTCGTAAAGCAATACCAGTACAATATGGACGTGGCGCCCAATCGCACGCACTTGCAGAGTCTATCCCAGAGGAGTGGTGAATCTTTCAGAGAATATGCACAACGGTGGAGAGAATTGGCAGCCCAAGTACAACCACCACTTTCAGACAGAGAATTAATTGACATGTTCGTGGGTACCTTGCAGGGTCCATACTTGGAAAGAATGAGTAGCATTGGGACGACAAGCTTCTCTGATTTGATGATAGTTGGAGTACGCATTGAGAGCCTGCTCAAAAGTGGAAAGATCCAGGACTTTTCGAATATCCCAGCTAGTGAAGGTGAGTCTGTTGTTAGCTCCCAAGAGGAAGAATGGTATGACATCAGTGCAGTCACGGCAAATATCAAATATTCTAGAACAACATCTTCTCAGAGATCATCTATTCCCGTGTCTGGTCACTCTTACGGGCATTCGGCAATGCTCAAAGCACCGTATCAGAAGCCTTGGACTCCTCCTCGTCCACATCTGCAATCTCATGGTCGAAGACCTCAGAATCAACTTCAGAGCCAGCCTAGGCCTCGTAACAATCTGGAAAGAAGGATTGCTCCTCTTCATCCAGTCCCCATGGTGTACAGTGAACTATTGCCACATCTAATTCAGAGCTCTTTGGTGGTTCCTAAGCCTCTCAAGCCGTTACCAGGGCCGTACCCTCCAGGGTACAATCCTCATGAGCAGTGCGGGTATCATGGTGGATCAATGGGGCATTCAACTGAAGATTGCAAAGCTTTTCAAGCCAAAGTACAACAGTTGATCGACAAGGGCTACATCTCCTTTCCAGAAGGAAGCTTGGTTGTGCACGTCAACCTTTCACCTGATTGAGTTCAAAGACTCAGAAGGAGCGTATCCTGATTTCAGCGGCTCAGACAACAAAATGTCATCAGAATTGGTGATCGCTGTATCCTTTTCATCATTTGCACCGTAGTTTCTTTCCTGTTAGCAGCTACTTGTCTTTTAAGCATTTTAAATGGTAATGTTAATGTAGTAACCTTGCACTTTTGAATCAATTATGTCGCATTCGCTCATTTTTTCTTTACTTGCATTGAAAAAAAAAGAAAAAAAAAAAAAAAAAAAAAACGAAAAAACAAAAAAATTGCATCCATATACCTCCCATTTATTTCACTGTTGTTTAGCAGGTTTGAGGGAGGATGATGACAACTGAATACCCATAATTGTTCAAGGTATGCTTTCAGGGTAGAACCTGCTGACGATGTACAGGCATTGCTTCAGTTCCCAAACACCGGAGATATAAGGGAGATAGACCCTCGTCAACCCCTTTGAGCCTTGGAAGTAGGAGTTTCTTTTCTAAACAGAAAAACCTTCACATTCAACCCGGGGCAGGGTAGTTATCAGTTAATTTGACCGAGCGTCCAAATTTCCAAAGGAGTGTGCATCCGAGGATCCATTACCTTTATTCATTACACCTCAAGAGGTCAAGGGACGTGAAACCACAATGGTTGTCCCTCCAACAGCAAAGGAATGAGTCAGTCAACCCTTTCAGCAAGTCATGACAAGCCAGTGTCACGCGATTTGTTCAACAAAAAATCAAAGAAAAAAAAAAGAAATAAAGCCCGCTAAGTCGAAAAATGTGTGAAAACATACGACTTAGGCAAAAGTTAGGGCATCCCGCTGGACTTCAAAATCGAAAAAATTCAAAAAAAAAGAGGATTCAGTCCAGGCAAAAGTTAGGGAATAAAAAACCTGGAAAAAAATATTCCATAAGAACAAAGTCGTGTGACCAGACACAAGGTCAGAAGGGGTGACTGTTACTCCAAGCAACCTCATTGGTGTGTAAACCGTCAACGTCATTGGTTCCTCAATCATTACAAAACCCTTTTGAAAAGCGAGCGCTTAAGTCGAACTAGATGAACATAGGACTGGAGAACATCAAGGAGAATGGGTGGGCACATATAAATTTTGAGCCATAAAACCTTCTTTCTAAAACCGTGAACCAGACCACGTCATAACCCTTGAAAGTCCTAATTGAATCAGGTTCAATTCTGAAAGCATACTACGACAAGGTTGCGTAAACTGACTCCTAACGATTTGCTAATTCAGCACTACGTTTGGACTAATCGTCCATTCGTCATACACTGTCACAACATCAAAATAAATAAATTTTCAAAAACTTGCATGTGTACTGCATTAAAATTACCATTTGTGAATGTACAGTTTTAATTGCAAGTCAGTTTGTGACACCAGGGAAGTTCCTACAAAGAGCAATCGCGAGGGAACTTGATCATTCAACAATAATGACCAGAATCAAGAGCATCTTGTCAGCCTATGAATCAGGGGCATGTTATCCAGTGGTTTTGTTGACCAAGGAATCTGTCAGGGTAAAAACAGTTCCCAAGCATCGGTTGATCGAGGAACGTCATTCAAAGTCAGTTGATCAGAGCTGTATCTGCCAAACAGGGGCAGGCCGCCCTAATTTTCTGTGAACCAAGGATGAATTCTTCCAATGCTCAGTCAGAATGAGTCAAGTCGCTTCCACGCTCATACCGGGGCAGGACACTTCCAGAGATCACTAAGTGCAACTCTCCTCGAGAGAACAACCAAGTCTGTTATTCCAAGAATTGGATAATCAGCGACAGTCTGTTCAGAGACTCACCCAACAGGGGCAAACTTTAGCTATGCAGAGCAAGTTATATCAGTAATCTCAGAGTTCATGACGGGTATCGGGAAATCATGCTACCCACCGTCACCTTTGTCACCCTTCTCAACCAGAAGCCTTGTCACTAAGACCTTTCTTCCCACCTCGGGAGTTTTTCTGGCCTTTCATAATCATTGCATAAATCATTTGCATACGTTATTCATGTCGCATCTATAGAGCATATGCATCATCATTGCATTGAGCATAACTCCCCACAAACATCAGATCTCACATCCAGGGCCTCGTAACCCCAACTTATCAACCTTTCAAAGTCCAGTTCTCGTCTGGCAAGCCTTTTCAAAGACCAGTTCCCGTCTGGCAAACTTTTCAAGTCTAGTCCTCGTCCGGCAGACAAACCCAAAGTCCAGTTCTCGTCTGGCAAACCAATTTCAAATACCAGTTCTCGTCTGGTAGGCGAATCTTTTACCAGTTCCCGTCTGGTCACCTTTTCATTTAACCTGTTGAACGCCAGTTCCCGTCTGGTAGTCATTCTTTTTTCAGAGTCAATTCCCGTTTGACAATGAACCCCAAGTAGTCAGTTCTCGTCTGACGACTTATTCTTTGCCCATCAGTTCTCGTCTGTTGGCCTACCTTTAATAAACCAGTTCTCGTCTGGTAATTCACCTTCAAAGTCCAATTGCTTGGCAACCAAAAAAATATATCTATCAACCTGGCCTTACGCCCAACCATCCGTGTTTCATATCCTTGGCATTGAGCATACGTCTGCATTGTACATCATTTGCATTGCATCTTCATACCGCATGGTTTCTGTTTTAGCTCTGATGTGGGGCGAAAATCGTTTCAAGACGTAATCTGGGGCAGTATTTCAAGACTTGTTGAATTTCTGCGAGAGTTTGAAGACACTGGGGCAATTCTGGATGCCAAGTCTTCTGTAAAATCCTCTGAGGGCGATCTTGTTATAAACGATGCAATCTGAGGCAATTTGAAGAGTAAAGGGAATGATAGTTCACTCAGGATGATCAGTAATGTTTTTGTTGAGCTCAGAAGTTTGAAGCACTGTGTTAATTCTCAGGGAATGTCTGGTATTTATTTTACCAGCAGGGCATTGGAAGTTTATTTCTTCCCCGAGCATAAAGATCTTCTTTCAGCCGACAAGATTCCCTCATAAGGAGTTGGTTATTCGCATTCAGTCAAAGCCAATTTTCTTTGGCACATCTTCCCAGCACAGTTGTCATGCTATACATGGGGCATATTTTGACTTACTTGATTCTCCAGCAAAGTCTCTCCTCAGCAGAGCATTGCAAAATCTTTTTCTCAACCATGAAGGTTGACATCCCCAGCTGAGTTGGAACAGATGATATCCCCAACAGAACTTCAAGGCTGATTGAATCGTTCTCGTCCCCAAGCGGACTTATCTGTCCACAGCGAAGTTTTCCCAACAGGCAGCTGAAGGCCTTGCTTCCCCACAAAGTTAGAATTATCAGAATTCCCTCCTCAGCAGGATTGTGTGATCAAGCATCTTCCCTAGCCAAGTCTAAAGATGATCTTTCCCCATAGAGTCATCAGGATTCCCATTTCCAAGGGATTTCCCCAGCAGAGCAAGAAGAAATTCTCCCCAGTGGAGTCAGAGCAGGATGATCAGATCCTCAACAGATGTTCAAAGCAGTTAAACGAAGTATACCTCACGCAGAGTCGTTTTTCCTCCAGTGAAAACCTCTCCAACAAGCATCAGGTTGCCAACACTTCGTTCCCATCAGAGTTAAAAGCTTTCAACCCGTCAGCAGTATACAGAATGCTTCCCAGATTCCCCAGCGGAGAGTTAAAGCTAAAACAGTTGCCTTACATTCACAAACACCAGTATATACTCCTTGTGGCACCCGTCCGTGTCATGTCCCCAGCAGAAAACCAAGACATTCTCTTTGCACTCACAGATACTCTTGTATATACAATTCCTCGACACCCGTCCGTGTCATTTCCCCAGCACAGCAACATAAACACTTTGTATATCAGATACTTGTTCATACTATACTTTTCTTCTTTCGACACTCGTCCGTGTCACTCTCCCCAACAGTTACATCTATATATACTCACTACTCATGATACACTTATACAGATACTCGTCCGTAGTCCTTGTTCTTTGTTAACCAGTTGGTACTCGTCCGTACCATCATCTCAGAACAGTGCGTCTAGTGTTTGTTTCTACATGATACTCGTCCGTATCATAGTCTTAAGGATGCTCGTCCGCATCTTTAATCCATACACCGTGTCAAGCACTATTGTCTTCTTGAATGTAGATACTCGCCTGTGTCTACTATTCCCCAGAAGAATCTTCAGATGCAACACTCGTCCGTGTTCTTTGTTAACCCGTTGATACTCGTCCGTATCATCATCTCTGAGCATGTGTCAGTTTGTTTCTACATGATACTCGTCCGTATCATAGTCTTAAGGATGCTCGTCCGCATCTTTAATCTATACACAATACCAAACACTTATACCTTTTGTTTCTTGGATGTAAACGCTCGTCCGTGTTTACTATATCCCCAGTAGATCGCCAACAGATTTTTCTTTTATTGTCTAATACTCATCTTGTGTTATGACAAACCCTGAGAGCAGCCGTACCCTGCTAAGTGGTCGTCCTCCACTTCTTGATGGTCGTCCTCCGTCATGCTCATCCGATGGCCGTCCCCATCGTTGATTTTTTAGCAGCCGTTCCCTGCTAGGTGGTCGTCCTCCACCTTTTGATGATCGTCCTTCATCATTTTATCCGATGGCCGTCCCCATCGTTGATCTTGTTATCTGACATTCGTCCTATGTCATGATAAACCTTTCAGAGCAGCCGTCCCCTGCTAGGTGGTCTTCCTCCACCTTAGATGACCGTCCCTCATCTCATCCCCAACAGAGCAGCCGTCCCCTGCTAAGTGATCGTCCTTCACTTTTGATGACCGTACCTCATCATCTATTTATTTCATTTATTCTTTGACCCGATGGCCGTCCCCGCCGCGGTCCCTTTTCTTTTTTTTAGCCCGATGGCCGTCTCCATCGTCGGTTACTTTGCTTTATGAACTTGATGGCCGTCCCCGTCATGTTTCATTAATTCCCAGAGAATCTTACAACTTTGTCTTGATGGCCGTCCCCATCATGATCTTTTATTTCTCCCAGCTAGTCGGCCGTCCCCGTCTTGGCTTTACCCTTTATCCCCAGCATGTCGGCCGTCCCCGTCATTGCTCTTTACCCAGCAGTCGTCCTCTGCTCGACGGTCGTCCTCCGTCGCCCACGCTTTACAATATACTCTGTTTTCTTAAGCAATTTATATCCCTTTTCTTTTTCATTCTGTGAGTGCAAATTTTGGGGTCTTTTTGGTATTCAATCACTGTTTATCTTGAACGTCTAATAGCCGTTGCTCTCATCCTTTTCAGATTAACAGTTGCTTGAATAGGGGCAGCTGTAGACACCCTAAATTTTCCCTCTGGCTTTTGCATCTTTTTCTGGCTTTTCATTTTGCATTCATACGCATTTTGCATACCATTTGCATAAGCTCCTAAGACCTGGGATCGCATTTTCTGAAGGTTTAGGTTTTCACGTTCCTATTTGCGGATCATCAGAAGAATTTAAAGTCCTCGGCCATGCAGCCATCAATGACATTATTTTCTTATGCTATTGTCACTCAATCAGGGTTTATTTCCCTAGTTAAGTGTCGTTCGAGGATTTCATGTCTGCAAGGGCCATCCACTATGCCTCTGGCCCATCGTCAGGCTATTCTCATCATCTTCAAGTTACAAGGGTATTCTTTTTCTCAACATCTCAAGAGATGTGGCTCCAGGTGTTGATTTATCAGGCGATGTGTATGTATCCAAGGAAGAATTGTGGGGTTGCTTCAAGCTATCAAGTTGTGGTTTGTGTGAGATTTGGTTTAGAAAATCAAGTCCATTATGATCCATTAGTACACATCATGTTCACGTGTGGATTTATTTTCCCAAAGATTGATTCATTCGAACTCAGATTCATTCAGGATTTAATTGGTCAGAATTTCAAAGGAAGAATAATTCAGAGAGTTGTGGTTTCGGTTACAAGTTGTTTGGAGCTATGAATGCGCTCATCCATTTTTTAATCGGGAGTTGTTGAAAGAATTTTAAGTGTGGTCTTTGGATTGAATTTCAGTCAGGTGCATTAGTTGGAAAATATCAACAGAGGATTGATTCAAGTTTCATTTCGAATTTTTATTTGATGACCCCTTCTCATATCCAATCTCATTTGTAAAATCCATTCATTTGTCCAAATATCCATCTAAATATCCATTAACCTTTTTCTCTTTATCCATTTTTATACCAATTTCTATCTTTTGATATTCATTTTCCATCTTCCATTTTTATTATTAATTCCATACTAAACTATATTCACATCTTCTAAATTAACCATTTTTTAGTCCACTTACCCATTACCAATTAAATTCATTTCTAACTTACATTGTCCATTTTATAAAAGAAAACTATATTTTACAAAAAAAATTGTCATTACTAAAGGGCCATATCATTCTTGAGGCCAAGGCCCATTAGGAAATAGAAATAGAATCTTGAGTTGACCTAGTATAAAGAGAAAAAAACCCTAATCCCAAGAGGGGGCAGCCACAAATTTTGTCTCAACTCACACAACATCTTCAACACACATCACACATTCCTCTCTTCAAATAAACATAACAACAACAACAGCAGATTTGTTTTTTTTTTTTTTTTTTTTTTCCACCATTTTTCAATAACCATAGAGCACAAACATGTTCTGCAATCTGCAAATCACCCAACATTACCCTTATTCTTCAACAACCCGAACACACACTTCATCACACAAAAACTTTTTCCTCTTACACAACTCAATCCGCCCTTCACTTGCTTCAAACCAAAAAAAACCTCACCTGCACAAAACAATAACAATCTACAACCATTTCAGATTTTTGATTCATCAACTTAAACAAAAAAAAGCACACACAATTCGATCACTTTTCATTTTTTCCTCTGCTAACACAAATCATCCTCCTCAAAACCGCGGCCCACAACAACCAATTTGAGGCAGGCCACACACGCACTACTTTCCTCTTGACAACCTTCCTTCACCAATATTCACAGCAAAAAAACGAACTCTCTTTGGACCTCATTCATGATAATTTATTCTCAGCCAGCATCTCAAACACTCTCACAATCTTCAAACCTGCATAACAAAAACCAGAGCATTCATTCAAAAAAGAAGAGAACCACTAACGCATAAAACCGCTTCAGCAAAACCTCTGCTATTCTTCATCTTCAATCGCGTCAAACCCTTAAACCAGATCACAGTCCTCAGCCTCAAACCTTCACACATCCTTCAACCTCACTTCTCCCTTCAACAACTAACAGAACTCAGAACAGAAATCAACAAATCAGAAAAGGAAAAAATAGAAGAAGAGATACAGAGAGATTTGAACGGAGATGACGAACCGAAGGAGATGCGAGAAAGTTTGAGAAACCACAAAAACCAGATTGAAACACATCGCGTGAACCGAAACGAACACACAACCGAGCGAGACTTTGAGAACAAAGAAAGCTTCGCGGCGAGACGAAGCTCATGGTGCGATCCAAATCTTCGTCAGGGCACAACACCTACGAGAGAATGACGGAAGTTTGAGACGTTTGCGGCGATACTTCTTCGGCGATGTTGATATGTTAACGTTCATGAACTGAATCAACCGCAAGAGGAACTGAGAGAGGCAGATAAGCACGACGAGACCCTGAAGCTTGGTAACGCTGATGATGGCTCCGATTGGGAACGGCAACGACGAGACGGAAGGAGAGAGCTGACTGACGGCGATTGAGTTATCGCCGGCGTGTTTTTTTAGAAGGAAGACATAGCCGCCGCCGATTGACCCTGTTGAAGATCGTCTCCCCTGTTTCTTTTGTGTTATTCTGAGTCTTTAACCTTCTTTTCTCTTATTATTTTAATTTTGTTTTTGTTGTTTGATAGAGACAGGTCCTTAATGCACCGCGTTTTCCAGCACTCTAGCATGTGTCTTTTGTTGTTTTTCTGCTGTCCACCGATGGGCCTTAAGGGCCCGTTGATGTTGCTGCTTGCCCCTCATCCCAGCGGACTGCCCCCCTCCCCTTTTATTGAATTTTCTTTTATTGTTTTGATTATTTAATTTTCAGTTTAATTAAGATTAGGCTAGCCTTGTATTAGAACTTTGATTTAATTTTTATTTATTAGTACAATTTTGTTTATCTGATTTGATTTTAATTAATATTTTTGTTATTATTTGTTATATAAAGATTTTTGGTTATTTGATTTTGAATTAAGGTATGGTGAATTAGTTAGATTTTTATTTAGGATTCTATTATTTGTTATTTACCCTTTTAATATTAGGATAGTTCAGAATTTTGTTATTTGCTTATTTTCTTTTTGAGTTAGGATTTTATTAATAATTATTTTGTTAGAATTTTAATGTTTAATTGATCATTAATTAATATTAAGTTTGTAGTTCAGAATTTGATTAGAATCGGATCATTCAAGTTAATTTTGTTCAGTTTGACTTTGTTTGATCTTGGTCGTGGTTTTTGTTTCATAGGCTCATTGCTCGATTCTGATGAGGGTGGGTGCTTACACTTGACTTTTGCCTGATGCCCTGATATTTGACATTTGCGCTTGACTTATAAATCTGTTCTGGACTCGGTCTTATTTCCCGAGTTTCTTGTGCGGATTGAAGAGGCAACGGACCTTCTCCGTTAGGTAACGCTATGGCCCGATTTTAATTACTGCATGCTGTTGCATCTGGAAGTCCTACTGGTGTAGGCTCTGTTTGTGCATTCCTTATCTTCATTCTTATTCATCTCCATATCGCATTCTCATCTTATTTCTCCTTATCTTGTTTCTATTTTATCCAACTCATCCTATTTCATTCTTCACTCTTGTTCATCCTAATTCTTCTTTCTCATCTTCTTCTTTTCGTTCTTAAACTGGAGGTGTGCGTAGGCCACCATGGAGCTTCTCCTTTCATCTTTCTCTTCTTCTTTAGGATAGTGAGCCTCACTAACCCAGGACCATCCGAGTATGTGAATATTAGGATTAGACTTTTTCCACTTAGATTTTACCTTTGTGTCTCTCTTTGAGTCTTCTCCTCTCACCTCATAATCAGGGACTAAACCCTCAAGGCTTTAAGACTTTGTGATTAAGATCATGCCTGCATCCTTCTTTTAGGATGGAGTGTATAACTTTAATCCTAAGTCTTGGACCCTTAAGGTGTTGAACTCTCTTAATTAATCCATCTAATAATCATCAAGACATTACACTTGTAACTTGGGCCTTGCATTAGGGTTCTAATTCTTCCTTAATTGGTTAAGAAGGACTAACCCTAAAGTTAATGGACAAGTCCCCCTCAAGTTGTCTTACAAATCATAAAAAAACACTTCATCATCATATCATTAATAAAATCCACTTAATCAAAGGTTTGTTCTGTCATGGGTTTAATCCCTAATCATGGATTAAGCTGAGGATCCTTCCTCAGCTTAAACACCCTCATCTATTATCCTTCTCTTAGGATAGTGTAATGAGCCTGTTAAATCCCTGATTATGGCTTAACCTCATTACTCAACACTAAACAAAACTCCAAAAACATCTAAATAATCACAAGTAGGTTAATGATCTTAATCCTATACCAAAGGTGATTAAGTGTGAGAATCTGACTTCACACTTAAGGTACTCTCATTACCCCTAATCAGAGGGAAGATGTGATGAGTTTACTAAATCCATTGGTTTAGACTTAAGCTCATTAACTTATGACAAAATCCAAAAACAATAAAAGACTGAAAATACAAAAACAAACAATAATCGTCTCCTCCGGGATTCTTTTCTCGTCATCCTCACTCACAATCGAGAACTTGCTTCTTCCGTCTAATGCAAGACAGTTTGCATCTGTGTCAGACAGATCATACACTTGAGCATAGACAAGCAAGCAGTTCACAAGTCAATTCATCTTTCAGTCTCTTTGGGTCGAACTACGGTGTTCTGACTTCCTCATTGCACGAGAGGATACGTAGGCATAACTTAACGGTTATCGAACAAAAGTCTCTGTATATTCCCCCTCCTTCCAGCTTCATTCTTTAGCCTCATGGTCATGAGCATTTCATTCCTGATCTCACACTGACACTGTACATTTATACACATCACATTTCTTTACACTGACACCTGTACATATTGCTTTCCAGCTCTTTTACACACAGATTGCACTGACACTACCCCTTTATAGCACAAATCTCTTAAGCGTGGATCCCGTCGAGTACGGCGGACAATCTGGGTGCTAATACCTTCCCAGGTTGTAACCAACCCCCTTTCTCAGTCTCTCTGGTTCGCAAACCGTCTTATCCATCTCTTTCTAGGTCTATGCAGCATTGCCTTTCCTCCGGGATAAAAATGCCTAGCTGGCGACTCTTTTCATCTCCAGTGAGTTCACGGCTGTGTGTTCTCATTGTTCCCTTCGCCGACCGTTCGCGTCTGTACCCTTATCTGACCCTTGCGTCACTTATCGGGAGCGACAGTCTTAGAAGAGGAGGATGCAAAATTTCTCAGAGTCATTAAGAAGAGTGATTATAAGGTTATTGACCAGCTACATCAAAAGCCTTCCAAAATATCTATCTTGTCGCTTCTTATGCATTCGTCGGCCCATCGAGGTGCACTCCAGAAGTTGCTAGCTCAAGTACATGTTACGCATGATATAACTGTGGATCATTTTGATGGTGTCATTGCCAACATCACTGCATGGGTTACAAACCAACTCATGTGAAAGAAGGAGCATCAACCTCCAATAAAGGACGTCCAAAGGCCATTCAAGAGGTGTTTCCCAGTGCCGATTATCAGGTCAATGTAATTAGTGGGGATTCTGAAGATGAAGATGTGGATCATTTGGTGTATCAGTGTGAAGCAGCTTTGGGCAATTAGGAGGCAGTTGTAATCCTAGAGATTTTTCCATTGTCAAAGTAATTTGTTGTTTTTCTTTAAGTGTTTTCAAAGTTCCCTAGCTCTGCCCAAAGCTATGGGATCATTGTGTAGGGCCCCTTCTCATTTTCAAATTATTTAATCAATGAAGGTATTTTGTTAAATTCTTGTTTTGTTTTATTTACTGCTTTTTCTCTTTTCACCTTTAAAAGAAAATTGCAATCTTTCAAAACCAATAAAAAGTTTTTCTTGCATCTCTTTGTTTTCACTTTTAATAAAAGCAAATCATTCACATATGCAGAACAAATGAAAACCCTATTGAATCCAATGACTCTATATTCTCTCCTAACTTTGATTCACCCATCTACCAAGCGGGAGATGAAAGTGAGGAAGATTGTGATGTTCCCAAGGAATTGGCAAGATTGGTTGAGTATGAGTACACAAATCTTCAGCCACATAAAGAGCAGGTAGAAACCATCAACCTAAGAACTGATGAGGATAAAAAAGAAGTCAAGATTGGTACAACACTTGGGGAAGACGTCAGAGAAAGATTGGTCAAGCTTCTCGAAGAGTATGTGGATGTGTTTGCATGGTCGTATTAGGATATGCCCGGTTTAGACACAGATATAGTGGTTCACAAGTTTCCTCTTCAACCGGATTGTCCTCCTATAAAGCAAAATCTCCTAAGAACAAGAATGGACATGGCTCTGAAGATTCGAGAAGAGGTTAAAAGACAGTTCGATGTTGGATTCCTCGCAGTTGCGAAGTACCTTGAATGGGTAGCTAACATTGTGCCAGTCCCTAAAAAGGATGGCAAGGTTAGAATGTGCGTGGACTATAGGGATTTCAACAAAGCCAGTCCAAAGGACGATTTCCATCTTCCGCATATTGATACTTTAGTTGACAACATTGTTGGTGTAAGCCCTAGAGGCCAATACTTTTTGGTACTTGTATCGGATTATTTGTTTAATAATAAAAGGCATTTCTTTATTATGTTTGTCTTTCAGAATAATAAAGTCCCTAGAATAGTTAGTCTGTTTAATGAAATGTTAAGTGTGACTTAATCATGAGATCCCATTAAACATAAAGACATTATTCTTAAAATATCCGTAGTCAAGCTTTATTGCAAAGTGGGATAACATTAAAGCATTGAGACTATTATGAAGATAGACTGATGATCACATCTCATGGATCATGGATAAAGAGTTATCAAGTCTTGACATAGGTATAAATATTAGGAGTAATATTTATACCGGATTGACCCGCTATGAGAATACTACATAGTATGTTATGCAAAGTGTCATAAGTTATTCTCATGGTGATAATGGTGTATTACCACCCTTCGACCTGAAACCACTATGGACCCTAGATGTAGAGTCGGGTGCTTTATTGCTGATCAAACATTATCCGTAATTGGATGATCATAAAGACAGTTGATGGGCACTCCACGAAGCATGCTGAGGGACATGAGTGTCCTAGATGGAATTTGCCAATCCTGCATAACAGGAGAAATGTCTAAGGGCCCAATATTGAACTGGACAAGGATGACACAGTGTATGCCTTGTGTTCAATATAGACATAGGGGCAAAAGGGTAATTGTACAAACATATATTATCACGAAAAAGGTTTTGTCAGATCACATGACATTTTCGTGACTTGGGTAGCAGTGATGTGTTGCTAGATACCGCTCACTGTTTATTATGTTAAATATATAATTTAATATAATTACCAACGTTACGAAATCCTACAGGGTCACACACATAAGGACAGTTTGATGAGAGATAGAGAAATCAAAGGAACACCGTAAGGTACGGTGCACTTAAGTGAAAATAGAAATTCGGATAATATAATAATAATTATTGTTATTTTATAATGGTTATAAAATAATAATAAAATAAATATATTTATTATAATAATAGTTATTATAATAATATATAATATTATTATGGATCATGTGAATTGGGCTTTTAGCCCGCAGCCCACAAGAGAGTCTATAAAAGGAACCCTTGTGATGAAGCTTTCACTTGATGCAATTTCGTTTTTGATTCTCTTTTCTCACTCAAATAATTCCGTTCGTAAACAGCTAGCACTGTGACCGGAAGCTGTTCGTGTGGACTGAGTAGAGGCGTTGCACTTTATCAACGCTTGTGATCGCTGCATCAAAGATCTGAATCGCCACAAAGAGGTAACGATTCTATCACTGACCATGCTCATTCGTAAGGATCACTAAAGGAAATTTTTGTTTTCCGCTGCGTTTAGATCGCGATTTTCCTTCAGTGGTATCAGAGCCACTTACGAAACCATGGATCTGATAGCTGTTAAATTTCCGTCTTTTCTGTATTTGATTCGATTAAAACACAGAATGAATTTAACAATAAACGATTAATTAAATTTGGCATCTGTTGTGTACGATTTGGATGATTGATGTTGATTATGCTTCAGAAACCGACATTAGTATGGTGAAGTTGTGCGATACATTGATCATCCATAGGTTACACAATTAGATCGATCACTTTTATATAAGATATAAGAAATTCTGATGCAAAGATGGTATATGGGATATACTGTTTTGATTTCATCCATTCAATCACATAAGGATTGTAATTCTTTTGAAAGATCATCATTTTCATTCGCTTCGGAATCCGACGTTAGTATGGTGAAGCAATGACATGTTGATCTATCATATTGAGTTATCAATCGAGTTGTGTTTGACGGCATGAAATTGTTGCATTAGGATTAATGGCAGTACAAATGTTGTATTGCCGCAGACTTTTCCGGTTGGGGTTGTAAATGCACAAAAGTTGTGCAGGAAACGACGTGAAATACAATGAAGTGTTCATAAAATTTTTCGTCGGGGCGCTGCCCCCTTGACCCTCGTCCGCTGAACGGTCAGCGGAACCACCGTCTGCTGACCGGGCAGCGGAACCCCCGGCTAAGTCTGCAAAGTGTGATCAATCAGCCGAAATTTAATTTAGTTTATTTAATTATCGGAATTTTAAACTAATAATAAAAGTGTGTTTATTATTATTTATTTGTGGTGATCAGTTATGGCCTTAGTTTATCCTTTATTATTGTTTTGGGATTTTTAAATACGGCCTGCGTGTCGTGCCTCTCTCTCAATCTCTTTATGTAACTTCTTTTCTCATCTCACTCCCTCGTATGTAAAACGAGTTTTCTTATATGTAATGTAATATTATGTTATGAAGAAAAAAGAAGTATTCAATATTAAAGGAGGATAACCTTGGAGATCATGCTTGGAGAAGCTTAGATCGTTATTAGGTTAGCTTAGGTTCTCTCATTGGCTTGAGAGAACAATTGCGTTAGGGGACATAATTGTATCTTTTTATATGTATGTTGATGCATGTAATTGTATGTTGATGCATGTGAGAGACGTTTTGCATGTTAAGCCGGTGAGATCAAACTAATAACAAATTCCCTCAAAATTAAATATTAAGTTTATGCTTTCCAATTTTTAGTACTCATCAAGACTAGTATCGAGCATTGTAGGTTTCGCCTACGCGAGGTGCATGTTCTATATTAGTAAGGTGTGATGGGATAATTGTAATATCCAATTGCTAAAAACAATGGGTCAAACTTAACTAAACAAATTATAATAAGATTATACATGTTTAGAAGCAAGAATTGGGAATGATTCATGTGATGGATCAGAATAAGGAGTTATTCACCCAATTGAAAATATTCGAGAGTTGTATGAGATACAATTGGAAGGAGTTCCTACCTAAATAACTTAGTTTTGTGTAATCAGCCTAACGCTGACTTAAAACAAAGTGAAACATGGATCTCGACCCACTAGAAAGTCTTCCAACGGGATTTTCCGAATCAAATGATGAGGGTCATTTGTTTTGAATAAAATAGTGGGAGCATATTTGATTAAAGGCCTAATTAAATATGTTGTTTTTAATGATACTTATATTTTCATATTTCTCTTGTAGATTACCATGACAACAAACACATCGAACAATATTTTGCGATCCATCCTAGATAAGGAAAAATTGTCTGGGACAAATTTCCTGGATTGGCACCGTAATCTGAGGATTGTCCTCAAGCACGATAAGAAGCTGTATGTCTTGGAGACACCAGTTCCTGAGGAGGAACCTCCTAGTTCTGCACCAAAGGCAGAAAGAGATGCTTATAAGAAGCATTTCGATGATGCCAATGAAACTGCTTGCCTCATGCTTGCTACCATGAACTCTGAGTTGCAAAAGCAACACGAGAACATGTATGCGTTCGATATGATCGGACATCTGAAAATGCTTTATCAAGAGCAAGCAAGAAATGAGAGGTTTCAGGTTTCAAAGTCCCTTTTTAACAGCAAGTTAGCTGAGGGAGCCCCTGTAAGTCCCCATGTACTCAAGATGATTGGGTATGTGGAGAACCTTGACAGATTAGGGTTTCCCCTTGGAAAAGAACTTGCGATTGATCTGATCTTGCAATCGTTGCCAGAGAGCTTCAGTCAGTTTGTCCTGAATTTCAATATGAATGACTTGGACAAAAGTCTTCCAGAACTGCTAGGCATGTTGAGAACTGCTGAGCAGAATATGAAGACAAAAGGGAAATCCATTCTGATGGTCAGTAATGGAAAGAAACAGAACAAGAGGCCCATCAAACAGGGTGGTAGAGGGAAAGGCAAGGAAGTTGCCAAACCCAAACCCACTCCTCCTGTTTTGAAGCCTAGTGGAGGAATAGAAAAGGAGGGCACTTGCTTCCATTGCGGTAAGACCGGACATTGGAAGAGAAATTGCCCAAAGTACCTGGAAGATAAGAATAATGGAGTAGAGACTTCAAATTCAGGTATTTTTGTTATTGAAATTAATTTATCTACTTCTGCATCATGGGTATTAGATACTGGATGCGGTTCTCACATTTGTACTAATGTGCAGGGGCTAAAAAGGAGTAGAGATTTGGCAAAAGGTGAAGTTGACCTACGAGTTGGCAATAGAGCAAAGGTTGCTGCTTTAGCTGTAGGAACTTATGTTTTAACTTTACCTAGTGGTTTAATAATTCAGTTAGAGAACTGTTATTATGTACCTGCAATTAGCAGGAATATTATTTCCGTTTCTTGTTTGGACAAGTTTGGTTTTTCATTCATAATAAAGAACAATTGTTGCTCCATTTATTTGAATGATATATTCTATGCTACTGCAAAAATGAATAATGGACTATATGTCCTTGATCTTGAAATGCCAATTTATAACATTAATACTAAAAGGTTGAAACCTAATGAGTTGAATCCAACTTACCTTTAGCACTGTCGATTAGGCCACATAAATGAGAAACGCATTTCCAAACTCCATAAAGATGGACTCTTGGACTCTTTTGATTATGAATCATATGAGACATGCAGATCTTGTTTAATTGGAAAGATGACAAAGTCCCCATTCACAGGAAAAGGTGAAAGGGCTAATGATCTTTTGGCACTCATACATACTGATGTATGTGGACCACTGAACATACCAGCCAGAGGAGGTTTTCAGTACTTCATCACTTTTACTGATGACTTCAGTAGATACGGATATGTGTATTTAATGAAACACAAATCTGAGTCCTTTGAAAAGTTCAAGGAATTCAAGAATGAAGTACAAAACCAACTAGGTAAGAATATTAAAGTTCTTCGATCAGATCGAGGCGGTGAATATTTAAGCCTAGAATTTGATGACCATCTAAAAGAGTATGGGATTCTATCCCAACTTACTCCTCCTGGAACACCACAATGGAATGGTGTATCTGAGAGAAGAAATCGAACCTTGTTAGACATGGTCCGATCCATGATGAGTCACGCCGATCTTCCAAACTCCTTTTGGGGACATGCATTATTAACAGCAGCTTACACACTTAACCGTGTTCCATCCAAAAAGGTTGATAAGACACCATATGAGATATGGAGTGGTAAGAAACCACATATGTCTTACATGAAGATTTGGGGTTGCGAAGTTTACGTCAAACGACAAATTTCAACCAAGCTTGAGCCCAAATCTGACAAATGCTTATTTGTGGGGTATCCTAAAGAAACAAGAGGATATTACTTCTACAATCCTTCTGAGGGCAAAGTGTTTGTCGCTCGAACTGGAGTCTTTCTGGAAAGGGATTTTATTTCCAAAGGAAACAGTGGGAGGAAAATAGAGCTTGAAGAAATTCAAGAATCACAAAACATTGAAACACCTATGGAGGAACTAGAGCAGGAAACACAAGTAGTTGTGGAAGAGCAACCTGCTCAAGTAGAACAAGACCAGCGTAGGTCAAGCAGGATACGTCACCAACCTGAGAGATATGGATATCTCATAAGTGATCAGGGTGATGTATTACTCATGGATCAAGATGAGCCTGTGACCTACAAAGAGGCCATAACTGGTCCTGAGTCTGAGAAGTGGCTAGAAGCCATGAAATCTGAAATGGATTCCATGTACACAAACCAGGTTTGGACCTTGGTAGAACCTCCTATAGAAGTTAACCCTATAGGATGCAAGTGGGTCTTCAAGAAGAAGACTGACATGGATGGTAAGGTACATACCTATAAAGCAAGACTGGTTGCAAAAGGCTATAAACAAATTCATGGGGTTGACTATGATGAAACCTTTTCACCAGTTGCAATGCTTAAATCTGTTCGGATTTTACTTGCCATCGCTGCATATCATGATTATGAAATATGGTAGATGGATGTCAAAACTGCTTTCCTTAATGGGAATCTTCTTGAGGATGTGTACATGACACAACCTGAAGGATTTGACATACCACAAGATGCCCAAAAGATATGCAAGTTACAGCGATCAATCTATGGATTGAAGCAAGCTTCCAGAAGCTGGAATCTTCGTTTTAATGAAACCGTAAAACAATATGGATTCATCAAAAATGAAGATGAACCTTGTGTCTACAAGAAGGTTAGTGGGAGCATGATCGTGTTTCTGGTATTATATGTAGATGACATATTACTCATTGGAAACGATGTCCCTACCTTGCAACAAGTGAAGACTTGGTTAGGGAATTGTTTTTCTATGAAAGACCTAGGTGAAGCAGCCTATATATTAGGAATTAGGATCTATAGAGATAGATCACAAAAACTGCTTGGCCTAAGTCAGAGTACATACATAGATAAAGTGTTAAGACGCTTTAATATGCATGATTCCAAGAAAGGATTCATACCTATGCAACATGGTCTGTGTTTATCAAAAACACAATCCCCTTCAACTAAGGAAGAAAGGGATCGCATGAATAAGATTCCATATGCATCTGCAATAGGATCTATCATGTATGCCATGTTATGTACTCGACCAGATGTCTCGTATGCATTAAGTGCAACGAGTAGGTACCAATCTGATCCCGGTGATGCTCACTGGGTAGCTGTCAAGAATATCCTTAAGTACTTGAGAAGGACTAAGGATTCATTCTTGATATATGGAGGTCAGGAAGAGCTTGATGTAATTGGTTACACTGATGCTAGCTTCCAGACAGATAAGGATGATTTTAGATCACAATCTGGTTATGTGTTCTGTCTCAATGGTGGCGCTGTGAGCTGGAAAAGTTCAAAGCAAGAAACAGTTGTTGATTCTACAACTGAGGCCGAGTATATTGCTGCCTCAAATGCAGCAAAGGAAGCTGTTTGGATCAAGAAGTTCATTAGTGAACTTGGCATAGTCCCTAGCATTGTGGATCCCATTGGTTTATATTGTGATAACAATGGTGCTATCGCAAAAGCTAAGGAGCCTAGATCTCACCAACGATCCAAACACATACTTAGGCGTTATCACCTCATTCGAGAGATAATCGATCGGGGAGATGTGAAGATATGCAGAGTACCTACACTTGACAATATCGTTGACCCATTAACAAAGCCTCTTGCGCAACAGAAGCATGATGGTCATACTAGATCTATGGGTATTAAGGGTATGCCTAATTGGCTCTAGTGCTAGTGGGAGATTGTTGGTGTAAGCCCTAGAGGCCAATACTTTTTGGTACTTGTATCAGATTATTTGTTTAATAATAAAAGGCATTTCTTTATTATGTTTGTCTTTCAGAATAATAAAGTCCCTAGAATAGTTAGTCTGTTTAATGAAATGTTAAGTGTGACTTAATCATGAGATCCCATTAAACATAAAGACATTATTCTTAAAATATCCGTAGTCAAGATTTATTGCAAAGTGGGATAACATTAAAGCATTGAGACTATTATGAAGATAGACTGATGATCACATCTCATGGATCATGGATAAAGAGTTATCAAGTCTTGACATAGTTTTGCGATTCAAGCTCACTTAATAGCTTGGTATCCGATTCTCACCGCAACAGAAATTATGGAATAAAAAGTGGATTATTTACATTAAAGTTATGATTTGAAATTGAACACTAATGTTGAGAATGAGAACCTTAAATTAAAAATCTAAACATAAACTTAAATTAGAAATGAATTAAAAAGATATTAAACTTAAAATTAAAAATAACTTATAAACTTAAATAAATAAACTTGTAACTAAAATGAATAATAAAAAATAAATTGGAAATAAATTGAAAATGAAATCTTAAACTAAAAAATAAAAATTAGAAATTGAAATTAAATTAGAAATATAAACTTGAAAAATGGGCTAAAAGAAATAAACAATTAGAGATTATAATTAAATTAGAAATGGAACTAAACTAACTAAAAATATGATGAATTAAAAATAAAAGTTAAAAAATAAAAATCACATTAAGAAATAAAACTTTGAAAATAGAAATGAAATTACATTTTTTTTAAAATCTTGAAATTGGAAACAAAATTACATTTTTATTTAGCGAAACTTTGAGAATAAATAGATAGAAATTAAAATTAAACATAAAAATTAAAACACGAAAACAAATTAAAAGGTTTAGAAATGAGAAGTAGAAATTAAATTAAAATGGAAGCTCATAAGTGAAAAGAAATTAAGAATTATAAACAGCTAGAAAAATGAGAAGAAAGCAACAGAAAATAAATCGGGAAAAAAACCCTGCTAAATGCGAAGAATGTATGATTATGATATGAGCGATTAGGGGTAAAATTTGGGGTGTGACAGCTGCCCCTATTTAAATAACTTTACCAGATGGCGTAAATGACGATAGGCACTCATGAGATCATGGTGAAAGGTATTTAAATACAGAAATAACCGGAAATTTTGCCCCTAAATGCAATGCTATGCCGGACTACAAACTATCTAATTCTGCAACTCTTATGCAATGAAATGATGATTATGGTATGAATGACCAGAAAGAGAATGTCGACGACCACAAGCCAAGACTCACTGGGGATGACAAACATTGGGGACGACAGACACTGGGGATAAATAAACGAAAACGGGAAATATTCAAAGTGATAAATCAACAGGTTCAAGTGTAACTGTCGACACTAAGAATAACAAAAGACGGGAACAAAAGGAAATCCAAATCGTTGGATCAACGAACACAGATAAAACAAAATAAAATTCAAAGTGACTGCACAGTGGCCCGATGCGACCAACTGACACTGAGAATAAAACAAGACAAGGGAATAAATCGAAGTGGTTGACCAATGGCTCTATGCGACCAAATGACTTTGAGAAAATAAAGCAGCAACATATTCAAAGTGAATGCGCAGCGGCTCGATGCGACCAACTGACACTAAGAATACAAACAAGACAAGGAAAATGCAGTGGCTCAGTGCGACCACTGATACTAAAAATAGAAACATAATATCCAAAGTGAATGCGCAGCGGCTCGATGCGACCAACTGACACTAAGAATAATCAACAAAAATATTCAAAATGAATACGCAGTGGCTCGATGCGGCCAGCTAGCATTGGGAAAGACAAACAGCTTATTCAAGGTGAACGCGCAGCGGCTCGATGCGACCAACTGACACCAAGAATAACTAAAATAGATACTCAAAAAGAATGTGCAGTGGCTCAATGCGACCAACTATCATTGGAAAATGGAAACGACACAATATTCAAAGTGAATGCGCAGCGGCACGATGCGACCAACTGACACTAAGAATACAACAAATTAACATCCAAATAGAATGTGCAGCTGCTCGATGCGACCAACTGTCACTGGAAATAAAAAAATCATAATATTCAAAGTGAATGCGCAGCGGCTCGATGCGACCAACTGACACTAAGAAATAAAACGTAATATTCAAAGTGAATGCGCAGCGGCTCGATGCGACCAACTGACACTATGAATAACAAAATAAACGGTCAAAGGGAAAGTGCAGCGGCTCGATGCGACCAACTGTCACTGGAAACGATAAACGTAATATTCAAAGTGAATGCGCAGCGGCTCGATGCGACCAACTGACACTATGAATAACAAAAGGCTTATTCAAGGTGAAAAAGCAGCGGCTCGATGCGACCACTGATACTAAAAAGAAAAGACACGATATTCAAAGTGAATGCGCAGCGGCTCGATGCGACCAACTGACACTAAGAATAGAAATGACAAAAAAATCAAAGTGAATGCGCAGCGGCCCGATGCGACCAACTGACACCATGAATAACAACAAAAATACTCGAAGTGGAAGCACAATAGGTTCAAAACCTATTGACACTACAAAAGAAAGCCAAGGTACACTCAGAGTGAATGCGCAACAAGTTAAAAAAAACCGGTCGACACTAAGAATGATAGAGACAAAGTAGTCAAAGTATTCAAAACGGTAAATTAGCAGGTTCAAATGTAACTGCTGACACTGAGGATAAGGAAGGAAATCGCATTGACTTAATACTGGCTCTATGCGACCAGCTAGCATTGGGGATAGAATGCAGATCACCCAAAGATAGAACAACGGCTCTAAGCGACCGGCTAACGCAAAGAAATAACAGCAAAATATGTTGGAGTATTCAAATAAGATGAAACAACATCCAACCTCTGGAAATTCCTTCAGGAACCATCAGGAGAAAGGGTACAAACATGTACAAAAATCGAATTGACTTAGATTTTAAGCAAAAGGTTTCAGGACCTGCTTAAAAGACTTTTGCCAATGACAATTGGACTTCAAGGAGATATTGGCGGTTATAAAGACAAATACCAACCACAATTAGAATTCCACGGGGGACAACAACAATTATTGGGGACCAAACAATGGTAAACCACTCTTCGGGTACCAACAACAATGGACTTTCAAATTGAACACTAATGACATCTGGACTTGGAAATAGACAGACGACAACTGGGGAAAGACAAATGCTAATGTCAAATGCGTATGATTGAGCATGATGCGGATGATCATGATATGCAAATGTTGACTCTAAAGAGACAAAGAGTTGACAAGACTCAAAGAGGAGTAGGCTCTCAACACTAATACTCAGATGAGCAACATGAACAACACTGAGGAGATGTCTTCGAACTTGTAAATCATGCTTGGTCCAAGGATCCATCCAAGAGTGTTATCAGTTTTGAACTTCTATGGGGATTTCTGTAATAATAGCATAATGGTGTTGTTGCAAACCAGGACTTCTTGGGGAAACAGAAGGTTCCTTTTTTTAATTTTCCAAAGTCAAAGAAACTTAAAAGTTTTCAAGTGCTTTCAAAAAAACATTTTCTAAAAAAAACTTGTCATTTTTAGAGTTAAATTGTAATCAAGTGATAGCATTTTGCATAACAGAAGAAAAATAAGAAGCTGAGCAACAAAATTCATAGGCAAAGTTTGTATTTTATTCAAGAATGGTAGCTTGCCAATGGCAAAAACTCCATGGGAAATTACAGCTTGAAAATGGCAATGGGGAAAGGTCTACATTGAATCCAACGACCACTACAATCCCAAATAACTAAGACTGCCCGACACCTTGCTTCCGACGAGAGCAATTGGATCGATCTTCCAGTATGATTCTTCAGTAATGGTAAACACTATCTGACACAGTCAAATGCCTTTGCCCCTAACTTTTGCCTGGATCGCCCTTTCGGGTTTTCAATCCACCGGGACGCTCTTTTTTGCCTAAGCCGCCCTTTCGGGTTTTCAACTTAGCGAGCTCTTATTTTTCATCTTTATCCCTAACTTTTGCCTGGATCTCCTTCATAGGTTTTGATCCACCGGGATACCCATTTTTGCATAGGTCGCCATTTCTGGTTTTTGGCCTATCGGGTTTTATTTAGGCATA
The DNA here is from genome assembly GCA_963966055.1 of Lathyrus aphaca. NCBI lineage: Eukaryota > Viridiplantae > Streptophyta > Magnoliopsida > Fabales > Fabaceae > Lathyrus > Lathyrus aphaca. The sequence continues at coordinate 508,905,457 of OZ014519.1, read as the reverse complement.
ATATTTTTTGACTGCATCAGAATTCACCGGGTGCTTCAGCTGTTCACCATCCATAGTTGTAAGGATTAAGGAACCTCCGGAGAATGCCACCTTCACAACATATGGACCTTCATAGTTAGGACTCCATTTTCCACGCATATCTTTGTGAACTGGCAAGATTTTCTTGAGTACAAGATCTCCTTCTTTGAATTCTCGGATACGGACTTTCTTGTCAAATGCTCTCTTGATGCGCTTTTGGTACATCTGGCCATGGCACATGGCATTCATTCTCTTCTCATCAATGAGGTTCAGCTGGTCAAACCTGCTCTGGACCCACTCAGCTTCCTCCAGTTTGGTTTCCATCAAGATTCTCAAGGATGGTATCTCTACTTCAATAGGGAGAACTGCATCCATCCCATACACCAAAGAGAAAGGGGTTGCCCCTGTTGAAGTGCGAACTGATGTTCTGTATCCGTGTAAAGCATATGATAACATCTCGTGCCAATCTTTGTAAGTTTTTACCATCTTTTGCAAAATCTTTTTGATGTTCTTGTTTGCAGCTTCAACAGCTCCATTCATCTTCGGACGATACGGAGAAGAGTTATGATGTTCAATCTTGAATGTCTCACACAGCTCTTTCATCGTTTTGTTGTTCAAATTGGTCCCATTATCTGTGATGATTCGGCTTGGGATCCCATAACGGCAGATAATTTGGTTCTTGATGAAACGGGCAACCACTTGCTTTGTCACATTAGCGTAGGAAGCTGCTTCTACCCATTTGGTGAAATAATCAATTGCGACCAAGATAAACCGATGACCATTGGAAGCCTTAGGCTCAATTGCCCCTATCATGTCAATGCCCCACATTGAGAAAGGCCAAGGCGATGACAGAACATTCAAAAGTGTTGGAGGTACGTGCACCTTGTCGGCATAAATCTGGCATTTATGACACTTCCTGGCATACTTGAAACAATCTGATTCCATGGTCAACCAGAAATATCCAGCTCTCAAAATCTTCCTGGACATGGCATGTCCATTGGCATGTGTTCCAAATGATCCTTCATGGATTTCCCTGATCAATAAGTCTGCTTCGCGCTTGTCCACACATCTGAGCAGAACCATATCATGATTTCTCTTGTAAAGTACATTGTTGCTGAGGAAAAATTTGGACGCCAATCTTCTTAAAGTCTTCTTGTCTAGATTTGTTGCGTCAGCTGGGTACTCCTGATTCTGCAAATAGTTCTTGATGTCGTAGAACCACGGTTTCTCATCAGTTTCTTCTTCGACCAGTAGACAGTAGGCTGGTGCAGTTCTTCGCTCGATTGTAATGAGTGGAGCTTCATTAAGAAATCTGACTTGAAACATAGAGGCCAACATAGCCAAGGCGTCTGCAATTTGATTCTCTGCCCTCGGAACATGATGGAAAGTGACTTCATCAAAGTATTTGATCAATTCCACAATGTGGGCACGGTATGGGATCAGCTTCTCATCACGAGTTTCCCATTCACCTTTGACTTGATATATTACCAAAGCTGAGTCTCCATATACATCAAGGATCTTGATTCTAGTATCGATTGCAGCTTCGATACCCAAGATACATGCTTCGTACTCTGCGATGTTGTTTGTACATTCAAAACACAATCTAGCCGTGAAGGGAGTATAACCACCATCGGGATTCATCAAGACAACCCCCACACCATGCCCCATGTAGTTAGAGGAACCATCAAACATCATCTTCCAACGGGACCCTGGCTCGGGACCTTCATCTGGATCTGGAACTTTGCAGTCCTTTATCAACATAATGTCTTCATCCGGGAAATCGAATTTCAAAGGTTCATAATCTTCGACAGGATGATCAGCAAGGTATTCAGATAAAACACTGCCTTTAATAGACTTCTGGGTTACATATTGGATGTCGTATTCGGATAACAACATGTGCCAACGGGCGAGTCTTCCAGTCAAAGCAGGCTTCTCAAAGATGTACTTTATTGGATCCATTTTCGAGATCAACAAAGTAGTGTGACAAATCATATACTGCCTGAGGCGTCTAGCAGCCCATGCCAAAGCACAACAAGTCTTCTCTAAGAGTGAATATCTGCTTTCACAGTCTGTGAACTTCTTGCTTAAGTAATAAATGGCGTGCTCCTTACGACCAGTTTCATCTTGTTGGCCTAATACGCAACCCATAGATCCCTCGAGCACAGTCAGATACATGAAAAGAGGCTTCCCTGGAGTAGGTGGGATCAAGATAGGAGGTTCTTGCAGATAAACCTTAATCTTCTCAAAAGCCAGTTGACAATCAGGACTCCACTCAATTGCTTGATTCTTCCGGAGTAACTTGAATAGAGGCTCACAAGTAGCAGTCATGTTGGAGATGAATCTGGAGATGTAGTTCAATCTTCCGAGGAAACCTCTGACTTGCTTCTCTGTTTTTGGAGCTGGCATCTCTTGAATTGCTCTAACCTTGTCCGGATCTACTTCAATACCTTGTTGACTAACAATAAAACCAAGTAACTTTCCTGATCGGACACCAAAAGTACACTTAGCTGGATTCAGGCGCAGTTGGAACTTTCTGAGACGCTCAAATAACTTCAAAAGATGATTCAAATGATCCTCCTCACTCTGTGATTTGGCAATCATATCATCCACATAAACTTCTATCTCTTTATGCATCATATCATGGAATAGGGTGACCATTGCCCTCTGATAGGTGGCTCCTGCATTCCTGAGACCAAATGGCATAACCTTGTAACAATAAGTGCCCCATGGTGTGATGAATGTAGTCTTTTCCATATCGTCAGGATTCATCTTGATCTGGTTGTATCCTGAAAACCCATCCATGAAGGAGAAAACAGCAAATTTAGCAGTATTGTCAACCAAAGTATCAATATGCGGAAGAGGGAAATCGTCCTTGGGACTGGCTTTGTTCAAATCCCTATAGTCCACACACATTCTGACTTTGCCATCCTTTTTAGGGACTGGCACAATATTAGCTACCCACTCAGGGTACTTTGCGACCGCGAGGAATCCAGCATCAAACTGCCTTTTGACCTCTTCTCGAATCTTCAGAGCCATGTCTGGTCTTGTTCTTCGGAGCTTTTGCTTTACAGGAGGACAATCTGGTCGAAGAGGTAACTTGTGGACCACTATGTCTGTGTCTAACCCGGGCATATCTTGATACGACCATGCAAACACATCTACATACTCTCTGAGAAGCTTGACCAATCTTTCTCTGATGTCTGCCCCAAGTGTTGTACCAATATTGACTTCCTTCTTGTCTTCATCAGTGCCAAGATTAATGGTCTCTACCTACTCCTTATGTGGCTGGAGCTCTGTATGCTCATACTCAACTAATCTTGCCACTTCTTCAGGAATGTCACAATCTTCCTCACTTTCATCTTCCGCTTGGTAGATGGGCGAATCAAAGTTAGGAGAGAATGTAGAGTCATTGGATTCAACAGGGTTTTCGTTTATTCTGCATATGGGAATGATTTGCTTTTATTAAAAGTGGAAAATTAGAGAAATGCAAGAGAAAAAAAACCCTTTTTTATTGGTTTTGAAAGATTGCCATCTTCTTTTAAAAGTGAAAAGAGAGAAAAAACAGTAAATGATCAAAATAAGAGTTTAACAAAATGCCTTCATTGATAATAACTTTGAAAAATGAGAAGGGGCCCTACAAAATACTCCCATAGCCTTGGGCAGGGCTAGGGAACTTTGAAAACATTTAAAAAACAAAAAATTACTTTGACAATGGAAAAAACTCGGGGATCTCGACTGCCTCCCAATTGCCCAAGGCTTCTTCACACTGATACACCAAATGATTCACATCTTCATCTTCATTATCCCCACTAATTGCATTGATCTGATAGCCAGCACTGGAAAACACTTCTTGAATGGTCTTTGGACGTCCTTTAACGGAGGTTGACGCTCCTTCCTTCACATGAGTTGGTTTGTAACCCAACCCGCAACGATCTAGCTTCTGTTTGACTTCAATGACATCACCCCAACCTTCATAGCTTCTTTCTTCAATGGTGGAAATGGTACTCTTCAGCGATGCAAAAGATGGGATACCCTTCCCTTTTGGTTCCTCTACTTCCAGAAGGACAGCATTGGCTATCTCAAGAGCTTGGAAAGAAGTTTCCAAAGCATCTTCATCAGCCTCAATATAGGTAAAGGATGAAAGGTTGCTAACCATGAGATCTTCTTCCCCAGACACGGTTACCAGCTTATTATCGACTACAAACTTCATCTTCTAGTGTAGGGTAGAAGTGATTGCCCCAGCAGCATGGATCCAAGGTCTCCCCAGCAAGCAACTGTAATTGGGATTGATGTCCATAACCTGGAAAGTGATTTGGAAGACCTGTGGCCCAATCAAGATTGGTAAGTCTACTTCTCCAATAACAGTCCTTCTTGAACCATCAAAAGCTTTTACAATCAGTGCGCTGGGCCTCATCTCTGCCCCTTGATAAGATAATTTAGCCAGTGTTCTCTTCGGCAAAACATTCAAAGAAGATCCTGTATCCACAAGAACTCTTGCTAAAGTATCCTCTTGACATTTCACTGATATGTGGAGAGCACGGTTGTGGTCTAAGCCCTCCTTTGGAAGCTCCTCCATACTGAAACTGAGGTTGTTACACGCAGTGATATTGGCAATGACTCCATCAAACTGATTCACTGTTATATCATGCGTAACATGAGCTTGAGATAGCAACTTCTGAAGCGCACTTCGATGAGCCGGAGAATGCATAAGAAGTGATAGGATAGATATTTTGGAAGGCGTTTGATGCAGCTGATCAATTACCTTATAATCACTCTTCTTTATGATTCTGAGGAACTCTGCATCCTCTTCTCCCAAGACTACCTCTTTATCTTTGTTGACAACAGCTGGTATGACTTCTTTAGGCAGAGCCGTATTGGCTTGCTGATAAACACGACCACTGCGAGTCAGACGACCTGCACCCGCTATATCAGTACTTGCAACTTTTGAACCTTCCTTCTGATTAGCTTTATCAATCTTCTGATGAACTTTCCTTGTATCATACTTCCAAGGAACTGTTTTAGTGTCTTCATAGCGGAAAGAGTTACTCCTTTGGTCAAACCTTGGCTCAGGTATGTTGAAAATTGGCACCACAGATTCTGGCGTATTGAAGATAGGTTGAGCTCCTGAAGATTCAGGCAGGTTGAACACTGGCACCCAGGTAGAATTAGATTCCGGCAAGTTGAAAATGGGTTCAATCACCGCCACCTCATTCCTCTTCATATGACCGCTCACTTGTAAGACACCTTCATCAATCAAATCTTGAACATCCTTCAGGACCAATTCACATCCCTTTGGACTATCAACACAACCTTCACAATTCTTATGGCAGCTCTTTAGTATACCCGCCCCCACTAATTTTGCATGGAAGTCTCTAAGCGGGGTCTTGATCTCGGTGGCATTGAAAATCAAACCTTCTTCGGACTCATCAACAATAGCATTTATAGACCCATGCTTGGGTAAAGGATTATCTTTGACATTCGGACCAGTATTCCCAAATGACAGAATGTTCTTTTCCATCAAATCTTTCACGATGTACTTCAAGGCATAACAACCCTCCAAATCGTGCCCCGGGGCACCTTCATGGAATAAACAGTGAGCATTTGGGTTGTAATTTGGCGGGAGCGGACTTGGTGGAGGACCCAAAGGCCTTGGAGTAACCAAACCCTTCTTCAGCAGTGAAGGATATAACTCAGTATAAGTTATAGGGATTCGAGGATTTGGAGGCCTTCCACCTGGTCTTCTATTCTGAAAATTGGGATTTGAATGAGGAGCTGGAGTCCTCTGCTGGTAGGCTGAAGCATTGGGTGCTTGTTGATAGCCTGGATTGTTGAACATTTGTAAATAAGAAGAATCACAGAAAAAAACAAACTCAGAGCAAGTTAGAGGTGAATTGAGAAATAGATTTGCCGACTACCCCGTTCCCTTTATCAAACTCACCAACCTGCATAAAGACACTGATACCAAAAACAGACCAGCCACCAATATCCCTTTCCACACCTCTTCATTTTAACCCTCACCAACAGAACCTGTTTCCTGAAGTTTTCGGAACCGTAACGCCAAAACCAAACTGTGACAAACCATCCACCAAACCAGACAAAACAGTAAACCGTAAACCCCATCCTTACCCACATCCCCAGTGAAGTCGCCATTTCTGTCGCGGTGAGAATCGGATACCAAGCTATTAAGTGAGCTTGAATCGCAAAACATTTATGTTCACCACCGACTTTAATTTAATCCAAAGGGAAAAGGGAAAAAGATCGTAAAAACCCTAAATGAGGAGAAACTAGGTTCGGGGGTTGATTATACCTAGGGAAGGTGTTAGCATCCTAAGCATCCGCAGTATCCTACGGGAACCTCTTGTTAGTATTTGTATTATTGTTGTTTATTGCTTGTTAAAAATTATGGGAACCTAAGGTTTTATTTCTAATGGTGCTCGCACAACATCGCATCGATGCCTACGTATCGGGTATAGAATCAGAGCACTCGTAGTTCTCCTAAGGATTAACGAACACTTGGTTACGCTCAAGGTTCGCGGGGGGAGGTAAGTGTTATGGCAAACACTCACGTGACTTAACAAAGTCACAAAAAGTTATAAAATAAAACACTAAGGACCTAATGGCTAAGGACCTAAGGATGAGGGATGGCTAAACTTCCTATGACATTGAGTCAACTGCAGGAGTTCTTTCCCTTTTGGATTGAAAAGCATACACAAAAATAAATGAGGGTGCAAGCTCCTAAGACTAGGCAAAGGCTGCTACTTGCAAAATAAACTGAATGAAGTAAATGGAAAATACAAAGTAAAGGGTTTAGTAACTGGGCTATGGCTCGATATATGGATCGAGAATGCTGGGGTAGAAAACAAGCGCGGCAGGTCACTTTGCTTAAGTTGAAAAGCTGTGAAGTGTAAGGAACTATGCAGATGGCGATCGTAAACGACCGACTTACGTGTGTGAGTGTATGTGAAGTGAACTTGGCGTTGGACCAAGGAATTATTATTTTTGAAAATTAATGTGCGATTTCGGTTTTATTTTAACAAGTACATGGTCAGGTTGTGAAATAAGTATAAACAAAGGAGATAACCAAGACATCGGGAAATTAAAATTAAAACTCACACTAAGAGATAGACCTAAATCTAAAACCTCTCCCACTAAAACTAAGCAAAACAATCCCTATCTTAAAACGAAAATGAACTATACAAATATTTTTGGATTTTTTTTTTGAAAAGTGATTAATTAAATATGTACTAAAATAAAATAGAAAAGAAGGAAATGAATTTGAAATAATGTTTTGGTATTAATTTTTTTATGTATATATATAAATATCTAACTAAGTATAAAAATAGAAAAGAAAATTTTAAACGTTTTTATATTTTTATAATAAGAAAATAGAAAAGAAAAAAATTGAAATTAAAGGTTTTTTTTTATTATTTATTTTATATGTATATGTATATAGATTTTTAAATAGAAAAGAACATTTTGAAATTAGAAGTTTTTACATTTATTTATTTGTATATACATTTCTAATATAATAATAAGAGGAAAGAAAAAATATTTAAAATTAAAATGCTTGTTATTTATTTGTTTTGTATATGATAATTTACTAACTAAATAGACCTATAAAATAAATGAAAGATTAAACTTAAAAAAATTTATACTAAAATAATATATTAAAATAATGGAAAGTGAAAGAAATCGGTAAAAAATCCAAAATATTTTTTTTAAAAAAAAAAAGGAAGAAAATAACAGAGGAACGAATTCTCCTCCAAGAACACGTATCAGATCAAAAACCAAACAAAACCTAACCCCCAAATCGCTCTCACTTTCTCCGGCTCTATCTCAGTTTCGGCGGTGGAAAACAGGTTGTCGTGTTGGCCGGCAGTTCACGGGTATCTCGCGGCTTGCTCTCTGCGTTCTCTCAATCGCTCAAGTCGCAGTCTCTCTTCTTCTCCATTTCCGTCTCTCTCGCACATCTGTCTCTCTCTCGCTCGCGGTGTCCATGGCGGCTCATAAGGGTTGTGCTACGGTGGCCGGCGGTTGAGCGATGGTGAAATGGTCCGTGCTTTCGGATTTTGGGTTTGTGGAGGTTGAAGGTTAATTGACTTTATTCATGTGATTTAAAGGTGGAAGAAGATGATGCAATGAAAGGAAAATAATAAGGGTTGGTCAGTAATGAGTGTGGATGTGAGTATGTGTCTGTGATTCATTTTTGGTAGAGAGTCAAAGAAGAGTTTGGGTGTATGTTTGGTTGAGAGCAACTTGATGGAGGTTTGTTGGTTCAAGAAAAATGGTTGAAGTTTTTTGGTAAGGTTTCGGTTTATGGTTGCTTCGGATGATGGTTCTGGTGGCTTTTCACGGTGAGTCTCGGTTCGATTTGTTTTTGATTTTCACGACTTCATCTCATTTCTCGTTTTTGTTTTTGTTTGTTTTCGGATTTGAAGGAGAGGGATTTAATGGTGGCGGTGGGTTAAGTTTTGGTGGTGAAAGGGTGGTTCGGTGAAGGGCTCATGGTTGTTTGTGCTGGTGTTTAATGATTATGATTGCTGTTTGATTGTGTTGGTTTCGCGAAAAGGTTTGAGGTTTGATGGTGAGCGGCTGAAGGGGTATTTTGATTTAAGTGATTTGTGGGCGGAGGTGAAAGGGTGATGATTTGGTTGCGGCGGAACAGATTTGGTTTGTGGGGATAATAAAAAATGCAGGCTTTTGTTTCTATTTCGTATTTTGTTTTCACAACTTCCGCTTCTCAATCACTCATCTCCTTTTGTTTTGATTTGGTTTTTCAGGTTTATGTGAGTTTGTGAAAGAAAGAGGTTTGGAGGTTCTGTTGTTGAAGGTGAAAGGTGAAGGTGTGGTGAGAAAAGGGATGGTGGTTTGAAGTGAAGCTTACGGTTCCATTTGGTTGTGATGAGGTGAGGTTTTACAGTGGTTTGGGGATTTTGATTTGGTTCTGAGTTTGAGTCTCTCACAAAATCTCAAATCGGTTTCTGATTTAGATTGGTTGTGGCTCACGGTGAGTTGCTCGGCATTATGATTGGTGCGATTGGACTGTGTTTATGGTTCAAAGGTCGGTGCTGTGTTTTCGGGTTTCCATGTGAGTTTTGAATTTGGTGTTTGCTTGATTTTGTTTGGTTTTGCTTGATTCGGTTTTGATTGGTTACGGTGACTGTGTTAGTGCAGGGTCATGGAGGAAATGGTTTTCATGTTTAAAGGTTTGTTGAATATGGTGAATGGCACGGTGATTTCGGATCTGTTTCAACTGCGTTTTCATTTTTTTTGTTTCGTTTTCATCTCAATTTCATCTCTGTTATTCTGTTTTTTGCATCTATTATTTTGTGAAGATTTAGGGTTGGTTGTTTGGTTTGTTTTGCAGTGATGGTGGGCATGGTGAGTTTTTTTTTTGTTGAAGATAGTGATTCGGTCCTGGTTTTGTGTTTGGGTGATTCTCAGAAGGAGGCTGAGGGCTTGTACGGCATACGGTTCATGACGGTGGTGACGAACAGATTAGGGATTTTGTGTTGATGGTGATTGAATGGTGAAAATGGTCTACGTTTGAGCCTTTCGGTTTGCTTATGGTTTGCTGCTCTCTATCGAGTTCTCTCTCATCTCAGTTCTTTTGTTGTTTTCAGTTGTGCTCATGGTTTCAAGCAGGTTTGGTTTCGAATCTTCCCGGTTTTGTAGTGATTTTGAAAGAAAGTTCCTGTGTTTATGTTTTGTGTGTTGTAAAAAAGAATGGTATTTTTCTGTTTTCAGATTTGGTTTTGGTATGGTTTTAACTGTGTTTGTTTATGTGTTTCAGTGTGTGAGAGTGAGAAGCAACAAAATGAATTTAAAGAAGAAACATGAACAAATATGCAAAAAGAAATGAAGGAGAAAGAAATATACCGACCCGAATGTTATCGGGGTGAAGAGTCCACGAGCAGTGAGCCTCTACTCCTTGCTGCTGTTTGTTTTTTTTTATTCTTTGAAGTTGTTTTTGGTTGTTCTGTGGTCTTTTGAGAGCTGTAACTTTGGTTGTTTTGAGGCAGGTTTTTGTGAGTGATTTTTTTGAATGTTTGTGACTGTTTGTGAGGGCTGTTTGAGGGTTGTTTCTATGTAGTGTTTGCAATGTGTTTGAGTTGTTTTTGAAACAGATTTTTTTTTGTCCTTGTTTCTAATGTAACAGTGTTGCTTATATGGTTGTTGCTGTGCTGAATTTCTTTGATATAACATTGTGTGTTCTATGCTTGTAGGTGAAGGGTTTCAAAAAAGGGAACAAGGCCTGAATTTGTAGCAGTGGGTGGAGAAGTGGAGCAGGAAATGGTTGGTGGCTGCATGCTGATTTGGGACTGCTTTTGTGCTGCATTTTTTGTATTTTTGTGCTGAATTTTTTGTACAAATTTCTTTCTTTCTTTCTATGTAATTGTAACAAAATTATGGAATAAAAAGTGGATTATTTACATTAAAGTTATGATTTGAAATTGAACACTAATGTTGAGAATGAGAACCTTAAATTAAAAATCTAAACATAAACTTAAATTAGAAATGAATTAAAAAGATATTAAACTTAAAATTAAAAATAACTTATAAACTTAAATAAATAAACTTGTAACTAAAATGAATAATAAAAAATAAATTGGAAATAAATTGAAAATGAAATCTTAAACTAAAAAATAAAAATTAGAAATTGAAATTAAATTAGAAATATAAACTTGAAAAATGGGCTAAAAGAAATAAACAATTAGAGATTATAATTAAATTAGAAATGGAACTAAACTAACTAAAAATATGATGAATTAAAAATAAAAGTTAAAAAATAAAAATCACATTAAGAAATAAAACTTTGAAAATAGAAATGAAATTACATTTTTTTTAAAATCTTGAAATTGGAAACAAAATTACATTTTTATTTAGCGAAACTTTGAGAATAAATAGATAGAAATTAAAATTAAACATAAAAATTAAAACACGAAAACAAATTAAAAGGTTTAGAAATGAGAAGTAGAAATTAAATTAAAATGGAAGCTCATAAGTGAAAAGAAATTAAGAATTATAAACAGCTAGAAAAATGAGAAGAAAGCAACAGAAAATAAATCGGGAAAAAAAACCTGCTAAATGCGAAGAATGTATGATTATGATATGAGCGATTAGGGGTAAAATTTGGGGTGTGACACATAGGTATAAATATTAGGAGTAATATTTATACCGGATTGACCCGCTATGAGAATACTACATAGTATGTTATGCAAAGTGTCATAAGTTATTCTCATGGTGATAATGGTGTATTACCACCCTTCGACCTGAAACCACTATGGACCCTAGATGTAGAGTCGGGTGCTTTATTGCTGATCAAACATTATCCGTAATTGGATGATCATAAAGACAGTTGATGGGCACTCCACGAAGCATGCTGAGGGACATGAGTGTCCTAGATGGAATTTGCCAATCCTGCATAACAGGAGAAATGTCTAAGGGCCCAATATTGAACTGGACAAGGATGACACAGTGTATGCCTTGTGTTCAATATAGACATAGGGGCAAAAGGGTAATTGTACAAACATATATTATCACGAAAAAGGTTTTGTCAGATCACATGACATTTTCGTGACTTGGGTAGCAGTGATGTGTTGCTAGATACCGCTCACTGTTTATTATGTTAAATATATAATTTAATATAATTACCAACGTTACGAAATCCTACAGGGTCACACACATAAGGACAGTTTGATGAGAGATAGAGAAATCAAAGGAACACCGTAAGGTACGGTGCACTTAAGTGAAAATAGAAATTCGGATAATATAATAATAATTATTGTTATTTTATAATGGTTATAAAATAATAATAAAATAAATATATTTATTATAATAATAGTTATTATAATAATATATAATATTATTATGGATCATGTGAATTGGGCTTTTAGCCCGCAGCCCACAAGAGAGTCTATAAAAGGAACCCTTGTGATGAAGCTTTCACTTGATGCAATTTCGTTTTTGATTCTCTTTTCTCACTCAAATAATTTCGTTCGTAAGCAGCTAGCACTGTGACCGGAAGCTGTTCGTGTGGACTGAGTAGAGGCGTTGCACTTCATCAACGCTTGTGATCGCTGCATCAAAGATATGAATCGCCACAAAGAGGTAACGATTCTATCACTGACCATGCTCATTTGTAAGGATCACTAAAGGAAATTTTTGTTTTCCGCTGCGTTTAGATCGCGATTTTCCTTCAAACACTACTAAGTTTGTTGTTTTCTCCTTCATGGATGGGTTTTCAGGATACAACCAGATCAAGATGGTTCCTGACGATATGGAAAAGACCACCTTAATCACACCATGGGGCACTTATTGTTACAAGGTTATGCCATTTGGTCTCAGAAATGCAGGAGCCACTTATCAGAGGGCAATGGTCACCCTTTTCCATGATATGATGCATAAAGAGATAGAAGTTTACGTGAATGATATGATTGCCAAATCACAGAGTGAGGAGGATCTGAATCATCTCCTTAAGTTATTTGAGAGCCTTATAAAGTTCCAACTGCATTTAAATCCAACTAAGTGTACCTTTGGTGTCCGATAAGGGAAGTTACTTGATTTTATTGTTAGTCAGCAAGGAATTGAAATGGATCCGGATAAGGTCAGAGCAATTCAAGAGATGCCAGCTCCAAAAACAGAAAAGCAAGTCAGAGGTTTCCTTGGAAGATTGAACTACATCTCCAGATTTATCTCCAACATGACGGCTACGTGTGAGCCCATATTCAAGTTTCCCCGAAAGGATCAAGCAATTGAGTAGAATTCTGATTGTCCATAGGATTTTGAGAAGATTAAGGGTTACCTACAGGAACCTCCTATCTTGATCCCACCTACTCCAGGGAAGCCTCTATTCATGTATCTGACTGTACTTGAGGGATCTATGGGTTGTGTATTAGGCTAACTGGACGAAACTGGTCATAAAGAACATGCCATTTATTACTTAAGCAAGAAATTTATAGATTGTGAAAGCAGATATTTACTTCTAGAGAACCTGTTGTGCTTTAGCATGGGCTGTCAGACGCCTCAGATAGTATATGATTTGTCACACTACTTTGTTGATCTCGAAAATGGATCCAATAAAGTACATTTTTGAGAAGCCTACCTTGACTGGAAGACTCGCCCGCTGGCACATGTTATTATCTAAATATGACATCCAATATGTAACCCAAAAATCTATCAAAGGAAGTGTTTTGTCCGACTACCTTACTGATCAACCTGTTGAAGATTATGCACCTTTGAAATTTGACTTTCCGGACAAGGACATTATGTTGATAAAGTACTATGAAGTTCAGGGTCCAGATGAAGGTCCTGAACCAGGTTCTCGTTGGAAGATGATGTTTGGTGGTTCCTCCAATTACATGGGGCATGGTGTAGGATTTGTTTTGATGAATCCTAATGGTGGCTACACTCTTTTTACAGCCAGATTATGCTTTGAGTGTAAAAACAACATTGCAAAGTATGAAGCATGCATCTTGGGTATCAAAGCTGCAATTGATACCAGAATCAAGATCCTTGAAGTATATGGAGACTCAACTTTGGTAATCTACCAAGTCAATGGTGATTGGGAAACCCGTGATGTAAAGTTGATCCCGTACCGTGCCTACATTGTGGAATTGATCAAATACTTTGATGAAGTCACTTTTTACCACGTTCCAAGGGCAGAGAATCAAATAGAAGACGCCTTGTCTATGATGGCTTCTATGTTTCAAGTTATATTTCTTAATGAAGCTCCACTCATTACAATTGAGGGAAGAACTACACCAGCCTATTGTCTACTGGTCGAGGAAGAAACTGATAAGAACCCGTAGTTCTATGACATTAAGAACTACTTGCAAAATCAAGAGTACCCAACAGATGCAACAACTTTAGACAAGAAGATTCTGAGGAGATTGGCGTCAAAGTTCTTCCTCAGCAACAATGTGCGTTACAAGAGAAATCATGATATGGTTCTACTCAGATGTGTGGACAAACGCGAAGCAGACTTATTGATCAGAGAAATCCATGAAGGATCATTTAGAACACATGCCAATGGACATGCCATGTCCAGGAAGATCTTGAGAGCTGGTTACTTCTGGTTGACCATGGAATCAGATTGTTTTAAATACGCCATAAAGTGTCATAAATGCCAGATTTATGCCGACAAGGTGCACGTACCTCCGACCCTTTTGAATGTTCTATCATCGTCTTGGCCTTTCTCAATGTGGGGCATTGACATGATAGGGGTAATTGAGCCTAAAGCTTCCAATGATCACCGGTTTATCTTGATTGCGATCGATTACTTTACCAAGTGGATAGAAGCGGCTTCCTACGCCAATGTGACAAAGCAAGTGGTTTCCCGTTTCATCAAGAACCAAATTATCTGCCGTTATGGGATCCCAAGCCGAATCATCATAGATAGTTGGACCAATTTGAACAACAAAACGATGAAAGAGTTGTGTGAGACATTTAAGATTGAACACCACAATTCTTCACCATATCGTCCGAAGATGAATAGAGTTGTTGAAGCTGCAAACAAGAACATAAAAAAGATTCTGCAGAAGATGGTGAAGACTTACAAAGATTGGCACGAGATGTTACCGTATGCTTTATACAGATACAGAACATCAGTTCGCACTTCAACAGGGGCAACCCCTTTCTCTCGGGTGTATGGGATGGATGCAGTTCTCCCTATTGAAGTAGAGATACCATCTTTGAGAATCTGGATCGAAACCAAACTGGAGGAAGCTGAGTGGGTCCATAACAGATATGACCAACTGAACCTCATTGATGAAAAAAGAATGACCGCCATGTGCCATGGCCAGTTGTACCAGAAGTGCATCAAGATAGTGTTTGACAAGAAAGTTCGTCTTTGTGAATTCAAAGAGGAGACCTTGTACTCAAGAAAATATTGCCAGTCCACAAAGATATGCGTGGAAAGTGGAGTCCTAACTATGAAGGCCCGTATGTTGTGAAGGTGGAATTCTCCGGAGGTTCCTTATTCCTCACAAGTATGGATGGTGAACAACTTAAACACCCGGTGAATTTTGATACAGAAAAAATATTATGCCTAAATAAAACCCGATAGGTCGAAAACCAGAAATGGCGACCTAGGCAAAAATGGGTATCCCGGTGGATCAAAAACCTATGAAGGAGATCCAGGCAAAAGTTAGGGATAAAAACAAAAAATGAGAACTCGCTAAGTTGAAAACCCGAAAGGGCGGCTTAGGCAAAAAAAGAGTGTCCCGGTGGATTGAAAACCCGAAAGGGCGGTACAGGCAAAAGTTAGGGACAAAGGCATTTGACTGTATCAGATGGTGTTTACCATTGTTGAAGAACCATAATTAAAGACCAATCCAATTGCTCTTGTCAGAAGAAAAGTGTTGGGCGGTCTTAGTTATTAGGGATTGTAGTGGTCGTTGGATTCAATGTAGACTTTTCCCCATTGCCATTTTCAAATTGTAATTTTCCATGGAGTTTTTGCCATTGGAAAACTACCATTCTTGAATGAAATACAACCTTTTCTTATAAACTTTGTCCTTCATCTTCTCATTTTCTTTTGTTATGCAAAATGTCATCTCGATTACAATTTAACTCTGAAAATGACAAAGTTTTTTGGAAATTGGTTTTGAAAACATATGGAAAAAACTTTCAAATTTCTTTGACTTTAGAAAGATTAAAAATCTGTTGTCTTCTCAAAAAATAACCTCTGGCTTGCAACAACACTCTTATGCCATTATCATAGGAATCCTTCATAGAGGATTAAAAGCTGGTAGCACTCTTGGATGGATCCTTGGACCAAGCATTGAGTTCTAAGTTCGAAGACATCTCCCAAGCATTTTTATTGCTCGTCTAAGTATTGGTGTTGAGATCCTACTCACTTTTGAGTCTTATCAAAACTCTTTGTCTCCCCAGAGTCAGCATTTGCATATCATGATCATTCACATCATGCTCAATCATACGCATTTGACATAATCTTTGTATTTCCCCAGTTGTCGTCTGTCTGACTCCAGGTCCAGATTACTGTCAGTTTTCATTTTGAAATTCACTATTGTTGGTACCCCGAAGTGTGGTTAACCAAAGTATTCTTCCCAGTAAAACTGGCATCCCCTGCAGAAGTCCATCTATTGTTGGTATTCGCCTTTATTGCCACCAATATCTCTTCAAAATCCAATTGTCATTGGCACAAATCTGTTACGCAGGTTGTAAAGCCATTTTCTTACGGTTTAAGTTCGTTTAATTCAACACACATATGTATGCTTCCTGATGGTTCCTAAAGGTCTTCTTTGAACTCTTCATTTAGGGAATTTCTAGAGGTTGGACGTTTATCTTGTTTAAAACTCCAACATTTTTTTTCTTATTGCCATCTGGTCACTTAGAGTCGTTGATTTATGCTTGAGTACGTTGCATTCTACTCCTAGTGTCAGTTTGTCGCATATAGCCACTGCCCAATTATTGGTTTGTCTTTATTATCCTCAGTGGCAACAGTTACACTTGAACCTGTTGATTTATCACTTTCGATACTTTGAATATTTCTTTTTCTCAACCGCCGAGTTGAATTGTTTTCCCGAACGTTGATTTGAATTGTTTTCCCGATCGCCGAGTCGATGTCTTTTAAGTTATTTCCTCAACCGTCGAATTGAATTGTTTTTCCCACCTCCGAGTTGATGTCTTTTCTTTTTCTCAACCGCCGAGTTGAATTATTTTCCCGACCGCCGAGTCGATGTCTTTTAGCTATTTCCTCAACCGCTTAGTTGAATTGTTTTCCCGACCGCCGAGTTGATGTCTTTTAAGTTATTTCCTCAACCGCCAAGTTGAATTGTTTTCCCGACTGCCGAGTCGATGTCTTTTAGCTATTTCCTCAACCGCTGAGTTGAATTGTTTTCCCAACCGCCGAGTCGATGTCTTTTAAGTTATTTCCTCAACTTCCGAGTTGAATTGTTTTCCCGACCGCCAATTCGATGTCTTTTATTTATTTCCTCAACTGCCGAGTTGAATTATTTTTCCGACTTCCGTGTCGATTTATTTTATTTATTTCCTCAACCGCCAAGTTGAATTGTTTTCCCGACCGCCGAGTCGATGTCTTTTATTTATTTCCTTAACCTCCGAATTGAATTGTTTTCCCGAACTCCGAGTCGATATCTTTTAAGTTATTTCCTCAACTGCCGAGTTGAATTATTTTCCCGACCGCCGAGTCGATGTCTTTTATTTATTTCCTCAACCTCCGAGTTGAATTGTTTTCTCGACCGCCGAGTCGATGTCTTTTATTTATTTCCTCAACCGCCGAGTCGATGTCTTTTATTTATTTCCTCAACCGCCGAGTTGAATTGTTTTCCCAACCGCCGAGTCGATGTCTTTTATTTATTTCCTCAACCGCCGAGTTGAATTGTTTTCCCGATCGCCGAGTCGATGTCTTTTAAGTTATTTCCTCAACTGCCGAGTTGAATTGTTTTCCCGACCGCCGAGTCGATGTCTTTTAATTATTTCCTCAACTGCCGAGTTGAATTATTTTCCCGACCGCCGAGTCGATGTCTTTTATTTATTTCCTCAACCGTCGAGTTAAATTATTTTCCTGACCGCCGAGTCGATGTCTTTTATTTATTTCCTCAACCGCCGAGTTGAATTGTTTTCCCGACTGCCGAGTCTATGTCTTTTAAGTTATTTCCTCAACCGCCGTGTTGAATTATTTTCCCGACCACCGAGTCGATGTCTTTTATTTATTTCCTCAACCGCCGAGTTGAATTGTTTTCCCGACCGCCGAGTCAATGTCTTTTGTTTATTTCCTTAACCGCCGAGTTGACTTGTCTTCTCTACCCTCAAGTCGATGTGTTATCTTTCTCAAACACCAAGTTGCTATATTAGGATCCCCAGAAGTCACCCTTGAACTTGCTAACTCATCACTTCAGATAGTTTGTTCTCATTCATAGTGTCAGTTGGTCGCATAGAGCCGATGCGCATCCACTCTGAATTTGTTTTTTTATTTATTTCTCAATGTCAACTAGTCGCATATAGCCGTTGATTTTCCATTTCGTTTATTCCCAGGTCCTTATATTCCTGACGTCAGTTGGTTGCATCGAGCCATTGTGTTTTTACTTTGAATTATTTTTGTGCCATCTTAAAGTGTCAGTTTGTTCATTGATCTAACACTTTGGATTTCTTTTTGTTTCCCGTCTTGTGTTATTCTTAGTACCAGCAGTTACACTTGAACCTGTTGGTTTATCACTTTGAATACTTCCTGTTTTCATTTCTTTGTCCCCAACGTATGTCATCCCTAGTGAGTCTTTACCCTTTGTTTGTCGACATATCACATCATATTCATCTTTCATTGCATAATATTTTAAGTGCTAGATAGTTTGTAGTCCAGTATGACATTGCATTTAGGGGCAAAGTTTTTCGATTACTTCTATATTTAAATACCTTTCACTCTGATTTTATGAGGATTACCATCACTCACGCCATCTGGTAAAGTTATTTAAATAGGAGCAACTGTCACACCCACAATTTTACCCCTAACTTTCCATATCATTTTATCATTAACGTATCATGGTGCATATTAGTCATTTTGGATTTTTTTTGCAGAGATCCCGTGAATCGCGACAAGGGTTTCCCCTTTTGGAGTATTGTTAGTCTAATTGCAAAATTAAGCTTCATGCTTTCAATTCATTTTCAAGTTTTTACTTCTAAATTTAATTGTAATTTATATTCATTTTCAAGTTTTTATTTCTAAATTTAAATTTTTATTTTTATTTCTAATTTTCAATTCATTTTCAAGTTTTTTACTTCTAAATTTAATTGTAATTTATATTCATTTTCAAGTTTTTATTTTTAAATTTAAATTTCTATTTCTAATTTTCAATTCATTTTCAAGTTTCTATTTCCATTCCAAGTCTTATTTCAAGTTTCATTTTCAATCTCAATCACTTCAAAATTTTCAACTCCAATTTAACTTCCAAATTCCACTTCAAACTTTCAATTCAATTTTATCATAAGTTTAACTCAAATTCCAATTCCAATTTCAAATTCAAAATTTATTTTCAAGTTTCCATTCAATTCAATTCCAAGTCTATTTCAAAAGTTCTAAATCATTTTCAATCCCATTTTTTTTTGTTTCAATTGTATCATATTTATTTAATTTTGTCCAAATTTAATCCCAATTTCTATTCCAAGTCCAATTTTCAAATTCCAATTCTCTTTTGCATTTCAAAATTTATTCTAAGTCATAACCTCATGTCAAATTTCCATGTTTCAATTCAAATTCTAAAGCATGATCATAGTTCAAATCTCATTTCTTAAAATTTCAATATCAAAATTATGAATTCAATGTAATTCCTCAAGTGTCAATTAAAATTTCCAACTCATTTCAAGTTTAAATTCAATTTCCAAATTCATTCCTATTTCATGTTTCCATTCTAAACTCTTTTCAAATTCAAGGATAATTTCAAGAAAAGATACAAAGTTCTTTCTAGTCCTAAAACTAAGTCCCTATGTTATTACAAGACCAAAATCCTAAGATCTACCAAGCTTCATGTCACGGTTCACAGTTAAAGCCTTTAGGAGCTAAATATGAGCTAAGCATCACACCCTTCATGACATCCGTGTCATCATTCAAGCACCTAAAAGACACCTGCAAAATCAGTTTCATCAACTAAGCATCCATGATAAATATTCTGAAGAAAAAATGAATCCAAGGCAATGTTTGAAGCAAAACAAGTTACTGCAGTGAAATCAAATTCAAAGTTACCATTGGTAAAATAAATCAGTAAAAAACATGTTTTATCAGGGGACCATCTTTTCTCACACAAACAGACAAAGTTAAAAAAGAGGTATAGCAGACCTGCAAAGCAAATTCACAAATTGTTTTCTTTTCTCTCAAACAGGTTTCACAGTAAACATGGAAATGAACCATGGGGAGTCTATGACAACAAAAAATCTGCAACTTTTCTTATACCAAAATGTGAAAAACTCTCTACTCCATAAGCAAAACCTGAAGTTGAAAAAGACTTAACATCAATACCAAACAAAACTCTGATAACATAAACTTCTTCAACAAGTTTTCAGATTCAAGATTTCAGAACCCTAATCTCACACTATTTAAAGAGACCGAAATTCACAAAAGAGAAGGAGGACCATCAATATAAGAATACTTAACGTTCATTGAAGTTTTTCAAAAACGATAACAACAACTAGCGCAAAAGGAGTTGGAGCACATATCTGACTCTGTCTCGCACCCGATTTCGCACTGTAAGCATTCTTTCAAACGTTATTGATATCTTCCTGTTGGCTTTTCTGCATCTTGAATGTTTCTCCTGAGATGATTTCGAATGGCTCCCTTGTTGTTATCTGAGATTCTGTTTCCCTTGAATTTATTTGTTTTGAATCGCAAGACAGAGAGATCGAGAGAAGGAGAGTCTGCGTGAGAGAAATTGAGGGATGGCTTCGGTCATTTGGTTTTTTGAACGTGTTCTCGGGGTAGAGTTTCTGTTTTCACGATGCCTTTCTCAATTCTTTAGAACGGCTGGTTTGGTAGTTTTTAGGGTTTCTCTTTTTGAGTCACATAAACAAACCGAACCGGGTCGATCCATGACCCGACCGGTCCCCTAAGCAAGCTCCCCTTTATGGGCCTGGTCTTTTGTTTTTTCTATTTAAATCATTGACCTTTTTTTTTCTTTTCATGTTTTTATTGTTAGTTTATTTTAATTTTTAATAAAAATTGAAAAGTGCTATTTTTAAAAGGCAGATAGGTAGTTTATGACGTCCTGTATTTTTAAATATTTGATCACTAAGTTTAGATTTCTTAGTATGTTTATATTGTTAGTAGGTTTAATTTTTTTATTAAGCTTAGATTTTTAAATTTAAAAATAGGCCAACTCAAATTAAAAAGTAAGAAATATATATTTAATGATCTTAACGTTCACATTTAAAAAAAAAAAAGAAATACATAGTGTAATAATAGTAATAAGTATTGAAATAAAACAACCAAAATAGATCATATTTTTTTAAGTATCTTTACAAAAAAGGGTCATTAAAAGTTACAGTAACAAAAAAGGGTTATTATTATTTTTATATATTTTTATAATCAATCTTGTTAGTTCTTAGTTTAATTTGAAATAAATCATTTAAGGTTATAAATTTTTATATCTTTTTTATAACTTAATCGTTTTTCTTGGTTTTATTTTTTTATTTAATTCTAAACAAAAAAATAAAAAAAAAATGCTTAGAATCCTTTTTTCTTTGTAGATAGTTCTAGGATGTTTAGTCTAGATTTATTTTCTTTAGGAGTGTCCCATTTAAATGAGAGGACAGGTTTGAGTTTATTTTCTTTTGATTTGAGTGTGTGCTTCTTGTTCATTAATTTGGTTGTATGCTTTGAACTCGCAATGATTAGAATTTTGCACTATGACCATAAATTGTCAAGTAAAATAAACGCGATCACCTTAATACTAATTTCAAAAGATAACTAAATTTATTGGTTCAACTCCAAGTAAATATAAAATACGTCTACATTTTGCACACACGTAAGTGGTCACTTATGTGATCGCCATCTGCATGACTTTACACATGAACAAGGAACTGAACTTCGGAATCTAGCATTCTACGCGTTCTTTAATGAACCACTCCTGAGGCTAGCTCTCGGGTTGTGTTTCATTTACTTCTTCGTTGCCAAAAATTTACAAACCCTAAGTCAATTTAAAACACAATAATCTTATCTAAGTCTTTTATTTAAAATACACATCAATTAACTAATGAAAGAACTAAACTTAGGAATCTAGCATTCCTCGGTTTTTTGAATTAGTCACTCTTGAGGCTATCCCTCGAGTTGTGTCAAATTCTCTCTTTCATTTTTAAAACATTCGTGCAATCAACTCTTAATTCACATATCAAGTAGTGGAAGAACTGGACTCAGGAATCTAGCATTCCTTGGGTCCTTGAATAAATTACTCTTAAGGCTAGCCCTCGGGTTGTGATTCATTCGACCTTTCGCCTCTCAAAACACTTAAAACATACCCAACAAATTCAAATCATTTTTCATAATTAATCAACGAAGAACAGAACTCAGGAATCTAGCATTCCTTGGGTCCTTGAATGAAATCACTCCTGGGCTAGCCCCACGCGTTGTGATTCATTCGCTTTTTCATTTAAAACACCTTAACAAAGTTTAAACACTTTTCTCTAAACAAACATTGTTTAAATCTTTCTATCTTGCAAACAAGCTAGCGCTTCAGCCTCCACCGCGAGTAAAAGCCAACACTTAGCAGTTAGAAAGCATTTCAAACAATTGTTCATAAAAAACACAAACCGTAGTTGCACGAACTACGAAGCTCTAACTTTTGCAGAAGGGAATACGTAGGCACAGGGATTTTAATCCTTCGCGAGCACAAAAATAAAAAATTTAATCATTTCTCCGTCATCTTCACAATAATAAAAAATTAATCTTTTCTCCACAATAATAATTAAAATACTTTTCTTTTCCTTTAGAAAAAACATCTTAAAAAATCATTTAGAAGACAAAGACATTAATCAACATTTAATCGCATAGTTAGACTAAGAGGTTTCCGTTGAGTACAACGAACGTGAGGGGTGCTAATACCTTCCCCTTGTGTAACTGACTCCCGAACTTAGAATTTGGTTTCGTTAACCATTTATTATCCTTATTAGGTTGTATCTATATCTCCCTTTTCTCTCGTAGAATAAATAGAATTAGGTGGCGACTCTGTTGTTCTTTCCATGTCCCATCGCGAGGATCGTATTTTTTTGAGGTACGACACATACCTAAAGCTTTTGACAAGACTGGAGATGTCCTAGGTAATGCTTTGGCTTTGGAGGATGGGTCGGTGGGTATGAGATGTGTCAGAGGAACTATTTTGTTTGTTGATGGGTAGTTTAACACGAAGCACAAGGGAAAGCATAGGACGTGTAAGACAAAAATCAAGAAACTAGTGGATTTATCTGGACCCAAACGTAATATAAAGCCTAAGTTCAAAAAGGGTAAAGTGGCTATAGGGCCCTTTTGTCTGTGTCTATTGGGTCAGAGGATCCGATTGAAAACACATATTTTACTTCTAATGTTGTTCTTCAAGGAAGTAGGATTCTGGGAGCAAGTTCTATTCAATCTTTCATTTCTTGTACAGACGATTCAGTGGATCTATTGGCAGAGGCGGTTCTTTGTTGAGATTCCATTACGGAGTCTGATGTTATGAAGTGCAACACCAAATTTGAGGATAATTTGGAATCAAACGTGGGATTGAAGGTTTGGAACGTGATATCTAAATTGGGTGTAAAGACCAAGGAAGGATTCAAAGATTATTCAGCTTACATAGCTGAATTGGAAGCTAAAGACAAAGGCATTTCCAAGGGGAAGAAGGAGAAAACCAGATTAATGAAATGATAGTGTGCACCTTGAACATAAGAGGATGAGACAATTATTCCAAGAGAAATATAATTAGTTTCTTGATTATGAAGGGTAAGGTGGATCTTTTCTTCTGCCATGAATCGAAGAAGTAAGAGGTGGATGCAAAGTTTTACAAGAGTCTTTGGAGGCACAATGAGGTGAATTGGTCTTTTACAAAGGCTAATGGTTTTTCAGATGGGCTAGTTACTTTGTGGAATGTTGATACAATATTACTTATTTTCTCTTTTAGAGGGGTGGCTTTCCTGGGTTTGAAACTGATTTGGAAGGGGATAATCTCTTATACTGTTAATATTTATCCTGGTTGTACATTTGCTTCTAAAAGAGAGTTGTGGAAAAACTTAGAAAAATTTAAATTGAAGTGTACAAATGGCTTATGGATTTTTGGAGGAGATTTTAATGTAATAGTGGCAGATTCGGAGAAAATGAGCTTCCAGCGGTTTTAGAACGAGGGAGAATCAACCTTTTTTGGACTTCATTGCCAAATTGGGTTTGGTTGATCTTCCATTCTCTAAGAATCATTTTACGTGGTTAAACAGAGACGGAAAGGCCATGAGTAAACTTGACATATTCTTGGTGGATTATTATTTTGTGTAAAAATGGGGTTTGTTAGGCCAAACTATCAGAAAGAGGGACATCAGTGATCATTGTCCACTTTGATTGAAGATTGAGGAGAAGAATTGGGGTTCGAAACCGTTTAAATCTTTTGATTGTTGGTTCGAGCATCCTAAGTTTATCGATTTTATGGAGAATAAGTGGAAGAATTACAAGATAGTCGGGATGGTTGATTATGTTCTCAAAGAGAAACTTTGGCTGCTCCATGGAGATTTGAGGGATTGGAGCAAAAACGTTTTCAGTTGGTACGATTTAAAAGTGGGAGAGGGTGTGGAGGCTATGAATGCGATTGATTCTGATTTATTTTTGGTTGCAAATGAGGATATGGATGGTTTGGTTAGGAGAAGAGATGAGGCTTGCAAGATGGTTTGGAGCAATCTTCATGTCAAAAATAATATCCTTTGTCAAAAGGCTAGATCTAAGTGGATCAAAGAGGGAGACATGAATTCTAAGTTTTTTTATAATGTTGTGAACGGAAGGATGCAAAGTAATTTCATTAGATCAATGCCTACTTCAGATGGGACAGTTGAATCAGTGGATGGAGTAAAAAACGTAGTCAAAGATTATTTCATAGAAAATTTTGCCAACCCATTCTTGACAGACCAGAAAAGGCGGATTTTTTTGTTTAACAGGCTTTCTATTTTGCAGGTGGAATCGTTAGAGGCTCTGTTTTGCAGAAAAATAAATTCGTCAAGCAATTTGAAACTGTGATGGTTCTAAGAGTCCTGGTCCGGACGACTTCAATTTTGTGTTCTTGAAAAGATATTGGCATTTCATGAAATTCGATATTTGCTCATTTATTTCAGACTTTCACCACACGACTTCCTTCCTAAAGCTATGTGTTCTTCTTTTCTGGTTTTAATTCCTAAAGTCTTGCACACTTTAGGCCTTTGTAATTTCTGACCAATATGCTTGGTAGGAAGCATGTATAAAATCCTTGCGAAGATTTTGGCGGAAAGGATCAAGAAAGTGTTAGGAGGGTTGATTTCTTATAACCAATCAACGCTCGTGTTGGGAAGATAACTTTTGGATGGGGTGTTGATTGCTAATGAAGTGATTGATTTAGCTAGCAAATCAGGAAGGGAATGTTTGTTTTTCAAAGTCGATTTTGAAAAAGCATATGATTGTGTTAATTGGGAGTTTTTGGAGTTCGTTATGATCAAGATGAGATTTGGCTCTACTTGGATGAAATGGATGAAAGCTTGTGTGTTCAAAGGGATTTTTTGTCGGTTCTTGTCAAAGGTATCCCAACAAAAGACTTTGAGATCAAGAGAAGGTTGAAGCAAGGAGATTCACTTTCGGCCTTTCTTTTCGTTATAGTGGCAGAGGGGTTAACGAGGTTAATTAACAAAGCTACTGGTATGGGTGAATTTAGAGGATTTAAGGTTAACGATGACATTTTGGTTGAGGTAACTCAATTCGAGGATGATACGTTGATAATGGGTGAAGGCAGATGGAAGAATCTTTGGTGCCTTAAAGCAATATTACGCGTTTTTGATCTAGTATCGGGTCTTAGAATGAATTTTGATCTAGTAATGGGTGAAGTTGGATAGGTGGAATGGAAGGGTTCTGAACATGGTAGGTAGAGTAATGTTAATTAAATCAATTCTCTCTACTCTTCTGGTTTTTTTGTTTCGTTTTATAAGGCTCCCGCGACGGTGTGGTCGAAGATTGATAAAATAAGACGTAACTCTCTATGGGGTTATAAAGAAGGGGTTAAGGACATTTTTTGGGTTAATTGGAAATCAATTTGCAAGACCAAAGCGAGAGGCGGATTAGGAATCAAATGTATGAAGGAATTTAATATAGCTTTGCTTTCGAAATGGAAATGGTTATTTTTTTTCTGAAAAAAGGCTTTTTGGAATTGTTTTCTCAAGGCAAGATATGGTGCTATCAGAAATCATATTCTGTCCAGTTCATATTTTTTCATGAAATCCGCTTCTTTGTAGTGGAATGACATTATTAAGGTAGGCTCTCTATCAATTGCTAGTGGGTATAATTTTAACAATTGTGTTCTATTCGATGTGGGAATCGATCTTCAAACATCGTTCTGGTGGGTAAATTGGTCCGGTCTTGGAGCTTTGGCATATGTTTTTCCAAACTTGTATCAAGCTTGTAGTAGAAAACTTGGATTGAAAGGGGAAATGGGATACTAGCACACTAGAAGGTGGACATGGAACGAGTTTTTTGTTTCAGCTCAGGGGTGGATAGTCTACCATTCTCAGTTTCTTCGCTTGCAGTATGCGTTTTACATACAGGTCTTAACAGAAGACAGAGCAGACTCAATAAAGTGGAAGCTGAATGGGAAGGGGGGATTTTTCGGTCAATTCAGTTTACTTTAAATTGATGGATAATAAAGACATTGATTTTATTCAAGATGACCAATAAAAAACTTATGTTTATTAATGGAAATTGAAGATTCCTTCTAAAATAAAGATGTTTGGGTGGAAGGTCCTTTGGAATACAATTCCAACTCTAAAAGCTTTGCGAGCTAGATGTATTACAATACTCAGGTGTTGCGGTTTTTTTAATTCAACGGATGAAGATTAGTTTCATCTCCTTTTCTCGTTTCTGTTGCAACAAAGGCGTGGACTTTAATATCCTCTTGGTGCAATATTTATGATTGGTTTTATGGAGAGATGGCACTTTGGAAGTGGAGTGTTATAGGCGAGATTCCTTATTCCAACCCTTCTTTTCTAGAGTTTTGTATGAACCCTTATAAGGCTCTAGAGGGGTGTTGGTAGTGAAATTCTCTTGATCCCTTTTGTAAGGGTTTGAATACCCCTTGTATTCATTATTAATCAATTGCCTTTCAAAAAAAAAAGAATTGACTTAGAAAGTTAGAGAGAAGGTAAAAGACAAAATTTAAAATAGAAATACTATTTTAAAAATATAGAAGAATCTTAGTCTTCCATATTCATTCATCTTCATCGTTGTTACTCCCTCTGCTCTCCATCTCTGACATGCCATCTCCCGTTCTTCATTGTCATTGTTTCTATCTTCCTTACAATTGATTAGTTTCAGATGAAAAATCTATTAATAAGAATACAATAAATGGGAAATATATTGATATCTTTAATTTAGGTTTTTTTATAAAAATCATTGATAATTTTTTATTAGAAAAGAAGGAATCATATATTAATAATAATAAAAAAAAAAGATAACATACAGTTTACAAACAGTTACAAAGAACACCAACAGTGGGCTAAAGCAACAAAATCGAGCTAAGCAAGAAAAAAAACTAGTATGAGAAAAAAAAACAACTCAAACAACAACGTAACAGAAAAAGAAAAAATTTAGCCAACCATCAGACTGATCTACAAAACAGTAAAAAGTCTAACCAATCACCAATTCGATTTATTCAAAGGAACAAGCATAATAGACCTTTATAGGGAGAAAGCTGGAGGTTGAAGACCCGAACACCTTCCAAAACAAAATGAGGGAAAGTGGCTTTCCATCACACCTCTAAATATCCAATAACTTAAGCGGGCACCGCTTCCAATATAACATATAAACTTTAAAATCTAGAGCATGTGCATTGTCGCTCTCAGAATTTTCATCCTAGTACAAACGCGAAAGTGGCGCAGAAAAGATAGAGTCGCCAGCCATACATTTTTATCTCGAATGAATGGGAAAGGTAATGTTGCACGAACCTAAGGAAGAAGGAAAAGGACAAGGCCTTGCGAACCAAAGATCTGGGTCCGGAAGTCGGTTACAAACTGGGAAGGTATTAACACCCTAATCCGTCCTCCGTACCCGAAGGGATTCACGCTTATAAGTCTGTTTCAAAGGGTGAGAAATAAGATGTTGTTTGAATGAAAGAATGGCTATCTGGAATGGAAGTGAAATGAGGAAAGGAGTTGGAAAAGAAAATGGAACGAAAGGGGAAAATGTAGGGAAAATAAAGAATATGCTCGAATGGGCCATACCCCACTGCCTACGTACCTCATTGGGAAAATGAGGATCAGAGTCGCCATAGTTCGTCTAACTAAGGCGGGAATTTTCTTATGTTTTTTAGGATGATGTTGCCATAGCTCTAGCTCAGGTGTTATCGACTCTGACTCGAGGGTGTTTACCGTATCGCTGTTTGAACTGTCAAGGCAAGTCGCATTCGTCCGCAAAGAATAAGATGAGAAGATAATACATGTTATCTTGTTGGTTTATTGTCTTTTAGAAGAAGTGTTTTGACTTTATGTTTATCGTGGGTACAACACTAAAGACTATGATACAGGAGAAAATACTTTCCAAGATCGCCCCCAATGGAACGTTTGTAAAGCATTCTAGAAGAGTGGAAGAGACCTCCACTAATCATTTCCCATATGGCTTAAGGCTCGTGGCGTATTGTACCTATTTTCCTTTTAAATGTTTTTGATTTTCTTTAAAGGTGAGAAGTGAGACTCAAATTTTGAAAGGAAAAACTCTAAGGGAAACTAGACTTTACCCTAAGTTAATTGAGTTTAATGGTGACCTATGGTTAGTGAAGCTTGAAAGATTAAAGCAACCTAAATGGATATTAGACAAGAAATGCGAGTACAAAAAGTAATAATGAATAAAATGGTCCTCCTACGTCATGGTGGGTAAAAACGTGCATGAATCGTAAATGATATTAAACGATGGATCAGGTGGGTCGGTTGCGTGGTGCTGAGACGCACAACTTATGGTGTGCAACATACAAGGCTTGCTTTTGGGTGTATTGGAGTGGAACGATGATAATCGAGGAATCCTAAAGTCACATGAAAATTTATTTATTTATTTATTCGAAATTCTTCGATTTTGGGTCGAATAACTCCTTTTCTTTATTTTTGAAAATTGGTCATCTAAACGCTTCATTTTATCTTTTCTAGCCTAATTATGAGAACTATACAAGCATAAAAGTTCTAAGCTATTACATCATACAAGCGCACAAAACACAACAAATACACAATTCAAACATAAAATCATCCAAGTCCACAAGCATGCTCTTCAAGTAGTACCTTGTATAATCAATCAATTGTTAGTAAATGGACTAAAAAATGCATATGCGAAAAATGGATTTAATGAACTATTTGTGAGAATTTGCGAGAATTAAAAACACATAAAGCAAACTACCCAAGTCAAGGAAATACCCTAAGAAATTCCTAAGCCTAAGTCCTAAAGTTAAAGGATACTAAATGATAACAAGCTTCTAAAATCAGTAGCTAAATAATACCAAGTCATTCTAAGTTCCTAAGATCCAACCTAATCAAACTAGGTCCTAATGCTACCATAAAGTTCTAAAATTCAAGGTGAATTTACAATGGAAAATTGACTAAAGTTAATACACTAAAAAAATAGTAAAAGTCCTGGAAAAAAATATGAAATTAATTTCCTAGGGTCCCTAACCTAACTATAATATTGTGTTAAAAAATATCCTAAAAATTCCTAGCCTAACTATGTCAAATGGTCACTTAAATCTACCTAAGATCTAATCACAATTTTGCACAAACAACACTACCAAAACAGTGGATAAAATGACCTAAACAATATACCAAATATTATTCCAGGTTCTATTATAAGTCCTCTAATCATAGCAAAAAGAATGGGACAAAAATCACACAGGAGATGGGAGAAATAAAATGTGCAAAATGAAGTGTAGATGAAAGAATTCAATATAACACTAATTAAATGGAAAATCGAAATTAAATTGAAAAATACCAAAATTCAGAAAGTAAAAATGTAGAAAATTTCTAAAATGAATTAGGAACCTACTAGAATTTTTATGGAATTTTATTGAGTGTTTCACTATTTTTTATGGATTTAAATTGAAAAGGTATTAAAACAGAAAATAAAAAAAAAAGAAAATAGAGGGGTGTAAGGATAGTAATTCAGGAGTTGAACAAAAGGAATGGGCTAAAAGCGGGGGTGACGATAGCAAGAAACACAAGGCCCACTTGCGCAAAGGCCCTGAGGGCGCATAGTAAGGACTCAGTCAACAAACGTTGACTCGCTGGAAGCCGTTAGATCCAGTCTTCCTCTAGGTAATTTCATCAAGTGGATCTACTAATGCAAGAACACAGTGCTTACGGTGGTTGACATACACACGATTGACCACGGGATTATCCTACCGGACCGTGACAAGTGTCACCGCCGGAGTGGCTGAGGGATTCAAAATCCTATCCAAGCTTATCCTTTAGAAATTTGAAATGGTAAAGTGATTGGGATTTACCTGCATTTTAATACTTTTAATTGTTCTTAATTACCGTTAATCTCTCATCAACTCCTAAAATCCTCTTAACCTTTTATTAAAATTAACTTAAAAGTTAAAGTTATAAAACAAAAGAAGAAGACACAAAGGGGATGAAGAAATCGCAAAAACCCTAGGCCCCTTTTGCTTCCCCTGCCATCGTTATCAACCTCATCATCACCTTCGTCAAATTCTTTTCTCCGCCATCATCATCCATGTCTTCTTCTCTTCTTTGCCATCACCACTCGCTCTTCTTCCTCCTATCACCTCCGCGTAAACCAACAGAGAAGACAACCTACAATGGCTAACCCCATCCTATACTCACGATCTCAACATAACCTAAGCCATTATCTCTATCTCAAATCTGAAATTGCAACAACTTAATTCTCTCTTCTCACTTAAAAATCCGAAAATAAACTCTCACATTCTCAGATTGATATATTCGAAGCCCAAATCACAGAAATCGCAAAAAATGGAAAACGCCTACCACGCAAGAATAATGCAAGAGTGATTCGTACCTTGCGATTTCCCTCACGATGAAGACACTAATGGCTTCGATTTTATCGCAACGCAGAATTCCGCTCAGGTACGTATTCTTTCTCTGTATTTGATTCCGAGTTGTGGTTGATGGATGCTCAAAGCATATCTATGAATCCTGCAGGTGTTTATCTTGCATCGGTTGTGATCGAAGGCTCTTGCGTGAGTAACGTTGTTGTAATTCTTATGCAACAATTAGGAGAAAATAATGGTGGTGCTGCTGGTGATTCGCTATAACACGGTGGGAGAACTGACTTTAGTTATGTTGCGGATAGCAAGAGTCGCCACCGACTTTTATTTTATCCAAAGGAAAGGCCTAAAAGAACAGGAAAGACCTTTTAAAAGATTTTTGGGTCCGGGGGGTAGGTTATGTAAAGGGAAAGTGTTAGCACCCTTTACATCCATGGTTATCCATGGGCTCTTAGTTACTTAGCTCACTTTAAAATGTTTTTGAAAATGTGAAGTGTGTGAATAAAATTTTTCATAAGAGTTTGATAATGATCCATGTACGGATGCGTAAAAAACTTGTGTTTGAAAATTGTTTGAAATTTGTGAAGTGTTTGAAAAGTTTTTTTTAAATGAAGTGAGCAAGCAACTATGAGGAACCTACCCTAAAGTTTTAAGTCTTTCCGTTCTTTATCCTTTAAATGGTAAGACTATCCCTATTATTAAGGAATAGGTAGTCATTACCTTGGATGTAAGGGACATATGAGGGACATCTGTTTAATGAAGGCAACTGTAGGGTGTATTAAGCATTTTTGAAGGGACTTGTCATCATTATTCGAAAGGGACTTGATTTTTTTTTAAAGGCAACCATTAAGGGACTTGATGACTTTTCTTTTAAGGGACTTGCTTTATACACCCCACTTGACCTTTTTGAATAGGCAACAATAAGAGGTAACCCTAGAAAGTGAGATGGCGATTAAAATCGACTTACGTGTGTGAGTGTTTAATTTAATTTATCTTATAATAAAAATGATCTAAATTCAATTTTAAAATATAATACATGTTTACACTCCCTAAATTACTAACCATAGCATAAAAATTAAATAAATTAAATATTTACAAAAATTTACACCAAGGAGCAATTACAATAATAATTAATAAGCAAATAAATAGCAAAAATAAATATAGAAGCAAAATATAAATATAAAAAAATAAATAGACAATAATATAATAAGGGTTAGTAATAATAAAAATTAAAAATAAATAAGGTTAGTGAAATAATAATAATAGGCATAATAATAAAATAAATAGATTAGTAATAATATGGTTAGTAATAATAATAAACAAAATAAAATAATAAATAAGAATTAGAAATTATTAAAGCAATATGAACAATTTAATTATAAAATTTAAGATTATAAATTATAAACATAAAAAAAAATAATTACAATATTAGCATAAATTTAATTATTTTTTAAACATATATTTTTGTTAAAAGAATGAAATTTAGATTATGAACAAATTATAGAAACAATATAAAAAAATTTGATTATAAGCATATTTACAAGATTCAATTATATTAAATATAAAGTTAGAAAAATAAATATGTACATCATAATTATATTTACAAATTTTAAGTATATTAAAGATTATATTTACAAAAATTAATAATAAATATGTACATAATAATAAAGCTAGAAAAAATAAAATTAGGTTTTTTAATATTTGTTTAGAAAATAATATATTAGGGTTTATTTTATAATTAAAAATAATACATATATACATTTTATAATAATAATAAAACTAATTTTAGAAAACATATATATTTTATAATTTAGAAAATATAATATTTGCATTTTATAATTTAGAAACATATTTTAATATAATATAGAAAATAGGAAATATAAAAGAAAATAAGAAAATAAAAAAAAACTGGACCTGGGATTTGAACCCAGGTCCCTAACCTGGATAATGAAGAGGTTTGCCAACTGAGCTGCGCACCAGTGATGCAACAAGAATGAACATCTCTTGGTTTTGTGCTTTAAGCTTGAAAAATCAGAAAAAATAGAGAACAAAAAAGGCCTGGGGTGGTGTTGAACCCAGGACCTCTTAAACGCACAATCAAACACATGACCAATCCTGCTGGATGAGCGAGCCTATCATTATGTTGGCCATAATATATAATATATTATGTATGTTTAACCTGAAAAAAATAAGAGAAAAAGAATGCACCCAGCCAAGAATCGAACCAGTGCCATCAAGATACGCGCATATACTTCCCACCACTGGGCCAAGCAGCCAGCTGTGACTTAAAACCACAACCAATGCATAAAATATAATACAAAATATTTGAATTCAAAAACGCGCGCGCAGCCAGCTTCGTCTTCTTCCTTGGATTCGTAGGATTACCTGCGAATTCTCCCATGAGTTTACCTGCGATTATACCTGCAACTTAAACCTGCAAATTTCTAACCACCATTAAACAGCAACATTTTATCAAATTGATCACATATTTGAAATCCCCATACAGCACACAATCCAATTATAGTCTCAAAATCAATTTATGTTGGCTAAATCGTAAGATCCCAAATTCAACTCACAAACCCTAGCTATGGCAACTTGCGGGTTAGGGCTGATTTCTTTGATTCTTTTATCCAGAAACAATCTAGGCATCACAACAAACACATATCAATCATCAAAAACAGTTTATAATGCATATATTAATGGATTCGAAAATTTGAATTTCAAGAGAAAAGTGGATTCGGGTTGAGTGATATGGCATAGTTTTGATGCATGTGAGTGATGATTCATGCTCAAGGAAGTCCAAGGAGTCTTGCTATGTTCTTGTTTTACCTTAAAACACCTTGTATCAATGAATCCGAATGTGAGGTTTTGGATGGTTTTTCAATTTGTGAAACTTACTTTTGGAGGCAGAAAAATCGTGGCTTGGTGATTGCAATGAGTTATGTACTTATAGGTGATTGAATTTAGGTCAGAAAATTGAATGGTTGTGTGGAAATTTTGATATGAAAAGATTCAAATTGATCATGCCTTAAAAATCAAATATTCATGTGTGAATGCTTGCTATCTTTGGCTAATCCTCATGATTTCCTTCCTCTTTAATTCAAATCAGATTTATGACCTTCTAGAAACTTGATCTCAATCAAATCTTTCATTTTCATATTTTATTTTTATTTAAAATGATTTTTAATGAAATAAATCAAAATAAAATAATAAAAAATCAGATTTTTAATGGTTTGGGTCGTGCATGAAGTCTTTGTATGAATTGGGTCATCATTTGGCAAGCCCATTTGGAAGAAATTGGTTTTAGACCTCCATTTTCATCATAGACCAACCCAAAATTTCCCAACTTTGCAAGGGCACATATCCTTCAATTTTAATGCTATGAGGGTGTTCTTGGACATTTTGGAAAGCTTGAAGAGTCCTCTAAACAACCCCACTGGTTTCATGTCCATATCATTTACCAATCTCAAGTTATGCCCTTTTGAAGTTGTTGACTTTTTGTTGACTTTCAAAAGGACCTATAATGTCTTAGCTCATAACTTCCAAATGAAGCATTTTTGGGGTTGTCTTGTGAGACACAAAGTTGTAGAGAATTCAATTTCCTTCAAAATGAGCTTTGAGTGGAGACTTGGTGATAAAGCATGTGAAAGTTATGGCTGGTCAAAGTTCAGTTGACTTTTACTAAGGAAACCCTAATTTAGAAACTCCTGATTTTTGATGATCTGAAATCTCCTTGATGAATCATGATCAACCCTTGATCAAATGATGAATTTTACTTCATATACTTGATGTTGGCAAAAAATCATGAAATTTGACTTTGGTTTGACCACAGTTGACCTCAGTTTGACTTTTTAACTGCTTTGACTGATTTTGACTTATCTGATCATCTGACTGAGCAAACCTTTGAGAAAAGTCTTGAAACTTGTCATGGGGATTCTTAAACACATATAAGATGTTATGAAGCTCACTTGAAGTCTTGGAAGTCCATTTAGCCTGATTAAAGTCAAAACCCTAGTTTTGGATGCACTGCTTAGGAGGTGCATTGTCTGAGAGAATTGTCAACTCTTCTGACTATTTGTGAACTTTGTGAACCTTGTGAACCATCATAACATATCTTGTGATACTCATGGGAGCTATTGTGAACCTTGTGAACCTTGTGAACCTTCATGAAGTGACTTGTAGACTTCATGAACCTCATGAAAGGTCTTGTAAACATTGTGAATCTTGTGAACCTTGTGAACCTTCATAAAGTGACTTGTAGAATTCATGAACCTCATGAAAGGTTTTGAAAGCATTGTGAATCTTGTGAACCTTGTGAACCTTCATAAAGTGACTTGTAGACTTCATGAACCTCATGAAAGGTCTTGAAAGTGTTGAGAAACTTGTGAACCTTGTGAACCTTCATAAAGTGACTTGTAGACTTTATGAACCTCATGAAAGGTCTTGTAAGTGTTGGGAACCTTGTGAACCTTGTGAACCTTCTTAGAACACAAAGTCTTGTATTGTGAGGGCAAATTTTGGGGTGCAACAGCTGCCCCTGTTCAATTTTCTGAAACCTGAGGGGTTAGATTGGTATATTTGCCAGTCGTGACCTGGAAGGTTGAAGGGGATTGAACACAAAAGCCCAAAAATTTGCACTCACCAGTGCATAGAGTAATACTGATGATATGTTGTATATGCTTGAGTGGGCTTAAAGATGCCACTTGGAGAAAAGTTCTTCAAATATATCTCTTGGAGGATAAAGCAATCTTGAGGTAAAGAAGCTGTCAGGGGGATAAAGCAACCCTGAGGTATTGATAATATACTTTCAGGAGGATGAAGCAGTCCTGGTGTAATAAAAGCTTTCAGGAGGATGAAGCAGTCCTGATGTAATGAAAAGCTGTCAGGAGGATAAAGCGATCCTGAGGTAGTAACGTGATTTCAGGAGGATAAAGCAATCCTGATGTAAAGAAGTTGTCAGGGGGATAAAGTAACCCTGAGGTAATAGGAATTTTCAGGAGGATAGAGCAATCCTGAAGTAATGATGATAGCTGTCAGGAGGATGAAGCAGTCCTGGTGTAGTAATATGTTCCCAAGAGGATGAAGCAGTCTTGAGGTAAAGAAGCTGTCAGGGGGATAAAGCAACCCTGAGGTATTGATAATATACTTTCAGGAGGATGAAGCAGTCCTGGTGTAATAAAAGCTTTCAGGAGGATGAAGCAGTCCTGATGTAATGAAAAGCTGTCAGGAGGATAAAGTGATCCTGAGGTAGTAACGTGATTTCAGGAGGATAAAGCAATCCTGATGTAAAGAAGCTGTCAGGGGGATAAAGCAACCCTGAGGTAATAGGAATTTTCAGGAGGATAGAGCAATCCTGAAGTAATGATGATAGCTGTCAGGAGGATGAAGCAGTCCTGGTGTAGTAATATGTTCCCAAGAGGATGAAGCAGTCTTGAGAGATGATAAGTCTTCAGGAGGATAAAGCAGTCCTGATGGATGATATGCTTTCAGGAGGATAAAGCAATCCTGATAATCATAAGTTTGTCTGCTGGATAATTAACCTGAAAACAAGGTAGCATTCTGTATAATAATATTAGTTTATGCATTATGTATGCATGTATAATATGATGCACTTAAGTAATGTCTTATGCACCTATGTGTATGTATGGTATGATGTAAATGATGTATGTATGATATGATACTGCCTGAGACGTCTGGATATCTTCGTATAACAACTGCTGGCCAGGGAAAATAAATCCCGATTCGTTGCTGAAGAATATGAGGAACTCGTTCCCGTCTTGTTTGATATTATACATAACCTTCCGTATGCTGGGGATAATAAGGTATATATAACCTCCCGTATGCTGGGGATAGTAGGGTATATATAACCTTTGTCTTCGTTTGATAGTAGGGTAGATATAACATCCCGTCTTCGTTCGTCGTACCCTTATTGGAAAGTAAATTCCCGAATATCCGTATGAGGATAAAAGAGATGGATATAAATTCCAGGGGAGATGTAACTTTATGAAGATGGATTTGCCCTACTGTGGATTTGTAACTGTATTGTAAAGATGAACCGGCGAAGCTTCGTTGAAATCCTTCCCTCGCTCGTCCTTAGTAAATACTATTACTGCATTTTCATGCATTTCTGGTAAACATCAATCATATTAAAAAGCATACATGCATTTCTGGTAAACATCAATCATATTCAAAAGCATAATACATTCAAACACAACCAATGGACGTTTCACTTATGTAAATAGGGTAAAAGTAAATCTGGATTCAAAAGATGGAATTTATTTATATCAAAAAGTGACCCATACATGGGTAAGTTTGTACAAGGAGACATAAACCCTAGTAAGAGGATTTTGTCATAATTTTTTTACAAAACAAAGAGAATCAGCTATGTGGGAAATGATCCTATTGAGTTTCAATTCTACTATTGCCATTATCTTCAAGTATCTCATCTTCTACTGTTGAGACGGGAATGATTGGATTGATCTTTATCTGTTCGAGCTTGAGTAAGTAGCACAACTGGTTGCAGTTTCATGGGTGATCTAAACGAGACATAGTCATACGCTTTAATCCCTAACTTTTGCCTGGATTGCCCTTTCAGGTTTTCAATCCACCGGGATACCCTTTTTTGCCCAAGCCGCCTTTTCAGGTTTTCGACTTGCCGGGTGTACATCTTTTTATATATATCCCTAATTTTTGCCCAAACCCTTTTGGTTTGCCGGGATGCCCTTATTTTTGCCTAGGCCTGTCAACCTAGCGGGTCTCTTTTTATGCGTAGTATTTTTTAACTATGTCTGCGTTTACGGGCTGTGGGAAGTCTTCACCATCCATTGTAGTCAGTATCATGGCACCTCCTGAGAACACTGTCTTGACTACAAATGGACCTTCATAAGTAGGAGTCCACTTTCCCCTAGGATCACCCTGTGGTAATATGATACGCTTGATTACCAAATCACCAGCCTGATATACCTTTGGCTTAACCTTCTTATTAAAAGCTTTGATCATTCGTTTCTGGTACATCTGGCCATGACAAACTGCTGCTAACCTCTTCTCATCAATCAAATTTATCTGGTCCAGTCGAGTCTGAACCCATTCATCTTCATCCAGGCCTGCATCCTTCATAATTCTTAAAGAGGGAATCTGAACTTCAATGGGCAGAACTGCTTCCATACCATAGACTAAGGAGAATGGGGTTGCCCCTGTTGAAGTACGCATTGTGGTACGATAACCATGAAGAGCAAATGGTAACATCTCATGCCAATCCTTGTAAGTAATAGTCATCTTCTGTACAATCTTCTTGATGTTCTTATTGGCAGCTTCAACTGCCTCATTCATCTTTGGGCGATACGGAGAAGAGTTGTGATGCTTAATCTTGAACTGCGAGCAGAGATTAGTAATCATAGTGTTGTTCAGATTAGAGCCATTGTCAGTAATAATCCTTTCAGGGATGTCATACCTACATATGAGATTATTCTTAATGAATCGAGCCACAACATTCTTGGTAACAGATGTAAATGAAGCTGCCTCTACCCACTTCGTGAAGTAATCAATAGCAACCAAGATGAAACGATGCCCATTAGAAGCAGTAGGCTTGATCTCACCAATCATATCAATGCCCCATATGGCAAAGGGCCAAGGAGCAGTCAACACATTCAAGGGTGATGGAGGTACATGGACTTTATCAGCATAGATTTGACACTTGTGACACGTTCTAGAGTGTTGATAGCAATCAGCTTCCATGGTAGACCAATAGTAACCTGCTCTCAATATCTTCTTTGCCATAGTATGACCACTAGAATGAGTGCCAAAGGTCCCATCATGCATCTCTTCCATAATCTCAATTGCTTCCTTCTTATCCACACAACAAAGCAAAGTTGAATCATGATTGCGCTTGTACAAAATCCCATTACTCAAAAGGAATTTAGCAGAGAACCTCCTCAGAAACTTCTTATCTTTGACAGATGCCCCTTCAGGGAACTCCTGAGCTTCAAGATATCTTTTCACTTCATAGAACCAAGGCTTCTCCTCTGCCCCTTCTGTGTCAATCTCATTGCAGTATGCAGGCTTTTCAAATCTATCAATAGTAATCTTGGGAGCTTCATCATCCCAACTGATCTCAAACATGGATACCATGGTGGCCAACGCATCTGCCAACTGATTTTCTCTTCGTGGAATATGTCCAAAGGTAATCTCTTTGAAATGTGGGATCAAAGACAACACATGCTCTTTGTAAGGAATGAGATTATCATACTTGGTATCCCAATCTCCTTTAATCTGACTAACTACCAGGGCTGAATCTCCATACACATCAAGGAACTGAATCTTCATATCAATAGCAACTTTAATACCCAGGATACATGCCTCATACTCAGCCATGTTATTGGTACAATAAAAACAAAGTCTGGCAGTAATCGGGGTATGACAACCTTCAGGGGAACTAATCACAACACCAACACCATTACCAAGTGCATTAGAGGCACCATCAAAAACCATAGTCCATCGGGATCCTTGTTCAGGTCCGTCATATTGTCCAGGTTCTTTGGTAATAATCATAATGTCTTCATCAGGGAACTCAAAACTCATTGACTGATAATCATCTACGGCTTGATGAGCCAAATGATCAGCAACAACACTTCCCTTAATGGCCTTCTGAGTAGTATACTGTATATCATATTCTGTTAAGATCATTTGCCATCTTGCAATTCTTCCGGAGAGAGCAGGTTTCTCAAATATGTACTTGATTGGGTCCATCTTCGAAATCAATAAGGTAGTATGAGTCAACATATACTGTCTTAGTCGGCGAGCAGCCCATGCCAAAGCGCAGCAAGTTTTCTGGAGCAGTGAGTATCTTGTTTCACAGTCGGTAAACTTTTTGCTAAGGTAGTATATTGCCTGCTCTTTTCGACCAGACTCGTCATGTTGCCCCAACACACACCCCATTGAGTTGTCTAACACAGTTAAGTACATAATCAAGAGTCTTCCATCAACCGGTGGAATCAAAATTGGTGGTTCTAGCAGATATCTCTTGATTTCATCAAAGGCAATCTGGCACTCATCATTCCATTCCATCACCTGATCTTTCTTCAACAACTTGAAGATTGGCTCACAGATGGCAGTTAACTGGGAAATAAATCTTGCAATGTAATTCAATCGTCCCAAGAAACCTCTAACTTCCTTCTCAGTACGGGGAGCTAGCATCTCTCGTATAGCTTTCACTTTTGCAGGATCTACTTCAATACCTTTTCCACTGACAATGAAACCCAGGAGCTTACCAGATCTAACTCCAAAAGTGCACTTGTTTGGGTTCAATCTCAACTTGTATTTCTTCAACCTCTCAAACAATTTATGCAGATGATCAAGATGTTGCTCTTCATTCTGGGATCTAGCTATCATATCATCCACATATACCTCTATCTCATGATGAATCATATCATGAAACAAAGCCACCATAGCACGCTGATATGTTGCCCCTGCATTCTTCCAACCAAATGGCATCACCTTATAGCAAAAGGTGCCCCACTGTGTAACAAAGGTTGTCTTCTCCATATCTTCAGGTGCCATCTTGATTTGATTGTAACCAGAGAAACCATCCATAAAAGAGAATACCTTATGCTGAGCAGTGTTGTCTACCAGGATATCAATATGAGGAAGTGGAAAGTCATCTTTGGGGCTAGCCTTGTTCAAATCTCTGTAGTCCACACACATACGTACCTTACCATCTTTCTTAGGAACTGGTACCACATTTGCAACCCATTGAGGATAAGAAGTTACTGCTAAGAACCCTGCATTGAACTGTTTCATTACCTCTGCTTTGATCTTTTCTGACATTTCAGGACGCATACGACGAACCTTCTGCTTCTTTGGACGACAATCTTCTTTCACTGGTAAACGGTGAACCACAATGTCTGTATCCAACCCTGGCATATCTTCATAAGACCAAGCAAAGATCTCCACATAGTCACGTAACATCTGAATCAATCTGCTCTTGACACTGTCCTCTAAATCAGCCCCTATCTTGACCTCTTTTCTGTTTTCTTCAGTTCCCAGATTCACAACTTCGACTGGCTCTTCATGTGGCTGTATAGCTTTCTCTTCTTGTTGTAACAACCTAGCAAGCTCTACAGGTATTTCACAATCGTCCTCATTTCCATCTTCAGTTTGATAGATCGGATTCTCGAAATTATAATTGGCAATAGTAGAACTGTTATCAACAGGATCCAGAGTGGATGAGGATCTGCATTTTAGTGATGTGGGTGTGTGTAAGAACACATAGCTGATAAAGCAAAAGTAAAAGAAAAAGAAAGACAAGGAACACAATATTTACTAAAACGAAACGTCCACTGATTTTATTGAATGAAGTATGCAAATGAAATGACAGCCCGTAACAAGCACACCATTGTGCCCCGGGTAAGGCACAAGGCTTGAGAGTTTTAATTGTTCAAGAAATTACAAACTTAAAAAGCAACAACACAGTAATAGTATTTACTCCTGACTAAAGGAGATAGGAATAACATCTTCAGCTTTCCAATTATTGAGTCCAGCACCCACAGTAGGAAAAATCCAAGCATCCAAGTTGTAGTCTTCATCATAGTCTCCCACAGCATTGATCTGGTCTTTCATAACTCCTTGATTGGTGATACGAACAGCACGAGCACGACGAACAGCCTTCTGGGACTCTGCAGTGAAACCCAAACCAAATTTGTCAGACTTGTATGGGATATCAGGAAGCTGACCCCAAATAGTACAACCACCTTCATCTACCACAGCCCTAGCATCATTGAGGGAGGCCATTGCCATTGTTGGAGGCTTTCTGGTGACCACAAGAACTTTCTTCGCAACAGGAGGAGCTACATAATCATTAACAATCCAGGGAACCACTTCAAATGTCTGACACGGAGTTTCAATGTATTCACCTTCCATTTCCAGATACTTGAAAGTGTTTACATGGCTGACAAAATATTCTTCCTCTCCATAGACAGTAACGACCTTTCCCTCCACCGGATATCTTAGCTTCTGATGTAATGTAGAGGTTACAGCACCTGCCCCATGGATCCAGGGACGACCAAGCAGACAAGAGTATGAAGGACGAATATCCATCACAAAAAATGTAGCAGTAAAAACCTGGGAGCCAACTTTGATTGGAAGATCAATTTCCCCATGCACTACTCTTCTAGAACCATCAAAAACCTTTACCACAATATTACTGGGCTTCAGCACAGCATCTTCAGGACTCAGTTTGTTCAGGACTTCCTTAGGCAACACATTTAGAGAGGAACCATTGTCTATCAATACATGTGACAGGGTGGTGCCCCTGCATTCAATTGAGATATGCAAGGCCCTGTTATGATCCCTCTTGGCAGGGGTCAAATCAGCATCAGAAAACCCTAACCCATTATCATAGGTCAGGTGGGCAACACAATTCTCAAACTGGTCAACAGAAATAACATTGGGTACATGAGCAGTCTTCAGAAACTTGATCAAGGACTTGGCATGAGCCTCAGAACACAACAACAAGGACAACATAGAAATCTTTGAGGGAGTATGCCCCAATTGATCAACAATGTCATAATCACTCTTGCGAATGATTTTCAATACTTCTTCCAACTGCTTGGAGAGATCATCAGCAGCTGGCACATCAATATATATAGGCTCAATAACAGGACCCTTGCCCCGAGCATCAGTGGTAGAGGTAGCAGCGGGAGTGACTGCATTCTTAGAAGTAACTGGAGGAGAGAAGACTCTTCCACTTCGCGTGATCTTACTTGATCCAGCAATATTATCAATATCAACAGGCACATCAGCTAAGGGCTCCTGCTTAACACCATGGATGTAAATATCAGACCCATAGTGCCAAGGTACAGCTTTATCAGACGTATATGGAATAGGACCAGGAGTAGTAATGATCAGAGGAGCCACTCTGGCTTCAGCAACAACTTTCACAGGGCCTTCAGCAGTGATCTTGATTGGACCCTGATGGGTGATTTTAACGGGTCTCTTTGAATTGATTCTTACTGGTACTTTGTCAACCATATCAACCTCTTCAATCTTCTTACCTCGAGTAAGATGATCCACCATACTTTCTACAGACGATGGGGTCCTCTCAAACACTATAGTATACTTATCCATGAGACGTTGAATTCCATCTCTCAATCTGAAGCAACTATCTGGCTTATAGGTACAATACAAACAATCTTCACGACAACCTGGAAAGAGCCCAACCTGTACTAACTTCTTCTTGATAACAGACAATGGTGTGGTCAACTCCATAACTGAATAGACATGTAGATCTTCATCAATGGCATTGACAGTCTTCTCGTGATTTGGCATTGGAGCAGTAATCACATTTGGAGTACCTGGTGGGTCAAACTCAATCTCTCCAGCCTCAATCATATCTTGAATTTTGTTCTTCAAGACCCAGCAGTTATTAGTATCATGTCCCTGACAGTTTGAATGATATGCACATCGTGCATTGGGATTGTACCTGGGTGAGGTAACATTAGGATTCTGAGGAGCTTCTTTCAGAGTAATGAGCTCAGCCTTCAACAAATGTTGTAATGCCTGAGCCAATGACATGTTGATCTTTGTGAACTGCCTTCTAGCCCTCTGTTGGTTGCCCTGTGGCTGCTCTGTTGTTGCAGGAGTTGGATTTGAAATATGAACTGCACTAACAGATTGATGCCTTCTATTACGATCAGGTTGACCATAAACAGCATTGGATTCTTTCTTCCCAGTGGGAGGCTTCTCTGCAGCACCTGATGAAGAGGTACCCACCTGGATTTTGCATTCTTTATACCATTTTCCACTCGCTCTCCTGTCATGATCAACTTAGTGAAGCCAGA
Source organism: Lathyrus aphaca (assembly GCA_963966055.1). Lineage (NCBI taxonomy): Eukaryota > Viridiplantae > Streptophyta > Magnoliopsida > Fabales > Fabaceae > Lathyrus > Lathyrus aphaca. Next base: position 508,861,896 of record OZ014519.1, on the reverse strand, counting down.
TGATGAGCTTCCAATGAGATGACTGTAAAACGGACCATTCAGCGTACACATGAACATATCAACCAATTCCCTGTCAGTCAAAGGGGGTTGAACTCTTCCAGCTAAGTCCCTCCATTTCTGGGCATACTCCTTAAAACTTTCTTTGGCACCCATGGACATGCTTTGCAGCTGCATGCAAGTGGGAGCTAAGTCAGCATTGTATTGATACTGCTTATAGAAAGCTTCAGCAAGATCATTCCAGTCTCTGATGTTGACACTCTCTAATTGATAATACCACTCCAACTGAGCTCCAGATAAGCTCTCTTGGAAAAAATGGATCCACAACTTCTTGTCAGCAGTGTGAGGTTGAATCCTTCTGACATAAGACCTCAAATGCAGCTTGGGACAGGAGACCCCATCATAAACAACAAAGGTAGGAACCTTAAAACCAATGGGTATAACAACCCCAGATATCAGACTCAGGTCTTCAAAATCCAGCCCAGAAGATTTCTGTAATTCCATAGCATCCATTCTATCTACCAGCATCTTGAATTTGTCTTCATTAGGCTCATGGTAGTAATTAGCCTCAGAATCAGAGTCCCCCATTGTGTGGTGGAGACTGCCTACCTCTTTCTCAGATTCTTCAGATTCATAGTCTTCAACCTGTTCTTTGGTCTTGACAGGACCTCTGAACCTTCTTCCCATGTTGAGCAGGCCACCTGACCTTCTAGTCTTCTTAGTCAGCAGTGTCTTCAATTCATCCTGCCCCTTGGATAGGTTCAGGATCAGCTCTTGGAACTGTGCGTTCTGTGCCTGGAGATCCTTAACTGATTGTTCAAGAGCCATTGCTGAAATAAACAGCGAGAAGATGAGAAACCTGTGCACAAATAAACCTGTGATGCAATGATATGATGTTTTAATGTGTATGCAATGTTTTCAAGGACCGCAGGATTTAAATTTGCTTAAACAAACAAGAAAGTAAACTTTTATTAGTGATAACTTTGTTTTGCCTCTTGGGCTTACAAAAACATGAAATGAAATAAGTACAAAAAATGGGGTTTTAAGTCTCCCATGGACGTTTCCTCTTTGTGTTGAGGTATGAGTTGAGATTCCGTTCCTCGTGAAGTTGCTTTGTTAGTTCCAGGATTCTTTCTTGGCTTGCTTTGTAATGAGCCTCGAAAGTATCCCTTTGCTCCTTCAGTTGGATCCATGATCTCTGCAAGTCTTCCATATCAGTAGGCATGTCTGGGTGAAGGATGGTATAAGTTGTGTCTCCTTCAGCAACAGGTTCCATGGTAACTGGTAGGACGGCAGGATATGGCATCATGAGAGTCTGAGCACGAGATCGCACCCATCTGAGATAAGCCTCCATAGGAATAGTGTACTTAGGTTCCAGTGTCTTGCTGTCAACCCTGTTTACTTTCCCCCAGGATCGTATGAATCTCTGACGGTAACCTTGAAGATCGTTGTCGTAGTCAAACACAATGCCCTGAAACAACATGTCATGAGGACCATCACTCCGAGCGTAACCAAACTGTCGTAAAGCTAGTGAAGGGTTGTAGGTGATGCCTCCTCTTATGCCTAGAAGTGGCACATTAGGAAACTCCCCACAATGGTCAATGATGGTGACATTCTCCATAGATCTGGAGCACCAATGGATATCTGAGTGAGAAAGTGACATGATCCTCTTGGACCATCTGAACCCTTGCTCATTCTTCATTACTGAGCGAGGAAGGTGAGAAATAAACCACCTAGAAAGCAAAGGTATGCAACACATCAAAGTTCCTCTTGCCCTTGTAGTACGGGTGTGAAGAGAATGTAGTATGTCTCCAAGCAATGTAGGCACTGGATTATGACTCAGGAAAATGTTGATGGCATTAACATCTATGAACTGATCTGGATTGGGGAACAATACTAAGCCATATATCAGCAAGGCTAAGATATCCTCAAAAGCATCATGACTCATGGCCTTCAAGAACATTTGAGCCTTCTCTATCAACACCTTAGCTAGAACACCCTTGACTCCACTTCTCGTTTCTAGAACAATATCAGACTTCTTCAGATGTAGAGCTGCAGCAATAATTTCAGGTTTAAGCTCCTTCTCCAAGCCTGTGAAGGGTCTTTGATCAAGAACAGGTATACCCAAAAGTTTAGAGAACTCTTCCATGGTTGGAACCAGTTGGTAGTCGGGGAATGTAAAGCAATGGTGCTTAGGGTCAAAGAACTGAAACAACACACTCATCATGTCTTCATTGAACCCTGAGATGACTAGATCCAATAGGTGACCATGTCTCTTGACGAACTGGGAATGATCAGACACTTGAGAAACCAACTCTTTAAGCTTAGCAGGTATGCCCACAAAGTTGATCCTGATGGTGTTTCTACGAGCTGAAGCCATGACCTTCAACAAAGAACAAAGATAAATCCCTTGGTCCTTGAAATGGTTAGTGAAAATGCTATGCTTATGATGCATGATGATGTCATGATGTTATGCTCAATCACAAACATGTGGCACACACAAACAAGTCACACCATAACCCTAGGTTTAAGGCTTGCATGAGGTTCAAAGGTAAGTACCCTCCCCTGAAGTTAGATGGTTCATCCTGTCCTATAAAGTAACCAGGTTCTAAGGGATCTCAATATCATTGATCCTTCACAAGGGTGGTTGATCAGAAGGAAACTTACTTGCCAACCAAAACCCTCCAAGTTTAAGATCTCAATGAGTGTAGTATCGAGTGTCAACCAACTTCAGTCTGCACCAAAGCCGGTTACCTCACTACTTTCTAAAGGCCAAGATGAGTTAACTAGGATTCTAAAAGTTAGTTAGTGCATTGACAACATATGGCAGCCTCATATTATCCTCAACTTGACTTAAGGAACATAAGCACCAACCAAGAAGTCGCACTAACTATGGCCACCAGATCAACCATATCGATATACGTCGTACAGTTTCCTTGGTCTATTGCCATTTACCTAAGGTACACTAGATCCGGGTTAGGATCTTTCACACATAAGAGCCCAACAAGTAAGTATAAAGCAAACAAGGCAAACAATTTTAAAGTAATCTAATTCCTAAGGGTACCCCTCTTTAATATTAAATCCCCAGCAGAGTCGCTAGTTCTGTAACACGGTGGGAGAACTGACTTTAGTTATGTTGCGGATAGCAAGAGTCGCCACCGACTTTTATTTTATCCAAAGGAAAGGCCTAAAAGAACAGGAAAGACCTTTTAAAAGATTTTTGGGTCCGGGGGGTAGGTTATGTAAAGGGAAGGTGTTAGCACCCTTTACATCCATGGTTATCCATGGGCTCTTAGTTACTTAGCTCACTTTAAAATGTTTTTGAAAATGTGAAGTGTGTGAATAAAAATTTTCATAAGAGTTTGATAATGATCCATGTACGGATGCGTAAAAAACTTGTGTTTGAAAATTGTTTGAAATTTGTGAAGTGTTTGAAAAGTTTTTTTTAAATGAAGTGAGCAAGCAACTATGAGGAACCTACCCTAAAGTTTTAAGTCTTTCCGTTCTTTATCCTTTAAATGGTAAGACTATCCCTATTATTAAGGAATAGGTAGTCATTACCTTGGATGTAAGGGACATATGAGGGACATCTATTTAATGAAGGCAACTGTAGGGTGTATTAAGCATTTTTGAAGGGACTTGTCATCATTATTCGAAAGAGACTTGATTTTTTTTTAAAGGCAACCATTAAGGGACTTGATGACTTTTCTTTTAAGGGACTTGCTTTATACACCCCACTTGACCTTTTTGAATAGGCAACAATAAGAGGTAACCCTAGAAAGTGAGATGGCGATTAAAATCGACTTACGTGTGTGAGTGTTTAATTTAATTTATCTTATAATAAAAATGATCTAAATTCAATTTTAAAATATAATACATGTTTACACTCCCTAAATTACTAACCATAGCATAAAAATTAAATAAATTAAATATTTACAAAAATTTACACCAAGGAGCAATTACAATAATAATTAATAAGCAAATAAATAGCAAAAATAAATATAGAAGCAAAATATAAATAAAAAAAAATAAATAGACAATAATATAATAAGGGTTAGTAATAATAAAAATTAAAAATAAATAAGGTTAGTGAAATAATAATAATAGGCATAATAATAAAATAAATAGATTAGTAATAATATGGTTAGTAATAATAATAAACAAAATAAAATAATAAATAAGAATTAGAAATTATTAAAGCAATATGAACAATTTAATTATAAAATTTAAGATTATAAATTATAAACATAAAAAAAAAAATTACAATATTAGCATAAATTTAATTATTTTTTAAACATATATTTTTGTTAAAAGAATGAAATTTAGATTATGAACAAATTATAGAAACAATATAAAAAAATTTGATTATAAGCATATTTACAAGATTCAATTATATTAAATATAAAGTTAGAAAAATAAATATGTACATCATAATTATATTTACAAATTTTAAGTATATTAAAGATTATATTTACAAAAATTAATAATAAATATGTACATAATAATAAAGCTAGAAAAAATAAAATTAGGTTTTTTAATATTTGTTTAGAAAATAATATATTAGGGTTTATTTTATAATTAAAAATAATACATATATACATTTTATAATAATAATAAAACTAATTTTAGAAAACATATATATTTTATAATTTAGAAAATATAATATTTGCATTTTATAATTTAGAAACATATTTTAATATAATATAGAAAATAGGAAATATAAAAGAAAATAAGAAAATAAAAAAAAACTGGACCTGGGATTTGAACCCAGGTCCCTAACCTGGATAATGAAGAGGTTTGCCAACTGAGCTGCGCACCAGTGATGCAACAAGAATGAACATCTCTTGGTTTTGTGCTTTAAGCTTGAAAAATCAGAAAAAATAGAGAACAAAAAAGGCCTGGGGTGGTGTTGAACCCAGGACCTCTTAAACGCACAATCAAACACATGACCAATCCTGCTGGGTGAGCGAGCCTATCATTATGTTGGCCATAATATATAATATATTATGTATGTTTAACCTGAAAAAAATAAGAGAAAAAGAATGCACCCAGTCAAGAATCGAACCAGTGCCATCAAGATACGCGCATATACTTCCCACCACTGGGCCAAGCAGCCAGCTGTGACTTAAAACCACAACCAATGCATAAAATATAATACAAAATATTTGAATTTAAAAACGCGCGCGCAACCAGCTTCGTCTTCTTCCTTGGATTCGTAGGATTACCTGCGAATTCTCCCATGAGTTTACCTGCGATTATACCTGCAACTTAAACCTGCAAATTTCTAACCACCATTAAACAGCAACATTTTATCAAATTGATCACATATTTGAAATCCCCATACAGCACACAATCCAATTATAGTCTCAAAATCAATTTATGTTGGCTAAATCGTAAGATCCCAAATTCAACTCACAAACCCTAGCTATGGCAACTTGCGGGTTAGGGCTGATTTCTTTGATTCTTTTATCCAGAAACAATCTAGGCATCACAACAAACACATATCAATCATCAAAAACAGTTTATAATGCATATATTAATGGATTCGAAAATTTGAATTTCAAGAGAAAAGTGGATTCGGGTTGAGTGATATGGCATAGTTTGGATGCATGTGAGTGATGATTCATGCTCAAGGAAGTCCAAGGAGTCTTGCTATGTTCTTGTTTTACCTTAAAACACCTTGTATCAATGAATCCGAATGTGAGGTTTTGGATGGTTTTTCAATTTGTGAAACTTACTTTTGGAGGCAGAAAAATCGTGGCTTGGTGATTGCAATGAGTTATGTACTTATAGGTGATTGAATTTAGGTCAGAAAATTGAATGGTTGTGTGGAAATTTTGATATGAAAAGATTCAAATTGATCATGCCTTAAAAATCAAATATTCATGTGTGAATGCTTGCTATCTTTGGCTAATCCTCATGATTTCCTTCCTCTTTAATTCAAATCAGATTTATGACCTTCTAGAAACTTGATCTCAATCAAATCTTTCATTTTCATATTTTATTTTTATTTAAAATGATTTTTAATGAATTAAATCAAAATAAATCAAAATAAAATAATAAAAAATCAGATTTTTAATGGTTTGGGTCGTGCATGAAGTCTTTGTATGAATTGGGTCATCATTTGGCAAGCCCATTTGGAAGAAATTGGTTTTAGACCTCCATTTTCATCATAGACCAACCCAAAATTTCCCAACTTTGCAAGGGCACATATCCTTCAATTTTAATGCTATGAGGGTGTTCTTGGACATTTTGGAAAGCTTGAAGAGTCCTCTAAACAACCCCACTGGTTTCATGTCCATATCATTTACCAATCTCAAGTTATGCCCTTTTGAAGTTGTTGACTTTTTGTTGACTTTCAAAAGGACCTATAATGTCTTAGCTCATAACTTCCAAATGAAGCATTTTTGGGCTTGGCTTGTGAGACACAAAGTTGTAGAGAATTCAATTTCCTTCAAAATGAGCTTTGATTGGAGACTTGGTGATAAAGCATGTGAAAGTTATGGCTGGTCAAAGTTCAGTTGACTTTTACTAAGGAAACCCTAATTTAGAAACTCCTGATTTTTGATGATCTGAAATCTCCTTGATGAATCATGATCAAACCTTGATCAAATGATGAATTTTACTTCATATACTTGATGTTGGCAAAAAATCATGAAATTTGACTTTGGTTTGACCACAGTTGACCTCAGTTTGACTTTTTAACTGCTTTGACTGATTTTGACTTATCTGATCATCTGACTGAGCAAACCTTTGAGAAAAGTCTTGAAACTTGTCATGGGGATTCTTAAACACATATAAGATGTTATGAAGCTCACTTGAAGTCTTGGAAGTCCATTTAGCCTGATTAAAGTCAAAACCCTAGTTTTGGATGCACTGCTTAGGAGGTGCATTGTCTGAGAGAATTGTCAACTCTTCTGACTATTTGTGAACTTTGTGAACCTTGTGAACCATCATAACATATCTTGTGATACTCATGGGAGGTATTGTGAACCTTGTGAACCTTCATGAAGTGACTTGTAGACTTCATGAACCTCATGAAAGGTCTTGTAAACATTGTGAATCTTGTGAACCTTGTGAACCTGCATAAAGTGACTTGTAGACTTCATGAACCTCATGAAAGGTTTTGAAAGCATTGTGAATCTTGTGAACCTTGTGAACCTTCATAAAGTGACTTGTAGACTTCATGAACCTCATGAAAGGTCTTGAAAGTGTTGAGAAACTTGTGAACCTTGTGAACCTTCATAAAGTGACTTGTAGACTTTATGAACCTCATGAAAGGTCTTGTAAGTGTTGGGAAGCTTGTGAACCTTCTTAGAACACAAAGTCTTGTATTGTGAGGGCAAATTTTGGGGTGCAACATTCGCCGACGAAGTTGTTGAAGCCTAAAGGTGTATTAGTGGTTCTTCGGATCGCTCTTATTTTTCGTTTAGCGCCATTTGTTTATTTTTATTTATTTATTATTTTAATATTTGTGTCGGTTATACAAATGCTAAGAATATTTTAGTGTTTGGGCCGATTTAACCGACTCTATTTAGAAATAAAAATTAAAAAATCCACTCGTGTTTTTCTTAATTTTTATTTTCTTATTCATTTTCATTTTCCCTCGTGTTCTTTTCGTCCCTCTTTCCTTTCATTTCTCTTTCATTTTCCTTCTTTCCTTTTCCATCTCTTTCATTTTCCTTTCCTTCATGAAACCCTAACCATGAAACCCCTCCATGAACCCTAACCATAAAATCCTCAGAAATCATTTCAAGTTTTTATACTTCAACCGTAATCAATCATTTCAGGTAAGTTATTCATCACTGAATCATATCTTGTGAAATCGTTTCAAGTTTTTTAATCGTTTTTCACATTTCATGTTTTCGGCTTTAAGAAGAATCATATCTTGTGAAATCGTTTCAGGTAAGGTCATAAATTACTTCAAGAAGAAAAGACATTTGAAACCGCGGAAATTATTTCGAGTTCTGTTTTGACCTCAGAAATCGTTTGCCTCAGGTAAGCTCTTTATAAATCATTTCTTGTGACGTCTTTCTTGAGTCAGAAATTGATTTTTATCTTTTGCCTCAGGTAAGCTCAAAAATCATTTCAAGAAGGAAACGGATTGACCTTAGGTTTGGGTTTTCTTCATCACTGCCTTCTTCAATCTTAGGTACTACTTGAATGTGTTTTAGTGATGAATTTCTAAGAATTTGTTTACTACTTTGTTAGTGTTTTAGTGTTGAATTTCTTGCTACTGATTTCATGTATTTAATGTATTTTCGAATATGCATTGTGTTTTACTAGAGTTAATAAGTGTTTCTTAGTTGTTGTTATTGCATTCATATATGTTGCAGGTTTCTTAGTTGTAGTTCATCTTGAAGAACAAGTGTTTTTGGGATGTGCTTCACTTTGTTAGTTGTAGTTTAACGAACAAACAGAAACTAAATATAAACCGCACACAAACTACTAATATTGCTCTGTTTCAAACTAGCCCACTAATTGTTTTTTTTCATTTGCACAGTGATGAAGAAAGTGATGATAGATTTAAGGGAAGGTGGTTTTTAGTTTCCAATGTGTATTAGTATGTATTTGACTGATGGATGGTACATGAGAGAAAACAAGTGATGAATCAATCATAGATGTGTATTTTGAATAAGCTTTAATGTTTTGCTTCTGATTTGAGTGTTTTGTACTTTAGATGGTTAAGATTTATATCTTAGTTAATTTTGTTGATGTGCTTTTATCTTAGGGTGATTAAACTTTGTATCTCAGATGATTTGAGTGTTTTGTACGTTAGATGATTAAACTATGTTTCTTCTGTTAAAGTGATTAAACTTTAGTAATAAACTTTGATTAAACTTTATCTAACATATGTATTCTTGTAATCTTGTTCTGCAGCACTTTGGTTAGCAGATCGAACTATCGATCCGCGTTAGACGATCCATAACACTCACATTCTTTACCCCCTGTCCTCACCTTCCTTCATTAGGTTCTTTTAGTTGTGTCATCAATTTTATAACATGTGTTGACTCTGAATTGTGTGAAATATATATGCTTTAACATGTGTTTACTATAAGATGATATTGCAACATTTACTAGTGAGAAATATATGTGCAGAACCTAATGGAACTATAATGTTACATCATGTCCATGAGTGAAAATTATTTTATGTTTATTTGTTGACTCTAAATTGACTCCATATGAAGTTTCTAGGCAATAGTTGACTCTGAATTACTAGAGTAATATATATATATATATATATATATATATATATATATATATATATATATATATATATATATATATATATATATATATATATATATATATATATATATATATATACTCCATTTGAACTAGACATAAAATTTTGTTTATTTGCTGCAAACACTTTTTTCTCATGCTTTGTTAATTGAAGTCTGGTTTGAGTAATGCCTAGTTGTACTGTCGTTTTCTTAGATTTTGTTTGGAATTTATAAAGTTAGTAACAAAAAAAGTGTGGTTGTTTTTGGGGAAAGTGTAGTGTATCGGGGAAGACGTTAATATGGAACTGATTAGAAACCTAACAAAGATGCTAATGGATTTAAGTCCTTCTATTTATGAACAAGAATGACAATGAATGATGCTCTTGAATTAAATGATGATTGAAATTTTTAAGATAATGTAATCGAATTTCAACAAGATTTGTTCCATTGAGTTTAGCTTTTTGTAAATCAACTACCATTTTTTTGACGGTTTCAACCATTATAATTTATAGGCTCATTGTTTTCTAGAATTTCAAATTCCAACCTTTACAAAATTTCTAATTTATTCTTTTATTTACTCGGGAGGGGTTGTGGGGTCGAAACCAGTTGATACTAATATTGATCCCCCAAGTCAAGTTAGTCGGTCTAGTGGACCGGCTACTGATTGTAAAAATGGAATTGAAACACCTTGACTATTCCTGCATGGAATTTTTTAAATTATCATCTATCTATCCTACATGTTTTCTGTAAAAACATATCCTCACAGCTAACACAATCAATCCATGCTTCTGTGAAAACATTATAGACTCTAAAGATTTAATCCACCCAAATTGTTTATATACAAAACAATAAAACAAATAAATTATGCAATCATACAGTTCCTTATAATAAAACTGGGTGGACCTTATCACGATGTTTTTTCCTAGATATGTGACCATGTCATTTTCCATTGCATAAATGAGAGAACAATGAGTAAAGGTTTAGTAAAAAAGTGTAATGTTTGTGTTGTTGTAAATAGTAGCCACGAGCAAAAGGATTTGTATCTTACAACAACCAAATCGAATCCTGTTGTTGTTTTACCACAACGAGGTTGATGCCAACTATAATGTCCAACAACCGAAAGCAACATTTGAATGTGAAAGCAACTTCGTTACTCTTTTTATGTATTTTCATTTTTAAGGTTCTCATAAAGGTAGTAACTATATCAGAGTAAGTTAAAGCAAGTGGAAATTGTAAACTCAGTTATAAATCTTTGTGTTTTGTGTTTTTAGGTCTATGAACCAAAAACATCTATTTTTCGGATCATTGGTAAGGATAAAATATGTGCAAGGATACAAAGTTAAGGAAATAGCAGTGGTAAGAAAATGTATTAATCACACGAGAGTTGTGCTTAAACATTTCATAAATTATATGAAACAAATAAAGTATTTCATGAGCTAGAAAGAAAGTAATTTTGAAAACCTTGAAACAGGTGTATAGAATATAGTAGAAAGTAATAAGGAGTTTGAATCAAAATTTTCATAGATATTGGACAATGATAAATTCCTCAACAATAAATTCCTCAATAGGATCATTGTGAACAACCTGAATTAATTAGACTCTTGTAAGCTCATTGTAAACATTGAAAAAAAATTGTCACTATTTAAAACTGTATCTAACATACTTATATTAACCATACACAAGCACAACTTCTTTGGTCAACTTTTCTTTAGAAGAAAGATCATGATTGTCATTGCTAGTAGTTGTAACTTTTTGTATTAGAATATTTTCTAAATTCCCATCATCAACTGTGATGTAAAGAAAGATCATGATTGTCATTGCTAGTAGTTGTAACTTTTTGTATTAGAATATTTTCTAAATTCCCATCATCAACTGTGATGTAGGATACATGAGTTTGCTTTCATGATAGAACATTCTCTAAATTCCCAAAATTTCTGTTATGTTCTGTGTGTATGTTATTCTTTTATTATCAAACTTAAAACTTTAATAATGTTAATTATTTATAGTAAAAAAACTTATTTTTAATTATGTGTTTTAATGTTTAGTGGCTCACAAGTTAATTGTTTGACTTATAGAAAATGGATCGTAGTTTGATGTACGATAGAGTATATTCCAATAGGCACGGATTGAAAGAAGAGTATGTTCGTGGGGTTAAAGACTTTGTAAAGAGGGATTTGAAATAACCTATTTGTAAATATGAGGGAGCGATAAGGTGTCCGTGTATAAATTGCAAGTGTCTCAAGATAAGAACACCTACTGATGTTAGACTTCACTTGTATCGAGATGAGTTTCAACCAGACTATTGGATTTGGACTCAACATGGAGAAGTAGAGATCAATGTCAATACAAGGGATGATTCAAATAGTAGTGAACATGTACGTCATGATGACCAATTTGAGGCAATGAATCAGATGGTGTATGATGCTTTTAGGCCTTATGGAGGATTCTCTCGCGTGAATGATAACATAGAAGATGAGGAATTTACAGAGGATGAGTTTCCCAACGAAGATGCTAAACAGTTTTATGACAAGTTGATATCTTTCAACAAGCCAATTTATGAGGGAGCTACCCAATCAATATTATCAATATCTACCCAACTTCTTGAAATTAGGTCTAATCGACATGTTCCACAAAAGGTTTAGATTTTGTTGCACAAATGCTTAAAAGTGTATGCCCAGTTCAAAAATGCTTGCCCGAGAACTATTACCAAGCAACACAGCTGGTATCTAAGTTAGGCCTAAAGGTTGAGAAGATCGATTGTTGTAAGAATGGTTTTATGTTGTATTACAAGGATAATAGCAAGTTGTCAGAGTGCAAATTTTGTAATGCTCCTAGGTTCATTCCTAGCAAGACTAGAATGGGAAAGTACAAAGATATCCTAGTGAAGAGAATGTTCTACTTTCCAATCATTCCCAGTTTACAAAGATTGTATGCATCAACTGAGTCGGCAACTGAAATGAGATGGCACCACATGAACAAAAATAGTTCCAACATCCTTCGCCACCCGTCAGATGGAAAAGCGTAGAAGCACTTTGATGGTGTATATCACGACTTTGCTTGGGAACCCCGAAATGTATGGATAGGTTTGTGTTCAGATGGATTTACTCCTTACATTCAAGCGTCTGCTTCTCCGTACTCATGTTGGCCAATAATAGTTACTCCGTACAATCTTCCCCTTGAAATGTGCATGACCAAACCATATTTGTTTTTGGCATGTCTCATACTTGGACCTAAAAATTCTAAATTGAAGATAAATGTCTACTTGCAACCTTTGATTGATGATTTACATCGATTGTGGTCCAATGGAATATTGACCTATGATATATCTACAAAACAAAACTTCATCATGAAAGTCTGCTTGATATGGACAATTAATGATTTTCCGGCCTATGGTATGTTATCTGGATGGGGAACACAAGGTAAATTGGCATGCCCTCATTGTATGGAACACACTGATGCTTTCATCTTGAAAAGTGGCCATAAGAATTCATGGTTTGACTATCATCGTAATTTCTTGCTAGCTAAGCACTCCTTCAGAAGGAGTAAAAGAAGTTTCCTAAAAAATAGGGTTGTGACAGATGGGCCACCTCCCATTTCCACGGGGAAAGATATATGGGAGGTAATAAGTAATTTTCCAAAAGTGACTGGAATTGGATGGGAGGCAAAATGGAAAGAAATAGAAGGGTAATGAGTGGATCACAATTGGAAAAAGCGAAGTATTTTTTGGGATCTCCCATATTAGAAGGATAACTTGTTAAGGCATAACCTTGATGCGATGCACAAAGAAAAAAATGTTTTTGATAATATATTTAACATTGTCATGAATGTTAAGGACAAAACAAAGGATAATAAAAAAGCAAGAGAAGACTTGGATAAATTATGCTTTCGTGGGGACTTAGAGCTCCAACCCTTAGAAAACAGAAATAATGGTAAACCAAAGGCTAGCTACACTCTGACCAAATCTGAAGCCAAGTTGGTTTGTAAATGGGTTAAGGAATTGAGAATGCCAGATGACTATGGTTCAAAACTCAGTAGGTGTGCCAATGTCAAAAAGGGTATGGTACATGGGATGAAGAGCCATGATTGTTATGTTTTCATGGAATGTTTACTCCCAATTTCCTTCCATTCATTGCCGGATTTGGTTTGGAAACCATTAACTGAGCTAAGTCGATTCTTTAAAGATCTTTGTTGCAATACATTAAGAATGGAGGACTTAGTTAAGTTGGATGAGAACATTCCAACTATCATATGCAAGTTAGAAAGGATTTTTCCACTTAGCTTCTTTGACTCAATGGAGCATCCTCCAATCCATCTTGCCAAAGAAGCAATTCTAGGTGGTCCAGTACAGTACCAATGGATGTATCCATTTGAAAGGTAATTGTTGTGGTTAATTTTATTAAGTGATTGCATGTTTATCATAAATTAATAAATGTGGAATGATTGAGTGTGCAAATTTATGGGAGTCTCAAAGAGGACAATGACAAATAAGGCTAGAGTTGAAGGTTCCATATGCACTGATTATATACATCGCGAGACAAATTACTTTTGTTCTCATTATTTCAACTCTTTCCATTTGTTGCCAACCATAAATCTTAGTAACAACCCTCGTTTGGACAATGGTGACATTCTACCTACAATGTCCATTCTACAAAGTGGTGGTCGACCAAGTGGGAAGTCGGGAAAGTATTTTCTATCAGATGAGGAATGAAAGTCTTCACATGTGCATGTCTTGATAAATTGTGATGAGATTAAAACATATCTTGAGTAAGTATGCATCATAATATATTTAATCAAATTCTTGATGCATATCATAATAGATATTTACTTATGAATCGTGTGATTGATTTCAACATATTCTTAGAGAACCACTCTCTAGATATAGAGGATTCATATGGGCGCATACATACAGAGTTTCCCATATGGCTTAAGAAATATATAAATGAGACAAATGGAATTACTAACTAAGATATAATTTCCTTGTCTCGTAGTCCTGTGTCAATGGCCATATCATGGAACATGTATATTATCAACGGGTACAAGTTTCATACTGAAGAATGGAGCAAAGGTAGAAAAACTAGCAATTGTGGTGTGCACGTGAAAGGTATTGTGGTGTGCCAACTACAGGTCAGACAACATTGTTCGTGCATGTTGCATCGTCGATGCCAACATCAGCTCGGAAAACACCATTCTTGCAAGCTGCTTCATTGGTGCCAACATCAGCTCAGAAAACATAATTCGTGCAGGTTGCATCCTCGGTTCTAACACCATCTCCAACTATAGTACCAACACCTACAACTATTCATGCCGCTAGCTCTGAGCAATTTAGGTTTATGCCTACTCCGACTTTAAGCCATCAAACAATGGCTGGTCCTCAAAGTACAAGAATTCAAACAATGGCTAGCCCTTTCAATATGGTAGAGAATGATGATGATGAGGAAGATGTGGATGATGATGATGAGGTTGAGGCAGCGGGTCAAGAACCTCTTGTGCCAACAATAGATGAGAATGGGAAGGTTATCATAAAACCATCTGGTACTGAGTAAGTTATATATTCTTAGAATTTAATAATTTAGTATTGATTTTGTTCTTTTAATTCTGTTTGTTGTAATTTAGTACTGATTTTTTTCTTCTGATTCTGTCTAATTCTGTTTGTTGTAATTTAGCCCCTCAAACATTTTGTTTTCAATATTTTGCAGGCTGGTTCCTGCCAAAGAAGTTGCAGGTGCAATTAATTATGCAATACACAAACAATTTTTTAAACCTATACATCATTGGTGTGAACTCGACCTTGATACAAAAGCTTATTGGTTTAAGTTGTTTGGAGTAAGTATTCATTGATTTTTGCCATTTAAATTGATTAATCTATATTTGAACAAGCAACTAATTGGTTATTAAATATTAATTATGTGATTTTAATTATTTTTAGGACAAGGTTTCGTGGAATCCTTGCGATCATGCATTGGTCTATATCGAATTTGAAAAAAAAGGAAGAAAACGATTAAACGACATGCTGGGGAAGGCAAGGAACAAAGGGACTCGACCTTCATAGATTGACGAGAATGCTTGGATTGAACTTCAAGCTTATTGGAAAAATGGATGACTTCCGCAAGAGGCGGAGCAGTCCATACCACAGGCCGTAAGGCTCATATTGATGTTGCACTTGAACTCTTAAGTAATAAAATCCTAACAAATAATTTATTATATAATATATTATGTGGTGCATAGTTCCATCTGGATTAGGTTTTGTGAGTCACAACATTGCAACAGCACGTGCATTGGAACAACATGTGTATTAACTTCAAACATGCATGTTATTAACTTCCTAAACCTCACTAACTATGGTGTGTGTGTGTATCGTATTCTGTATTGATTATTTGATTATTTGTAGTCACGTGAACTTCAAAGGGATGTGCGTCCCGATGAGTTATTTTTAAAAACGCACAAGAGGAAAAATGGTGTATGGGTTGACAATCGTGCAGCAACTACTTACGTAAGTTCTCAGAAATGTTACTATATTAATATCTTATATTGCACATTATAACATATCATCTGCATCTATTAATATCTCATATATTGCACTTAATTTCATGTAAGTTAGCTCACAAGAAAACAAACATGTCTGACATGTTACTGAAATATGTCTAACATGTAAGTAAGCTCACAAGAAAACAAACATTTTGAAAAGAATAGAAGTAGACTTAATATGTAAGTAAGTTCACCAGAAAAGAATTACATGAAACATGTTTTAACTATGTTTGAAACATATAGTTCTGGAATTATCTATAGTTTCTAGAATATGTAAACATGTTTTAACATGTTAGCTACTTTTTCTATTGTATATAAGACTTTTAAAGAAAAGTTTGATGTAGAACTTCAGCCAACTGAAGAAGGGAATGGAGAAGTTATTCAAGTGTTAGATGGAGAGTGTGTAAATCAGCTATGTACAAAGGCTGTTGGGGGTCGTAACCGTGGTCGGGTTTATGGCGTGGTAGATTTAGCTATTAATCTAAAACGTGGATCAAAAGGTTTTAACCAACAATCCCAAATTCCTCAACACTCTATGTTTGGGATTTCATTAGAAGCTGAAAGAGCTACGAGAATTAGAGCTGAACAAATTGCTGAGGCTGCAACGACCCGATTACAAGAGGCTAACAAAGCTATTTGTGTTGCTACCGTGGCTGCAAAAGCTGCTACGGATACTTCACAGAGGATGGAGAGGGGGATGAATGCTTGGAAGGAATTTATGAAGAAATTTGACGCTTCAACTATTTGATCACATCCTCATCCTTATGATAACGATTTGGACAATCAATCATTGGATAAAGATTGATCTTATACTCTTAGTAGAACGAATTAATCTCGAATGTGATTACTTTTTGTGTATCTCTATTTTGTATTTCCAATAAACTTTACAATATTAGGAAGGTTGTATAACTTTTGTAATGACATATTCTGAATGTTGAATGCGTGTCTATATTTTGAATTATGACTATTTAGTGAATGATTAGGATAAACATTAATGACAATTGGAGTTTTTTTTATGATAATGTCAGTCATGCTTTAACAATGGTATCTTTGTGTGTCTTTTATGCTTAAGATTATTATTCTCAATAATTGTCTTACTCTCTCATAAGAGGTAAATTCTAATGGTTTGTCTTGTTTATGTAGGAATTTGTCTTGTTTATGTAGGAATTCTAATGGTTTGTCTTGTTGTTTATGTAGGACATTAGTTGATTTGATATTGATAACTCATTCACGAGATTCCACTTCTCATGCGCTAAGGTTTGGCATATCCAGATTTTTTAGATTCAGCAATTTGTTATTGCGTTGTTTCTACATCTAGAAATTGTATTTTCTGCATTTATTACACAACTTTATGTTGAAAATTTGAGTGTTAATTTAACTTGATTCTTCTTACTTACAAGTTATTTGAGTTTAGTTCTTGCTCAAATTCTTGATCTTGAAATTCAATCTGAATACTAAATTTGATGGGAGGTTTATGGTCGAGTTCCTGCACCCGATCAAATTCGTTGAATTTAGATTCACCAATTTATTATGATAGTTTTATGCTGATGTTTTGTTGTTCTTTTTTCTGCAGATAGATAGTTAGTGGAATAAGAATCTAGGATCATGAAGCATAAAGATGGAAAACTGATTAACCAGCCGAACAAGAATCAATCTCTGACCACCGCGATAACTGTCATTGTTTTGTGTGGTTTTTCCTTCTACCTAGGTGGAATTTTTAAATCTGCAGACACTGAGGGTGTTGGAGTTATCAGTGCTATTCAGAAAACACTTGATTCTTCGCAACAATCCTCGGATTCTTTGCAAATTAAGCCCTTCAATTTCCCTGAATGTGGCGAGGATTATCAAGATTACACTCATTGCATAGATCCAAAGGTATTTGGATTTAATACTGATAGAAACCTCTTTAAATTTTATTGTTGTGTGGATTAGTTTTGAGAGTTAATGGTTTTTGTAGAGATGGAGAAAGTATGGTACTTATAGGCTTACTTTGTTGGAATGACATTGCCCGCCGATTTTTGATAGGAAAGTATGCTTAGCTCCTCCCCCAGCTGGTTACAAGCCTCCAATCAGATGGCCTAAGAGTAGTGATGAATGTTGGTATAGGTATGTTAGTTATACTATGTGACTTATGAGCTGAAATTGTTCAAAGTTTGGATTTTGATTTTAAGTTGTTTTTGTTTATATGAATAAATGAAATGAATGTGCCATATGATTGGATTAACAAGAAAAAGTCTAATCAGCATTGGTTGAAAAAGGAAGGGGAGAAATTTCTCTTTCCTGGTGGAGGTACTATGTTCCCTAATGGTGTTGGTGAATATGTTGATTTAATAGATGTTGGTTATTACACATCAAAACTCGTACGACACATGCATGTAGGAAAACTAAGAAAATTGTTTTAATTTTGGGAATCAACTAGTGTTTTCTTTGTTGCAGTTACCTACACAAATTCGCTAATGGAGTCTCGCTACATGAGTTGTCCATTTCTCTGTTGAAAAATCAGAAAATTTCTGAGTGCCGATAGCGATGGTCGCTGCAGTATTTGTGAACAAGGAAGACGCCTTTTATGCTGCGATGGATACCCAAAAGCTTTTCACTTAGGTGAAGTTTTGTCTATTTTATGTTGTCATTCAGACAAGAGCTATATAATAAAAAATTTATAACCTTTTTTCTGTTGCAGAAAGTGTGCCTCTTGAATCTGAATTGCGCTGCATTTGGTAGTGCAAATATTGTTGTCATCATGTATACCATAACAAAAGAAATGAAGAGAATAAGCAAATGCAAATGCTCAGGAAATTGTAAGGGTTGTTGCAGACATTCAACAATATAAATTTATGGCCTTGCTTGAGGGGTAATATATCAGTTTGGTTATTTTGACTGTCATGGTAGTATCACTGCTTCTCTGCTGCATCTTCTAATTTCTATGGAGAAACTAGTGTTTTATCATGCTAGGTTGGGGTGCTTTGTATGTTTTACCTATTTTCTAAAGTTATGTTTTGGTATTGGGGAAGAGACTAGTTTTGGGGGTGTTTTTGCTTCAATATGGATGCATATCTCAATTGGTTGGTTTTGGTAATTGCTTAACATCCTGTGACTTTCCATTGTATTAATGTTGTTTATCCTAAGCACAAATTGTGCTTGTGCTTAGTTTAGATTGTCTATTATATATATTTCAATTTTTCCTCTTCAAAAAAACAATAAAAAAATTTGGTTGATTTTCTTTGAAGTTGAAGTAACGTTGTTGTTGACTTTTAGTGATTGGTTTTGACTTTAGAGTCAACTTCACTAATGCTAAAAATATTTATCGACTTTTCACGGTTGACTATAGAGTTGACTAAACCTACATTATTTGGTTCCATTAGAGTCGGCTAGACCTATTCTAAACATATACATTGACTATTTTTTGTTAACTGTAAAGTTGGATAAACCTACACTATTTGGTTCCATTAGAGTCGGCTAGGACAATTCTAAACATATACATTGACTTTTTTTTGTTAACTATAGAGTCGGATAAGCCTACACTATTTGGTTCCATTAGAGTCGGTTAGGCCTATTCTAAACATATACATTGACTTTTTTTGTTGACTTAAGTGTCGGTGAATGCAACGCCGTAGTTTTTCATTGACTTTATATAAGTTGATCTTATTGTCGGCTGATCGGCGCTATTGTAAAATATTGACTTTGATGCATTGACTTTAGTGTCTGTTAGACCATCGCTAAATATAATTGTTGACTTTTAATGTTTTTAAAACAATATAGAGTCAGTTCACTTAGTGTCCTCTTAGCCTCAATTTAGCGGACTCTATCTAGCCTCGGTGTGTTTTCAGTCGTCGCTACCCATTAGCTTCAACCCTTTTATCATAGGCCTGACACTGACACTAAACACATGTTAGTATCCTTTTTTCAGGTTTTAGCGTCTTCAAATGGCCGACTCTAATAACTGTTTTTCTAGTGGTGTCAAGAGATTCGACCACTTCCTCCCATGGATCACCTTCCTTTTTATGTTGATGCAACTGATACATCTGGATCTTCACATGCAACTGCCGACACAAGCTCAAGAACACAAAAAAATATAGGGGTGACGATGGCACCCTCACAGAGTTTCGAAGATGATTAAGTCTCAGTTGAACCCATTACAAAAAATGTTGAGTCAGAACAAGGAAACAAGAAAGGGTTTGGCTTTGTCCGTGAGGAAGAACCTTCTCTTTTGGCAAAAGACTTGGTTTTTGAGAAGGAGAAGTAAAAGGAACTATGCAAGTTGAGTGGTGAGAGAAAAGGATAAATGAATAATGTTTCTCATAAGTCCAAAGACTTATTCACTTCTCATAAAGTTATCTCTAGAATCTCGTGTAACTCTGAAATTTCACATGCCAAGTTACCAACCCATATTTTCCACATTGCCCCTCATATCCCCAACGGTTAGAAAACCTTAGTTGTTCCCAACCAAACCCCCAATTTCCTATGAAAATCCACTGCCAAAGCATGCACCTTCTTTAGGCGTACAATTGTGAATGTTTCACTTCCAAAACCCACTTCCCAAGCCACACAACACACCAAACTACGCTCATCCTGCCATCTGTCACACCCGCCCATATCCCCATGTCCACCTTTACCGCCACACCTTTCCACAAACTCTAATGAATTTTCACCACTACCTTAATTACCCTCATGTTTCAGATCATATTCCTACTGGGCCTGACCCACTCATTTCCATAATTCCTCCATTTGAATCTTGAGGATAAGGTTCCTTGTGGGCCGGTGAGTATTGTTACGAATAATACCAAGCCCGTGAGAAAAAGAAGACAATCAGTACTATTAAGAATTTTTATTTAAATTAGAGGGGTGCTGATATCAAGTTATGATATTTTGGGTAGTTTATTTTAATGTTGGCCCATGGCCCTTTGTATTAGTTGTAACCCTAATCATATATATTGTATCATGTGGCTGCTGAATGGGTAACGAAGAAAAGTTTGTTTTGTAATATTCTCCTTTGCAACCTGGATCTGAATTTAGCTTTTCATAAATCTATCATAACCAACTTAAGTACAAATCTTCTGAATTTAGCTTTTCATAAATCTATCATAACCAACTTAAGTACAAATCTACATCTAGCTTTTCATAAATCTATCATAACCAACTTAAGTACAAATCTACATCTTCATGTAGAAATTCCAATTGTTGGACACTTCTAGTTGTATTTACTTATAGTATCCTAAAATTAGAAAAAAGGGAAGTACATTGAAAATCTTCCATACAAGAATGCTACAAAAAATGACTAATTTATGTTGTGGTTTGTTCTAGGTCTCACATGACATTCTCAATAAGTATGGGAAGAAGTTTTGTGCCCAAAATAGGGAAATAACATTGGCAAGTTGTAAAGGGACTCTTCATGTGCACGCGTTTAAGTTTCAATTTGGTTTTGATAATTCAATTATTTTTAAAGTATACATTAAAACCTTAAACGATAAAAAGAAAGAAAAAAGTTTTGAGATTGGAGAAATAAAAAACATGAAAAAGAAGTTAAGAAGTAGATGGAAGACATCAAAACCACAAGCATACAATCCTATAGAATAATGGCTGCCAACGGTTTTGAAGTGAAGCGACAGGAAACCCTCAAACCTCTTCATTACATTCTTCTTGATTATTGTTAACTGATTTATACAAGCATATGTATATATAGATAAATTTCAGTGTAGTGTGAACTATATGTATCATGTTAAGTCTTTGGTCTTTTTTTATTTTCTACTTTTGTATTAAAACCCACATGCAGGAATTGCTGTGAAGTTGCCAGAATTTGGAAATACTTGATCAAAGATGAAGAGTGATGAAAATATTTCTAAGCTAGTGGTTTAATTTAATCCCACCATTTCCCTTTCAAGAAACTTACAAGCAGGTTACATTCAATAATTTATTAATATAATAATATTGAAAGATATTTATGAGGTTCTAGAAAATGACACTTTATTCCATTTCTATCAACACGAGGAAATATGATAACTTCTTATTTGAATAGTCAACTAAGCAACACGTCAGCCTTTGGATTACAAATGGTTCTTTACTGTAGTTTTTTTTTTATTTTTCCTAATTATTGTATCTTCTTTTGTAATTTTTGTAATCGCTACAATTATTTTTTAAATGGATGCGGCTTAAAATTATTTTTTTTTATAAGTAAAATTTCATTAATTAGAGATTAAGGGAATCTCGATCCAATGAAAACAATACACCAAAAAGTAATTGATACTAAATGCACCAACACCCACACCCAAAAAATTATAGGAAATCAAAAGGGCATTTGTACCAATCTTATAAACTACCATTCCTACTATTAGACTTTCCTAGAATAAACCAATTCCAAGAAGAAACAACTAAGGACATAAACATTGAATCAACCTGACCAATATCGTTGTTGAATACAATATTGTTCCTAAACCGCCAAATGGTCCAACGAGTTAAACACCATATAGAAAGAATATGTTCTTCTTTGGTTCTCCCTTTCAAGCTATCAAACCATATCAAACCATGATCACGCCACTCCGTAGCCAAAATCCTATCTATATCCATCCACACATAAACCTTGTTCCAAAGCACAGTGGTTTTTGGGCAATTAAAGAATAGATGAGTCACATCTTCATTATCTCTAAAACAAAAAACACAAACTTTATCGAGGGGATTAACGAGTATACCTTTCATCGCCAAGTTTAATCGAGTTGGAATCCTATCTAAAACCATCCTCCAAATAAATACTTTAATTTTAATAGGAGTGAAAGACTTCCACATCAAATCTAAGGTTTTGGAAATGTTATCATCAGACGGTTCCATCGCTTCACTCTCCGAGACAGCCTCATAATATGCTTTTACCGTGAATCCAACACCTTCATCAAGTTTCCATATCCACGAATCGGTTTCA
The DNA here is from genome assembly GCA_963966055.1 of Lathyrus aphaca. Classification (NCBI taxonomy): domain Eukaryota; kingdom Viridiplantae; phylum Streptophyta; class Magnoliopsida; order Fabales; family Fabaceae; genus Lathyrus; species Lathyrus aphaca. The sequence goes on along the minus strand of OZ014519.1, from coordinate 508,839,240 downwards.
TCGGATCTCAATCAGATCGATTCAAGAGAGCTCCTCAACTCAATTAACTTTCTGCCAACATTCTGGTTTTGGACAGTACTTGTATACAAGTAATTCCACATCCAAATTCCATATATCCACTTGCCCATATCCGAAACCATAGCGAATTTGCAGCAGCATTCCTGGTATAAAACCGCATATTTATCCTTTAAAGATTCCTGGCCCAAACAAACAGTATGCCAAAACAGAGCACCTCTCCCTGATCCTATCGAGACTGTAAGAAAGCTAGGAACATATATTTGATCTGCATTTGCATTAATCCCCAGAATATCCTTCATCCATTTTGAAGCAGAACCGCAGATTCCTTTTGCAAAATGAGTTTGAATCTTTTTGCTAAGGTTGCCATAGATATAGGATAGGATAGGTCGCCATACTTCGTTTCCATCATTGCAGAAGTTCCATATCCATTTAGCAAGCAAAGCTTTGTTGAATCAACCTACATGTTTGATTCTAAGACCACCACACTTTTTTGGATGGCAAATACTCTTCCAACTCACCCAAGGGATGTACCCCTTAGTCGAATTACCACCCCACAAAAATCTTCGATGAATCACAATAAGATCCTTCACAACTTTTTTAGGAGCTTTGAAGAAAGATAAATGATGTATCGGTAAGTTCGCCAACATAGAATTTATCAAGGAAATACAACCACCAATTGATAAGTTGCGACCTATCCAATTTGTTAGTCTATTTCTCATACAATCTATAACATGCCTCCAAAAGGATACTCTCCTATGATTACCTCATATGCATATGCCAAGGATTTTGAATGGAAGAGTATGAGATTTACAGTGTAGGAATGCTTCGGTTACAACCATGAAATATTGATCAATACCGATACCATAGAGGCAACTCTTTGCATAGTTTATCTTAAGACCGGAAGCAACTTCAAATCCTCTAAGAATGGCCTTGAAAGCCCAAATATTAGTGATAGATCCATCCCCAAAGAGAAGGGTATTAACAATAAACTTTAAGAGATTAACCGAGTTCGAATCATCCAATCTTAAATCAGAGAGAATGTTCAAGTTAACAACTCTTTGCACCATACAAGCCAAGCCTTCCGCAACAATTGCGAAGAGATAAGAAGAGAAGAGGACTCCTTGTTTTAGGCCTCTTGTCAATTTAAAGTCCTTGTATGGGCTACCGTTTATCAAAATAAAAAAATAACTATTGAAAACCAATCCTCTAATCCATTTTAACCAATTTCCTCTGAATCCCATTTTAGCCATCATAAGCTCCAAGAAATTTCAGTCAACGCAATCATAAGCACGAGCAAAATCTACTTTGAATATGATACACTTTTATTAATTAGGAAAATATTTATTGTGAAATTAGATGCTCTTGAAAAAAAAGTATAATTGATTCCTTGATTAGCAAGTAATTCATAAGGGTTAAGATTTATGAAAAACACAAGGATAACAACAAGTATTTGATTATAAACTGTTATTCTTTCCTTTCTTTTAAAACAAGATTACAAGTATACAAGAATAACAAATAATTCTTTCACTTTTGAATTAGAATTTTATCTTCCTATTTTTCCTTATTCAAAGATGAGAGACTAATATGATATTTATAAGAAAACTAACACACTAACCTAGTGGATTTTTTTTAACAATTACCCATTACAAACTAACTTAGGATACAAGCTAACTTAAACAAATGGACTTACAAGCAAGGCCCAATTCAACATGCTAACAAACTTATTAATATTGACCAATGCATGTTACAACAAACTTTGACTACAACACGCATCACTTCGACATCAACATGTGAACAAACTTTGATAACATGCTAAAACTAGAGTTTGATCCAATATCTCATAACATTAATGTAACTTAGAAATGTTAGTTGTTGTTGTTGTTTGAAATATTAAAACTCAACAACAACAACAACATCTACTACTACTACATCTATGCTTTCCTAACAACATTAGACATTTTTAACAAGTATGTATTGAAGAAAATAATTTTAATATTTACAAGAGAAGATATTACATTAAGAAACCAATCTTGATCAAAATATTCTCTGCTTTTGCAATCCATCTCGGAGAACAGTCTTGTAGTTGTTGATTTCACCTAAGTGGAAAAATCAACCAAAGGAAAAGTGATGAAATTTCCATTACACCCTTTTTTATCTCTCCCACCAAACCGAGGCAAAAGGTAAATTAGGTAGGTTAATTATTGTTTGAATAGCTAGTATGAACTAGTGAATAAATGACTTGAATTTCAAAGAAAATTCGTTGGACAAATGGATCCACGACCAACAAATCCATAGCAAAATGTTGGGTTGGTAATGGGGAAAATCATTTGCTAAGATTATAACTCACCTAAGAAATTCAAGGTGGTTAAGCAAGACCGATTGAAGAATATTTTGGCGCTAAGTAACCTTAAAGGAAAATTTGTTGGGAGAATTACAACTCTCCCAACAAATTAAAACAAATTTTGAAATCTAGAAAAAGAAGCATGACTTGTGTGTTTTCGTTATATAGTTTCTAGTTTGTTATATAGTTTTGTAAAAATCTCAAAGAGATAGAGTTTAGAATTTTTGTAATGTCGAAGTCCTCTCAATGTGGAGTAATTAAGGACTAAAAGATTTTCTCTTATTATAACTAAGTTCTCTCTTATGAGTGTTAAGTTTTACATCATTACGTATTTTATGTATTTGATATAATTATAGAGTCATTTCTAGTTTAATCAATCAAATATATTTGATCTTTACTCTTATTTTTAATGTGTCTTATACCTTTATCATGTTCGTGAATTAATGAGGTGTCTATAGGACATCATAGGCTTAGATCAATGATAAATTGTGTTTATGCATAAAAGTGCAAGTTCATTTATAATATGATAAGTGGATTATCTAATGTAGAGAGGAGTTTTTAGAATTATATATGGGTAATCATCTATTATGAACTAGAGTCTAGAGATAGATCTAGACGTGGTACTCACACATACTTGTTGAAGCTTAATATTATCATATTTCTTATTAGACTGAGAGATCGTCTAATAAACATGATTAATATCACGATATTATTTGAAATATGGATAACATTGTTGAACAACTTGTAATAATATGACTTGAGGGTTAAACTATGTATAAATAATAATTGATATGCATGTATTGTAATAGTAACAACTCGACCCAAATAGTCTTTATCACTAATATCAACTTATTATAATTTCTTTTATTTTATGTAAAAAACAATTTAAACAAACAAATTTTTCTTCTTAAAATGATAATTGTTACATATAAATTATATCATCATTGATACGATGAATTACTCACTCAATTATGATTTTTGTTAACACAACTTCTACACATCTATATACTTTAGATGAAATAAGTGAGAATTATTAACAATATGTCAATCATAATTTTTTTCAAATTTTACCAATAAATAGGGCATCATCCATAAATTCACATGTGTCAACACTTCTATTCCAAATGTACATGCCCCAAAATCATATTTGGGTGACACATTTTTTAATGATACTTATCTAATTAATTGTCTGCCATATCTTGTTATAGGTAATGATATCCTAATTCATTTTACGATCTAACTTTCTCATTTTGCCTATATCATGCATGGTCTTGAATTTTGAACACCAAAACCGAACTAAGGTAAATCCTTGTGCACTTAGATATGTGTTATCCACAAAATAGAAGGGGATACAAACTTTATTATTCTCCTTGTCACAAGTACTTTATTGTTAAAGATGACATTTTTCACAAAAATGTCAATGTTCTCATCCTCAGAGGAGAACATGAATGAAAATGACTTTGATTTCAAGTTTATGATTAAAAGCCTACCTGAACCCCCTAGTCACATTCTTGAGTCTACTTTAGAAACCGAGTTGACACCTATCTTGGGTGAATATATTCCTTGTCCTAGGCTAGAATCTACTCAAAATCCTAGTCCTGGGTCTATTAATAGTCTTAGTCCTATATCTGTTTATATTCCCAAATATACTACTATTCCTTTTTTGTGTAACTATATGAGATGCAACATAAGAGAAGGGGAAAATTAAGGTTGTCTTATTTTTCTCGATTTTATTCTATGCTCTTAATTTAATTGGATATGATAATGATATGTTCCTAGCAATATATATTGCAGAAAATATAAATGACACAAGACAATTATATTAGTCCCTTTATCAATCAAGGGTTCATCAAGTCGCTTCACACCTTGAAGGATTTTTCATTATGTTAGATGTTTGCACAAGTCTCACACCAAGTCCTCTCTTTTAATCTTCAAACATAAACATCAAACCTATGGTGAACTTTGAATCAACCCACTTCTAAGGACCTTTTCACAAACACCAAACACTATGTTGGACTTTGAATAAATCCAATTCAAAAGACCTTTTCCTAAACACCAAACACTATGGTGGACTTTGAATTATACCAATTCAAAGAAACTTTTACATCAAACAACTTATCAGCACAACCTTGGTGATTAAGTTACCACCTTGTCAGTTTTGAAAACACCAAATATAATGAACCTGCAACTGGTTACATGTTTTGTGTAACTGGTTACACTATTTTGAAATATGAATTTTTACTTTGCAAATGATTTGTCATGAAATATCTTGATGCATGAAAGTTTAGAAACTTCAGAGATGAAAGGATAAGATTTAGATGTATGAGTATTCTTGATAATATCTTATCTTCATCAAACCTAAACTAAGATAGATGATGAATATCTTCTTCATATTAAATTTCTTCCATTATCTTCTATATTTTAGGAATCAACAACTCCAACACAAATTCATGTGTGTAAGAAAAAAAATTAAATAGCGTATGCCTTAGAGAAAAATTCATGTGTGATTCTCATATTTTTATACGTGTGATATTGATTTGTATAATTTACCCATTACTTTGAGATTCGATAAGAGATCATGTCCCTCCATATATAGATATCATATTACTTAATATGTTTCCTATAAATATATTTCTACACAACATTATATATTTATTCCATCTATTGATTATATAGGAACACTACTACAAAACGCGCAAACAACAATGCCCAGGTCACCACGGTTCTTCCAAACTCAAGCGCTAACTTTTTATTTTATTTTTTAATTATAAATTTTTAGGTTATAATAACGGTTGACGTTTTAACCGATACGATACAATCAATCTTTCATGGGTTTGAACCTCATCGCTCTAAAAATTTTTATTCATTTAACGTTAAGGCGCTTCTTTCTTTTTTATTTATTTTTAAATAAATAACAAAAGGGATATCACTACGGTTATTATGAGTAATGGTTGTGATATAATTTGCTATTTTTAAAAGTATTATCACAGTTTTATTTTTTAATCGTGATGATACGTAATATTGTTTTACTATATAAGCAAAAGTATATATCGTTCATCAGTAACCCTAACATCCATCTCACATTTTTTCTTTCTAACAACAATTTATCTCAAATGAAAACCCTAACTTCAACCTTTAAATTATTCTTCACCAATCGCTACGATACTCTTTAATCATATTTCAGGTTCCTTTATTAGAATTATTCTTCGATTTCATTTACATTTCTTATTAAAAATGGATTCTAATTTTTTTATTTGCTTGATATTTTTATTGTTTCATATTCATCTTCACCACTTTAACAAAGCGCATACATTGGCTATGATACATATGGTTTGTGTAGCTATGAAGAATAATACAAGAAGGATGAAGTTATTGTCTTAACTTCATTCACCTTGTATTTTTTTCATAGCTTCATAAACTAAATGAAATTCATAATTTGTTCTAGCTAAAAAAGGTGTGTTCTTTATTAATTACATAATATCTAATGTTATTGTATGTTGTTGTATGTATGTTGTTGTTGTATGTTCTTTTCTTTGCATGTATGTTGAATGTTGTTTTTTTATGTATGTTGTTGTTGTATTTTCTTCTTCTTCTTGTATGTTGTATTGTTGCATGTATGTTGTTTATGTTGTTTTATGTTTTAAGAACTAGTACAAAACATTTCTTAGTCACTAGAAAGAAGCTTCTTATGACTTAGTAATGTTTTGTTCTTTAAATTCTCAGAACATTACATAATATCTTGTGTTGTTGTATAAAGATGAGTTTATTATATGATATGTAGATTGTTTTTTCCATTAAACCTTCACTGAAAATAAATTTCATTTAAATTGACATAGAAACATATAATCTGAAAATTAAGTTATATTTGAAAACAAACTTATATCAATCCATGTTTTCCGAATTGCATTTGTCTTATTGTTCATCTCGCATTACTTTACATAAAGGATGTGGTTTAGTGACTTGAATCCTTCATCACATCCATATATTATCTTGAAGTTTAATTTTAATAACAACAATTTATTGATATTATTCAAATTAAACTAGAATATAAGGAGTTGATGTCATGAAGGACTCAAACAATTGAACCACATTCTATATGTAAAGGAACGTGAAATAACCGACGAGACACATGCAATTTGGAAAATAATAGTTTGTGTAAGTTTTTTTTCAAGAATATATCACAACGGTTGTTAAGCATAACAGTTGTTAAGAACCCAATATTGTATATATTGCAACAATTGTTAAACAGAACCATTGTGATATATTGCGCGCTTTCCAGAATACAACAACGATCTCATGACCATGATTATAAGTAGCGCATTTACAACATCACTCTACATAACAACGCCTTGATCTGTGCAATTTTATGTATTTTCAAACCGTAGTTAAATGGGTTTTTCGTAGTAGTAGTAGTAGTAGTAGTAGTAGTAATAGTAGTAGAATCCCATCATTCATTGAAAATACATTGAAAAATGTTATGTTGTGGAACCAAAATATGTATTGATTGATGACATAGAGCTCTGGAATTGGCAGTGTTGATCTCTGGTATGGTGATGCGGGATGAACCTACAAGGCTAACACTCTAACACCCAAAAGTCGGTTTAGAGTCCAAGATGAGTATATCAAAAATAGAGATCAGAAAAGTGTACATTGAATCTCACATGTGTTAACTTTATACGCTGGATAATCTTGAATGTTTTTATGTATGATTGGGCCATTTGTATTAAGCCTTTCGTCGGACTAGAACAAAAAGTAATATTGAATTAGAAAATGGAAGTACTTGAGAAAAATGACACTTGAAAGATTGTTCTAAGGCACGATGGAAAATATCCAGATGGATGTAGATAGATATATACAGTAAAATCATTGATCATTATTATAAAATATAGGTGGCTAAAGGTTACACTCAGACATATTTCATTGATTATGAGAGACATTTTAACCAATGACAGAGATGAATACTCTTTTAATCTTGATATATCATGTCTCTTAGTTTGGATAGGAATTTTAACAATTTGATGTTAAAAATGTATTATTGCATGGAAATTTAGAGAATGAGGTGTATATGAATATTCTCTTATGTTTTGATATTATAGGAGGAACTAACAACGTCTGTCGGTTAAGGAACACCTTATAGGAAGATCTAACAATGTGTTTAGGCTATAAGCAAAGACAAGTAAATCACACGCTTTTATGGAAATATTCATGTTCTGGACTGGGCCCCATAGATTGTATTGGACCATAGCCTAATACGTCGAGCAAATGCCCATGCGCTCGGGCAAGCATACTTGGTGGTCGGGCACAAACCACTTAACGGTCGGGCAGACATTTCATGAGTCGGGCATACACTTAGCGAGACGGGCAGATAACAGGTCTTCCATTCCACTTGCCACATCATCCAACTGTCCCCATTATCTCCTAAAAGATAGGGGCAGTTGGACCAAGGATCAGACCACTTTCTAGGTCTACACGCTCCTTACGTGTACCTTGGCAGTTCTCTCTTGGGCCTCGCTGATCCAGCCCAAGGATAGACCTTGGCCCAGCGCTGGGGGCTCACTATAAATACATTTTTTCACTAAAGGGTCGGGTATTCTAATACAACTCTTATTACTTACCATTATGTTCCTCTATTGACTTTGGCATCAGAGTGCCTTGTAGGTACACCCCCTCCATTCCATTCTTCTTGTTGTTCGCGTTCAATTACTGGAAAGCTTGATCCTCTAAGCTTTGTTTTTCAGCCTTCAAGGTGTCCCGCTTGAGCTTGACCTCTTCCAGCTTCGACTTCAGTCCATCTTGAAGCTTATGCTCCTCTTTATAGTCGGACAGATCCTTGGACAACTTATCTTTCTCAATCCGGGCAGCCTCAAGAGCCTCCTCCAACGTAGCTGTCGAGACAGTAGTCTCGGACAGAACCATAGCGGTTTCCATCACCCGGATGACAGCGGCTAAGTCCCCGGCCAGATCTGTCCGTCTAGCGACCGCGTCCTGATTGAGAAGGGCCTTCGCCTCGGGAGCCGCCACCACGACGGAACCTTCGGACTTGAAGAAGTCCCGCTCCAAATAACAGGTAGCTCCCAGGTGCACCAGAGTCCATGCCACCCACGGCAACGGACCGGGCAAGAGACTCATCCAGCCGCTTACGCTTCAGAAGAGGAGAGGTGGAGGCCGGAGGGCTGTCTTGTATATGTATCGGGGAAGTTTGTTGGATGACGGCTTGAGGAGAATTGGTGGTCGAGTTGGGGGTACCAGAACTACCGACCCCGTGCTCATTAGCTACCTCCTGAACGCGGTTCGCCATTTTCTTTTTCTTTTTAGAGACCCTGTTCGGGGCCCCGACCTGGTTGGCCAGCTTCAAGACTCGTTCTCGGTGAGCTGGCATCGTTCCTACAAAACAAAAACACCTAAACATCAGTTAACGGACATAAAAGTCAGGAAAGATGGAAGGTCCAGAAGGACTTACGCAATAATTCCACGGCCTCTTCATCCGTGTCACACGCGAGTAGAGCCCTTGTGTTTATGAGGCGCGTTTCGTGGATGGGCATCCCGGTGTCGACCGCCAAGCTAAAGCTCTGAACATACTCCATCAACCTCTTGTAGTCCAGTCGATCCTCGACCCCCAAGCTCAAATGTCTAACTCGGTAGTGGCTGGTCGACAGGTTGAAATGGTCCGACTTCCATATCAAAGGGATCCTCGACATCATTTTTTCCTCGCCGCTGGCGTCACGCTTATAGTAATAAAGAGTGTTGAGGGCGTACTGAGTGAGCGACTTCACCACGTGCCACCTCCCCTTAAAATGGCGGACATAATCGACAAACATCTTGAATAATCTCACAAGCTGTTTGAGTGACACCTAGCTATGACGCCCCCTGCGCCTGACCGCTGCAGATGGAAGATGCGAAAGAAAAGGGGCAGTGTGCACCCGACCCCGAGAAACCGGAAGACTAATTCGAATGCCCGGATGAAAGAAATGGCATTCGGATGCAACTGTGAGGGAACCAGCCTGAGCCACCTGAAGACCCCCATCAGGAAGTCATTAAAAGGGAGCCCAACCCTCGCTTCTCAGAAGGCAAATTCGTACATGGCGAACTGCTTCCATGGAAAACGATGACATATCCGATATGTTTCCCGAGGAGCAAGACATTGCCAGTTTGATGTGTCCTCGGGGCCAATATCCTCTACCACAGAGTACGCAGTCGTATCCTCGTCCACGAAATACGACTCTTCTTCTAACGGCTCGTCCATGACCCACGACGGGTCATTATGTCCGGACGAAGAGACATGCTCGTTCCCCTCCTCGAGGTCTCTCTTCTCGATTCGTCTTTGTTGGGCCGTAACTGAAAAGCAGAAAGCAAAAGTGAATTCGACATCGCATCAAATTCACCCTTCCACCGCAGTTCAAGTGAAAAGGCGAAGAGCTGAACGCCCTGAAATCCCACTAAACTACCCTAAAATCAATGAAGGGACAGCCCTCAAATCCACTCGAGCACATACAAAACCCTTAAAAAAAAACCAAGAAGATTAAGAGATTCTGCTCGGCGAACACATCAAACGCCCACGATCTTCATCAATTGTATGAAGATCATGCTCGGTTCATTCATACACAGATGAGTTTTACGCCCGTTTCATGCTAATCATGTCGGGGACATTCATGTCTAAAACCTAAAAACTAACCCAAAACAAGGATTTACCTACTATAAACAGGGATTTACCTACTCTAAACAGGAAAAACACGAATTTCGCTACCTATCAAGCAGAAAAATGCGTAAAAAGAGAAGGTACGGGAGATTACCTGACATAGTGACGACGAGGAGGTTACGATGGCGCGCGGGCAGGGAGCGGCGGTGCTGTCGGCGATTGCGGGCTGAGGAAAGTTTCTTCTCAGAGCTTCCGGTTAAATGAAGGAGCGAAAAGTTGAAATGAAGTGGTCCCTCCACTTTATATACCAAGGGAGCGCGTGGGCGAACGCACTAGGTAATCATTACCTAGGCCCCTAGGACGGAACTAGCACAAGAAACGAAGCGACACACCATTAATGTCTAAGACATGTCAGTCTAGGGAATCCTGAACGACGTCATGCAACCTCAGATCTCTCTGACTACAAAAAGATATCCTTAACCCTGAGAACACCACGTGCCCGACGATATGAATGGCGTCCGGAACAACTTGAATATACCATATTTCGACACGGGCAAATGCTCGACGCCCAATATGGCTCCTCCCTCAACCCGAATATGTTCTCGACGCTTTATAAAATCATCACTCCGACTCGGAGACTCGACATGGGGGGCTCCTGTTCTGGACTGGGCCCTAGAGATTGTATTGGGCCATGGCCCAAAACATCGAGCAGATGCACATGCACTCGGGCAAGCATACTTGGTGGTTGGGCACAAACCACATAATGATCGGGCAGGCATTTCAGGAGTCAGCCATACACTTAACGAGACAGGCGGATAACAGGTCTTCCATTCCACTTGCCACATCATCCAATTGTCCCCCATTATCCCCTGAAAGATAGGGGCAGTTGGACGAAGGATCAGATCACTTGCTAGGTCTACACGCTCCTTACGCGTACCTTGGCAGTTCTCCCTTGGGCCTCTTGGGCCTCGCCGATCCAGTCCAAGGAAGGACCTTGGCCCAGCGCTGGGAGCTTACTATAAATACCTTTTTTCACTAAAGGGTCGAGTATTCTGATACAACTCTTATTACTTATCATTATGTACCTCTATTGACTTTGGTATTGGAGTGCCTTGTAGGTACACCCCCTTCATTCCATCCTTCTTGTTTTTCGCGTTCAATTACTAGAAGGCCCTCCTGATCAGGTAAGATCAATTCATAAGGAGAAAAACTAGTTTTTTTTCTTGTTTATATTGATGAGATTTTTATTAAAAGTGATAGTTTGATTGAGAGACAATTTTTAAGGAGAAATTATCAATCGATTTTGAGGTTAAGAACCTTAGAAAACTCAAATATTTTTTTAGAATTGAGGCTTCTTACTCAAATAAAGACATTTTTTTCTCTTAGAAAAAGTATTTTCGTGATCTTTTGTGGGAAACACGTAAACTTCGATGTAAACCTGAAATGTTTCATTGGCCAAAATCCCAAGGATGAACTTTGATGAGGAAAGTTAAAAAATTGACATGTTGAGTATCAAAAATTAGTGAGAAAGTTTATTTACTTAGAACATAATAGGTTAGATTTGGCATTGTTGGAGAGTAAGTTGAGTCAATTATGATTTGAATGTGGGACGCTTGCAAAGATGTAGACCACATTCTACAATATCTTAAAAAGGGTTGAAACATAACTATAGAGGTTTATACTAATGTTAATTATACAGATTTTATTCATTATGTTAATTTGGTTGATTAGATATAGTATAGTCTATTTAAACAATTTAACGAATGTTTTCGAATTACTTTAGAATAATATTTAAAAATTATGCTATATATACTAATAGTTAGTTGGTATAGTGATGATTGATGCTAAATTTTGTGAAATCTCAATATAAAAACCATTGATGAACAAAAGAGAAAGCTATCATTACATAGAAAAAGAAGAAGAAGAAGAAGAAGAAGAAGATCAAGTCTTGTATTTCACAATTGTTGAACTATTACAATGTACATTTGTATTTATAGAAAACTAGAGTTAATTATTCTCTAACTAACTTCAGTTAACTAATAACTAACTATCTAATAAACCATAGAATTAGTTTATTACTTGTACATCAAATAATATATATTATGTGGATAACTCATCTTGTTTAACATTCCCCTCAAGCTGGAGTAGATGTCAATCATCCCAAGTTTGTTCTGAAGATTACTAAATGGTCCAACATGCAGAGATTTGGTGTAAATGTATGCTACTTGATCTTTGGATGCAATTGGCAGAAGATGAAGAATTCTTGCCTGCACTTTATCTCTCATAACATGACAATTTATTTCTATGTGCTTTGTCCTCTCATGAAACACAAGGTTGGCTACTATATGAAGGGATGATTTGTTGTCACAATAGATCACAAAAGGGGTTGTATGTTCAACCTGCAAATATCTCAACAGATATAAAATCTATTTTCTTTCACATGTTACTTGTGCCCAGGCACGATACTCATCCTCATATGAAGACCTTGACACAATTGTTTGCTTCTTACTTTTCCAGCTTACCAAGGAATCACCAAGGAAAAAGAAAAAACCAGTGGTTGATCTCCTAGTGTCAGGACATGCTCTCCAATAAGAATATGAAAATCCTTTGAGAATAAGACCTGATGATGATCTGAAAAACAAACCATTGCAAGGATTTCCTTTGAGGTATTTCAACACATGAATTCCAACTATCATATGTTCATCTATGGGATTGCTTAAGAACTAGATGAGTTTGCTCACCACATAAGAAATCTCATGTATGGAGTGTGTAAGATACAACAATCTTCCTATCAATCTTCTGTATTCAGTAGGATCTGAAATTGGCTTGCCAGATCCTATGTGCAATTAGAGATGAGGATGCATATGTGTATTGTAAGGCTTTGTTCCAGTTAAACATGCATCTTGTAATAAATCCAATGTGTAGTTTCTTTGACAGAGATTAATACCATATTTGGATCTTCTTACTTCAAAACCAAGAAAGTATTTAAGATCTCCTTGATGCTGAATTTGTTGTGCAATAGGGTCTTAACATTGTTTATCTCATCAATGTCAGTACCCCCTAAGACCAGATCATCCACATAAACAAGGATCACTGTGAATTGCTGACCATTGGATTTGGTATACAAGGAATAGTCTGACTTGTACTGAACATAGCCAGACTGAAGAAGTATTTCAGTGAGTTTAGTGTTCCATTGACTACTGGACTATTTCAAGCCATAAAGAGATTTTTGGAGTTTGCACACCATATTTGACTGAGGTAACTGTAGTCCAGGTGGAGGTTGCATGTAGACTTATTAATTTATATTACCATGTAAAAAGGTTGTGTTAACATCAAGTTGGAACAAAGGCCAATGATGAGTAGCTGCAATGGTGATGAAGACTCTTATAATGGTCATCTTTACAACAGGGCTGAAAGTATCCATGTAGTCTAAACCTTCTGTCTGAATAAAACCATTAGCCACTAATCGAGCTTTATACCTCTCTACTAAACCATCATCATGTTGCTTGAGTTTAAAAATCCATCTACATCCAATGGCTCTCTTATGCTGAGGTAAAGGAACTAATGTCCAAATATCTGTCTGTTGGAGAGCTTTCAGTTCAAATTTAGTAGCATCTGAATTGGAAAGTGGAATTTTATTCTCACCGAGGTTGCAATGGTAATCTTTAAGATAGTTTGGAGGTTTTCTAGTTCTAGCATATTTTCTTAAGGGACAACCAGGATGAGAAGAAAGAGTGGGAATATTATGAGATGATGAGGAGCTATTAGAAATAAGATGATGGATTGTATTATCAAAAAGACTCATGGTGTTGGTTCAAGTAAATAAGAGTGTGGATGGGTAGTGTTTTGTGTATCAAATTCAACAATGTAGGGGAAGTCAAAGAATGTGTTAATATTTGAAAGAAATGGTGAGGAAGTGTGTTTGACAAATGAGGACAGCAATTATTTGTATGGAAAAATAGTTTCAAAGAAAATGACATCTCTGGATAAGAAGAGTTCCTTGGATTTAATTCAAATAAAATATGACCCTTGACTCCAGTTTTGAAACTAAGATAAATACATTTCTTGGATCTGGAATCAAGCTTCTTCATATGTGTTAGTAATGTAGCAACAAAACACAAACAACCAAACACTCCAAGGGAGTTAATATTAGGAAGACTATCATGAAGCAATTGGAAAGGTGATTTCTATTTCAAAAAAGGTGTAGGGAATCAATTTATGAGATCCGCGTGTCGCGCACGGATCAAAAGCGAGTGATTTTTGAAAACGTAGTATAGCGACAATGACTCGAATCGTCTCACAAGGATTCTTGATCTTATTAACTAACTATAATAACGATTAATGGGGGTTGATTTTAAGGTCGAATTATAAAAATGGATTAAATTAAGTGATTATCAAAATAAGCTGAAACGATTAATCTACTGTTTTGATTTCCCAACTTATCATCGACCCAAATAATTCCCAATTCCTAAGAGGACTCTATTTCTTTTTCGATTATAATAACAATCAAACAAGCGTAATTGATATTATATGATAAATATTCCTAATTTCCAAATTAAGCAAACAGATGAAATATATCAATCGTGAATTAAGCAAACACGATAAATATACACGAATTAAGCAAACACGATTAAAGTATAGGAACATGCAATCATCGAAATAAATCAATATAACCTTAGATAAATCGAATTAAGCAAACAAGATATCAAGATCAGAATTGAAAGGAAATAGATTAATTGGAAAATATAAGAACCTCAAAGTGTCGGCGAAAACCGATTATAGCAGATTAATCCTTGGAATTAGTTCTCCATAATTCGTCTCTTCGAAAGTAAAAAATAAAATCGTAAAAAGTGTATATTGAACAGTTGCGGCTGCTAGGTTATATGGTAAAACCTAAAAAACTCGTTTACAACCCAACTGGGTCAAATACATAACCCAAGCCCAATTCTAAATGACCCGAAACTAAATAAAACTAATACAACAGCTTCAAACGAAATTCTGGAAACTATGACTTTGAATCTGACTTCGACTCCAACATGAAAGTTGTAGCTCTCTCTCTTAGCTTTCCATCGACTGGTAGAACATCTCAAGCCGATTCCTGGAAATCCAGTTATGGTCGTTTTCGTAAAAGCTGTTAAAGCTGAAAATTAAGTACGAAAATCAAATTAACCCAAAAATAAAATAAATTGGAAAAACAAATTAAAATATAAAAATAAGCAAAGAAAATCAAAGAAATGTTTAAGTGCAAACATAGAAGATTTTGCATTAAAATGTACTGATCAAATTCCCGCACGTTTGAACTTTTGCACTCCGAGCAAAATAAAATCTAAGGAAACACGACAACATCATCAATTACTCATTCTAGGCTACAAACGCCTCTTTGGTTAAGATAGCATCGATAGGTACTAATCTTACACACTAAGGATATCGTAAGAACACAAATCTGTAATTGTACGGTCATAAGCCTCCCTCCTATACAAACCAATCTGAATAATGTTATTATGCCTAATCCTAACTTAATCATCCTCTTTTTTTTCTCTTTCATTCTAGCGCAATCACATTAAGCCCGTTATCTATTCAAACACATGGTAAATAAGTCTGTTAGTGACTATGATCCATATCTTGTTAATATTTTAAAGTTACTTTAGCAACAACAATTTTTTTTGAAGGTTTCACATTCGTTAGGCTAAATGACCGGATGAGGGTCACCTAACTTAAAAGGCGGATTCCTATTCAGATTTCTTAATAAGCACGAGATCATTCGCTTATTTGCATCAACCTAATTACATAGTGTATGATTTTTAGATGGTGCTGACTGCCACATAAACTACTTAAGATCTATTAAAGGATGAGAACTCATGTCTATGGCATAAAAAGTGTTCAAAATGATTTCCATATTCAGGAGACTTAAGGTATTAAAATGATACCGATCTTGTGAACTTTTCCCAAGTCTCCACAACTAATCTCAAAACAATCTATAGCCTAAAACTTTCGGAAAAAATGTCTAGTGTTTCTAAAACAAAACAAAACAAACAAAAACAAAACAAAAACAAAGAAAATAAATTATCCCCTCCCCCACACTTAAAACAAGCATTGTCCTTAATGAAAGGACATAAATATAAAATAAGAGGGAGAGAAAGGAAAGAATACACCCGAGTAGTCAAGGTGGATAAGTGATTACATAAGCATCATCTCCTAAAGAGAGCTCTTCTATAGTCTCTTATTCCAAAGTGGGGATCTCATAGAGTAGCTTTGGGTAGTATCTGTAACACCCCAAAATTTGCCCTCTTTTTCATAGCAATTAACATATGATCTTGCATACTTCGAATTGCATCTTCGCATAGAAAAATGAAGCATGGAGCATAACATAAGTTGGCAGTAATTTTAGTTCAATGTGATTGCTAAATTATGATCTGAGTCAAGGGGGGCATTTGACCTAATCTGGGTCAAACTATCAGGTTTTTTTTTTCAAAGACAATTTATATGTGTTTATGGTGATTTCTCAGGAAATGTGTTTCAAAGTCGAACTGTGTTGTGTGCGGAGGTTGTTAGTTCATCAGGGGTTCATTTGTGGATGTACTTTCTCAGAGAACTATTCAGAAGAATTTGAAATGATTCATGATTCCTTTGGCCAGGGTTTTGGAGGATGTGTAATTCAGACAATTATCACTTCAGTGGCGAATGGTTTGGTGGATCGGGAGGGTGTTCATCCGCTTTTATGGGGATTTATTGAAAGAGTTTTGAGTTGGATTCTTGGAGTAAACTCATGTGAGATAAGTGTATCAGTGTTTTTGGTGATGGCTCGTGTCCATATCCATGTCTATTATTTTCATCATTTTGTTTCATCCATTATCCGTTCTCTATTCAATAACCACATTTATTAAGTATCTGTTATGTCATTTATAATTAACAAATTAATCCATGGTCAGTTTCCATTAGAGAATCCTTAAGTTTTTTTAAGCCACATCAATTCATTCATCCATCTTTTTTTGATTCTTTAGCCATTCATGTCCATTTTAAATTCCAAATTTCTTCTTGTCAACAACCATATTTTATTCATCCAAGACGTTTCCAATGATTAACTCACAACCATTTCATCCAATTTTTTAGCCCATTTCTTTTCTAAGAGAATAAACCTTGTTCATTAATCCCTTTTAATTTCTTTGTCCAAATTCCAATATCAACTCTGAACTATTTCATTAATTTCATTTTTTTAAAAATTATTTACTACCATTTCAAGTGAGGTAGACACCAAAGATCATCCACTGAGCCAGTGGTTTTTTCGGAGGTTGAGGAGCTCTTAAAACTAGTTGGAGCCCGTGAACAGCTGCAAGCTCGCATTAATAAGTTCCGAAGGCAATTGCATTCATTGGAAGGACAGTCAAAACAACCTTCTGGCTACAAATGTATATGATCTTATTATCTTTAAAATATTCTTTTGGGAGGATTTCCTACGATTCACGAATAGTTACATATATTATATACACAAATTATTTTGAGTATATTTCTATCTGAAGAACAAACCAACAGTTTGGAATTTTAGAGAAGAAAAAACGGGAAAAAACATGAATAACAAATGGAATTTAAGCTCATAAGTTTATAACCAAAAAATCAGTTATGATGATACAGAAGTTCAAGCCAGAATTAAGAAGAAAATCAGATGCTAAGGTATGAAAAAAAAAAACACGAAATCATCGCGACCCCGTCTCTTCAATCACCATCACTTTGTAGCAACATCACCATAACTTTTCAATCTCTCCTAATTAATTATCTTCATCAACCATTTATCGTCGTCTCGTGCAAAAGACCACAATCAGCCTAATCTTCGTCAATCTCCACTTTCCGAAGTTACCATAGTATTTTCTTCAACCTCCCTGAGATTCGATCATCCAATCTTCATTCATAAATCAGTAACTGATAACCTGCAGCAGATCCAAGAGCCCATTCGAAATTACAAGTCTAGCTAACAAAGAGTTTAAAGCAGTTGAAAGAGAAAAATCTGGAGAGGGTGGTTATAACTGTAACAGAATAACAACAGAATGATAACTGAAATCATAACATGCTTTACCTTGAACAATCACCAATACACTCCTCCAATCTTCTATAAAACAAAAATCAGGACTTTAGCTTCAGGGGGCTCAGAAATTTTTCTGGATTTTTCTCTGCATTCATTTCACATTCAACCTCTTTTTCAGTCCTCTTCTTCAGTCACCATTCCTCTCAATTCTCATAGATTCACCATTCATCATCACCTTTTCCACCTTCTTCATCAGTTCATCAATTTGCATCTCACATCTTCATCATCTTCAAGCCTTTGCAGTCTCATCAGCAACCTGCAAAAGAAAACAAAGCGTAACTTGCATAATCAACAACAAGCAGTGAGAATTCTGAATTCAAGAGTAAGAACAGAACAAAGTTGCAATCAAGAATTTAACCTTCATCTTCATCGAATCAACCACCCCTCAGCTTCATCAAACATCTGCGATCTCAGAGACCCGGAACCTCTGCGTCAGCTACTGTCTCTCATCTTCACCAAGAACGATCTTCATCATCATCAAACCTCAACCTGCAAACATTAACAGGACACAAAATCACAGCAACAGTTTGTTACGTTGATGCGCATCAAGAATCATTCAAAAGCCTCTGAACCTGCAAAACTGGCACAATGTTCAACTCAAGTAAGCAACAATAAAAACAAAAGCGCAAGAGGATATCGCAACAGGACGGACATAGAAGTAGAACAAAAGAAGAGTGCGCAAATGGAGAAGAGTTACTAAACCTCTAAGTTTTGTTCACCTCTTCGTTTACAGGTACGTAACCTTGAGCTTCTTGTAGTCGTAACCTCAAATCCACTATGAATTCATCACGGTCTTGTTGTCTACATCAGTGTTGAGATTGTCTTTCCAATTTGTCGATTTTCGTCTTTGGATGCGCCAATCCCGCTGATTGTTTGGTTCGTTGGAAATACCAGTGGCGGATGTGAATAAAAGAGAGGGTTATGGTAGCACGGTGTTTTTTTCGGCGGTTAAATCAGGGTTAGAAGAGGGAAGGTTAGGCGGGGATGCGGTGGATTTAAGCTTGTAGTCTCCGGCAGTTTTAGGTCAGATTAGATGATGAAGAAGGGATGCGGTTTTCGGGAAAGAATAAGAGGAGGTTGCCGCCGACGGAGTTTGGCGGAGGTTTGCGTGGAGGATGATAAGAAGGGTTGATGGCGGCGCAAGTGAGGAAGAAGAAGTTCTAGGGTTTCCATTTGAAAGTTTCTCAGTTTTGTTTTTTTTGTTATTTGTTATTAGATATGTAAAGTTTATATTAGGTTTAATATAAGTTAATAACAATAAATAGAATTAATCCCCCTTTAAAAGTTTTAATCTGTTGTAAAGTGATTTAATGAGGTTAATTACACTGTTAGAGGATTGGAAAGGATAAGTCTAGAGGATTTTTTTTGGATCTTCCACCATACCGGCGGTGACACTTGTCACCGTCCGGTAGGTTACTTCCATGGTGGTCCTTTGTATGCTCCCATACAACAACTAGTGCGCACCTGCGTTTTTCAGCCTTCAGATGTGAGGTTTTATCTTGGTCCACAGATCGTATGGTCCGGAGGAGGTCAACGATATTGACCGAAATCCCATGGTGTACCCTCATTTCCTGCGCCCTTTGGGCCTTTTATTATTGCTATTACCACCCTCTCTTTCATGCCCAACTTCATTTTTAACTTAAATACATTGCTATTCCTACCCCCTCTCTTTTACATCTATTTTATTTCTATTTTCATACCATTTTAATTTAATTCCATGAAAAATACGAAAACTAATAATACAATTCTATAAAAATTAGGATAGGATATTAAATCAATTTAGAAACATTCCCAATTTTTATTTTCTGAATTTAATCATTTTTCAATTTTAATTCGATTTTTCATTTTAATTGATTTATATTGAATTTCCTCATGAACACATAAATTTGTATAATTTATTTCTACCACTTCATGTAACAGTTTTGATCCATTCTTTTTGCTATGATTAGAGGACAAATTAAGGTACCTAGAATATTTTTTATGTATTTTTTAGGGCACTTTATCTACTGTTTTGGTAGTATGATTTGTATAAATTTAGGATTGAATCTTACATAGAATTAAAGGACTATTTGACATAGTTAGAATTAGAATTTTTAAGATATTTTTTAATACAATGTTATAATCAGGTTAGAGTCCCTAGGGAATTAATTTCACATTTTTTCCATGCCTTTTGATATTTTTGTCATTTTAATTCATTTCATCATATTATGCATATTCATGATTCATGTCATTCACTAACTATTCTCTTTTTTGTGCAAGGTATCTTCCGAGAATTTGCTTATGGACTTGGATATTTTTATGCCTCAATTATGTTTGTGTGCTTTGTGATGTAATAGCTTATAACTTGTATGCTGTTATAATTTCTACAATTAGGATAGAAAAGATAAAATGAATCGATAGAAAACCAAAATCTCAAAAATAAATAAAAGACTCGATCCAACGTCGAGTAAATTTTCAAATAAACAAATAAAGTTGCATGTAACTTTAGGGTTCCTCGATTACCATCGTTCCACTCCATTCAACCAAAAGCAAGCCTTGTATGTTGCACACCATAAGTCGTGCGTCTTAGCACCACGCAATCGACCCACCCGATCCATCGTTTCATCCCCTTTATGTTTCATACACGTTTTTACCCACCATGACTTAGGAGGACCATATTGTTCACCATTAACTTGTTGTATTTGCATTCTCTAGTTTAATATCTTTAGGTAGAGTTCAATCTTTCAAACCTCACTAACCATAGGTCACCATTAAACTCAATTGATTTAGGGTAAGTCTAGTTTCCCTTAAAAGTTTTTCCTTTGATAACTTGAGTCTCACTTCTCATCTTAAAAGAAAATCAAAAACACTTAATAAAGGAAAGGTGTACAATGCGCCACGAGCCTTAAGCTATACGGGAAATGATTAGTAGAGGTCTCCTTCACCCTTCTAGGATGCTTTACAAACGTTCCATTGGGGGCGATCTTGGAAAGTATTCGCTCCTGTGTCATAGTCTTTAGTGTTGTACATACAATAAATACAAACTCAAAACACTTCTTATAAAAGACAACAAACCAAGAAGTCACGTCTTCTTTTCTCATCTCATACTCTTTGCGGACGAATGTGACTTGTCTCGACAGTTCAAACAGCAATACGGTAAACACCCTCGAGTCAGAGCCGATAACACCTGAGCTAGAGCTATGGCAACGTCATCCTAAAAATCACAAACGAGTTTCAGCCTTAGTTAGACGAACTACGGCGTCTCTGATCCTCATTTATCCCGATGAGGTATGTAGGCAGTGGGGTAGGGCCCATTCGAGCATAATTTTTCTTTTTCCCTACATTTTCCCCCTTTATGCCCATTTGTTAATTCCATTTATTTTCTCATTTCCATTCCATTCCAGATAGCCATTCTTTCATGTGAACAACATATTATTTCTCACCCTTTGAAAACAAAATTATAAGCGTGGATCCCGTCGGGTACGGCAGACGGATTGGGGTGCTAATACCTTCTCAATTTGTAACCGACTTCCGGACCCAGATCTTTGGTTCGCAAGGCCTCGTCCTTTTCCTTCTTCCTTAGGTTTGTGCAACATTACCTTTCCCATTCCTTCGGGATAAAAATGTCTGGCTGGCGACTCTAACTTTTCTGCGCCACTTTCGCGTTTGTACTAGGATGAAAATCCCGGGAGCGACAGCTGGCGACTCTGCTGGGGACTTTTAGAAATTTTGATTTCCCCTTTGAGAGTCGATCCTAGCGCTTGTCTGTTTCTGTTTTCGTTGGTTGTTTATTCATTCGATGTTATGCTTTAGTTTAGCTTTACTGTTTTATTTACAGTTTATCGCTTTCCTTTACAGCTTTATTTACAGCTTTCTGCACTCTACTTTACTGTCGCATATACTGGCATATACTGTACTGGCTGTTCTGGTTTTCCTTGGCGGGATGGGATTATTGTGAGATAAGCCAAATACCCGACTTGAGTATATACATAGGATTTAGAGTGGACAGTCGTGTGGCTTGCGTGGTCTTGAGCACGTGTAGTTTTCACGAGTCCCACACCCAGATCAGGCTCTCTTGGGATATGTTCTATACTGCCTAGGCAGACCATAGAATGTTCCCACCTGAGCTGCTAACACTGGGAACCGATCATCGAGGACCTTAGTGGAAACAACCCTCTCTAGTGGTGATAGTGGCAGACCACATTTCGTGGCAAACCCATTCGCACCCGAGGGCCCACTAGGAAATTGCATAGGATGACCTTGTTCTCTCATAGGAATCTGGTTAAAGCAACTGGTCGTATGACGGTAGTATTGTACCCTTCGGGATGAATGTACTATTGTTTCTCGACTTCAGTGCTTGAAGCCGGGAACTTATGAGGGATGCTTGTTTTTCCGGAATTCAGCTGAGGCCTCCCTGAGTAGTACATAATGCTAAACCGATTCCCTGATTTGGTCATGAGCCATTTCTCGGAAATGGTGAACGTATTATTGTTATTCGGCTTTGAGAGTCCGTGATGTTGACCCGTAGTAGCATACCCGTGAGATTGGGAAGGGTTTACAGGTTTGCAGGAAAACTAAACCTTCAACCTACCTTGTTCTTGATACTTGGGTTTTCTTCTGACGCATACTTATGATCTGGTATTCTTGACAGTCGGTATTCAGGCAAAATCAGAAGGCAGTACAACAATGCCCAGTATATGCAATAGTGATCACATGCCATTGCATTACATCACATCATTCGCATACTTGCATTCCTAACGCATGTTTATTCATTTGCAGGGCTGCATATCACATCCTTGATTCCGGTTGTGGGTATTGATATATGAGCATGGAATCCAAGAAAAAGACCAAGTGTATTATCTCCTACAAGGTTCATCAGCCTGTTGTGAAAGAAATTCTCAAAGTGAAGGCCTTAGCTCCTCCAGAAGTTCTGAATGTCTTCAAGCAGGATTACGGGTGGATTTTGTATTTCATAGAGCCCATCAGTGACTATGCTTTTAGAGGGATGCACACCTTGCTACAGTTTTATGATCCATAACTTAGATGTTTCGTACTTTCTGATTTCGTGTTGGCACCTACATTAGAGGAGTATTCGAGCATCCTGAGAGTTTCTGTGAATGATTTCTCTTCCTGCACAAATTCAAATAAATTATTAGGAAGTGGCTTCAGCTCTAAAGAGGGTGATTTCTCGATGGATGGTTTGTTCTGGGAAGCTGGGGTGTCGAGAGCTTCATTGACATGAACAACTTCATTTGCAACCTCATTTGCAGTAAGAATATCAACTTGCAAGGCAACCTCAATTTCAGCACAAACTTAGCAAATTTTAGTGTCACTGCAAACATCACAAGAGTAAACATCATTAAAATCAGACAATGATGGAAAATCAGCTGCAAACAAATTAATACAAGTATCATCAACAGTTTCAGAAGGAAACTCTATTTGAAAAATAGAATGTTCTTCCGAAGGTTGTTGGTTTGATCCTTGATCTTGCTGCATGACATTTATCGAAGTGGTAAGTTGATCAAGTTGGGTTTGCAAAGCCTAAAGACTATAATATGTTTGTTGCTGAAACTGAAGATTATTTGCAGCCATTTGGTTGACAAGGTCATCTAGTGAAGGTTTGCAAGGTGCAGAGCACCCAACCTAAAATTCCTTTAGATGCTTATTCGGATCCTCACCTGCAAAACCATTAAAACTTGGCAACAAGTGTGTTAAACCAAATTTCAATTCGAAAGGTGCATCAACAACATCAGGATATTCAATACATAAAGAATTATAATTCACAAGTGCAACCAGTTCTCTCAGAGTTCTTTGATCAGTCATGATATGATTATAAATTTCAACACAGAATCAAATAAAATCACTGCAAATTTAAAAAGAATGAAAAAAAAGCGATTAAAATAAAATCTAAAACCTATAAAAATAACGCTAAAAATCCAATTAAATCAAATAAAGCTTGCACAAAATATTTCAGATTTTTTTAAAATATGAAAAGAGAAAATAAATCAAATAAAATAGAAAAACGCAATATTTGCGAATTTGGGGGTCGAAATCTTTTAGAATTATATTCTAAAAGAGTATTATTTTTCGATTTATTTCTGATTTTCTGGAAAACATTTGGAGCAAATCGAAACAGTAGCTTCCAACTTACCTGAAAGACTGTAAAACTTATCAGTATACTGCAACCGGTATAGCAACCCTGAAAATCAACAAACACAACAGAAAAGAAAAGAAAAAAGCTAGAAAGAAAACTATACCTATGACTATAAAATCAGTTAATAACAACAAGAATCCCCGGCAACGACACCAATTTGATCCACGTGTCGCGCACAGATAAAAAACGAGTAATTTTTGAAAATGTAGTATAGCGATAATGACTCGAATCGTCTCATAAGGATTCTTGATCTTATTAACAAACTATAATAACGATTAATGGGGGGTTGATTTTAAGGTCGGATTATAAAAATATATTAAATTAAGTGATTATCAAAATAAGCTGAAACAGTTAATCTACTGTTTAGATTTCCCAACTTATCATTGACCCAAATAATTCCCAATTCCTAAGCGGACTCTATTTCCATTTCGATTATAATAACAATCAAACAAGCGTGATTGATATTATATGATAAATATTCCTAATTTCCGAATTAAGCAAACGGGTGAAATATATCAATCGTGAATTAAGCAAATACGATATCAAGATCAGAATTGAAAGGAAATAGATTAATTGGAAAATATAAGAACCTCAAAGTGTCGGCGAAAATCGATTACAGCAGATTAATCCTTGGAATTAGTTCTCCATAATTCTTCTCTTTGAAAGTAAAAAATAAAATCGTAAAAAGTGTATATTGAACAGTTACGGCTGCTAGGTTATATGGCAAAACCTATAAAACTCGTTTACAACCCAACTGGGTCAAATACATAACCCAGACTCAATTCTAAATGACCCGAAACTAAATAAAACTAATGCAGCAGCTTCAAACAAAATTCTGGAAAATATGACTCTGAATCTAACTTCAACTCCAACACGAAAGTTGTAGCTCTCTCTCTTAGCTTTCCATCAACTGGTAGAACGTCTCAAGCCAATTCCTGGAACTCCAGTTATGGTCGTTTCCGTAAAAGCTGTTAAAGCTGAAAAATTAAGTACGAAAATCAAATTAACCCAAAAATAAAATAAATTGGAAAAATAAATTAAAATATAAAAATAAGCAAAGAAAACCAAAGAAATGCTTAAGTACAAACATGGAAGATTTTGCATTAAAATGCACTGATCAAATTCCCCTACGCTTGAAATTTTGCACTCCGAGCAAAATAAAATCTAAGGAAACACGACATCATCATCAATTACTCATTCTAGGCTACAAACTCCTATTTGGTTAAGATAGTGTCGCTCCCGAATATTTGCATCCCGGTACAAGCGCGAACGGTCGGCGAAGGGAACAATGAGAACACACAGCCGTGAACTCACTGGGGAATGAATAGAGTCGCCAGCTAGGCATTTTTATCCCGGAGGAAAGGCAATGCTGCATAGGCCTGGAAAAAGATGGATAAGACGGTTGCGAACCAGAGAGACTGAGAAAGGGGGTTGGTTACAACCTGGGAAGGTATTAGCACCCAGATTGTCCGTCGTACTCGACGGGATCCACGCTTAAAAGATTTGTGTTTTAAAGGGGTAGTGTCAGTGCAATCTGTGTATAAAATAGTTGGAAAGAATGTACAGGTGTCAGTGTAAGAGAAGTGTGAAGTGCATAAATGTACAGTGTCAGCGTGAGATCAGGAATGAAATGCTCATGACCATGAGGCTTAAAGAATAAAGCTAGAAGGAGGGGGAATGGACAGAGACTTTTGTTCGATAACCGTTAAGTTATGCCTACGTATCCTCTCGTGCAATGAGGAAGTCAGAACACCGTAGTTCGACCCAAAGAGACTGAAAGATGAATTGACTTGTGAACTGCTTGCTTGCCTATGCTCAAGTGTTTGACCTGTCTGGCACAGATGCGAACTGTCTTGCATTAGACGGAAGAAGCAAGTTCTCGATTGTGAGTGAAGGTGATGAGAAAAGAATCCCGGAGGAGACGATTATTGTTTGTTTTTGTGTTTTCAGTCTTTTATTGCTTTTTGGATTTTGTCATAAGATAATGAGCTTAAGCCTAAACCAATGGATTTGGTAAACTCATCACATCTTCCCTCTGATTAGGGGTAATGAGAATTACCTTAAGTGTGAAGTCAGATTCTCACACTTAATCACCTTTGATGTAGGATTAAGATCATTAACCTACTTGTGATTATTTAGATGTTTTTGGTGTTTTTGTTTAGTGTTAAGTAATGAGGTTAAGCCACAATCAGGGATTAAACAGACCCATTACACCATCCTAAAAGAAGGATAATAGATGAGAATGTTTAAGCTGAGGAAGACTCCTCAACTTAATCCATGATTAGGGATTAAACCCATGACAAAACAAGCCTTTATTGAGTGGATTTTAGTTAATGATATGATGATGAAGTGAGTTTTATGATTTGTAAGACAACTTGAGGGGGACTTGTCCATTAACACTAGGGTTAGTCCTTCTTAACCACTTAAGGAAGAATTAGAACCCTAATGCAAGGCCCAAGTTACAAGTGATGTCTTGATGATTATTATATGAATTGATTAAGAGATTTAAACACCTTAAGGGTTCAAGACTTAGGATTAAAGTTATACACTCCATCCTAAGAGAAGGATGCAGGCATAAGCTTAATCACAAAGTCTTAAAGCCTTTAAGGTTTAGTCCCTGATTATGAGGTGAGAAGAGAAGACTCAAAGAGAGACACAAAGGTAAAACTATGAGGGGAGACTAATCAAAACCCTAATTCATTGTCATGCTTGGTTGATCCTAAGGTTTGTGAGGTTTGCAAGAACAATCTTCAATGGAACCACCAGGAAGCAGATGAAAGGATCAAGAGAAGCAAAGTGACTTGCTTCATTCAAGAAGTCAAGTCACTTGAAGAAAGAAGGTGGGAGAAGCAAGAATGAGCAAGCTCAAACTCAAACACATATAAGAATGCAGCAATGGATGCAAGAGAGATGAAAAGAAAAGGTATGAGAAGTGAAGGCAAATCCACTTCTCAAGTTTACTTACCACCTGCAATGTTAGAAAGAAAATGCAATGCAATGCAAGATGAGATGAAATGATATGATGCTAAGCAAAACCAGAGGCATGTTGATGATGATTATGATGTTATGAGGTGCTGCAAACATGAGGCAAGACAATGGGGATGATCATACAAGATCATGAATGCAAATGATGCAAGCTAAGGAGCATGAACAAGCATGAAAAGTTATGAATCATACAAGACAAATGACATGGCAAATATGCAATGCAATGACCAAACATGCTTTCTAAATGTCTTAAGATGTCAAATGGATCACAAGAATGCACAAAATGCAAAGACAAGTCATGTTATGCAAGAGAATGCAAGAAGGATGCAAAAGAAAGCCCAAATTAGGGTTCATGGATCAAACATCAAACACAAACCAAAAACAGAAGCAAACCTCATGATAAAAAATGGAAAATGGCACCCAAAGAAACCCTAGGCCTATGATGAACCACTGCCCAAAGGGGAGCTCTCAACTCTCAACCAAACTCAAGATATGAATTTCCTAAGTTATTAGGGTTTTTTAGGGTTCTTAACAAAACAAATGCCAAACAATTTGAAAATGCAAGAACAATTCATGGCCTTTTTATCCTAGGAACTACATGCAAAACAAAAGACAATGCAAGAAGAATCAATGTCTTAACCTTCACCAATTGGCAGAAATGAATTTTTGAATCCATGATCAAAATAATGCATAAAAAATGATTTAATTCAATGAAAAATTCTTAAAATGCATCAAGATCAAAAAAGAAATTTGGTTTGAAGGTTGGACAATGTTTCTAAATGTCTTAGAACATTTCATGAATTTTTTTGTAATTTTTAAATACCTAAAAGTATTTTTAATTAATTAATTCCCATTAATCAATTAAAAATAATCTTTTAAATATTTAAAAATACTTTTTTAATGATAAAAATAAAATAAAAAATATTTTTGGGTCTTAAAAATTATTAAAACTTTAAGGAAAAAGTTTCATAATTTTTAAGAATTTTTTGCTATTTTAAATTAATTGTGCAAAACAAATGAAAAAGAAATGAATTAAATTAAATAAAATAAAAGTAAACAGGATGGATGGACGAGATTGGCTCTGAGTTTGAATTCATTGACTGCGCGCGTGATCTTGTGGCCAGGATTGACTCTGATTAAATTATTTAATTATGGATTAATTAAGTTAACACGTGGATTAGGGCATAAGTAAGCTGATCTGGGCCATCCAAAAGAGAGGGAAGTCAACTGGTCAATGGCTATCTACGGCTCACATTCAAACTGAAGTTAATTACACAATTAGGGCACAAATTACTTTCAGGTGGCCGGAGAAGACCTCCGGTCGTCTTCTCCGGCCAGCACCTCACCTGAAAAATCTCCAAACCTCTCAAAACGTACCAAAAATGAAAACCAAGAACATGGAAATGATCCTCATCCTCTCACGAACCAAACCCCTCTCTCAAAACAAATTTATATTTCCTAAATCAACTGAATCGAAGAGAAAAAGTTCTAGGTCACGCAAGCTTCAGAAACAAATTAAATGCTCAAATCACAACCATTTTCAAAACCAATGGTACCAGAATGATCAGTGAAACAAATAGAACAAGTTTGTAACAATAAAAATGATTTCTGGAAAAATAAATTTCAGGCTACCTGAGATTTGAAGCTTTCCACTTGAGGACTTTCTGGCCTTCTCTTTATGTGCAAACCACTCCTTAGGACCCCTTGATGATGTTTGAATGCCTTAGAACAATTTATGTAGGCTGGTTGATGAGTTTCGAAAGCTCCTGCTTCAAGCTCAGTCAACAATGGCTATGGTGATTCTGGCTGATTCAGGCCATTGTGAATGATGGTTTGTGGTCTAGATGATGTATGGAGAAGCTTTGCAAGGTTTGTTTGGCTGTTTGTGAGCTAGGATGGAAGATTCGAATGGAACTGCAGAATGAGGGTGAAGAATGGCAGTGGGGTGCTTTGGCTGTTTCAGGCTTATGCTTTGGGTGGTTTCTACTCAATGATACATGGTGAGTTGAATGGAGGAAAAGGTTTTTGTGTTTGCAAGCTGTGGAGATGAATTCGAAGCAAGTTGCAAGATGGTGAGTTTTTGTGAATGTCTGGAATGTGTTGGTTTCAGCCTTGCTTGCCCTTATGTTTTGCTTGCAAATTGTCCATATAACTCTCTCTCATTGGTCAGTTGATTTGACATGTGCTTTATGGATAGGTGTAGCCACTTTTGCAAAGATGTCAACTTCTTGTAAGATAGGGCATGGGCAACTTCTAGCCAAGTACAAAGCATGGGGCTGCGCAGCATGATGTGTGTATGAGCCTAGCTTGGTTCAGCATCCAAGGCTGCAAGTGGTAGGGAGTGAAATGAGTGTTTTGCAACTTGTGGCAACTTTGGTTCACATGTGATAAAGTCTTGTTACACAAACCAAGCCATGAGCAAACTTGATCCAATTCTGATTTTTAGGACTTAGAGAATGTTGGCACATTGGTTAGAGGTGAACTTGAGGCTGCAAAGGTCATTGATCCATGATTTTGCAAAATTCTCACTTAGGGCATGCCTTGAAAATTAATGATTTTTGCCAACTTTGCATTGCCATAACTTTTGATCCAAGAAGAGTTTGATCATGTTCTTGTACTTTTTGAAAAGGGAAAGATGAGATCTACAACTTTCATGACCAAAGTTTTTCCATTTGAAGCATTTTTGGATCAAAAAGCAAGGCTTGAAAAATGGCATAAAATGACATATTCTTGAAAAGTCAACCATGCCCTAAAAAGTCAACTTTTGCAAAAACCCTAAATTCTTGATTTCTATGAACTTCAACCTTCTTCCATGATCAAATAAAGATCATATACACTCAAAATGATGAAGATCACCCATTGGTTGGGTCATTGGGGGCCTCAGATGCCCTGATTTTGTACTGACTTGTCTAGAAAGTCAACCTTTGATCAGATGACTTCCCCATGGAATTTCTTCATGAAAATTGATATGTATACTCCCTATACCATATAGAGATCAATGAAAACAAGAATGACCAAAAAATTTGGAGTTATGGCCTCTGAAACCAAAACCCTAATTTTCAGTCAACTGTGCAGTTCAACCTGGCTCTGCATCCACTCAAACCCTAGCTCTTGTGATTCCTCTGCATTTTTGACTTTGAGGAGATGGAATATGATATAAGAACACACATGGACCCCTTTGAGTTGATTGGTGGCCTTTGGAGTGCCTCAAGAAGCTCTGGGATTGCTCAGATCACAAACCCTAGGTGCAGATGCCTTAGAAGCTATGCAGTGAATCAAAAGTGAGATATGAGATGATATGTTTGTGTTTATGCATATGAGATGATCACAAGCCATGGTGAATGGGTGAGGGCAAATTTGGGGTGTTTACAGCTGCCCCTATTCAAACATGAGTTAGCTGTGCAGGATGTAAGCAACGGCTTAGCAGGCAAACAAGATAACTCGTGGTTGAATACCAAAGACAGTCCAAAATTTGCACTCACAGAATGAAGAAGAAAAGGGATATAGATTGTAAAGGAAAATAAAGTATATTGTAAAGTATGGGCGACGGAGGACGACCGCCGAGCAGAGGACGACTGCGGGGTAAAGAGCGATGACGGGGACGGCCGACATGCTGGGATAAATGTGAAGTAAAGCGATGACGGGGACGGCCGACATGCTGGAAAAGTGCAGGAAAATAAAGCAATGACGGGGACGGCCGACATGCTGGGGATAAAAGGTAAAGCTAAGACGGGGACGGCCGACTAGCTTGGGAAAATCGAATTATGATGGGGACGGCCATCAAGATAAAGTAAAGTTCTCTGGGAATTAATGAAACATGACGGGGACGGCCATCAAGTTCATAAAGGTAAAGTAACCAACGATGGGGACGACCATCGGGTTAAAAAGAAAAAGGGACCACGACGGGGACGGCCATCGGGTTAAAGAATGAATGAAATAAACAGATGATGGGGTACGGCCATCAAAGGTGAAGGACGATCACCTAGCAGGGGACGGCTGCTCTGTTGGGGATAAAAGAAATATGATGGGGACGGCCATCAAAGGTGGAGGACGACCACCTGGCAGGGTACGGCTGCCGAAAATATCAACGATGGGGACGGCCATCGGATAGAAAAGGTCAACGATGGGGACGGCCATCGGACGAGCATGATGGAGGACGACCATCAAGAAGTGGAGGACGACCACTCAGCAGGGTACGGCTGCTCTCGAGGTTTGTCACGACATAGGACGAATGTCAGATAACCAAAATCAACAATGGGGACGGCCATTGGATAAAGTTGATGAAGGACGATCATCAAAGGGTGGAGGACGACCACCTAGCAGGGGACGGCTGCTAAAAATCAACGATGGGGACGGCCATCGGATGAGCATGATGGAGGACGACCATCAAGAAGTGGAGGACGACCACTCAGCAGGGTACGGCTGCTCTCAAAGGTATCATAACACAGGACGAGTGTTAGATAAAAAGAAAATTTGTTGGCGATCTACTGGGGATAATGTAAACACGGACGAGTGTTTACATCCAAGAAACAAAAGGGTATAAGTGTTTGGTATCGTGTATAGATTAAAGATGCGGACGAGCATCCTTAAGACTATGATACGGACGAGTATCATGTAGAAACAAACTGACAAATGTTCAGAGATGATGATACGGACGAGTATCAACTGGTTAACAAAGAACACGGACGAGTGTTGCATCTGAAAGAATTCTTCTGGGGAATAATAGACACGGACGAGTATCTATATTCAAGAAGACATAGGTGTTTGACACGGTGTATGGATTAAAGATGCGGACGAGTATCATGTAGAAACAAACACTAGACGCAATGTTCTGAGATGATGGTACGGACGAGTACCAACTGGTTAACAAAGAACAAGGACTACTGCCGAATCTGTGGGGTTATGAGTGATGATGTATACAAAATACGGACGAGTATCTGTATAAGCGTACCATGAGTAGTGAGTATTGTATTGTATAGATGAGTGTTTTAACTGCTGGGGAGAGTGACACGGACGAGTGTCAAGAGAGAAAAGTATAATATTAACAAGTGTGTGGGTTGATGAAAGTGTAAGCGACTGCGCTGGGGATATGACACGGACGGGTGTCAAAAAGGGTGTATATACAAGTACCTGTGAGTGCAAAGAGGACCTCTTTGGCTTTCTGCTGGGATATGACACGGACGGGTGTCAGGACGTATCTGTAATGAGGGTGATTTGTTTGTAAAGGGTGTTCAGGCGACTTTACTGGGGAAAGATGACACGGACGGGTGCCAAAATGAATATATACTGGTGTTTGTGATTTGTGAGGCAGCTGCTTTTGCCGGGGACTCTGGTGGGGATTTTTGTATATCATGATGATGAACGGTTTATTATTCACAAGTGTTTGATTCACAACATGACTTATGATTATGCTATGCATTTGATTTTTGCCGTAATGCTCCGTATTAGACGGAATGCTACGCTCTGGGGGGTGAATATGATGCGGATGCCATGATTATGCAAAGGGGCACAGATCCGGGATTCGGATCCCATTGCTGCGAAGATCTCTGGTCGATCTTCTTGAAATGGACATCCCAGCTGGGTATGAGATCACTGGTAGATCTAATGATGTATCTGTTTGGGGATATAGGTCGCTGATTGACATATCCTCATAATATGGGACCCAGCTGGGGTTTGTAGAAGCTTTCCGTACTCTGTTGTGATCTCTTCATGCGTTGCTCTTCTGGATAGAGGCTGAAGATTCTGTGGGGATATGATCCCCTGATTTCTGCATTCTGCTGAGGAAGAATGGCAACTCGGCTGGGGAAGTGAGAGGCAACTCAGCTGGGGAGAGCAACAAGAGGCAACTCAGCTGGGGATATAGCATTTCCGATGCTGAGATTGAGTGCATGTCGATTTGGCAACTTTGCTGGGGAAGTGGGCACCTTCCAGTGCCACGTGGAAGATAGACCGAGTTGATAACGATTCGCCATCTTGCTAAGACGTAACTTGCATGCCCCAGGTTGCGTTCTGGATACCTGCAAACCTGCAAAGGTAAGGAAACGTACAAAAGGTCCCGAGGTATCCCTTACCGGATTCCATCATAGGAGTTAAGTACTTTCGAGAATAATCAGATTCCCTGTAAGCATGTGTTTTCATTTTTAGAGAAAGGCATCTGTACTTATGCAATTGTATTTTTAGAGATATCAGACGACTCTTTGCAAAACATAAATGTAAAACGAAACATGACTGAAAATCTGATTTTATTAATTCATGTGCCCTGAATTGGCAAGATACAGTCAAAGAAACATATCTCCTGAAATGAGGAGATTGTTACAAATTGAGAAATAAAGTGCTGGCGGTGTTGACGACGCTTTCAAGGAGCTTCCTCTTCTGCTATGACTCGTATGACAATGACGTTCTTCTCGTCTTGCTTTCTGGAGAGAGTTTATTCTGATTGAAGCTTGATCCTTTGGAAGCTTACCAAGTTGCAGGTGATACAGACGAACTCAGAATGCAGTTGTTCGCTCATTCCCTTATTTTGCATGGATCGCCCTTTCGGGTTTTCAATCCATCGGGATACCCATTTTTGCCTGAGCTGTCCAATGCGGCTTTTCAACTCAGCGGGTGTACATTTTTTTAATTATTTCCCTTACTTTTGCCCGAGTCTTTTATTCTGTTTTTGACTCGCCGGGATGCCCTATTTTTGCCTGGACTTACATTCTGTTTTTATGTCCAGCGGGTCATTTTATGCGAAGTATTTTTTAACTGCATCTGAATTCACAGGGGATGGGAAATCTTCACCATCCATGGTGCTGAGCATCAGTGCTCCACCAGAGAAAACTTTCTTTACAACAAATGGTCCTTCATAATTTGGAGTCCATTTGCCCCTGTGGTCTGTATGAGGAGGGAGGATTCTTTTCAGCACAAGATCTCCTACTTGGTACTCTCGGTGCCTGACTTTCTGATCGAAGGCTCTCTTCATTCTCTTCTGATACAACTGCCCATGACAGATTGCAGCCAATCTCTTCTCTTCGATCAGACTCAGTTGTTCGTATCGGGACCGAACCCATTCTGCTTCACTCAGTTTAACATCCATCAAAACTCGTAGAGAGGGTAATTCAACTTCAACAGGTAGGACTGCTTCCATACCATATACAAGTTGATACGGTGTTGCCCCAGTGGATGTTCTGATTGATGTGCGGTACCCATGCAAGGCAAATGGTAGCATTTCGTGCCAGTCTTTGTAAGTGACTACCATCTTCTGTACAATCTTCTTAATATTCTTATTCGCTGCCTCAACAGCGCCGTTCATCTTTGGCCTGTAAGGAGAAGAATTGTGATGTTGGATCTTGAAGTCCCGGCACAGCTCTGCCATCATTTTGTTGTTTAAATTGGAACCATTATCAGTAATGATTCGCTCGGGCACTCCATACCGACAGATGATATCTCTCTTCAGAAATCTGGCTACCACTTGTCTTGTAACATTTGCATATGAGGCTGCTTCAACCCACTTGGTGAAATAGTCGATGGCGACTAGGATGAATCTGTGGCCGTTTGAAGCAGTTGGCTCAATCTTGCCAATCATATCAATGCCCCACATGGCAAAGGGCCATGGTGAAGACATGATGTTCAAAGGATTGGGAGGCACATGCACCTTGTCTGCGTAGATCTGGCATTTATGGCATTTTCTGGCGTAGGCACAACAGTCTGCATCCATTGTGATCCAGTAATAGCCTGATCTTAACAACTTTTTAGCCATGGCATGCCCTCCCGCATGGGTACCAAAAGATCCTTCGTGCACTTCATGCATCAACAAATCTGCTTCCGTCTTGTCAACACATCTGAGGAGTACCATGTCAAAGTTCCTCTTGTATAAAGACCCATCAGCGTTCAGAAAGAAACTACCAGCAAGCCTTCTCAAAGTCTTCTTATCATTGGAAGATGCCCCAGGTGGGTATGTTTGATCCTCCAAGAAGCACTTAATGTCATGGAACCAAGGCTTGTCATCTTTTACAACATCTGCTGCAAATACATATGCTGGTCTATCAAGTCTAGACACTGAAATCTGGGGTACAAAGTTAGCCGTTTGAACTTTGATCATGGATGAAATGGTAGCAAGAGCATCTGCAAACTGATTCTCGTCCCGAGGGATATACTCGAGTTTGACTGTTGTGAAGAAAGTCAATAACCTCCTTGTATAATCCCTGTAAGGTATCAGATGATCTTGGTGGGTGTACCATTTCCCGTTGGTTTGATTGACTACCAAAGCCGAATCTCCGAACACGGCCAATGTCTTGATCCTGAGGTCAATGGCTTCCTCAAGACCCATAATGCAAGCTTCGTATTCAGCTTCGTTGTTAGTGCAGTTGAAAGTGAGTTTTGCCGAGAAAGGCATGTGAACTCCTTTTGGTGTAATGAGTACTGCACCAACACCACGGCCATTCATGTTAACAGCCCCATCAAACATCATAGTCCATTCTTCTTCCGGGTCAGGCCCTTCAGTGTGAATAGGCTCTTCATGATCTTTTGCTTTAATGAACATGATGTCTTCATCAGGGAAGTCAAACCTCATTGGCTGGTAATCATCAATGGGTTGCTCAGCAAGATATTCAGATAGTACACTGCCCTTGATGGCTTTCTGAGAGGTGTACTGTATGTCGTATTCTGTGAGAATCATCTGCCATCTTGCAACCCGTCCAGTAAGAGCTGGCTTCTCGAAAATGTACTTAACTGGATCCATTTTTGAGATTAATAAGGTAGTGTGGGTCAACATATACTGTCTCAGTCGGCGAGCAGCCCACGCTAAAGCACAGCAAGTTTTCTCGAGCAGTGAATAACGTTGTTCACAGTCGGTAAACTTTTTGCTTAGGTAGTATATTGCATACTCTTTTCGACCAGACTCGTCATGCTGGCCCAACACACATCCCATCGACTCTTCTAATACTGTCAAGTACATAATCAGAGGTCTTCCTTCTACCGGCGGCATGAGGATTGGAGGTTCTTGCAGATATTCCTTGATCTTGTCAAAAGCCTTCTGGCAGTCTTCGTTCCACCTGACCGTTTGCTCCTTTCTTAACAGCTTGAACAAAGGTTCACAGGTTGCTGTGAGGTGAGATATGAACCGTGAGATGTAGTTCAATCGACCTAAGAACCCTCGAACTTCTTTCTCAGTTTTAGGTGCAGGCATCTCTTGAATGGCTTTGACTTTATCAGGGTCGACTTCAATCCCTTTCTCGCTTACAATAAAGCCCAGCAGCTTACCGGATCGCACCCCGAATGTGCATTTGTTGGGGTTCAGCTTCAATTGGTATTTCCTCAGACGCTTGAATAACTTGAGCAGATTTACCAGGTGATCTTCCTCTGTAAGGGACTTGGCGATCATATCATCCACGTAACATTCTATTTCTTTGTGGATCATATCGTGGAATAATGTCACCATAGCCCGTTGATATGTGGCACCAGCATTCTTCAGTCCGAATGGCATCACTTTGTAACAGAACGTGCCCCAAGGTGTGATGAATGTTGTCTTCTCCATGTCTTCAGGTGACATCTTGATCTGATTATATCCTGAAAATCCATCCATGAAGGAGAATACCGAGAACTGAGCCGTGTTATCCACCAATACATCAATGTGAGGTAATGGGAAGTCATCCTTCGGGCTGGCTCTGTTCAGATCCCGGTAATCAACACACATTCTTACTTTGCCGTCCTTCTTAGGCACAGGTACTATGTTAGCAACCCACGGCGGGTAGCTAGTCACAGC
The DNA here is from genome assembly GCA_963966055.1 of Lathyrus aphaca. Lineage (NCBI taxonomy): Eukaryota > Viridiplantae > Streptophyta > Magnoliopsida > Fabales > Fabaceae > Lathyrus > Lathyrus aphaca. The sequence continues at coordinate 508,802,305 of OZ014519.1, read as the reverse complement.
AAGGAACCCGGCGTCCCATTGCTTTTGTACCTCTTCCTTGATTTTCATAGCCATGTCTGGGCGAGTTCGGCGCAGCTTCTGTTTGACTGGAAGGCATTCTTCTCTCAAAGGCAGCTTGTGCACAACAATGTCGGTATCCAACCCTGGCATGTCTTGATACGACCAAGCAAACACATCAACATACTCTCGAAGCAGATCTATCAGTTGTCTCTTCACTGAGTCTTGCAGGCAGGCCCCGATTTTAACCTCTTTCACGTCTTCGTCTGTACCAAGATTAATCACTTCCATCTCCTCCTGATGAGGAGTAATAACCTTTTCTTCTTGTCTCAACAACCTGGCTAGCTCTTCAGGAAGCTCACATTCTTCGTCAACCCCTTCATCAACTTGATTGATTGGATTGTCAAAGTCATACAATGTCATAGCCGTGCTGTTGTCGGTGCTGTCTGGAAGGCACTCTCTGCAAGGGTTAAGTTGGTTCATTTTAGTGATTGATTTTAATCTTGCTTTAGAGAAAAGTGAAATGAAGTTATCATTTTGAAAACACCGCCATTTATTTTTGTACAAAAAGAAAAATGGAAAAACAGTGAGCAGAAAAGAAAAAAACTTGTTTGCAAAAAGATGTCTGATATTTCATTAATTTAATCTTGTTTGCACAAAAGTACAGATGGCCCTGATTACAAAATGAGTCTTGTCATCTTGGGCAAGATGCAAGACTTGGATGCATGCTATAAAAAATACAGGAAATAATAATTACTCTGCATGAGTAACTCTTATAATTTCCTGGGAAGACCAGTTCGAGACACTGCTCCCCGGGATCTTTGGACGAATCCAATTCTCCAGATTGCGCTCCTCTTCCAGCTCGTCTTCCAGACAGTTGATAGCATCAGGGGTAAGCATCCCCCCACTGACAAAACCAGGCTCTGCAGCAGCCTTTGCTTGATGTTGAGTTGGTTTGTAACCCAACCCAAACTTGTCCTTCTTCTCCTCCACAACTAAGACCTTGCCCCAGCCTAGGGCAGTTCCTTCTTCAACAACCTTCCGGGCTTGTTGGTATGATGACATGGAGATACCTGACACAGCAGATGCTTCATTGACGTTCAAAGCTTCAAACCCCTGGCTCATTGTTTCATGGATCTCTCCATCCATTTCAATGTACTTATAGGTTGCCAGGTGGCTGACAAAAATGTCCTCCTCTCCACAGATTGTGACAACTTGGCCTTCCCACTCAAATTTTAACTTTTGGTGAAGGGTAGACGTTATTGCGCCGGCGGCGTGAATCCAGGGTCTACCCAACAAACAGCTGTAGGCGGGCTGAATGTCCATCACATAAAAGATAGTTTTAAAAGTCTGTGGGCCAATTGTCACAGGCAGCTCAATCTCTCCCAGAACCGATCTCTTAGAACCATCAAAGGCTCTTACTACCAGGTTGCTGGGTCTCAATGCCAATCCATCATATTCAAGCTTCACCAGAGCCTTCTTTGGCAAGACATTCAGGGAAGAACCTGTGTCCACCAGCACATGAGAAAGGACAGCTCCTTTGCATTCCAGGGTTATGTGCAAGGCTTTGTTGTGGTTGCGGCCATCCGCTGTCAAGTCAGAATTGGTAAACCCTAGCCCATTGCTAGCAGTAACATTTCCAACCACGGTTTCCAATTGGTTGACAGTAATCTCCTCAGGCACGTAAGCTGCGTGCAGGACTTTAAGTAGTGCATTCCGATGGGCTTCGGAGCACATAAGCAGTGAGAGGATGGAGATTTTGGATGGCGTCTGGTGAAGCTGATCCACAACTTTATAATCACTCTTTTTGATGATTCGCATAAACTCATCAACTTCCTGATCGAATGGAGTCTTCAGGGTTTCTTTGGCAGCTGAATCTTCCTGCACCGGGCCTTTTCCTTTTGCCTTGGCAGCAGCTTCTGCTTCGGCAGTAGGTCTTTGAACTTGTGAAGCAAAGAGACGTCCGCTTCGAGTGAAGCCTCCGCCTCCCCCCACATTATCTACTTGTGGTGCAGGTGTTGATGTTTCCAGAGTGATTCTTTTCCCTTCACAGTACACGTCAGAGCCATAGTGCCAAGGGATGGCCCTATTGCTTTCATATGGTACTGGTCCAGGCACCGTGACAGTGACCGGACTGATTGCTGCTGCTGAAGGGACTGTTATTGTTTGTGGATCATAAAAGATTGTAACTGGTGCCCTGGCGGGAGCAGCACCTTCTGAATGGTAGGCGGAATTATTTTCAGGATCGTAGAATATGGTAACAGTAGAGACATCTTCGTGATTGATTGCTGGTGTTGTAGGAGGTATCGTTGGAAGGACTGTTGTTGTTGTTGATGGAGATTCGGGATGGAATGAAGCTGAAGTTGTAGCAGGAGAAACTGTTGAAAACTGATCATTTGGAAGGACAGGTGAAGTACTTGTTGATGGTGCTGATGAATTGTCGGGTACAATAGTTGCTGCAGTTGTAGGAGGTTCTGAAACCGTTGTTGATGAAGTTGCCGGATTTGTTGGGAATGATGTAGTGATCTGCAGTAGGCCATTCTGAATAAGGCTGTCAATGCCATTCCTCAGGTCTTCACACCCATTCCATGAAATATTGCAATAGGGACACCCTAGTTCACACCCCGGAAATATTTGGTTTTCGCGGAGTTGAGCCTTGATTTCCACCAATGGTGTCCTGATCTGATCCACACTAGTTATTAAATAAGACGGTTGATCTTCTTCGATAGCATTAATTCGGGGACCACCATGGTTTGGCATTGGGTTTTTATTGACATTGGGCGGAGGTGCAAAATTCAGAGCCTTGGAGTCTACCAAGTCTTGTACCTTCATATGCAGAGCTCTGCATTTTTCTGTACTGTGACCAGGTGCGTTGGAATGAAAAGCACACCTAGCATTGGAGTCATAGTTTCTTGGTAGACTGTTGGGATCCGGAGGTGCCAACGTTCTTAGCTCAACTAGGTTGAGTTTCAGAAGTTGTGGCAGCAAAGCAGCATACGGCATTGGGATCGGGTCGATCACTCGGTTAGCTTGGGATGTCCTCTGTTGGAATGGCCTTTGTTGATTGTTGTTGTTGGATTTGTTGTTGAAGTTTTGTTGAGGAGGTTGATAGACTGGCTGAGGATGAGCTGGAGCAGGGATAGTGACTGCTGCTATTGACCTCTGAGCATATTGGGGCCTACCCCTGTTGGTGTGAATGGCATTGGTCTCGCCAGTTCTTCTCGGGCCTGCAAAAGGCTTTCTTGTACCACTGGACGAGCTTGCACCGTTGTCTGAGATCTTTCCCATTTTTAACAGGCTTTCAATTCTCTCCCCAGCTATGACAACATCTGCGAAGCTGGTGGAAGAGAAAGCAGCTAACCTGTCAATATACGTTCCCTGAAGAGTGTTCATAAACATGTCTGCCATTTCTCTCTCAGACATTGGTGGTTGAACAGCAGCAGCCAGTTGCCTCCACCTTTGGGCATACTCTCGGAAACTCTCCCTCGAAGACTGTGACATTCCCATTAGGAGGGTCCTGTTGGGTGCCATATCTAGATTATACTGATACTGTCTGATGAAGGCTTCTGCCAGGTCCTTCCAGCATCTTATAGTTGCTCTTGTCAGATGGGAATACCATTCCCTTGATGCTCCAGTCAAGCTATCTTCGAAGTAAAACATCCAAAGTTTCTCATCCATTGTATAGGCCTTCAGCCTTCCCAGAAATGACTGTAGATGAGTCCGGGGGCATGAAGTCCCATTATACTTTTCGAAACATGGAGGCTTGAACTTATGGGGGATCCTGACCCCGTCTACCAGCCCCATGTCCATGACGTCGAAACCCAAAGAATTTTGAGATTCTAAGGACCTCAACTTCTCAGCTATCTCTTCCAATCGTCTATCATATGTTTCCTCTCCAGCGCCCATTACTGTATACTGGTCCTCCTGAGGATCTTCTTGAAGTACTCTGGCTGCTGTGGCTGTCCCTTGAATGTTGACTGGGATGTTGGCCTCTGGATGGAGATGGGGTCCAAAAACTGGGGGATTGACATGAGGTTGGACCCTCTCGTTGTTACTTGTGCCAGCAGTTCCCACATGGGGCTCCTCTTGATTCCTTCCTTCTACCAAAACTCTGAGCCTCTCCTGGCTTTGAGCTAAATTGTTCATCACTTCCATGAATTGTGTTATCTGAGTTCTCATCTCCAACCTTTCGTTGGCCATCTGGTTTCTGACCTCTGTAAGGTCTTGCTGCATCTGATCCATCTGGATTCCCGGAAGGTTGTTTCTAGTTGGGTACCTGTGAGGCCTGTTGAGAGGAAATACCCGGCGGCGAGCAATAATTCCTAAACATCACAACAGAGGTTAGCAACAACAAAACAAAAACCTACAAAACAAACAAAAGGGTTAGCATGCAATGCAGTTATGCTTATTTGTTCTCAAGGTATCCGGTTTGGCATTCAGTTTTGACCCTTCCAGACCCTTGAAGATGATGCTGTTGAAGTTGCTTTTGAAGTGAACCCAGATAGAAACCAACACAAATATATTACATAAGATGAAATAATACAACTTGTTCATTTTACAACACCAGCCCTCTAAAGGGTCAAAATACATCACAAAAACAAAAGTACATGGAATAGGAATAACAACAAGCAAATGATCAAACCCCAAGGCCAAACTCATCCTCACGAACTTCCTTAAGAAGTGCTTCGGTCACAGGATCAGCCAGATGCTCCGTGAGATTCCTGATGAGAAGGTTTCTTGTTGCAACAGCTGCAGTCAATTTCTTGTTCTGACTTTGGTCCTTAGACCTCTTCACTCCTGCTTTGATTTTTAGCTCTGAAATTTCCTTCTGGGCTGCTGCCAGGGCTTTTTCCATCTGCTCCATCTTGTCTTGAGCTCTCTTGTCTTCTAGGGTACGGGCCTCAGTGATCCGGACCCACCTGGCCTGACTCTCTTTCAAATACAAGTCTGTCCTTGCTCTCTGGAACTGGGCTTCTTTACAAGCATTCTTCAGAATCTGTTCACCAGCTTTAGACTTGTTGATATAATCTCCAGACTTCTCAATTTTAGTCAAGTGTTCCACTCTCAACTTCTCCAATCTCTCAATTTCCCTCACACCTTCACTCCTCTCCCGGAGGGTCTTCTGCAAAGCCTGGGTTAACTTCTCATTTCTTTCCTTCAAGCTCTCAAACTCTTCCAAACTGATAGTGGCAGGGGGTGGTGCTGAAGATGACTCAGGCATATCTTCTATGGTGAAAGGCATTCCAGAGAATTGGGCCCTAGCATGGGACCACTCATAATATTGGACTGATGCCACATTATTGCACTTACCCAGAATGGTGATTCCCTTGGTTTGAACATGATCCCAGGCCCAGGCAGCCTGCCTAACAACAGCCAAACTAATCTTGTTCTCACAGTAGAGGGTCTCAACCAAGTCTTGTTCCCTAGGAGTATGAACCAGTGCATAGCCTAATTGCCTTCTGAACAGCAGAGGGTTGTAATTGATACTTCCCTTAACTCCTATTAAGGGCACATTGGGAAAGTGCCCACAGCTGGTGATGATATCTCTGCCCTTGGTGCTTTGAGCACACCATCTGATATCTGCTGAAGTGAGAGTAGTGAGCCTCTTAGCCCAGTTGCTTTGCTGATGAGGATTTAGGAATGCATCTGTCCTGGGTAGATGCCTGAGAAGCCAAGCATGGAATAATGGAGCACAAATCCTCACTAATCTTCCCCTCTGCTTCTCATTTCTCTGATGTACTGAGTAATAGAGATCACCCAGTAAAGTTGGCACAGGGTTCTTCAGGATGAACAAGTGGATTGCATTCTTGCTAATGAAACGGGGCTCATCTGCAAACAACACAATTCCATATACACTTAAGGCCAACAGAGCACAAACAGCTTTCCACTCCCCCAGGGAGGCTTTCAGACTAGCTTGAGAGATTAAGAAGTCCAGATGAAAACCAGGGATCCCAGCTTTAGAGGTCATATGCTGCTCAACCAAAACAGGTTCCAGATGCAAAGCTTTTGCTACTTCTCCATTAGCAGGAAAGACCATCTCAGGATTGAAAGGAATTTCTCTCTTGATAGTCATGCCAACTAATGAGGAGTATTCTTCCAGAAGAGGACCCAACTGAAAGTCTTGAAAGGTGAAACATCTCAATGGGGGGTCATAAAACTGAATGCAGGTGTGGATGAGGCTCCTCTGTGATGGGTCCAGATCCATAACCATGTCCAGTATATCTCCATAATGCTCCCTGAACAAAGGTATGTGATCTGGAGTGATCAGGGTTTGGATCCTCCTGATGTCTGATAAGTCTGGTTGGAAGAAATGATAGGTGATGTTGCTTTTCTTTGGAGCCATAAGTGCTGAGACTGAGTAGAGTAAGTGCTGATGAAGATGCTGAGGAGTGGGCCACTGATTGGCTGGAATAGACAGCTGGTAGCAAGTGCTGATGAAGGCAGGTCAAAACTAAAGATGGGGTCAAAACCAAAACCAGATGAAAATGGATACCCTGAAACACAAATAAGCACATGTTAATATGATGCAATGGGTATGTATGCAAATGATATGCAAGGGTTTGTGACTGAGCTGGATCTGATTAACTGCCTTGGTATAGATCCATGTGTGTTCAAGAATTCCAGATGGAGGTCTAAAAATCCAGTAACCAGGGTAGGGGGACTCAAATAAAGAGCCACATGTCCAGGGTTCAGAATCACAAGAACTATCCAACATGGAGTACTCTTAACAAAGTCAAAGTAACAGGGTATTCTGAGGTCAAGGTACCTGCAAACCTGTAAACAGCCCAACCCCCTCACAGGTGGTGATCTAGAACAAGGATCCTCAGACTTGGATCAGTTATGAGAAGTGTAAACACTTCTAACCCGGAGGTACAGTGTTTACAATAACCATAACAATTCCTCCTCTAATTCACCTCAGTTTCTGAAGGTCAATACTAAAAGGTCATCCAGACTTAGCAGGCTTCCCAGATAGCCCTAGCATTGCAGGAAATCTGCAACACAGAGTTCTCAAGAAGAAACCCATATCTGAACCGTGTTTCATATTCCCGCACCAGACCGAAATGGAATGGGAAAGAATATGATTCACTCTAGCCTAGGTGTCACTCAGGTCCCAGGTATAGGACCTTAACTCTCAATGAAACACCCACCCACCAAAGAAAAAACCAGATCCAGCCAGCAACAATGACAGTATGATATACAAAAGCAATAGAGAAAGCAGTAAAGCAACTGTACATAAATCAATAAACAAAATAAATACAAGCACAAATAAGCACATAACACCCCCGTAAACACAAATCAATCAAGCGCTAGGAGGAACCCACAAAAAGAACCAGAAGCCCTGGTTGCAATACGCACTTCCCCAGCAGAGTCGCCAAGCTGTCGCTCCCGAAGATTTGCATCCCGGTACAAGCGCGAACGGTCGGCGAAGGGAACAATGAGAACACACAGCCGTGAACTCACTGGGGAATGAATAGAGTCGCCAGCTAGGCATTTTTATCCCGGAGGAAAGGCAATGCTGCATAGGCCTGGAAAAAGATGGATAAGACGGTTGCGAACCAGAGAGACTGAGAAAGGGGGTTGGTTACAACCTGGGAAGGTATTAGCACCCAGATTGTCCGTCGTACTCGACGGGATCCACGCTTAAAAGATTTGTGTTTTAAAGGGGTAGTGTCAGTGCAATCTGTGTATAAAATAGCTGGAAAGAATGTACAGATGTCAGTGTAAGAGAAGTGTGAAGTGCATAAATGTACAGTGTCAGCGTGAGATCAGGAATGAAATGCTCATGACCATGAGGCTTAAAGAATAAAGCTAGAAGGAGGGGGAATGGACAGAGACTTTTGTTCGATAACCGTTAAGTTATGCCTACGTATCCTCTCGTGCAATGAGGAAGTCAGAACACCGTAGTTCGACCCAAAGAGACTGAAAGATGAATTGACTTGTGAACTGCTTGCTTGCCTATGCTCAAGTGTTTGACCTGTCTGGCACAGATGCGAACTGTCTTGCATTAGACGGAAGAAGCAAGTTCTCGATTGTGAGTGAAGGTGATGAGAAAAGAATCCCGGAGGAGACGATTATTGTTTGTTTTTGTGTTTTCAGTCTTTTATTGCTTTTTGGATTTTGTCATAAGATAATGAGCTTAAGCCTAAACCAATGGATTTGGTAAACTCATCACATCTTCCCTCTGATTAGGGGTAATGAGAATTACCTTAAGTGTGAAGTCAGATTCTCACACTTAATCACCTTTGATGTAGGATTAAGATCATTAACCTACTTGTGATTATTTAGATGTTTTTGGTGTTTTTGTTTAGTGTTAAGTAATGAGGTTAAGCCACAATCAGGGATTAAACAGACCCATTACACCATCCTAAAAGAAGGATAATAGATGAGAATGTTTAAGCTGAGGAAGACTCCTCAACTTAATCCATGATTAGGGATTAAACCCATGACAAAACAAGCCTTTATTGAGTGGATTTTAGTTAATGATATGATGATGAAGTGAGTTTTATGATTTGTAAGACAACTTGAGGGGGACTTGTCCATTAACACTAGGGTTAGTCCTTCTTAACCACTTAAGGAAGAATTAGAACCCTAATGCAAGGCCCAAGTTACAAGTGATGTCTTGATGATTATTATATGAATTGATTAAGAGATTTAAACACCTTAAGGGTTCAAGACTTAGGATTAAAGTTATACACTCCATCCTAAGAGAAGGATGCAGGCATAAGCTTAATCACAAAGTCTTAAAGCCTTTAGGGTTTAGTCCCTGATTATGAGGTGAGAAGAGAAGACTCAAAGAGAGACACAAAGGTAAAACTATGAGGGGAGACTAATCAAAACCCTAATTCATTGTCATGCTTGGTTGATCCTAAGGTTTGTGAGGTTTGCAAGAACAATCTTCAATGGAACCACCAGGAAGCAGATGAAAGGATCAAGAGAAGCAAAGTGACTTGCTTCATTCAAGAAGTCAAGTCACTTGAAGAAAGAAGGTGGGAGAAGCAAGAATGAGCAAGCTCAAACTCAAACACATATAAGAATGCAGAAATGGATGCAAGAGAGATGAAAAGAAAAGGTATGAGAAGTGAAGGCAAATCCACTTCTCAAGTTTACTTACCACCTGCAATGTTAGAAAGAAAATGCAATGCAATGCAAGATGAGATGAAATGATATGATGCTAAGCAAAACCAGAGGCATGTTGATGATGATTATGATGTTATGAGGTGCTGCAAACATGAGGCAAGACAATGGGGATGATCATACAAGATCATGAATGCAAATGATGCAAGCTAAGGAGCATGAACAAGCATGAAAAGTTATGAATCATACAAGACAAATGACATGGCAAATATGCAATGCAATGACCAAACATGCTTTCTAAATGTCTTAAGATGTCAAATGGATCACAAGAATGCACAAAATGCAAAGACAAGTCATGTTATGCAAGAGAATGCAAGAAGGATGCAAAAGAAAGCCCAAATTAGGGTTCATGGATCAAACATCAAACACAAACCAAAAACAGAAGCAAACCTCATGATAAAAAATGGAAAATGGCACCCAAAGAAACCCTAGGCCTATGATGAACCACTGCCCAAAGGGGAGCTCTCAACTCTCAACCAAACTCAAGATATGAATTTCCTAAGTTATTAGGGTTTTTTAGGGTTCTTAACAAAACAAATGCCAAACAATTTGAAAATGCAAGAACAATTCATGGCCTTTTTATCCTAGGAACTACATGCAAAACAAAAGACAATGCAAGAAGAATCAATGTCTCAACCTTCACCAATTGGCAGAAATGAATTTTTGAATCCATGATCAAAATAATGCATAAAAAATGATTTAATTCAATGAAAAATTCTTAAAATGCATCAAGATCAAAAAAGAAATTTGGTTTGAAGGTTGGACAATGTTTCTAAATGTCTTAGAACATTTCATGAATTTTTTTGTAATTTTTAAATACCTAAAAGTATTTTTAATTAATTAATTCCCATTAATCAATTAAAAATAATCTTTTAAATATTTAAAAATACTTTTTTAATGATAAAAATAAAATAAAAAATATTTTTGGGTCTTAAAAATTATTAAAACTTTAAGGAAAAAGTTTCATAATTTTTAAGAATTTTTTGCTATTTTAAATTAATTGTGCAAAACAAATGAAAAAGAAATGAATTAAATTAAATAAAATAAAAGTAAACAGGATGGATGGACGAGATTGGCTCTGAGTTTGAATTCATTGACTGCGCGCGTGATCTTGTGGCCAGGATTGACTCTGATTAAATTATTTAATTATGGATTAATTAAGTTAACACGTGGATTAGGGCATAAGTAAGCTGATCTGGGCCATCCAAAAGAGAGGGAAGTCAACTGGTCAATGGCTATCTACGGCTCACATTCAAACTGAAGTTAATTACACAATTAGGGCACAAATTACTTTCAGGTGGCCGGAGAAGACCTCCGGTCGTCTTCTCCGGCCAGCACCTCACCTGAAAAATCTCCAAACCTCTCAAAACGTACCAAAAATGAAAACCAAGAACATGGAAATGATCCTCATCCTCTCACGAACCAAACCCCTCTCTCAAAACAAATTTATATTTCCTAAATCAACTGAATCGAAGAGAAAAAGTTCTAGGTCACGCAAGCTTCAGAAACAAATTAAATGCTCAAATCACAACCATTTTCAAAACCAATGGTACCAGAATGATCAGTGAAACAAATAGAACAAGTTTGTAACAATAAAAATGATTTCTGGAAAAATAAATTTCAGGCTACCTGAGATTTGAAGCTTTCCACTTGAGGACTTTCTGGCCTTCTCTTTATGTGCAAACCACTCCTTAGGACCCCTTGATGATGTTTGAATGCCTTAGAACAATTTATGTAGGCTGGTTGATGAGTTTCGAAAGCTCCTGCTTCAAGCTCAGTCAACAATGGCTATGGTGATTCTGGCTGATTCAGGCCATTGTGAATGATGGTTTGTGGTCTAGATGATGTATGGAGAAGCTTTGCAAGGTTTGTTTGGCTGTTTGTGAGCTAGGATGGAAGATTCGAATGGAACTGCAGAATGAGGGTGAAGAATGGCAGTGGGGTGCTTTGGCTGTTTCAGGCTTATGCTTTGGGTGGTTTCTACTCAATGATACATGGTGAGTTGAATGGAGGAAAAGGTTTTTGTGTTTGCAAGCTGTGGAGATGAATTCGAAGCAAGTTGCAAGATGGTGAGTTTTTGTGAATGTCTGGAATGTGTTGGTTTCAGCCTTGCTTGCCCTTATGTTTTGCTTGCAAATTGTCCATATAACTCTCTCTCATTGGTCAGTTGATTTGACATGTGCTTTATGGATAGGTGTAGCCACTTTTGCAAAGATGTCAACTTCTTGTAAGATAGGGCATGGGCAACTTCTAGCCAAGTACAAAGCATGGGGCTGCGCAGCATGATGTGTGTATGAGCCTAGCTTGGTTCAGCATCCAAGGCTGCAAGTGGTAGGGAGTGAAATGAGTGTTTTGCAACTTGTGGCAACTTTGGTTCACATGTGATAAAGTCTTGTTACACAAACCAAGCCATGAGCAAACTTGATCCAATTCTGATTTTTAGGACTTAGAGAATGTTGGCACATTGGTTAGAGGTGAACTTGAGGCTGCAAAGGTCATTGATCCATGATTTTGCAAAATTCTCACTTAGGGCATGCCTTGAAAATTAATGATTTTTGCCAACTTTGCATTGCCATAACTTTTGATCCAAGAAGAGTTTGATCATGTTCTTGTACTTTTTGAAAAGGGAAAGATGAGATCTACAACTTTCATGACCAAAGTTTTTCCATTTGAAGCATTTTTGGATCAAAAAGCAAGGCTTGAAAAATGGCATAAAATGACATATTCTTGAAAAGTCAACCATGCCCTAAAAAGTCAACTTTTGCAAAAACCCTAAATTCTTGATTTCTATGAACTTCAACCTTCTTCCATGATCAAATAAAGATCATATACACTCAAAATGATGAAGATCACCCATTGGTTGGGTCATTGGGGGCCTCAGATGCCCTGATTTTGTACTGACTTGTCTAGAAAGTCAACCTTTGATCAGATGACTTCCCCATGGAATTTCTTCATGAAAATTGATATGTATACTCCCTATACCATATAGAGATCAATGAAAACAAGAATGACCAAAAAATTTGGAGTTATGGCCTCTGAAACCAAAACCCTAATTTTCAGTCAACTGTGCAGTTCAACCTGGCTCTGCATCCACTCAAACCCTAGCTCTTGTGATTCCTCTGCATTTTTGACTTTGAGGAGATGGAATATGATATAAGAACACACATGGACCCCTTTGAGTTGATTGGTGGCCTTTGGAGTGCCTCAAGAAGCTCTGGGATTGCTCAGATCACAAACCCTAGGTGCAGATGCCTTAGAAGCTATGCAGTGAATCAAAAGTGAGATATGAGATGATATGTTTGTGTTTATGCATATGAGATGATCACAAGCCATGGTGAATGGGTGAGGGCAAATTTGGGGTGTTTACAGATAGCATCGATATGTACTAATCTTGCACACTAAGGATATCGTAAGAATACAAATCCGTAATTTTGCGGTCATAAACATCCCTCCTATACAAACCAATATGATTAATGTTATTATGCCTAATCCTAACTTACTCATCCTTTTTTTTCTCTTTCATTCTAGCGCAATCACATTAAGCCCGTTATCTATTCATACACATGGTAAATAAGTTTGTTAGTGACTATGATCTATATCTTGTCAATATTTTAATGTTACTTAAGCAACAACAATTTTTTTGAAGGTTTCACATTCGTTAGGCTAAATGACCGGATGAGGGTCACCTAACTTAAAAGGAGGATTCCTATTCAGGTTTCTTAATAAGCATGAGATCATTCGCTTATTTGCATCAACCTAATTACTTAGTGTATGATTTTTAGATGGTGTTGACTCATATATAAACTACTTAAGATCTATTAAAAGAAGGGAACTCATGTTTATGGCATAAAAAGTGTTCCAAATGATTTTCATATTCAGGAGACTTAAGTTGTTAAAACGATACCGATCTTGTGAACTTTTCCCAAGTCTCCACAACTAACCTCAAAACAGTCTATAGCCTAAAACTTTCGGAAAAAATGCCTAGTGTTTCTAAAACAAAACAAAACAAACATAAACAAAAAAAAAAGAAAATAAATTATCCCCTCCCCCACACTTAAAACAAGCATTGTCCTCAATGAAAGGACATAAATATAAAATAAGAGGGAGAGAAAGGAAATAATACACCTGAGTAGTCAAGGTGGATAAGTGATCACATAAGCAGCATTTCCTAAAGAGAGCTCTTCTATAGTCTCTTCTTCCAAAGTGGGGATCTCATATAGTAGCTTTGGGTAGTATCCATTAATATTGAAGTTTTTATTAGTGCCTTCACCTTTTATTCCAGGATCAAAGAAGAATCTCTGATAAGTAAAAGTGTTGAATGTGCACGTGATAGTGATCTCCTTTTCTACAACTTTAGGAATCAAAGGATTAATGGGTTGCCTCACTACTATTGTTCCATGTTCATTTGAGATCCTATGCATACTCATAGATTGGCTAATATCACAAACGTGAACCAATTGAGCTTGCTGCATGACATTTATCAAAGTGGTAAGTTGATCAAGTTGTGTTTGCAAAGTATGAAGACTATAATATGTTTGTTGCTGAAACTGGAGACTATTTGCAGCCATTTGCTTGACAAGGTCCTCTAGTGAAGGTTCGCAAGGTGCAGAGCACCCAACCTGAAATTCCTTTAGATGCTTATTCGGATCCTCACCTGCAAAACCATTAAAACTTGGCAACAAGTGTGTTAAACCAAATTTCAATTCGAAAGGTGCATCAACAACATCAGGATATTCAATACATAAAGAATTATAATTCACAAGTGCAACCAGTTCTCTCAGAGTTCTTTGATCAGTCATGATATGATTATAAATTTCAACACATAATCAAATAAAATCACTGCAGATTTAAAAAGAATGAAAAAAAGTGATTAAAATAAAATCTAAAAAATATAAAAATAACGCTAAAAACCCTATTAAATCAAATAAAGCTCGCACAAAAAATTTCAGATTTTTTTTAAAATATGAAAAGAGAAAATAAATCAAATAAAATAGAAAAACGCAAAATTTGCACTTTTGAGGGTCGAAATCTTTTAGAATTTTATTCTAAAAGAGTATTATTCTTCGATTTATTTCTGATTTTCAGGAAAACATTTGGAGCAAATCGAAACAGTAGCTTCCAACTTATCTGAAAGACTGGAAAACTTATCACTATACTGCAACCAGTATAGCAACCCTGAAAATCAACAAACACAACAAAAAAGAAAAGAAAAAAAGCTAGAAATAAAACTATACCTATGACTATAAAATCAGTTAATAATAACAAGAATCCCCGGCAACGGCGCCAATTTGATCCGCGTGTCGCACACAGATAAAAAACGAGTGATTTTTGAAAACGTAGTATAGCGACAATGACTCGAATCGTCTCACAAGGATTCTTGATCTTATTAACTAACTATAATAACGATTTATGGGGGTTGATTTTATGGTCGAATTATAAAAACAGATTAAATTAAGTGATTATCAAAATAAGCTGAAACGGTTAATCTACTGTTTTGATTTCCAGACTTATCATCGACCCAAATAATTCCCAATTCCTAAACGGACTCTATTTCCTTTTCGATTATAATAACAATCAAACAAGCGTAATTGATATTATTTGATAAATATTCCTAATTTCCGAATTAAGCAAACGGGTGAACTATATCAATCGTGAATTAAGCAAAAACGATAAACATACGCGAATTAAGCAAACACGATTAAAGTATAGGAACATGCAATCATCGAAATAAATCAATCTAACCTTAGATAAATCTAATTAAGCAAACAAGATATCAAGATCATAATTGAAAGGAAATAGATTAATTGGAAAATATAAGAACCTCAAAGTGTCGGCGAAAACCGATTACAACATATTAATCCTTGGAATTAGTTCTCCATAATTCGTCTCTTCGAAAGTAAAAAAATAAAATCGTAAAAAGTGTATATTGAACAGTTGCGACTGCTAGGTTATATGGCAAATCCTAAAAAAAAAAAACCTTTTACAACCCAACTGGGTCAAATACATAACCCAGGCCCAATTCTAAATGACCTGAAACTAAATAAAACTAATGCAGCAGCCTCAAACGAAATTCTGGAAAATATGACTCTGAATCTGACTTTGACTCCAACACGAAAGCTGTAGCTCTCTCTCTCTCTCTCTTAGCTTTCAATCTACTGGTAGAACGCCTCAAGCCGATTTCTGGAACTCCAGTTATGGTCGTTTCCGTAAAAGCTGTTAAAACTGAAAATTAAGTACGAAAATCAAATTAACCCAAAAATAAAATAAATTGGAAAAACAAATTAAAATATAAAAATAAGCAAAGAAAACCAAAGAAATGCTTAAGTGCAAACATGGGAGATTTTTCATTAAAATGCACTGATCAATGACTGACAACATAAGACCATAAAGTTTTGAGAAGTTGGGCTTGAAACAAGAGTGCTCTAGTAATGGCAAAGAGGTGTTGGTGCTTCCTCTCAACTATCCCGTTTTGTTGAGGAGTATCAACACATGAGGTATGATGTATAATCCCTTTGGATTTATAATAATCAACCAATAGGAATTCATTACCATTATCAGTTCTAATACAATTGATGGTTTTGTTATGTTGGGTTAAGGCCATATATACAAAGGCTTTGAGTAGGTTACTGGTTTCTAATTTATGTCTCATGAGAAATATCCATGTAAAACGAATCTTATCATCCACAACAATTAAGAAATAAATATGGCCAATAATTGATGGAATGGATAAGGGTCCCCAAATATCCATATGGACTAAATCAAAGACATATTTGGACTTGTGGTGCTATCAGGGAAAGGTAAGAGTTTTTGTTTGGCATAAAAAAAAATATCACAAGGTGTATTATAGGCAGTAATAGTCACAAAAGGAAAAAATTCTTTATTTCAATTAGCTTGGCATTGGAAAGGTGACCAAGCCTCCAATGCCAAATATTACAATAAGATATGTGGTCAGAATGTACATGAGTATTGGTTGAGCTATCTAGGGTGTTGATGGTTGGAGCAATAGTAGGAGGAATGGTAAATGAGGGTTGATTTAGAATATATAGTCATCCATTTAATCTAGTTGCACCAATCATCCTCTTGAAGGAAATGTTTTGTATGAAACAAGAAGATTTGTCAAAAATAAATTGACAAGCCAAATTAGATGCGAGCTTAAGAACAAAAATGAGATTGAATGTAAAGTGTGGCATATACAAAACATTGGTTAGTACAAAATCATCATGAAAGTAAATGGTTCCAGCAAAAGTGGTTGAAACTAAAGTTCCATTTGGTAGTTTAACAATAATCTTAGGGATTCTTGTTAAACAAGAGAATAATCTTCTAGAGAAACACACATGGTTAGTTGCTTTTGCGTCCAAGATGAATGAATCAACTGTGTCCTGAGATGGAAAGGTACAAATAATACCTGAATTGGATGGACTTTGAGTGACCATGTGATTCACAATATGAGAATTTGAGGATCGCTAAAGTAATGCTAGAAGAGCTTTGTGTTGAGCAGGTGTAAATCCAGTGAAACCAGATGCATTATCCTTAGGCATCTCTTCAGAAGATTCTTGTCGAATTTCATCCTCATTTTCTTGATCAGTAGAGACATTGTTAATGTGACCCTGCTATTGCCAATGAGGTGGATAACCATGCTTTTTTAAGCATGTATGGATAGTGTGATTAGTCATGCCACAATGAGTGCAGACACTACTACGAAAAACCCATTTAACAACGGTTAGGAATGAAATATAATGATGCGGGCAATGGCGTTGTTATGTAGAGTGTTGTTGTATATACCATACCTACAATCACGACCAAGTGGGCGTTGTAATAATCTTGAAAGCGCGTTATGTATCACAACGGGTTTTTATAAAAAATTGTTGTAATAAATATAATTGTCCTGGGTTCGATTCCCTGCAACGTCGTTTTGATATTTATTTTTTCTTGGATAGCGCGCCATATATTATAATGATTATCAAATATAACTATCGTTAGTTTTCTGCAAAATTAACAAATATGATAACAGTTATGAAATACAACCATCGTTAATTTTTTTTATAAAATTAACAAATATTATCTTGTGTTTATAATTAATCCCATGTTTTACCTCTATTACTATCCTCCATATCACAGCGAAGCAGAAAGTACAATTCACATTTACGGTGAATCAGATATACCACATTACAGTGTATCAGAACAGTGAATCAAATATACCACATTACATTGAATCAAAGCAAACAACTTATATATTCATAATATCACACTATAGCTTATCAAAACATAATTAAACTTACATATTCATAATATCACATTACATTTTATTAGTTTATCAGAACACACATTACATAACTTCACATAATTGTAACTTGGTGTATTGGTATCTTGTCTCTTTGGTGTCTTGACTCTTGGCCTGGTACTGTCTGGACTCAAAATACCTATGATTTCAAATAATTATACTTATTAAAAATACTTCTAAACTATAACATGTACATTAATATATTATGAATAAATAATAATTTACGTACTTATTAATTTTCCTATATGCCTTCTTCATGATTGAGTCGCATAACATGCACGACAACTCCATCAACTTCATCATATAAGGTAGGAACTTATGTTGTGTAAGAAGGTGTGGACGGAATATCAAGACTTTCGACACTAAGAGGAATGTGTTTTCCTTGGAGAATGATTTACCATTTCTTCGATATGTCCAATGCACCGGCAACAAAGAAAACTTGTTTTTCTTGAGAGGCCATAATGAATGGTTCGATATTTAAAGATGCCTTGCCAAGTTCGACCCGGGTGAATCATAAGTCATCAATTTCTACACCATTACTATTACTGGAAACCCACTTGCGTTTAAATAAAGCCACTTTGAAAATAACATAATCAATTTACCAAATCTCATCAATAACACGATAAAATGCGGTAGTTACCAATACCAGATTATTATATTTTAAACCTGAGAAATACACCGGTTTAGCTTTAACCATAATTCCACTATTTTACATTGTACTACAATCATCTTTTGTTTTTTGTATAAAAGGTATAATGACCAATATCGTATGCACTCCAAGTAATGACACAAAATTTTGGCTCGTATGACAACCATTTAAGTATCTCGGATGGACTACGATAATTAGATACACTTTTATTAAACCAATCCATGAATCTATTGTTATGCTCTATCAACAACAATTTGTCACTCATTCGGGGATATTTTTTCTTCAAAAGTATTTTGTAAGTTTCTATGAAAGGTTGAACCTCATCTATATTATTCAATATATAGAAATGTGCTTGAATAATTACATCCCGAGCCATTGAACTAATATCTAGACCTAGAATACCTCTTTTGTGCATGTCAGCATGACAAGACTTTGGAATTCCTATAGAATCTGCATCCGACAAATAGTTTGTACAAAACTCAACATCTTCTTCTGTGATGTA
Source organism: Lathyrus aphaca (assembly GCA_963966055.1). Taxonomy (NCBI): domain Eukaryota; kingdom Viridiplantae; phylum Streptophyta; class Magnoliopsida; order Fabales; family Fabaceae; genus Lathyrus; species Lathyrus aphaca. The sequence goes on along the minus strand of OZ014519.1, from coordinate 508,783,741 downwards.
CTTTTCAACAATCGAAGCTTCCGGTCGGTGATGACTCTTCGTATATACTTTAAAGATCTTCATATATTGCTCTATTGGATACATTCACCTCAAATAACATGGAGCACATACTTTTATTTCTCTTACGAGAGGAACAAGTAAGTGAACCACAATGTCAAAAAATGATGACGGAAAATACATCTCCAATTGACACAAGATTATGGGAGCTTCGTTTTTAACTCATCCAATTTTTTTGAAATCAAGAACTTTATTACATATGGCATTGAAGAAAATTATCCAATGAATTGGACGAAAATTATCCAATTCTTACCACAACATTTTCAGCTTTGTATAATAAGAATAAATAGAGGAGTCACCTTGTCTAAAAGTGAAAATCTCTTCTTGAATTTCAGAATCCTGAAAATATCACCATGATAAAACCGGTCTTTAAGCTCTTACCATATACCTGAAGTTGTTTCCATCCATAAAATGCTCTGAGAAATTTCTGATCACATGAATTGTTCAGCCATGACATGATCATCGTGTTACACTTATCCCAAGCAATGTAATCACGATCTTCATCAGGTGGTCGAGGAAGCGCACCATTGATGAAATGCGGCTTATTCCTAGATCGCAACGCCATTGTCATAGATCGTGACCAAGAATGGTAGTTGTCGGCGTTCAAGAGAGGAGATACAAGAACCAGAGTCAGATTCTCGTTCGGGTGCATGAAGTATGGATTAAGAGTATCATTTTGATAACCCTTGTTCGCATTAAGATTCAAGTTGTTGCCATGGCTGGACGCAAAAGAACTGAGAGCTATCAAGTGGAATGATGAAGATGGAAGAAAAAGAAGGAACATAAATGGTGGAAGAGCAGATCGTAAGAAATAAAAGAGAGTTGTGAAGAATTGATACAATGAATGCAACGAAATGGGAATGGAGAATTAGCCACAGGTCGATGATACCAGGTGAAATCTCAACATAAATACCATTGATGAACAAAAGAGAAAGCTATCATTGCATAAAAAAGGAAGAAGAAAAAGATTGAGTTTTGTATTTCACAACTGCTGAACTATTACAATGTACATTTGTATTTATAGAAAACTAGAGTTAGTTATTTTCTAACTAACTATCTAATAAACCATAAAACTAGTTTATTACTTGTACATCAAATAATCTATCTTATGTGGACAACTCATCTTGTTTAACAAATTTAATAGAGAGTAGTATCGTTTGATCCTCTATAACTATGATAAAAAAGACTAAAATTACTTGATTTCAGAATTGTCCCTAATCCTAAACTGAATTAGTCGGTTAAATGGAAATAAAAAATTATGTTACATGTTTTGTTTTAATCCTGAAATCTTATAATTAGTTTATACTTATCATCCCATATTCAAAATAAATTTAAAATAATTCCACGAGTAAAACCTCTTTCCATTATTTTTAGTTGATCATTCAAATAAAAGTTGTGACATTTTCTTATGTTTTTTTTTTTTTTTAAGTTGTTGATTTATAAATATTAATAATTTGAAATTATAAATAAATACAACATACTCCACCCAATTAACAATTATCAATTGAGATACTCATCCACCCCAGGATTTCCTGGTGTTCTTAGAAATGGAACCATGTGACTTTTTCTAGAACCTTATAAATATCTTTGAATATCATTATAATAACAAATTAATGTAAGTATGTAACCTGCTTGTAAGTTTCTTGAAAGGGAAACATTTAAATCATTCTTCTTTTTCTATCAACTAGTTCAAAATCCGGCAACTTCACAGCAATTCATGCATGTGGTGAAAGTTACTTTTAGATATAAAAAAATCAAAGTAGACCAAAGACTAAACATGATACATAGTTCACACTACATTCAAATTTATCTATATATACGTATGGTTTTAGGAAGCAAGTAGCAATAATCAAGAAGAATGCAGTGAAGAGGTTTGAGGGTTTCCTGTCGCAGGAGTGATGGCACCAAACTATGGTACATATATGAATATTTATGATATGATTATATAACTATATAGTAGTGCCGTCCTCTTGTGACAGGATATCCTAAACTTCTAGTAACAGAATTTTGATGTTCACTTTTTGTTATATGTAACAGTTGATCACATGTTTGTGTTTTTATATTGTTTGCAATTGCTTTCATATTCTTCTTTTCTTTTAATTACATAAATATAATGTTAAGCATATCTACTGCTCTATGGCATTTTTCATTGAAAACAGAGGAGCATATCATTATTGTTAAACATTATTAATTCCTGATAAAATAAGATGAAATTTAGACATCGCATAGTTTTTTGAAAAGTACTCCACGGTTTGAGGAACAAAGTGTTCACACGTGGTGTACAATGATTTGCTGAATTTAAGAATTAGACCAACTATAAGTACTCACTAGAGATTATGTCTGTAATCATATGTTCATCACCTAACTATTTGCTTAATTATATTCACCCTTCGACCTCGTGATTGAAGTGGTAAACTAGAGTGACCTTACTTGATCCCAAAAGACCGGTTGATATATGAAAGTTGTATGTGCATATCCGAAAAAAGAAGTCGTGCGTTAGAAAGATTTAAAATATTTTCTGTAAATTTGATCGTTCAATATTATTATTATTATTATTATTATTATTATTATTATTATTATTATTATTATTATTATTAACCGGCTCAGCTATGACATGTGTTTTTAAACTATCCGAGTTTGTTTTTGGTCCGAAAACAAGATTATAATATTTTTGGCAATTTTCATTTTTATTTTTGTTTCGGATTAAAAGTCCATAAAATTTATTTTTATGTATTTAAACACGTGGTCGTCAAAGTTATCTTTTATCAGAATTGTTGTTCTACGATTTTGAAAATCAGTCATAGAAAAAATTACCGTGAACTAGATCACTCTCTTTAAGAGAGTTTCATGGCAATGTCCAAAATTATGTACAACATTCGAACTACCGCGCCGTCTCCAGGGTAAAACATTCAAATTTCATTATACGATTAATATTTGCATGATAGATATTCGGTCTAGAATTACACCCTCAGATGGCACGAAGACCAATCAATGATGGTGTTAAAACCACTTGTAGTTTATGGCAAGATCTAGTTATTAATGGTGCAGAAAAGTCACTCAAAAAGAGAAAACAAAAATTTAAGCAGAAGCATAGGCAAGAGAGAAGGGAGATTTTAGATTTGGAAATTTGGAGTGAAAAATGTTGTGGGGGAGTGAAATGGATCTGGTCCATAACTAGTTGTCGCAAACATGATCAACAAGTCAGTCGTTGAAGCTTGGAAGGCAAGACAACAATTCGGTCAAATTTTAGGGTTAGGTTAATGTTACCGTTATTAATTATTAATTAATTAATTTTATGCACCAATAATTAATTAATAATAGTTAATTAATTTACAACACACATAATTCTAAATAGCTTTTGCTTTGATGGCTATCCACGTGTATCCCAGTTTAGTGAAAGCTCTAGGAATTATGTCTCAAAATTCCATAGGAACCGGCCTAAATTTCACAATCACATAGGTGAGTCTATCAAGAGTACTTATTTAGCTAAGTACTCCTCATATATAGTACATATCTCGTTTCTATTATACCATCATCTTATCATTTCAGTATTCATGTTTCTCTTATTCACATTAGCATGATCACCTCATATTACTCATAACTTGTTATTATCAATTGGACCTATTTTCTGGGATCTTTAGTCTATTAGGTCGGGTTACCATCATGAGAAAATAATTTCTCTATAAGCATTTGTCTTATATTCTTGGATATATAATTTACTTTTTCTCTAGCTAATCCTTTTGTTAAAGGACCTTCTAGATTTTCATTAGTGTGTTTATGATCCACTCTTACAACTCCTTTAGAGATACAGTCACTAATTGTGTTGTGCTTTCTTATAATTTGATGTCTCTTACCATCATAATAACAGTTCTCAATTTTTGTAATAGTCGTGGTACTATCTCAGTGGATCAACACAACCAACATATGTTTTTCCCATAAAGGGATCTCAACTAGCAAGCATATTAACCAACTTGCTTCTTCACTAGCAGTTGCTGATGTTATCATCTCATCATGGACTGAGCAAAGATAATCTATTTCTTTGATTTCCAAGATACAAATCCTCCACCTATACTGAATATATAGCCACTAGTTGCTTTGGAATCATCTGATAAGGTATTCCAATTTGCATCATTATATCTTTCAAATACAGTAGAAACTCTTTGAAAATGTAAACCTAGATTCATGGTCCTCTTGAGGTGTCGCATAACTCGCTCAATGGCTTTATAATGAATATTACTCGGTCTACTAGTAAAACCAGACAACAATCCTACGACATGCTATGTTGGGTCTAACACAATTAGTGGCATACCTAAGACTTCCAATAATGCTAACATATTATGTTTGTCTGAAACTTCCACCAGTGTTATTAAACAATTTTACACTTGGATCGTATGGTGTGCAAATGGGTTTACAGTCAAAATAATTATATTTCTTTAAGATCTTCTCTACCAAATGAAATTGATCCAAAGAAATTCATTTTTCGATCTAGGGATCCTGATACCGAGAATCACACTGGCTTCATCGAGGTCTTTCATATAAATTTTATTGCTCAAGAATGATTTCACATCATTAACTACAATATGGTTTGATCCAAATATGAGTAGATCATCTACATAGAGACATATGTTAATGCAAATGTGATTCTCATATTTATAATATACACAATTGTCACTTTCATTCACTTTGTACCCATTCGATATCATTAAGTTATCAAAATTCCAATGCCATTTCTTTGGATCTTATTTTAGACCTTACAAAGACTTATCTAACTTACAGGCCTTGTTTTCTTGACAATGAATCACAAAACCTTTTGGTTGGTCCATATAGATTTCTTCTTCAAAGTGACCACTTAAAAAAGTTGTTAACATCCATTTTGTGTACTACTAAGTTATAAATAGTAACTATTGAAATAAGTACCCTAATGCATGTAATTTTAGTGAATGGGGAAAAATATCAAAGAAGATTATATTTTCTCTTTGCCTAAAACCCTTTGCTACAAGATAATCCTTGTACTTATCAATTGTTCCATATTGTTTTAGCATCTTTTTCAAAACCCACTTACAACTTATTGGTTTGCAACCGGGAGGCAAGTCTACTAAATTCCAGGTCATGTTAGATTCGAGGGAATCTATCTCATTGTTAATAGCTTCTTGCCACAAATCTGCATCTAGAGATGATATGGCTTCTTGAATATTTGTTGGATCTTCTTCTAATCTATAGGCTGCATAATCAGGCCCATAGTCTTTAGCAACTGTTACTCGTTTACTTCTTCAAATTTCTATTTCTAACATCTGTTTCTTTTATTGCTTCTTATCACATGAATATGATTTTATTCAATGCCCCCACTATTTCTCGATTTCAAAGGAAATTAGTCTTCATAGAACTCAACATCATTTGATTTTGTTATCACTTTAGAATTTAGGTCATAACACCTATATGCCTTACTGTTTTCTACATACCCAATGAATAATTATTCATAGGCTCTACTTGCGAGTTTAACTTGCTTTGGGTTGTCTTTCAACATCAGCCATTCCCCTGACAACACACCTAGCCCTAACTGCTTTAGTTTTGCTTACACCAATATTCCAGTTCCTCGGGGCTTTTTCCTTTATGTCCTAGATTTTCATTTTAGGATTATCTTTCAATAAGTTATGAATTCTTTTACTTAGCCATTTTGTAGTCATCATCTTCTTATTTTAAACTCTATTACATTTATGAACATCCACCATTTTTCTCAATTTCAAAGAATCTCCATTTAGTAATTTGGCATAATAAGCACTTCACTCACATCATTCCTTACACATAAATAAAAATGACAAATGATAATAATGATGTGAGCTTTCATTTTTTAACTAAGTCATTTAGTAATTTGGCACAATAAGCACTCCACTCACATCATTCCTTATTATCTAAGGCATTGTCACAATGAAAGCTCACATCACTATTATCATCATCTATTTAGTACCAATGTTTTCAATATCACTTACCTCAAGATTTATCAACTCAACATCATTAACCTCTTCATTATTCATATTAACCCCACTCCCATTTTCCTCAAGAGAATTGCATCAAACTATATCGTCAGAACCTCAGAACCTTTTACAAAAATCACATTCACCCTAGCCTCATTCACCTTAACCTTGTCCATTTTTACATCATTACATCCAACTAAACATTCACTAATTTTATCCCCATTAACCTTGTTATTATAATTTCATCCCTCTCAACTACACTCTTAGTCATCTCATTCACATTCAACTCATTTATGTCACCTATTATACCTTTGAAGACTTCCTTATACAAGTTTTCAATCTCATGTTCTTCATAAAGATTAACAACATCCTCTAGGTTTATGCTCATTTCCTCTATAGAACCATCATAATACTTGGGTTGATAAAGTCGATGTTGTACATACATATGAAAACTCAAATGTACCTTACATACATCAACTACATCATGGGCACCTTTGTCATCACACAAAGTAAATGTACCAAATGCAGGGTTCTTATATAATATTACTCCAACTTCCTTATAACCCATGTATTTAATTATCCCTACCACCTAAAAATAGGTCCACTTATCTACATCACATCTCAACTCAGAAACTAATCCTTCATAACTAGAACACTCATCATCTACAAATGAGCCTCCATGGTGGATTAAAACATGAACAAAGTCATCAATTATTCACCTAAAAGGAAAACTACATAATAAGAACCAAAAATTATAATATATTGAAACAACACCAACACAAATTCGCAAAACCAACACAAGTTCATACAATCATATTCGTACAACACAAATTCACATTTAGAATAAAAACCAACACAAATTCCTAAAACCAACAAAAAATCATATAATCACAATGATACAACACAAATTAGCATTTAGAATAAGAAAAAATAAAAATTCCTAAAACAATGAGAAAACCCTAATACGAAGGATGTAGCCTAAAAAAAATATTATATATTAAATCCCACAAATAAAACCCATCAAATTGAAAACCCAATAAACTGTAAATTAGAAAGGGGTGAAAATTGAAAACTCAGTTAACCATAAATTAGAAACAGGCGAAATATTAGACTTACTAATAGACTTTGTAGAAGCAAGTTTCTCAAATTATTTTTTGATGATAACAACTAAACAATCAAGTCTTGAAAGCAAACAAAAAGGATCATTCAAGATTCATTCAAATGGAGTCTTCATAAAGATATAAGGTTTTCTCATCGGAAGGTATAATTTTATTTCTCATGAATCAATAATGATAATAAGTGTTCAACTTAGGATGCACTTACATTTGCTATTTTGAACAAATCATATTGCATGCCTATGTGTTACTGATCTTATTTTAAAAGAAATTTTTCTGGTTTTTGATCAATTAACAGGTTACCTTATAGGTAGTAACCAGTTACTTCAGCCTTAGTTTGAAATTTGTTTTAACGTTACAGTAAGTAACCGGTTACCCATTGGGTAGTAACCGGTTACCACTGATCAATTTTCAGAAAACTATTTTATTTAAATTTTAAATTATGTCTTGTGTTTTTAAATTGAATTGAGACATCTCTTCATAAATTGTACCTTTTTAAAGAGGTATCTTGTCTATTATAAAAAAATTTTTGTGCAGAATTTTTTAAAACACCTCCTACAATTTTCATAAAACATTTTCTTGCTCAAAATCTCAAATTTTCTAAATCTATCAAAGTGCACTAAATTCAATTGTATACAAAGTTAAACTTTTCATACATTTTAGTGGACACTTATATCATTATTTTTGAGTGAGAAATATCAATCAAAGGAGAAGATCAACATTGTTTGATATTACAAAGACTTCATCATCTCCACATTTCAATCTATTCAAGAATTATTTTTGTATTGACTTGTGATCCAGGATTGTTGGACACAAGGGTTGGTGTGGCAAGAGGTTTGCTCTTGCACACTTGATTGTTGTATAGTTGTTAGAATGTAGGTTTCACCGGTTTATGGTGTGATAGGTTGTACAATCTAAACCTATAATAAAATCTCTTACGAGGTGTAAGGGGACTGGATGTACCTTCGGTTTGTGAAGGGAACTAGGATAACTCTTGGTGTCGTTTACTTTCCGCTTTACCGCTTTCATAACATAGACACTCAATGACAAAAATCCATCCACCAATCAAATAACCGAGAAAATTTTATAAAACCTAATTCACCCCCCTCTTAGGCTTATCCTGAATCTACAGACTTATCTTCCTCTTTTCGTTTTAGCCTTCGTTCCTTCATTCCCATCATTCATTTCTTTGTTCTTGGCCTTCCACTAATACAAAAAAATATTTAACCTTGGATGCCAAATGCATTTAACCTCATTTACAGAAGCAAGGTAACAAAGGGCGTTATGAAAAATGGTCATTTTACCCCTCTATTCTTAAATAACCGATGGGTAAAGTTATCTACACATGGGTTCGATCCACAACATCTGTTTTTTATTTTATTCTAAGAATTGGATGGCGCGCCCAATAGTAAATCTCGGTTAACACCAAATGCAAAGACAAAATATTGTTTTGTATATTTTTGCATTTGGTGTAAACAATTGAAACCAAATGCAAGGGTAAAAATATTATTTTGAGTTTTCAATTGTTAACACCAAATGCAAAGACAAAATAACCGATGGGTAAAGTTATCTACACATGGGTCACACTATATAGTTTTACAACAAAACTAAAACAAATTATTAACCATAAAAATAAATAACCAAAATGGAAACTCTTGTAGGTTATCCAAAAGTTCTATGTTAAGATTTGTGACTGGTCGTTAACCACCTCTAATTTGAAACCAATTAGGATAATCATCAACAACATTAAATCTTTAGGGTGTGTTTGTTTCAAGTTATAAAAAATTATTCCTTGGAATCATATTCCTTGGATTATTATTCCTAGGATTCCCACTTGTGTGTTTGGATAAAAAATAAATTTCCAAGGAATGATTACATATTTATTTAATTTAAAAATTTAAAAATAATAAAAAATAATATTATGTGAGTAGTAGTGGGAAGTTATATGAAGTTAAATTTATTCCCATGGGAATGTTGGATTTCCACCCTTTATGCATGGGAATAAGTATGACAAGAATTATGTGAAAAATACATTCCTGGGAATAAAAAGTACTCGGGAATAATTTTTAAAAACTTGAAACAAACTTAGGATTGTTGCATTTCCAATGTCACATTCCCAGGAATGTAATTTCAATCCTTGAAACAAACACACCCTTAGTAAAAGGAATAAAAATGAGTAAAATGAATAATTATAATTTACTAATTGATATAAAACATTTAATTACTAGTTTTCCCATAACGCCTCTTTATGATCAAGACAAATAACATGCATATCATCTGAATTGTTTTCTTTTGATGAATGACGTAAATGTGAAGAGAAACAAGGGGGTCATAGTTAAAATCTTGATTTTCATCATTACTATTAGGAAGATATTTTCCGTGAAGAGCAATTGACCATCTACTATTTGAAGGATCAATGACATAAAAAATTTGTTTTGTTATGGTTGTTATGATGAATGATTCGTTCTTATAAGTTTCCATTTGAAGATCAACCCGTGTGAATCGTAATTCATCGGTTTCTACATCAGTGTTACTGTTAATCCACTTGCACTCAAATAAAGGCACTTTAAAAACAATATAATCAATATAAAAAATCTCTTTAATGACCCCAAAGTACACTCTAGATGCTAGTATATGATTCTTATCTTTAGAACTAGAGAAGTACATGGATTCACCTTCAACCATAACCCCATTATTTTGCATGGTACTATGATTATCTTGTAAATTTGTATAGAATGGAAATTTAGTATTGTCTTATGCACTCTGTTAATATATAAAATTAAAGTATTTGTATTTCGATTATCAACTGAATTATATGCAGTAGATTGATGGATGTCGAAGGAATTCGAGTTGGGACTATAGATAGTAGGATACTTTCGAAGGCTTTATTTTCAACCAAAAATGGCATGTTATAAGACATTCAAAGAGGGGTTAGAAAAAGACAATTGAAGAAGTCATTCAAAGAGTCAAATATTGATGTATTACATCAATCAAGCAAACAACTCTTATACAAAAGTTATTGGAAGTTATCAGAAGTTATTAAAATAAGTTATCTAAAGGGACATGTGTCAATCTTAGATTAAGGAAGTTATTTAATAAGACACTTGTTAAAATCTTAGATGTAGGAAGTTATTTTCTTTTCTCTATAAATAGTTGTAATTACTATGTATTAGAGGTTGGATCCTATTTTTTTCAAAGTCTTGTAACACGCACGACGCAAGGGCAAATGGGTTCAGGGACGAACAAATATGGATTCTATCCACCCTTTACATTCTCTTCAATTTAAAAATTGTTTTGTTTGTGTTTTATTTTCCTTTTCATTTCGCAATTCTACATTTCTTTTCATTTCCTTTATTTTTCTTTCTTTTGAATACTCATTTGAGTGTTATTTCTTTTAAGTTGTCATGAGACAACTAATTTTATAAAAGTTATTGGAAACAATTCTAACACTAATAAGTGTCGCTCCCGGGATTTTCATCCTAGTACAAACGCGAAAGTGGCGCGGAAAGGTTAGAGTCGCCAGCCAGGCATTTTTATCCCGAAAGAATGGGAAAGGTAATGTTGCACAAACCTGAGGAAGAAGGAAAGGACAAGGTCCTGAGAACCAAAGATCTGAGTTCGGGAGTCGGTTACGACCTGGGAAGGTATTAGCACCCCAGATCGTCCGTCGTACCCGACGGGATCCACGCTTGCTTGTTTGTTTTAAAGGGTGAGAAATAAGAATGCTGCTGAATAAAAACGCTATCTGGAATGGAATGAAATGAGAAAGGAACTGAGATAAGAAAATGGAAAAAAGGGGAAATGTAGAGAAAATAAAGAATGTGCTCGAACGGGCCCTACCCCGCTGCCTACGTACCTCATCGGGATAATGAGGATCAGAGTCGACGTAGTTCGCCTAACCTAGGCGGGAACTATTTGTTTGTGTTTTTTATGATGGAACTGCGTATGTCTATGCTCAGGTGTTGCAGGCTCGTCTGGTACGAGTGCGTTTACCGTCTTGCAAATGAGACAAGTCGCCGCGAGTTCGCGTTGTGAATGAATGAGATGAGAAAAGAAGTTCCCGCAGGATAGTCGCTTGTTATTTGTTTTTGTCTTTTAAAAGAAATGTTTTGAATTTTGTTTGTGAACATTCCCATACTAAGACCTATCCATCGCGGTGAGTATTTATACCTCGCCCCGAAACAGGACGCGTATAAACACTCCGCAACAAAGTCTCGTGTCGTACAAGAACGTTCGGTTTTTATCAAGTGTTTTATTGCTTTTCTTTATAAGATGAGAAAGAATGACTCAAGTTGATAAAAGGACAAAATCTAAGGGACTAATACTCAATCCTAAGTTAGTTGTTATGTACAAGAGAGGTCCTATGGTTAATGAAGTATTCTAATCCTAATTAAAACTAGAAACTACTAGAATTCAACTTACTTCTTAATGAAGTTAAGTTGATTCTAAGAACAATGGGGAAACCTATACAAGTTATAAAATCAAGTACTAAGGCAAAACATAAAATTGGATTAAGAAATAAAATTCTAAAAATGCAATTAAAGGCATGAACTAAAAAAATAGTCCTATTTTATTTATTCTAATCCTAATTAAAAGGGAATTTTAACCTACATTCTAAATCAAAGTTAAGCCTAATGTTTTCATTCTAAAACTCAATTTAAACTAATCTAAGCCTATATTAAATCCTAAGGTTAAATTTAAACTAAACCATATTTTTATTGGACTTTATTTTCATGGCCTAAACTAATGGGAATTATACATAACTAAGCCTAAAAACTAATATCCTAAAAAATATTAAAACTTCTAGAAAAAATATGAAAATTAAACTATAGGGACCTAATACTACCTATAATATTGTATTAAAAGGGATTCTAAAAAATCTTATTTTTTCTATGCCTAAAAATTATTTGTTTTCAGCTAAGAATTAACCACTAAATCCTAAGGATTACTTCACTAAAACCTAAGATAAAAGGTCCTAAAAAATCCACTAAAAAAATCCTAAGAACTATTATGAGTCCTCTAATTACATAAAAAAGAATGGCTCAAAAATCCTACTGGAAGTTACCTAAATAAAATAAACAAAATCATGTATATTTAAAGGAAATTCAATAAAAGATAATTAAAAGAAAATTCAGAATTAAATCGAAAATAATGCCAAATTCAGAAAATAAAAATGTCAAAAATTTCTAATTGGAATTAAAAAGCTAATTAAATTTTTGTGGAATTTTCTAAGGCTTTTTACAATTTTTCATAGATTTATTTTAAAACTATAGCTAACTAAGATATTAACAAAATAAAGTCTAAAGAAAACTAAAGGGGGGGTAGACTTAGTGATTTTTCTAAAGTTTTTCTTAATGGGCTCAGAATGAAGGGGTGTTAATAGAAACAGAATAAGGCCCACACGCAGGAGATTGGGAGAGGGTGCAGGTAGCATCTTTTATAATTGTTTTTCTTGATGGGCCTCAAAATGAGGGTGCGATTAGCAAAAGAAACGGGGCCCAATTTCGCAGGATGCCTAGGGGTTCAGAAAGCAGTTTTTTTTCAATTCATTTTTATATGGGCCAAAGATGTGGGGTGTGGATAGCCAAAACCAAAAGCCCAAATTCGTATGGCTTAGGGAGGTGCAATAAGCAGGATTTCATATGTTATTTTTGTACAATGGGCCTAACAGGGGGGTTCGAACAGCAACAATCTGAAGTCCAATCTTATCTCACTAAATCCATGGAGTTAATATTAATAACAAAATCAGAAAATAATTAATGGTGTTATTTGAATTTTAATGCTGATTAAATGATTCTTAACGTTTTTTAATTCATAATATTCATTAACTTAATTCATTAACTTAATTTAATTGTTTTTTCCTTATGATTAAAATATAAAACAAAAGAGGGCTGAAGAAAATTCTAAAACCCTAAATCATCTCCCCCCATCTTCTTCCGCCGCCACCCTCGTCTCATCACCTTCTTCTCTCCATCACCCTCTTCGTCTTCTTCTTCTTCTTCTAGTCTCCACCATCACCTTCTTTTTCTTCTTCCTATCACCGACGCCACCGTCTTCTGCTCAAAACCCTCGCCGCTCCGAACAAACACCCGAGAGAATCATCACCAACTGTCTCACTACTCCTTCTAGCATCACCTTCATCACCTAATCCAAACTTAAGCTAGCCTAAATTCTACCTTAAATCCTACGCCAAAAAAGAACTTCAAACTCTCACACTCATGGATCGCAACCTAAACACTTCATAAGAGTAAAGCAGTGAAACGTACCTTACGAACAAACGAGCTTGATGCCAATATTGATGAGCAAACAAAGATACGTTGAAGACGCTTCCATTATTGCAAACGCCGTCGCGCGGTTGAAGAAGATCCTGACGAACGGATGAAGATGCAAGGACGAAGATGCTTCTGTTATTGCATATGCGTCCAGGTATACATTCTTCTAACTCTCTGCCTCTTCTTTGACTCTGAACTGTTACTTGAATATTTGCAGTCCTGCTTCTATTCTCTGAATTGATCGAATCTATGGCCAAATCGTCGTAACTGGTTTCTCATGCTTTCGTTGATGCTGATTAACTCATCCTTTCTCTTGACTTCTGTGCAGTTGTGTTGTTGATGGGGACAGTTGCGAAATGTTGACGAAAATTATTACAGGGGTGTGGTTATGGATGAAGAAGAAAGTGCGAAGAAGAAGGTTGAAGTAGAATTGGTGAAGGGAAGTTGTAGATGAAGAGGGATTGGAGAATTTGGTGTGGAAGAAGAGCTGAAGAAGAAGAAATTGTTGCGGAAAGTTGAAGGATGTTGATGGAAGTGTGTGAAGAATGGTGAAGAGAAAATCGAAGGATGGTGAAGTGTTTTTTTCAGAAGATTGTGTAAGAGAGGAAACTAGTGGGGATCGATTCTGATTTATAGCTGATTCTCACAGAAAGATCTGGAAGCTTCAGATGAACTTTCCAGAAGAATTCAGGTGTGAATTCAGTTATGGATTTAGTTATGAATTCAGTTAGGAAAAAAGATAGCATTCTGAATTTTTGTGATTTCAGTTATTCTTTAGTTATGAATCTTCTTTTCTTTTTTTTGAATGACTTTTGATTCTGTATCTGTTATGTTTTCCTTTGTCCAGGCAAATTTGAGATAATCTTCCCATAAAGAAAACAAACTGGAAATTGCACCGAGACGTACTAAACTCCGATGCGGCAATCCAGCGGCACCATCAATTCCGTAGGTACATTTTATCTTAACTTGTCTCCCTACCCTGAGCCTTCACTTCTTCCCATATTTCCTTCGACCTTATGTTGTTGCATCCTTGCTATGACTCATTCTGAAATGTTACTTATGACAAGTGTGATATGTAGGTTGAAGTTTCTTGCTGAAGGTTTCCAGAATCTTGGTGAAGATGATGCAATGTTGATGCTGGAGATGTGAATAGAAGATTATTTGCGATTTCTAGAAACAGGTATGAAGATGATTGAAGAGTGATTCAAGATCTTGTTCTTGATTCATTTATGCTTGCGGTTCTGGATCGTGGCCGAAGATTGGTGATGAAGAGTGTAAATTAATGGAGATTTTGTGTTGAAGATGCATATCGGCCGACGAGAGGTTGGAAGAATCCGTGAAGAATGCAGAAGCGTCTTTTTGATGATTGATGAAATTACTCAGGTGTGAACATATTCTAATCTTTGTATCAATTTAGCTTTTCTTCTGAACTTCTTCTTCTGAATCTATGTGCTTTCGTTATCGCTGCGATTTGTGTTGATCTTCTGTTATTATGGAATCGATTTGCAGGTTCTTGAATCAGTCGTAGGGTGAATTGATGAAGAAATTGTTGCAGCATTGATGATGAAAAAATTCGAAGGGTGAAGAGATTAGAGGATGAAATTATTCTTAAGTTCTATTTGTGTTAAGTTAGTTTTGAGAAGTTCTGTTATCTCAACTAAATCTGTTATCCCCCAAAAATCAGTTATAAGGATTTTTCTATCATAGTGTTATAGTTTCTTTTTTTCTTTTCTTTATGCTTCTGTTTCTGGTGTTCAGCTATATCAGTTATTAGGACTGATTTTATAAAGCTGGATTTTATTTGTAAAACCAGAATTTTGTGTGCTTTCAATAACAAACTGTATTGAATTTTTGCCATAGAAGCAAACTTTCTCTTTTGTCAATATAAACAACTGAACTTCTTATCACTCTTCCTTTTCTTGTTGTGAACATGGGCTGGAAATGAATATGGGATTGTAATCCTGGAAACGAAAATCCAACTTGTAACAAGACCATGGCTAAAAAAAATAATTGATTAGAGACCAAAACATAGTATGAATAGAATTCAAAAATAAACAAAAAAATGGACGGGATTGGATAAAATTCAGACATTTGGATGTGACTAGAAATTGGGATTTAGATAAACAAAAATATTTGGTTTAATGGACCTTAGGGAATTGAACAATGAGATGAGATTGGGATATAATTTGTAAATGAGTGAGAAACGATTAAAAGGGTGGTCATGCTTTAATAATTGATAAGCTAACATGATTTTTGGGAATTGAATTTAAATGTGGTAAAACAGAACTTAAGTGTGGTTTACGTATACTTCCCAAAGTGAGCATACGGACTTGGACTAAGATTTTAAAAATAGCGTATTTAATCCACACCATATTAACCTCCGTAGTACTCTTGTACTCCATCAATCCTCAACCTCAATCTGAAATTTCTTTATCTTGTAAGCCATGTATGATTGATAGGACCACAATATTCGAATTATCACATGAGCCCACCTAGACCTCTTATATCATGAATGCTTCTTACACAACCCCACATTGATCTTCAATGCCCTACATCTCAAATGATGATGAAATCTCTGGAATAATAGGATTCACTGAGGACAAGCTCCACACTAAGCTCTCTTGAGTGTCACATGCTTAGGGAAATAAACCCTGGCCCTGTGATGAGAAGAATGGCTTGAGATGTAGAATATCACCAAAGTCCTTGCTCCAAAAACTTATGCTAAGCCATGATGAAACCCTAAGCGATTGGCACCCTTGGTGAAACCTTTGGGATCCGAGAAATCTAGTCATAGGAAATGTTTTGATCCCATGCCTCAGAAAACAATGAAATACAGTAATGTGTTATTAATGACTTAATGAGAAATGCGGATGAATGCAAAACGATATGCCAATAGAGGGAATAAATAGGAGGGAAAATTTTGAGGTATTACAGCTGCCCCTATTCAATCAACTACGGACCTGAACGGATAATTGCAACAGCTTTTAGACGTTCAAGGTATGAAGTGATTGAATACTCGAATAAGACCTGAAAATTTGCACACTGAGGGCAACAGAAATGCCATCTGCCCATTTATTTATTTATATATTTTTTGTTTTTGACCTCTGAATAGGTAGCGAAAATAGAATCAGGTGGGAATGTGCTGGGAAAAATGCCATCCTCGAATGACAACTCAAAAGATCCTCGGATCTAGTACGAAACCATCCTCGAATGGAGACGCAAAGGTATACCAGCCTCAACTGATAACCAAACACAAAAAGAAATTAGGACAAGATGGAACGGGATCGTTGTACATAAACGAGGGCCCAAGCAAACAGGATCATTGTACTTAAATGATAACCCGAAACGTGACCGTTGTACTGAAACGGAGACACGAGGAAATGAGATTGTTGTACTGAAACAAAACTCACAGGCGAGACCATTGTACTTAAATGGAGACGCGAAAAAAAATGAGACTGTTGTACTGAAACAAGACTCAAATACGAGACCATTGTACTTAAATGGAGACTCGAAAGGAACGGGATCGTTGTACTTAAACGAGAGCCCAAGCAAACAGGATCATTGTACTTAAATGATAACCTGAGACGCTACCGTTGTACTGAAACGGAAACGCGAAAAAAATGAGACTGTTGTACTGAAACAAGACTCAAAGTCGAGGCCATTGTACTTAAATGGAGACTGGAAAGGAATGGGATCATTGTACTTAAATGATAGCCCAAAACGTGACCGTTGTACTGAAACGGAAACGCGAAAAAAATGAGACTGTTGTACTGAAACAAGACTCAAAGTCGAGGCCATTGTACTTAAATGGAGACTCGAAAGGAATGGGATCATTGTACTTAAATGATAGCCCAAAACGTGACCGTTGTACTGAAACGGAAACGCGAAAAAAATGAGACTGTTGTACTGAAACAAGACTCAAAGTCGAGGCCATTGTACTCAAATGGAGACTCGAAAGGAATGGGATCATTGTACTTAAACGAGAGCCCAAGCAAACAGGATCATTGTACTTAAATGATAACTTGAGACGCGACCGTTGTACTGAAACGGAGACACGAGAAAATGAGATTGTTGTACTGAAACAATACTCAAATGGGGATAGCAACAAGACTTGGTAAAAGTAACCACTCTGGGGGATGAAGTTGCATTCTGTGGGTAACACTTCAATCTGATTGGAGATGTAACAGGTCTTATGTAATACCTCAAAACTGGCCCATGCGTGTATGCATATGTTTGAACTTATGACTTAATGCTCCATGACGATGGAAATGCTACGCTTTGGAGGATGCGGACACAATGATGATTATGCGAATGACAATGCAAAGAGGTCTCCTGATAAGGAGACTGCAGGTATCCCAGATAACTTGGCTGGGGAGAAACGATGATCACTGCATTGATCTGGTTCATCCTGATAAGGAGGAAACAACTCTGCGGGGAAAGCTGCTAATAATTCACCGGCTCTGAACAGCCGCCGCTGCCAAAAATAAATTGGACTTTGAGATTGGAGAATCAAGACCCTGCTGGAGATGGACTCTTCTTGAACTCTGACGGGGAATTGAGGACCTCCTGACTTGGTTGGGAACCAAAGGCATGATACTGCTGAGGAAGCAACTGCTAGGGAGGCAAAACACTCCTTATACTGCTGAGAATTGCCCCTGTCTAAAGGGAGACTTCTGCTTGGGGATGACACCCATCTTCCGCTACCTTGCTGGGTGAAATTTCAACTTCCATTTTACTGGGGATGACAGATAATGTCAATGATAAAGCTTCCCGCTGAAGATAAGAGCTCAAGTTGCCACTTGCTGGGGATAAAAGATACATCCTCTCATGTTGGGAATAAGAGATATAAGGCGTCTCATGCTGGGGATGAGAGACGATGATATCTTTTAGCTCAAGAAGTAACCTTCCATTTGCCGCACTACTAGAGAAGGAATTGTCTAATGAGACTTGCTAAGTAATTTTGATCAATGAAGCTTGCTGATGAAATAACTCTTGAAGTACTGTGCTGACAATGGCTTTGTCCCTAGCCCCGGGTTGATAGGTTGTCAACTAATCATGAGTGAACAATGGTTCTTTGCAATTTTCAACTCGCCTCAGATTAAGGTCCGTCAGAAGTAAATGTCTCAAGAGGATTTTACAGAAAACATGGCATATGAAATGCCTTAGTGTCTTCAAACTCTTGGAGAGATTTATCGGATCTCGAAATAATTGCCCCAGACTGCATGGTCTGTGCAAGAATTTGCCTCGCAAGGATTCATGAAAAGCCTCATATCACTGTGAGATATTCTGCCCCAGTATTTTGAACTTTGGATAGATGCTTTAGATTTACGGTCTTCGGGAGAGAGTACTTCTCATGCTTCTGGGATGGCCTGCCCCGGTACAAGTCTTGAAATGATCACCTCTGAATGACTGTGCTTTGAAGAAAACACCCCGATCAACTGTTCTTCGAGAGATTGGATTTCGAAGTAATTGCTCCAGTTTGGCTAAAATTTGAATGCATGCCTCAGACTGATGGCTCTTTGAGAGATCTGAATCTCGAAGTGATTGCCCCAGCCTGGCTGAACTTTGAATGAATGTCTCAGATTAATGGCTCTTTGAGAGATTTGAATCTCGAAGTGATTGCCCCAGCTTGGCTGAACTTTGAAGAGATTGCTCGCCATGATTTCACCAGATTAGTTGGCTCTTACCACGACTGTTGGGAAAGTCCCTACTCGATGGAGTTTTCTTGAAAAGTACACCTCGACAGATTGTCCTTCGGAAGTTTCAGACTTCTCAACTTGGCAAGATTAAGCTTCTGGACTGAGATTCCATATGTAAACTTTTATGATGCCAAACAAATGTATGTAAGTAGAAAATGTTTATTTTAAGAATGAAAATTCTAATGCAACAACATGTTAATCTTGAAGTTTTACTGTAAAAAGATGTCACAAACCTTTGTGAGCGAATCACTGGTTAAGATACGACATTAATTTTTTTGAATAATAGAAAGCATGCACATGCAACATCAACAAAGATCTTTCAACATCACTCATAGGAGTCAGGAACGCGGTCTCGTGGTAGTACGCTCTCAAAAATAACCCTGTTTCAGTTAGGACTTTTGAGGGTTGTATCGTGGCCTGGTTCACGGTTATAGAAACAAAGGATATAGGTTCGAAATTTATTTGTGCCCACCCATCTTCGTGATGTTCTCCATTCCTATGTTCAGCTAGCTTGGCACAAGCGCTCACCTTTCAAAAAGGGTTTTGTGATGGTTGAGGAACCAATTACACTAACAGTTTAAGCACCAATTAGGTTGTCATTTGGAGTCAGTCAACCCTCTTATCTTTGATGTCTGTGCCACACGACTTTGTACTTGTTCAAGGATCTTTCTTGTGTAATCCTTTTCATCTTTTGCTTTTGCATTATTTTTCTTATCCCTAACTTTTTCCTGGACTGATTCTTGTGAATCTTTGATTGTGAAGTCCAGCGGGATGCCCTAATTTTTGCCTAAGTCTCTTGTTTTCAAGTATCGACTTAGCGGGCTTTCTCCTTCATTTTTTCTTTTTTTCTTTTTTTTTGAACAAATCGTGTGACACTGTTTGTCTTGATTGCTTTGAAAGGATCGTGACTGTCTCACTTCTTGGTTGAGGAAGGATAACCTTTGTGGTTTCCGGTCTCTGGACTCTTGATTGGGATAACCATTGTGGTTTCTGGTCTTTGGACCTCTTGATTTGGTACAACGAAAGGTAATGGATCCTCAGATTCGCACTCCTTTTGAAATTTGAACGCTCGGTCAAACTAACTGACGCCTACCCTGCCCCTGGGTTAAATGCAAGGGTTTTTTCATGCGAAAAGAAACTCCTACTTCAAGGCTCAAATGGGTTGGCGAGGGTCTATCTCCCTTATATCTCCGGTGTTTAGGATTTGAAACAATGCATGTACATCGTCAACAAGGTCTTTCTCAAAAGCACACAATTAGAGATTCATGCATTTTCATTTCGTCATCCTCCCTGATAGAGTTTAAGCTCAACAGTTGGTATTGCAATGCACATACACAAAATCATGAGTGAATACGAATGGATTACTTCAAGAAAAACATGTGCATTTTATTATGGTTAACATTCAAAAACAAATAAGTTTCATGCATGCATACAAATGTTTAAACAAACAATATAAACTACAAATGAAAATGCAGTAAAGAAGCTGAACATTGTCGTCATTGAGGAGACTTGACTCCGTATGGACTTATTGCTTCTGAAGATGCCTTTGCAAATTGGGAGACCCATTTGATGACGAGACTTCAATATGTGAGCAGACTTTCTGGCATGATGACCTTTGAGTCGATCAAATTCTGGACCTTGTCTTCACCTTTGCCTCTGAAAGACTTGCAATCTTCAATTAAAAGGCCAGGTGCCCTAGAATGATAGTCATACTTGGCATTGAAACCCCAAAGGAAACTTTGTCGGAGATGATCCTGATGCAATTAGCTCAACCACTCCGAATTTGCGTAAATGATGAAACTTGTTGCACGTACGACATCGGAATATGATCAAACTTCTTCTCAAGTTGTTTTGGACCTTACCCGTATTCTCTGCCCCTAGGATTCTCCTTGGAAGCTCCGGTCAGATGCTGACAAATGACATCTGGAGGGAAAAGGTTGATAAAGTTAATAGATAAGGTTGCTCGGAAAGATCTTGCACGATCTCCTGCCTACGTATCTCCATTGACCAATGGAGAATCAGAGCAGCGTAGTTCCCCTCAATAGGGATGAAAATAGCTTCATTCAGAACTTCCATAACCAAGCTTATCTGAGTCTTCATCTGGTTGGCTTCCTCTTTCAACAACTTTTGGTTCTGAAATAAAGCTTATACCTCGGCCCTGAATTGCCCCAGTTGGATCTCCCTTTCGGTTACCTCCACCCGGAGTTGCTTCAAATATATACCTTGATGACTGTGATTCAAGTTGACCATTCTGATGAGAAATCAAGTCAGGAAAAGAATTTGTCTCTGAACACCTGTCAAGAATGCAAGGATGTATGCAAATGCCATGTTCAGTTATTTCTGAGGAATCCATCTGCTTTGATTCGAGTTTTCACACATACAAAGTCCAATGGCATGATTCAGATATGTGATCCTCAGAAATAACTGAACATATATGATGGAATGATATGATGTCATGTATGCAATAGGCATGTGATCAATGATCTGATGTTAGTGCTGGTGTTGAGCAATGAGTCAAGTGTCTGAATAGAACCATAATAATAGCACCATCTCTGTATAGAACCCCATAACTGAGAACCCAATAACTGTAGAACTGGATCACATAATTGAACAGTCACTGATGGTGTTGAAGTTGAACAACGAGCCAAGTGTCTGTATAGAACCACAATAGCAACACCATCTCTGTATAGAACCCCATAACTGAGAACCCAATAACTGTAGAACTGGATCACATAATTGAACAGTCAATGATGGTGTTGAAGTTGAACAACGGGCCAAGTGTCTGTAGAGAGTCATAATAACAGTCACAATATCAAGGTCACAATGGTAAACACAGTAACAATCTCTCTGAATAGAAATCCCGGATCTCAGAATCAAAGAACCATATAGCACCAGATAATATCATAAAACAACACTAGCAAAGCGGGTATGTTGAAGTTTAGGGTTCCTGCAAATCTGTAAACCCCTCCCAATCTCACGGGTGTGCTACTCGGGTCAACATCACGGACTCTCAAAGCCGAATAGCAATAATACGTTCACCATTTCCAAGAAATGGCTCATGACCAAATCAGGGAATCGGTTTGGCATTATGTACTACTCAGGGAGGCCTCAGCTGAATTCCGGAAAAAATAAGCATCCCTCATAAGTTCCTGGCTTCAAGCACTGAAGTCGAGAAACAATAGTACATTCATCCCGAAGGGTACAATACTACCGTCATACGACCAGTTGCTTTAACCAGGTTCCTACGAGAGAACAAGGTCATCCTATGCGATTTCTTAGTGGGACCTCGGGTGCGAATGGGTTTGCCACGAAATATGGTCTGCCACTGTCACCACTGGAGAGGGTTGTTTCCACTAAGGTCCTCGATGATCGGTTCCCAGTGTTAGCAGCTCAGGTGGGAACATTCTATGGTCTGCCTAGGCAGTATAGAACACATCCCAAGAGAGCCTGATCTGGGTGTGGGACTCGTGAAAACTACACGTGCTCAAGACCACGCAAGCCACACGACTGCCCACTCTAAATCCTATGTGTATACTCAAGCCGGGTATTTGGCTTATCTCACAGTAACTCCCATGTCGCAGAAAAAATGAAAACCAGCACAGCCAGATAGTCCAGTATAATATGATGCATGGAAAATAAATACTGAAAGCGGTAAATAAATGCGGTAAAGTAAAGCTGTAAAGAACTGTAAATAAAAACAGTAAAGCTAAACTAAAGCACACAACATCAAACAGATAAACACCCAAAGAAACAAAACCAAACAGGCGCTAGGATTGACTCTACAAGGGAAACTAGAGATTCTGGGTTCGCTCCCCAGCAGAGTCGCCAGCTGTCGCTCCCGGAATTTTCATCCTAGTACAAACGCGAAAGTGGCGCGGAAAGGTTAGAGTCGCCAGCCAGACATTTTTATCCCGAAAGAATGGGAAAGGTAATGTTGCACAAACCTGAGGAAAAAGGAAAGGACAAGGTCCTGAGAACCAAAGATCTGAGTTCGGGAGTCGGTTACGACCTGGGAAGGTATTAGCACCCCAGATCGTCCGTCGTACCCGACGGGATCCACGCTTGCTTGTTTGTTTTAAAGGGTGAGAAATAAGAATGCTGCTGAATAAAAACGCTAACTGGAATGGAATGAAATGAGAAAGGAACTGAGATAAGAAAATGGAAAAAAGGGGAAATGTAGGGAAAATAAAGAATGTGCTCGAACGGGCCCTACCCCGCTGCCTACGTACCTCATCGGGATAATGAGGATCAGAGTCGACGTAGTTCGCCTAACCTAGGCGGTAACTATTTGTTTGTGTTTTTTATGATGGAACTGCGTATGTCTATGCTCAGGTGTTGCAGGCTCGTCTGGTACGAGTGCGTTTACCGTCTTGCAAATGAGACAAGTCGCCGCGAGTTCGCGTTGTGAATGAATGAGATGAGAAAAGAAGTTCCCGCAGGATAGTCGCTTGTTATTTGTTTTTGTCTTTTAAAAGAAATGTTTTGAATTTTGTTTGTGAACATTCCCATACTAAGACCTATCCATCGCGGTGAGTATTTATACCTCGCCCCGAAACAGGACGCGTATAAACACTCCGCAACAAAGTCTCGTGTCGTACAAGAACGTTCGGTTTTTATCAAGTGTTTTATTGATTTTCTTTATAAGATGAGAAAGAATGACTCAAGTTGATAAAAGGACAAAATCTAAGGGACTAATACTCAATCCTAAGTTAGTTGTTATGTACAAGAGAGGTCCTATGGTTAATGAAGTATTCTAATCCTAATTAAAACTAGAAACTACTAGAATTCAACTTACTTCTTAATGAAGTTAAGTTGATTCTAAGAACAATGGGGAAACCTATACAAGTTATAAAATCAAGTACTAAGGCAAAACATAAAATTGGATTAAGAAATAAAATTCTAAAAATGCAATTAAAGGCATGAACTAAAAAAATAGTCCTATTTTATTTATTCTAATCCTAATTAAAGGGGAATTTTAACCTACATTCTAAATCAAAGTTAAGCCTAATGTTTTCATTCTAAAACTCAATTTAAACTAATCTAAGCCTATATTAAATCCTAAGGTTAAATTTAAACTAAACCATATTTTTATTGGACTTTATTTTCATGGCCTAAACTAATGGGAATTATACATAACTAAGCCTAAAAACTAATATCCTAAAAAATATTAAAACTTCTAGAAAAAATATGAAAATTAAACTATAGGGACCTAATACTACCTATAATAATGTATTAAAAGGGATTCTAAAAAATCTTATTTTTTCTATGCCTAAAAATTATTTGTTTTCCGCTAAGAATTAACCACTAATTCCTAAGGATTACTTCACTAAAACCTAAGATAAAAGGTCCTAAAAAATCCACTAAAAAAATCCTAAGAACTATTATGAGTCCTCTAATTACAGAAAAAAGAATGGCTCAAAAATACTACTGGAAGTTACCTAAATAAAATAAACAAAATCATGTATATTTAAAGGAAATTCAATAAAAGATAATTAAAAGAAAATTCAGAATTAAATCGAAAATAATGCCAAATTCAGAAAATAAAAATGTCAAAAATTTCTAATTGGAATTAAAAAGCTAATTAAATTTTTGTGGAATTTTCTAAGGCTTTTTACTATTTTTCATAGATTTATTTTAAAACTATAGCTAACTAAGATATTAACAAAATAAAGTCTAAAGAAAACTAAAGGGGGGGTAGACTTAGTGATTTTTCTAAAGTTTTTCTTAATGGGCTCAGAATGAAGGGGTGTTAATAGAAACAGAATAAGGCCCACACGCAGGAGATTGGGAGAGGGTGCAGGTAGCATCTTTTATAATTGTTTTTCTTGATGGGCCTCAAAATGAGGGTGCGATTAGCAAAAGAAACAGGGCCCAATTTCGCAGGATGCCTAGGGGTTCAGAAAGCAGTTTTTTTTCAATTCATTTTTATATGGGCCAAAGATGTGGGGTGTGGATAGCCAAAACCAAAAGCCCAAATTCGTATGGCTTAGGGAGGTGCAATAAGCAGGATTTCATATGTTATTTTTGTACAATGGGCCTAACAGGGGGGTTCGAACAGCAACAATCTGAAGTCCAATCTTATCTCACTAAATCCATGGAGTTAATATTAATAACAAAATCAGAAAATAATTAATGGTGTTATTTGAATTTTAATGCTGATTAAATGATTCTTAACGTTTTTTAATTCATAATATTCATTAACTTAATTCATTAACTTAATTTAATTGTTTTTTCCTTATGATTAAAATATAAAACAAAAGAGGGCTGAAGAAAATTCTAAAACCCTAAATCATCTCCCCCCATCTTCTTCCGCCGCCACCCTCGTCTCATCACCTTCTTCTCTCCATCACCCTCTTCGTCTTCTTCTTCTTCTAGTCTCCACCATCACCTTCTTTTTCTTCTTCCTATCACCGACGCCACCGTCTTCTGCTCAAAACCCTCGCCGCTCCGAACAAACACCCGAGAGAATCATCACCAACTGTCTCACTACTCCTTCTAGCATCACCTTCATCACCTAATCCAAACTTAAGCTAGCCTAAATTCTACCTTAAATCCTACGCCAAAAAAGAACTTCAAATTCTCACACTCATGGATCGCAACCTAAACACTTCATAAGAGTAAAGCAGTGAAACGTACCTTACGAACAAACGAGCTTGATGCCAATATTGATGAGCAAACAAAGATACGTTGAAGACGCTTCCGTTATTGCAAACGCCGTCGCGCGGTTGAAGAAGATCCTAACGAACGGATGAAGATGCAAGGACGAAGATACTTCTGTTATTGCATATGCGTCCAGGTATACATTCTTATAACTCTCTGCCTCTTCTTTGACTCTGAACTGTTACTTGAATATTTGCAGTCCTGCTTCTATTCTCTGAATTGATCGAATCTATGGCCAAATCGTCGTAACTGGTTTCTCATGCTTTCGTTGATGCTGATTAACTCATCCTTTCTCTTGACTTCTGTGCAGTTGTGTTGTTGATGGGGACAGTTGCGAAATGTTGACGAAAATTATTACAGGGGTGTGGTTATGGATGAAGAAGAAAGTGCGAAGAAGAAGGTTGAAGTAGAATTGGTGAAGGGAAGTTGTAGATGAAGAGGGATTGGGGAATTTGGTGTGGAAGAAGAGCTGAAGAAGAAGAAATTGTTGCGGAAAGTTGAAGGATGTTGATGGAAGTGTGTGAAGAATGGTGAAGAGAAAATCGAAGGATGGTGAAGTGTTTTTTTCAGAAGATTGTGTAAGAGAGGAAACTAGTGGGGATCGATTCTGATTTATAGCTGATTCTCACAGAAAGATCTGGAAGCTTCAGATGAACTTTCCAGAAGAATTCAGGTGTGAATTCAGTTATGGATTTAGTTATGAATTCAGTTAGGAAAAAAGATAGCATTCTGAATTTTTGTGATTTCAGTTATTCTTTAGTTATGAATCTTCTTTTCTTTTTTTGAATGACTTTTGATTCTGTATCTGTTATGTTTTCCTTTGTCCAGGCAAATTTGAGATAATCTTCCCATAAAGAAAACAAACTGGAAATTGCACCGAGACGTACTAAACTCCGATGCGGCAATCCAGCGGCACCATCAATTCCGTAGGTACATTTTATCTTAACTTGTCTCCCTACCCTGAGCCTTCACTTCTTCCCATATTTCCTTCGACCTGATGTTGTTGCATCCTTGCTATGACTCATTCTGAAATGTTACTTATGACAAGTGTGATATGCAGGTTGAAGTTTCTTGCTGAAGGTTTCCAGAATCTTGGTGAAGATGATGCAATGTTGATGCTGGAGATGTGAATAGAAGATTATTTGCGATTTCTAGAAACAGGTATGAAGATGATTGAAGAGTGATTCAAGATCTTGTTCCTGATTCATTTATGCTTGCGGTTCTGGATCGTGGCCGAAGATTGGTGATGAAGAGTGTAAATTAATGGAGATTTTGTGTTGAAGATGCATATCGGCCGACGAGAGGTTGGAAGAATCCGTGAAGAATGCAGAAGCGTCTTTTTGATGATTGATAAAATTACTCAGGTGTGAACATATTCTAATCTTTGTATCAATTTAGCTTTTCTTCTGAACTTCTTCTTCTGAATCTATGTGCTTTCATTATCGCTGCGATTTGTGTTGATCTTCTGTTATTATGGAATCGATTTGCAGGTTCTTGAATCAGTCGTAGGGTGAATTGATGAAGAAATTGTTGCAGCATTGATGATGAAAAAATTCGAAGGGTGAAGAGATTAGAGGATGAAATTCTTCTTAAGTTCTATTTGTGTTAAGTTAGTTTTGAGAAGTTCTGTTATCTCAACTAAATCTGTTATCCCCCAAAAATCAGTTATAAGGATTTTTCTATCATAGTGTTATAGTTTCTTTTTTTCTTTTCTTTATGCTTCTGTTTCTGGTGTTCAGCTATATCAGTTATTAGGACTGATTTTATAAAGCTGGATTTTATTTGTAAAACCAGAATTTTGTGTGCTTTCAATAACAAACTGTATTGAATTTTTGCCATAGAAGCAAACTTTCTCTTTTGTCAATATAAACAACTGAACTTCTTATCACTCTTCCTTTTCTTGTTGTGAACATGGGCTGGAAATGAATATGGGATTGTAATACTGGAAACGAAAATCCAACTTGTAACAAGACCATGGCTAAAAAAAAATAATTGATTAGAGACCAAAACATAGTATGAATAGAATTCAAAAATAAACAAAAAAATGGACGGGATTGGATAAAATTCAGACATTTGGATGTGACTAGAAATTGGGATTTAGATAAACAAAAATATTTGGTTTAATGGACCTTAGGGAATTGAACAATGAGATAAGATTGGGATATAATTTGTAAATGAGTGAGAAACGATTAAAAGGGTGGTCATGCTTTAATAATTGATAAGCTAACATGATTTTTGGGAATTGAATTTAAATGTGGTAAAACAGAACTTAAGTGTGGTTTACTTATACTTCCCAAAGTGAGCATACGGACTTGGACTAAGATTTTAAAAATAGCGTATTTAATCCACACCATATTAACCTCCGTAGTACTCTTGTACTCCATCAATCCTCAACCTCAATCTGAAATTTCTTTATCTTGTAAGCCATGTATGATTGATAGGACCACAATATTCGAATTACCACATGAGCCCACCTAGACCTCTTATATCATGAATGCTTCTTACACAACCCCACATTGATCTTCAATGCCCTACATCTCAAATGATGATGAAATCTCTGGAATAATAGGATTCACTGAGGACAAGCTCCACACTAAGCTCTCTTGAGTGTCACATGCTTAGGGAAATAAACCCTGGCCCTGTGATGAGAAGAATGGCTTGAGATGTAGAATATCACCAAAGTCCTTGCTCCAAAAACTTATGCTAAGCCATGATGAAACCCTAAGCGATTGGCACCCTTGGTGAAACCTTTGGGATCCGAGAAATCTAGTCACAGGAAATGTTTTGATCCCATGCCTCAGAAAACAATGAAATACAGTAATGTGTTGTTAATGACTTAATGAGAAATGCGGATGAATGCAAAACGATATGCCAATAGAGGGAATAAATAGGAGGGCAAATTTTGAGGTATTACAATAAGAACAATGATTTTGTTCTTAAATAATGCATGAACTGATATCATAAATCGCGAGACTTGAACAAACATTGTAAAAGGACTTTGATACGGTCCTAAAGTGTTAATGGATAATGGTTGTTTACATTACCAAAAATCGGTGTAAACAAATTGGTGAACCCTACGTGAAATTTCAAGTTTAGCGTGATTCAACAGTTTATATGCATAAAAACTTGTTTCTGAGAAACAAACCGTACATGAAATGGTTCTTAAGCCATATTATAAAAAAATCTTTCAAAGTCATTAAAAGATGACACCAATTGAATTGGATAATCTTATCAAAATGATTTTGAAAAGTTTTTCAAAGATTGAAACTAAAAAGTTTTAGCCTTTATGAGGCCTCTAATGATTAATCATTGTGATTTAATTTTCATGTCAATGCAAGGTGTGTTTCGAGAGGCAAATGATACATTTGCAGTTTGAGGCTTTTTAATTATTGTCAAGAACACTTAAAGTGTGTTTAACTGACAATTAGTTATTAGTTATTGGTTGTAACTTTTCTAAAATAAATAATGATATTTTTCGACTAAGGTTTTTAAGGATTAAAGTCCAATAATGTTTCAATTTCCTTTTTAGGTGGTATCAAATTATTATTTCGATTACAAAAACATATACAGAAGAAAATGGCAAGTTATTGTTAATGTCGTTATAAAAGATCGAAGATGGAAATATAATAGAATGCCACCTTGGAATGTTTCAATGACAATGAAGTTATTGGATTGATCATGGGAGTCGAAATTATCTTCAAAATTTTGCTAAGTTTTTAAAAGAGGGTGTTATGTGTTTTCCATGAATTAGTGGCATGATTAAAAATGTTATTCCTCCCATTTCCTCTGAGAAACAACATTTTGGGAGGGGCCTCTTTAATATCACAAATATATAATTAATGGTATTGAGAAAGACTTGGTGTTAGATGTCAAATTGCTATCTTGTGTTTCTCGCTTTAATACACATAATTTAGTTTAAGTTGGAAAACATGGAAGTGAGGCAAAGGAACATCATTTGTCGAAATTAGGCATATTAAATGGAATTCTACTAAACCTTTTTGTGACATTCGACTAACATGTGAAGCAGTTATCAAGTTTGAGTGCACTATATAAATACTTAGTATTTATCATTTTCCTTTTAGTCAAAAGACAAATACTGGGGGCCTCTGTTAATATATAAAATTAAAGTATTTGTATTTCGATTGTCAACTGAATTATATGCAGTAGATTGATGGATGTCGAAGTAATTCAAGTTGGTACTATAAATAGTGGGGTACTTTCGAAGGCTTTATTTTCAACCAGAAATGGCATGTTATAAGACATTCAAAGAGGGATTCGAAAAAGACAATCCAAGAAGTCATTCAAAGAGTCAAATATTGATGTATTACATCAATCAAACTATCTTCATGGGATTTATTAGTATCTTTTGTCTTGCCTATGATGTTGAGAAGTGTTCCAATAAAACTATCACATGCACTTTTCTCAACATGCATCACATCAAGACAATGTCTTACATCAAGACTAAACCAACATGGAAGATCAAAGAACACTGACCACTTTTTTCAAATATTTTTCTACACAAGCCTTTTTTCTTTCTTTCCAAAGACAACATTAATGTCTTGTTGTATTTTATAAACTTCCTTCTCGGTTAAGGGCCTTAAAGCGATATCAAACTCTTGCTCCCCATTAAAAGTTTTCTATAATCTACTATATGGATGATTTGGTCTTTAAATTTTTTGATGCCCAAGATAAAAATTATTTTTCCATTTTGTAATTGGTGGTGGCATGACCCAAATTGATATATATATATATATATATATATATATATATATATATATATATATATATAGAGAGAGAGAGAGAGAGAGAGAGAGAGAGAGAAAGAGAGAGGACACACTTTATGTCCCTTGACGTTATACATAGACAAATTACCATATGCAAGAAAGTCATTGATTGTGAAAAATAACTGTCGCTCCCAAAGATTTGCATCCAGGTACAAGCGCGAACGGTCGGCGAAAAGAACAATGAGAACACACAGCCGTGAACTCACTGGAGATGAATAGAGTCGCCAGCTAGGCATTTTTATCCCGGAGGAAAGGCAATGCTG
Source organism: Lathyrus aphaca (assembly GCA_963966055.1). Classification (NCBI taxonomy): domain Eukaryota; kingdom Viridiplantae; phylum Streptophyta; class Magnoliopsida; order Fabales; family Fabaceae; genus Lathyrus; species Lathyrus aphaca. Next base: position 508,752,919 of record OZ014519.1, on the reverse strand, counting down.
CATAAGCCTAGAAAGATACGGATAAGACGGTTGCGAACCAGAGAGACTGAGAAAGGGGGTTGGTTACAACCTGGGAAGGTATTAGCACCCAGATTGTCCGCCGTACTCGACGGGATCCACGCTTAAAAGATTTGTGCTTTAAAGGGGTAGTGTCAGTGCAATTTGTGTATAAAATAGCTGGAAAAGAATGTACAGGTGTCAGTGTAAGAGAAGTGTGAAGTGCATAAATGTACAGTGTCAGTGTAGGGACAAGAGTGAAGTGCTCATGATAATGAGGCTAAGAACAATGCTGGAAGGAGGGGGAATATACAGAGACCTTTGTTCGATAACTGTTAAGTTATGCCTACGTATCCTCTCGTGCAATGAGGAAGTCAGAACACCGTAGTTCGACCCGAAGAGACTGAAAGATGAATTGACTGGTGAACTGCTTACTTGTCTATGCTCAAGTGCATGACCTGTCTGGCTCAGGTGCGAACTGTCTTGCATTAGACGGAAGAAGCAAGTTCTCGATTGTGAGTGAAGGTGATGAGAAAAGAATCCCGGAGGAGACGATTATTGTTTGTTTTTGAGTTTTCAGTCTTTTATTGCTTTTTGGAGTTTGTCATAAGATGATGAGCTTAAGTCTAAACCAATGGGTTAGTAAACTCATCACATCCTCCCTCTGATTAGGGGTAATGATAATACCTTAAGTGTGAAGTCAGATTCTCACACTTAATCACCTTTGGTGTAGAATTAAGGTCATTAACCTACTTGTGATTATTTAGATGTTTTTTGGTGTTTTTGTTTAGTGTTGAGTAATGAGGTTAAGCCATAATCAAAGATTAAACAGACTCATTACACCATCCTAAAAGAAGGATGATAGATGAGAATGTTTAAGTTGAGGAAAGCTCCTCAACTTAATCCATGATTAGGGATTAAACCCATGACAAAACAAGCCTTTGATTAAATGGATTTTAGATTAATGGTATGATGATGAAGTGAGTTTTATTGTTTGTAAGACAACTTGAGGGGGACTTGTCCATTAACACTAGGGTTAGTCCTTCTTAACCACTTAAGGAAGAATTAGAACCCTAATGCAAGGCCCAAGTTACAAGTGTGATGTCTTGATACTTATTAAGTGGATTGATTAAGAGACTTAAACACATTAAGGGTTCAAGACTTAGGATTAAAGTTATACACTCCATCCTAAGAGAAGGATGCAGGCATAAGCTTAACCACAAAGTTTTAAAGCCTTTAGGGTTTAATCCCTGATTATGAGATGAGAAGAGAGGACTCAAAGAGAGACACAAAGGTAAAACTATGAGGGGAGACTAATCAAAACCCTAATTCATTGTCATGCTTGGATGATCCTAAGGTTTGTGAGGTTTACAAGAGAAGTCTTCAATGGAACCACCAGGAAGCAGATGAAAGGATCAAGAGAAGCAAAGCAACTTGCTTCATTCAAGAAGTCAAGTCACTTGAAGAAAGAAAGTGGGAGGAAGAAGAATGAGCAAGCTCAATCTCAAACACATATAAGAATGCAGCAATGGATGCAAGAGAGATGAAAAGAAAAGTTATGAGAAGTGAAGGCAAATTCACTTCTCAAGTTTACTTACCACCTGAAATGTTAGAAAGAAATGCAAAACAATGCAAGATGAGATGAATGGCATGATGCTAGACCAAACCAGAAGCAGGCACATGATGTTAATGATGTTATGAGGTGCTGCAAACATGAGGCAAGACATGGGGATGTTCATACAAGATTATGGATGCAAATGATGCAAGCTAAGGAGCATGAACAAGCATGAAAAGTTATGAAACATACATGGCATATAACATGGCAAATGTGTAATGCAATGATCAAACATGCTTTCTATATGTCTTAAGATGTCAAATGGATCACAAGAATGCACAAAATGCAAAGACAAGTCATGTTATGCAAGAGAATGTAAGAATGATGCAAAAGAAAGCCCAAATTAGGGTTCATGAATCAAACATCAAGCAAAAACCCAAAACAGAAACAAAACCCTAAGATAAAAATGGAAAATGGCACTCAAAGAAACCCTAATCCTATGCTAAACCAAGGTTCAAAGGGGAGGTTCCAACTCCTAACCAAACTCAAGATATGAATTTTCTAAGTTATTAGGGTTTTTTAGTGTTCTTAACAAAAGAAATTCCAAACAATTAGAAAATGAGGAAACAAATCATGGCCATTTTATCTTTGAAAATACATGCTAAACATAACACAATGCAAGAAGAATCAATGTCTCAACCTTCTCCAATAGGCAGAAATGATTTTTTGAACTTATGATCAAAATAATGCATAAAAATTGATTTAATTCAATGAAAAATTCTTAAAATGCATCAAGATCAAAAAAGAAATTTGGTTTGAAGGTTGGACAATGTTTCTAAATGTCTTATAACATTTCATGAATTTTTTTGGTGATTTTTAAATACCTAAAAGTATTTTTAATAAATTAATTTCCATTAATCAATTAAAAATAATCTTTTAAATATTTAAAAATACTTTTTTAATGATAAAAATAAAAATAAAAATATTTTTGGGTTTTAAAAATTAGTGAAATATTTGACAAAAAATTTCATAATTTTTAAATGGTTTTTGCTATTTTAAATAAAATGTAAAAGATAAATCAATTCAAATGAAATAAAATATAAAATAAATGAAAGTATGCAAAAGGGAGGGCCAGGATTTGATCTGGGCTTGGACTGGTTGACTGCGCGCCAGATCCAAGGGCCCAGATTCAAATCTGGCTAATTTGTTTTATGAATTAATTAAACAGGATTTGAATTAATTAAAAAGGGATTAGGGTTTTAATGACACATCCTGGCCACACATTTGCGCGCAAGTCAACCAAAGTCAGCTGATCTAACGCACAGGATTCAAACCTCATTTAATGACATAATTAGGGTTAAATGACTTTCAGGCCGCCGGAGAAGACTTCCGGTCGTCTTCTCCGGCCAGCCAAAACCCTAGATTCTTCTATAGGTCACCAAATCACAAATTTCTTCCATCAAACTGACTCTCTCATCAATCTAAACCTAAACCCTAAGCCTAAATTCATTTATTTTCATCCATGAGCATGAATCGAAACAAAATGCAAAACACGGGCAAATGTTCAGAAGCTTCATACATGCTGGTTTCTACACTATTTTCAAAAGCAAGCATACATTCATGATCAGGGGAACACAAGGCATCATAAAAGAACTAAAAAACTAGTTTCTGGGAAAAAAGTTCATGTAGCTCACCTGAGATGAAGCTCCTCTGTTTGTGAGCTTTCAGGGCTTCTTTCTTGTGCAAGCTTGCTTCCTTGGACCCCCTGAATGCAAAACGAGGCTCAAAATGCTTGGAGAGTGGCTGGCTTGAAAGATCCAACTCTGGTGTAGCAGAAATGGGGATCTGTGTACAGGCAGTTTCAGATCAAGGTGAAGGGTGGTTTTGACTCCTTGTGGTATGCTTGACTTGTTGGTGAAGAAAAATGAAGTGTTTGATGGCTGGATAGTGAGATTCGAAGAGAACTGGTTTGGAAAGTGAAGAATGGTGAAGCTCAGGTCAGGCTTGTTTCAGGCTTGAGCTTTGGTGGTTTGAGGTCTATGAGGTGTGTTGAGTTGGATGGTGAAGTTTGCTTGAGTGTTTGATGGCTGTGTAAGCAGATTCGATAGAAAATGCAATGTGATGTGTTTTTGTGAATGTTGTGTTCTGGCCAGCTTCAATGCTCAATGCTTAGCTATATTGTCTCCAACTTGTGTGGATAGACTGTGAGGCAGGTTAGTAGGGTGGCTGTGTACTGTGCCAAGAGTATGGGAGTCTTTTGCAAAAAGGTCAATTTTGTGTCATTGAGAGTATGGGTCATGGCAGCAGCAGGTTCAAGTCTTGTCTTGCTCCAGCTAGGGTTGAGGAGAGCCCTTGGATTGCTTGTGGCTGACTGCAACATGTGGATGACAAGCTATGCTAGTTTTTGCAACTTGACAACTTTGTACTTTCTCATGATTTTGTGCCATACACATGAAACAATGCTTGCTGAATTTTGTGGCATGGCACTTCTTTTAGTCATGGCAATGTTGAGAAATCAGCTAGTGATCACATAATTCCTTGGAAAATGACTATGCCAAAAATCCAACTTTGCACTTGTAATGGAAAATGTCTTATGGATTTCTTGAAAATCAAGGCAAACAATGAAGAATCCCTTGGGCCAATTCTGTTTTTTAGGGCATATGTGATCATGTGATGAAGTTTTGAAGTCACTTTGAAGTCACTAGAATGCTTGATACATGAATTTGCAAGTTTTCCATTTAGTGCATAACTTGAAATTTAGTGATTTTTGCCAACTTTAACAAACCATAACTTTTGATCCAAAATGAATTAGATCATGTTTCTTGTACTTTTTGAAAAGGGAAAGATGAGATCTACAACTTTCATGACCAAAGTTTTTCCATTTGAAGCATTTTTGGATCCAAAATCATGGCTTGAAAAATGACCTAAAATGATGCATTCTTGAAAAGTCAACTATGCCCAAAAAGTCAACATTTGCAAAAAACCCTAAATTCTTGATTTCTATGAACTTCAACCTTCTTCCATGATCAAATAAAGATCATGTACACTCAAAATGATGAAGATCACCCATTGGTTGGGTCATTGGGGGCCTCAGATGCCCTGATTTTACACTGGCTTGTCTGAAAAGTCAACCCTTGATCAGATGACTTCCCCATGGAATTTCTTCATGAAAATTGATATGCATACTCCCTATACCATATAGAGATCAATGGAAACAAGAATGACCAAAAAATTTGGAGTTATGGTCTCTGAAACCAAAACCCTAATTTTTAGTCAACTGTGCAGTTCAAACTAGCCCTGCATCCACTCAAACCCTAGTTCTTGTGATTCCTCTGCAATTTTGACTTTGAGGAGATGAAATATGATATAAGAACACCCATGGACCCCTTTGAGTTGATTGGTGGCCTTTGGAGTGGCTCAAGATGCCCTGAGGTTGCTCAGATCACAAACCCTAGGTGCAGATGCCTTAGAAACTATCCAGTGAATCAAAAATGAGATGTGAGATGATATGATTGTGTTTATGCATATGAGATGACCATAAGCCATGGTGTGAATGGGTGAGGGCAAATTTGGGGTGCTTACAGCTGCCCCTATTCAAACATGAGTTAGCTGTGCAGGTTGTAAGTGACGGCTTAACAGGCAAACAAGATAACTTGTGGTTGAATACCAAAGACGGTCCAAAATTTGCACTCACAGAATGAAGAAGAAAAGGGATATAGATTGTAAAAGGAAAGTATATTGTAAAGTGCGGGCGACGGAGGACGACCGTCGAGCAGAGGACGACTGCTGGGTAAAGAGCAATGACGGGGACGGTCAACATGCTGGGGAAAGTGCAGGAAAATAAAGCGATGACGGGGACGGCCGACATGCTGGGGATAAAGGGTAAAGCAAAGACGGGGACGGCCGACTAGCTGGAAAAGGTGTGCAAAGCGATGACGGGGACGGCCGACATGCTGGGGAAAATAAGATATCATGATGGGGACGGCCATCAACATAAAGCTGTAAAATTTTCTGGGGATCGAATGAAACATGACGGGGACGGCCATCAAGTTCATAAAGGTAACCAACGATGGGGACGGCCATCGGGCTAAAAAGAGAAAAGGGACCACGACGGGGACGGCCATCGGGTTAAAGAATAAATGAAATAAACAGTTGATGGGGTACGGCCATCAAAGGTGAAGGTCGATCACCTAGCAGGGGACGGCTGCTCTGTTGGGGATAAAAGAAATATGATGGGGACGGCCATCAAAGGTGGAGGACGACCACCTGGCAGGGTACGGCTGCCGAAGATATCAACGATGGGGACGGCCATCGGATAGAAAAGGTCAACGATGGGGACGACCATCGGACGAGCACGATGGAGGACGACCATCAAGAAGTGGAGGACGACCACTCAGCAGGGGACGGCTGCTCTCGAGGTTTGTCATGACATAGGACGAATGTCAGATAACCAAAATCAACAATGGGGACGGCCATTGGATAAAGTTGATGAAAACGATCATCAAGAGGTGGAGGACGACCACCTAGCAGGGGACGGCTGCTAAAATCAACGATGGGGACGGCCATCGGATGAGCATGATGGAGGACGACCATCAAGAAGTGGAGGACGACCACTCAGCAGGGGACGGCTGCTCTCAAAGGTATCATAACACAGGACGAGTGTTAGATAAAAAGAAAATTTGTTGGTGATCTACTGGGGATAATGTAAACACGGACGAGTGTTTACACCCAAGAAACAAAAGGTATAAGTGTTTGGTATTGTGTATAGATTAAAGATGCGGACGAGCATCCTTAAGATTATGATACGGACGAGTATCATATAGAAACACACTGACACATGCTCAGAGATGATGATACGGACGAGTATCGACTGGTTAACAAAGAACACGGGCGAGTGTTGCATCTGAAAGGACTCTTCTGGGGAATAGTAGGCACGGACGAGTATCCATACTCAAGAAGACATAAGTGTTTGACACGGTGTATGGATTAAAGATGCGGACGAGCATCCTTAAGACTATGATACTGACGAGTATCACGTAGAAACAAACATTAGACGCAATGTTCTGAGATGATTTGCGGACGAGTACCAACTGGTTAACAAAGAACAAGGACTACTGTTGAATCTGTGGGGATATGAGCGGTGATGTATACAAGATACGGACGGGTATCTGTATAAGTGTACCATGAGTAGTGATCATTGTATGAGTGTTTATCTGCTGGGGAGGGTGACACGGACGAGTGTCGAAAGGAGAAGAGTATAATATTAACAAGTGTATGATATGCCAAATTTAGGCGACTGCGCTGGGGATATGACACGGACGGGTGTCAAGAAAAGTGTATGTATAGGTATATGTGAGTGCAAAGAGGACCTCTTTGGCTTTCTGCTGGGATATGACACGGACGGTGTCAGGACGTATCTGTAATAAGGGTGATTTTGTTTGCGAAGAGTGTTCAGGCGACTTTACTGGGGAAAGATGACACGGACGGGTGTCAAAAGGTGTATATACTGGTGTTTGTGATTTGAGAGGCAACTGCTTTTGTTGGGACTCTGGTGGGGATTTTTCTGTATAATGATGATGGACAATTTATTATTCACAAGTGTTACTTCAGAACATGGCTTATGATTATGCTATGCATTTGATTTTTGCCGTAATGTTCCGTATTAGACGGAATGCTACGCTCTGGGGGATAGTATGATGCGAATGCTATGATTATGCAAAAGGGGCGCAGATCCGGGATTCGGATCCCGTTGCTGCGAAGATCTCTGGTTGATCTGCTTGAAGTGAACATCCCAGCTGGGGATGAGATCATTGGTAGATCTAATGATGCATTTGCTTGGGGATATAGGTCACTGATTGACATATCCTTATAATACGGGACCCAGCTGGGGTTTGTAGAAGCTTTCTCCCTCCCTGTTGTGACTTCTTCGTGCGTTGCTCTTCTGAATAGAGGCTGGGGATTCTGTGGGGAGATGATTCCCTGATTCCTGCATCCTGCTGAGGAATAGAGATTGGTGCTTCAACTGGGGAATGCTGTTGGTAACTCAGCTGGGGAAATGGGCATTCTCCAGTGCCACGTGGAAGATAGACCGAGTTGATAATGATTCGCCAACTTGCTGAGACGTAACCTGCATGCCCCAGGTTGTGTTCTGGATACCTGCAATCCTGCAACGGTAAGGAAACGTACAAAAGGTCCCGAGGTATCCCTTACTGGCTTCCGTCATAGGAGATAAGTACTTTCGAGAGTAAGTATATTCCCTGTAAGCATGTGTTTTATTTTTAGAGAAAGGCGTTTGTACTTATGCAATTGTATTTTTAGAGATATCAGACAACTCTTTGCAAAACATAAATGTGAAAACGAAACATGACCGAAAATCTGATTTTATTAATTCATGTGCCCTGAATTGGCAAGGTACAGTCAAAGAAACATATCCCCTGAAATGAGGAGATTGTTACAAATTGAGAAATAAAGTGCTGGCGGTGTTGACGACGCTTTCAAGGAGCTTCCTCTTCTGCTATGACTCGTATGACAATGACGTTCTTCTCGTCTTGCTTTCTGGAGAGAGTCGATTCTGATTGAAGCTTGATCCTTTGGAAGCTTTCCAAGTTGTATATAATACAGACGGATTCAGAATGCAGTTGTTCGCTTATTCCCTTATTTTGCATGGATCGCCCTTTCGGGTTTTCAATCCATCGGGATACCCATTTTTGCCTGAGTCGTCCCATGCGGCTTTTCAACTCAGCGGGTGTACATTTTTTATTCATTTCCCTTACTTTTGCCCGAGTCTTTTATTCTGTTTTTGACTCGCCGGGATGCCCTATTTTTGCCTGGACTTACATTCTGTTTTTATGTCCAGCGGGTCATTTTATGCGAAGTATTTTTTAACTGCATCTGAATTCACAGGGGACGGGAAATCTTCACCATCCATGGTGCTGAGCATCAGTGCTCCACCAGAGAAAACTTTCTTTACAACGAATGGTCCTTCATAATTTGGAGTCCATTTTCCCCTGTGGTCTGTATGAGGAGGGAGGATTCTTTTCAACACAAGATCCCCTACTTGGTACTCTCGGTGCCTGACTTTCTGATCGAAGGCCTTCTTCATTCTCTTCTGATATAACTGCCCGTGGCAGATTGCAGCCAATCTTTTCTCTTCAATCAGACTCAGTTGTTCGAATCGGGACCGAACCCATTCTGCTTCACTCAGTTTAACATCCATCAACACCCGTAAGGAGGGTAGTTCAACTTCAACAGGTAGGACTGCTTCCATACCATACACAAGCTGATACGGTGTTGCCCCAGTGGATGTTCTGACTGATGTGCGGTACCCATGCAAGGCAAACGGTAGCATTTCATGCCAGTCTTTGTATGTGATTACCATCTTCTGCACAATCTTCTTGATATTCTTATTTGCTGCCTCAACAGCGCCGTTCATCTTTGGCCTGTAAGGAGAAGAATTGTGGTGTTGGATCTTGAAGTCCCGGCACAGTTCAGCCATCATCTTGTTGTTTAAATTGGAACCATTATCAGTAATGATTCGCTCAGGCACTCCATACCGGCAGATGATATCTCTTTTCAGAAATCTAGCTACCACTTGTCTTGTGACGTTTGCATATGAGGCTGCTTCAACCCACTTGGTGAAATAGTCAATGGCGACCAAGATGAATCTATGGCCATTTGAAGCAGTCGGCTCAATCTTGCCAATCATGTCAATGCCCCACATAGCAAAGGGCCAGGGTGAAGACATTATGTTCAAAGGATTGGGAGGCACATGCACTTTATCTGCGTAGATCTGGCATTTGTGGCATTTCCTGGCATAGGCACAACAGTCCGCATCCATTGTGATCCAATAATAGCCTGATCTTAACAACTTCTTAGCCATGGCATGCCCTCCAGCATGGGTACCAAAAGATCCTTCGTGCACTTCATGCATCAGCAAATCTGCTTCCGTCTTGTCAACACATCTGAGGAGTACCATGTCAAAGTTCCTCTTGTATAAAGACCCATCAGTGTTCAGAAAGAAACTACCAGCAAGCCTTCTTAAAGTCTTCTTATCATTGGAAGATGCCCCAGGTGGGTATGTTTGATCCTCCAAGAAGCATTTAATGTCATGGAACCAAGGCCTATCATCCTTGACAACATCTGCTGTAAATACATATGCTGGTCTATCAAGTCTAGACACTGAAATCAGGGGTACAAAGTTAGCCGTTTGAACTTTGATCATGGATGAAATGGTAGCAAGAGCATCCGCAAACTGATTCTCGTCCCGAGGGATATACTCAAGTTTGACTGTTGTGAAGAAAGTCAATAACCTTCTTGTATAATCCCTGTAAGGCATTAGATGATCTTGGTGGGTGTACCATTTTCCGTTGGTTTGATTAACTACCAGAGCTGAATCTCCGAATACGGTTAAAGTCTTGATCCTGAGGTCAATGGCTTCCTCAAGACCCATAATGCAAGCTTCGTACTCAGCTTCGTTGTTAGTGCAGTTGAAAGTGAGTTTTGCCGAGAAAGGCATGTGAACTCCTTTAGGTGTAATGAGTACTGCACCAACACCACGGCCGTTCATGTTAACAGCCCCATCAAACATCATAGTCCATTCTTCCTCCGGGTCAGGCCCTTCAGTGTGAATAGGCTCTTCATGATCTTTTGCTTTAATGAACATGATGTCTTCATCAGGGAAGTCAAACCTCATAGGCTGGTAGTCATCAATGGGTTGCTCAGCAAGATATTCAGATAGTACACTGCCCTTGATGGCTTTCTGAGATGTGTACTGTATGTCGTATTCTGTGAGAATCATCTGCCATCTTGCAACCCGTCCGGTAAGAGCTGGCTTCTCGAAAATGTACTTAACTGGATCCATTTTTGAGATTAATAAGGTAGTGTGGGTCAACATATACTGTCTTAGTCGGCGAGCAGCCCACGCTAAAGCACAGCAAGTTTTCTCGAGCAGTGAATAACGTTGTTCACAGTCGGTAAACTTTTTGCTTAGGTAGTATATTGCATACTCTTTTCGACCAGACTCGTCATGTTGGCCCAGCACACACCCCATTGACTCTTCTAATACTGTCAGGTACATAATCAGAGGTCTTCCTTCAACTGGCGGCATGAGGATTGGAGGTTCTTGTAAATATTCCTTGATCTTGTCAAAAGCCTTCTGGCAATCTTCGTTCCACCTGACCGTTTGTTCCTTTCTTAACAATTTGAACAAAGGTTCACAGGTCGCTGTAAGGTGAGATATGAACCGCGAGATGTAGTTCAATCGACCTAAGAACCCTCGAACTTCTTTCTCTGTTTTCGGTGCAGGCATTTCTTGAATAGCCTTGACTTTATCAGGGTCAACCTCAATCCCTTTCTCGCTTACAATAAAGCCCAGCAGCTTACCGGATCGCACCCCGAATGTGCATTTGTTGGGGTTCAACTTCAGTTGGTACTTTCTCAGACGCTTGAACAGCTTGAGCAGATTCACCAGATGATCTTCTTCAGTAAGGGACTTGGCGATCATATCATCCACATAACATTCTATTTCCTTGTGGATCATATCGTGGAACAATGTCACCATAGCCCGCTGATAGGTTGCACCAGCATTCTTCAACCCGAATGGCATCACTTTGTAACAAAACGTGCCCCAAGGTGTAATGAATGTTGTCTTCTCCATGTCTTCAGGTGACATCTTGATCTGATTATACCCTGAAAATCCATCCATGAAGGAGAATACCGAGAACTGAGTCGTGCTATCCACCAATACATCAATGTGAGGTAATGGGAAGTCATCCTTCGGGCTGGCTCTGTTCAGATCCCGGTAATCAACACACATTCTTACTTTTCCATCTTTCTTAGGCACAGGTACTATATTAGCAACCCACGGCGGATAGCTAGTCACAGCAAGGAACCCTGCGTCCCATTGCTTTTGCACCTCCTCCTTGATTTTCATAGCCATGTCTGGACGAGTACGGCGCAGCTTCTGCTTGACTGGTGGGCACTCTTCTCTCAAAGGCAGCTTGTGCACAACAATGTCGGTATCCAACCCTGGCATGTCTTGGTACGACCAAGCAAACACATCAACATACTCTTGAAGCAGATCTATCAGTTGTCTCTTCACTGGGTCTTGCAGGCAGGCCCCGATTTTGACTTCTTTCACGTCTTCGTCTGTACCAAGATTAATCACTTCAACCTCCTCCTGGTGAGGGGTAATGACCTTTTACTCTTGTCTCAACAACCTGGCTAGCTCTTCAGGAAGCTCATACTCTTCATCAACCCCTTCATCAGCTTGATTGATTGGATTGTCAAAGTCATACGATGTCATAGCCGTGCTGTTGTCGGTGCAGTCTGGAGGGCACTCTCTGCAAGGGTTAAGTTTGTTCATTTTAGTGATTGATTTTAATCTTGCTTTAGAAAAAAGTGAAATGAAGTTATCATTTTGAAAACACCGCCATTTATTTTTGTACAAAAAGAAAAATGGAAAAACAGTGAGCAGAAAAGAAAAAGACTTGTTTGCAAAAAGATGTCTGATATTTCATTGATTTAATCTTGTTTGCACAAAAGTACAGATGGCCCTGATTACAAAATGAGTCTTGTCATCTTGGGCAAGATGCAAGACTTTGATGCATGCTATAAAAATACAGGAAATAATAATTACTCTGCATGAGTAACTCTTATAATTTCCTGGGAAGACCAGTTCGAGACACTGCTCCCCGGGATCTTTGGACGAATCCAATTCTCCAGATTGCGCTCCTCTTCCAGCTCGTCTTCCAGGCAGTTGATAGCATCGGGGGTAAGCATTCCCCCACTGACAAAACCTGGCTCTGCAGTAGCCTTTGCTTGATGTTGAGTTGGTTTGTAACCCAACCCAAACTTGTCCTTCTTCTCCTCCACAGCTAAGACCTTGCCCCAGCCTAAGGCAGTTCCTTCCTCAACAACCTTCCGGGCTTGTTGGTAAGACGACATGGAGATCCCCGACACAGCAGATGCTTCATTGACATTCAAGGCTTCAAAACCTTGGCTCATTGTCTCATGGATCTCTCCATCCATCTCAATGTATTTGTAGGTAGCCAGATGGCTAACGAAAATATCCTCTTCCCCACAGATTGTGACAACTTGACCTTCCCACTCAAATTTTAACTTTTGGTGAAGGGTAGACGTTATTGCGCCGGCGGCATGAATCCAGGGTCTACCCAACAAACAGCTGTAGGCGGGCTGAATGTCCATCACATAAAAGATAGTTTTAAAGGTCTGTGGGCCAATTGTCACGGGCAGCTCAACCTCTCCCAGAACCGATCTCTTAGAACCATCAAAGGCTCTTACCACCAGGTTGCTGGGTCTCAATGCCAATCCATCATATTCAAGTTTCACCAGAGCCTTCTTTGGTAAGACATTCAGGGAAGAACCTGTGTCCACCAGCACATGAGAAAGGACAGCTCCTTTGCATTCCATGGTTATGTGCAAGGCTTTGTTGTGATTGCGGCCATCCGCTGTCAAATCAGAATTGGTAAACCCTAGCCCATTGCTAGCAGTAACATTCCCAACCACGGTTTCCAATTGGTTGACAGTAATCTCCTCAGGCACGTAAGCTGCGTGCAGGACTTTAAGTAGTGCATTCCGATGGGCTTCGGAGCACATAAGCAGTGAGAGGATGGAGATTTTAGATGGCGTCTGATGAAGCTGATCCACAACTTTATAATCACTCTTTTTGATGATTCGCATAAACTCATCAACTTCCTGATCGAATGGAGTTTTCAGGGCTTCTTTGGCAGCTGGATCTTCCTGCACCGGGCCTTTTCCTTTTGCCTTGGCAGCAGCTTCTGCTTCGACAGTAGGTCTTTGCATTGGTGGAGCAAAGAGACGTCCGCTTCGAGTGAAGCCTCCGCCTCCCCCCACATTATCTACTTGTGGTGCAGGTGCCGATGTTTCAAGAGTGATTCTTTTTCCTTCACAGTACACGTCAGAGCCATAGTGCCAAGGGATGGCCCTATTGCTTTCATATGGTACTGGTCCAGGCACCGTGACAGTGACTGGACTGATTGCTGCTGCTGAAGGTACTGTAATTGTTTGTGGATCATAAAAGATTGTAACTGGTGCTCTGATGGGAGCAGCACCTTCTGAATGGTAGGCGGAATTATTTTCAGGATCGTAGAATATGGTAACAGTGGAGACATCTTCATGATTGATTGCTGGTGTTGTAGGAGGTTCTGTTGGAAGGACTGTTGTTGTTGTTGATGGAGATTCGAAATGGAATGAAGCTGAAGTTGTAGCAGGAGAAATTGTTGAAAACTGACCATTTGGAAGGACGGGTGGAGTACTTGTTGATGGTGCTGATGAATTGTCGGGAACAATAGTTGCTGCAGTTGTAGGAGGGTCTGAAACTGTTGTTGATGAAGTTGCTGGATTTGTCGGAAATGACGTAGTGATCTGTAGCAAGCCACTCTGAATAAGGCTGTCAATGCCATTCCTCAGGTCTTCACACCCATTCCATGAAATATTGCAATAGGGACACCCTATTTCACACCCCGGAAATATTTGGTTTTCGCGGAGTTGAGCCTTGATTTCCACCAATGGTGTCCTGATCTGATCCACACTAGTTATTAAATAAGACGGTTGGTCTTCTTCAATAGCATTAATTCGGGGACCACCATGGTTTGGCATAGGGTTTTTATTGACATTGGGAGGAGGTGCAAAATTCAGAGCCTTGGAATCTACCAAGTCTTGTACCTTCATATGCAGAGCTCTGCATTTTTCTGTACTGTGACCAGGTGCGTTGGAATGAAAAGCACACCTAGCATTGGAGTCATAGTTCCTTGGTAGACTGTTGGGATCCGGAGGTGCCAACGTTCTTAGCTCAACTAGGTTGAGTTTCAGAAGTTGTGGCAGCAAGGCAGCATACGGCATTGGGATCGGGTCGATCACTCTGTTAGCTTGGGATGGCCTCTGTTGGAATGGCCTCTGTTGATTGTTGTTGTTGGAGTTGTTGTTGTTGTAGTTCCTTGGAGGATACTGATTCTGCTGATACTGAGGTTGTTGTTGGAAGTTTTGTTGAGGAGATTGATAGACTGGCTGAGGATGAGCTGGAGCAGGGATAGTGACTGCTGCTATTGTCCTTTGAACATATTGGGGCCTACCCCTGTTGGTGTGAATGGCATTGGTCTCGCCAGCTCTTCTCGGGCCTGCAAAAGGCTTTCTTGTACTGCTGGACGAGCTTGCACCGTTATCAGAGATCTTACCCATTTTCAACAGGCTTTCAATTCTTTCCCCAGCTATGACAACATCTGCGAAGCTAGTGGAAGAGAAAGCAGCCAACCTGTCAATATACGTTCCCTGGAGAGTGTTCATAAACATGTCTGCCATTTCCCGTTCAGACATAGGTGGTTGAACAGCAGCAGCCAGTTGCCTCCACCTTTGGGCATACTCTCGGAAACTCTCCCTCGAAGACTGTGACATTCCCATTAGGAGGGTCCTGTTGGGTGCCATGTCTAAATTGTATTGATACTGTCTGATGAAGGCCTCTGCCAGGTCCTTCCAGCATCTCACAGTTGCTCTTGTCAGATGGGAATACCATTCCCTAGAAGCTCCAGTCAAGCTATCTTCGAAGTAGAACATCCAAAGTTTCTCATCCATTGTATAGGCCTTCAGCCTTCCCAGAAATGATTGTAGATGAGTCCGGGGGCATGAAGTCCCATTATACTTTTCGAAACAAGGAGGTTTGAACTTATGGGGGATCCTGACCCCGTCTACCAAACCCATGTCCATGACGTCGAAACCCAAAGAATTTTGAGACTCCAGTGATCTCAACTTTTCAGCTATTTCCTCCAATCGTCTATCATAAGTTTCCTCTCCAGCACCCATTACAGTAAACTGGTCTTCTTGAGGGTCTTCCTGAAGTACTCTGGCTGCAGTGGCCGTGCCTTGAACGTTTGCAGGAATGTTGATCTCAGGATGCAAATGTGGGCCAAACACAGGGGGATTAACATGGGGTTGCACCCTTTCATTATTACTGGTGCCTGCAGTTCCTACATGAGGCTCCTCTTGATTTTGCCTCTCCACCATGGCCCTCAGTCTCTCCTGGCTCTGGGCCATGTTGTTCATAACTTCCATGAACTGTGTCATCTGCGTTCTCATCTCTAACCTTTCGTTTGCCATCTGATTTCTGACCTCTGTAAGGTCTTGTTGCATCTGATCCATCTGAATTCCCGGAAGGTTGTTTCTAGTTGGGTACCTGTGTGGCCTGTTGAGAGGAAATACCCGGCGGCGAGCAATAATTCCTGAGATTCACAACAGAGGTTAGCAACAACAAAACAAAAAACCTACAAAACAAACAAAAGGGGTTAGCATGCAATGCAGTTATGCTTATTTGTTCTCAAGGTATCCGGTTTGGCCTTCAGTTTTGACCCTTCCAGACCCTCGAAGATGCTGCTGTTGAAATTGCTTTTGAAGTGAACCCAGATAGAAACCAACACAAATATATTACAAAGGGTGAAATAATACAACTTGTTCATTTTACAACACAAACCCTCAAAGGGGCCAAAATACATCACAAAAAGCAAAAGTACATGGAAAAGGAACAACAACAAGCAAATGATCAAACTCCAAGGCCAAACTCATCCTCACGAACTTCCTTGAGAAGTGCTTCGGTCACAGGATCAGCCGGACGCTCCGTGAGACCTCTGATGAGAAGGTTTCTTGTTGCAACAGCTGCAGTCAATTTCTTATTCTGACTTTGGTCCTTAGACCTCTTCACTCCAGCTCTGATTTCTAGCTCTGATATTTCCTTCTGGGCTGCTGCCAGGGCTTTCTCCATCTGCTCCATTTTGTCTTGAGCTCTCTTGTCTTCTAGAGTACGGGCCTCAGTGATCCGGACCCACCTGGCCTGACTCTCTTTCAAATACAAGTCTATTCTTGCTCTCTGAAACTGGGCTTCTTTACAAGCATTCTTCAGAATCTGCTCACCAGCTTTGGACTTGTTGATATAATCTCCAGACTTCTCAATTTTAGCCAAGTGTTCCACTCTTAACTTCTCCAATCTCTCAATCTCCCTTACACCTTCACTCCTTTCTCGGAGGGTCTTCTGCAAAGCCTGGGTTAACTTCTCATTTCTTTCCTTCAAACTCTCAAACTCTTCCAAACTGATAGTGGCAGGGGGTGGTGCTGAAGATGACTCAGGCATGTCTTCTATGGTGAAGGGCATTCCAGAGAATTGGGCCCTAGCATGGGACCACTCATAATATTGGATTGATGCCACATTATTGCACTTCCCCAAAATGGTGATTCCCTTGGTTTGAACATGATCCCAGGCCCAGGCAGCCTGTCTAACAACAGCCAAACTAACCTTGTTCTCACAGTAGAGGGTCTCAACCAAGTCTTGTTCCCTAGGAGTATGAACCAGTGCATAGCCCAATTGCCTCTTGAACAGCAGAGGGTTGTAGTTGATGCTTCCCTTGACCCCTATTAAGGGCACATTGGGAAAGTGCCCACAGCTTGTGATTATATCTCTGCCCTTGGTGCTCTGAGTAAACCATCTGATATCTGCTGAAGTGAGAACAGTGAGTCTCTTAGCCCAGTTGCTTTGCTGATGAGGGTTGAGAAATGCATCTGTCCTGGGTAGATGCCTGAGAAGCCAAGCATGGAATAATGGAGCACAAATCCTCACTAATCTTCCCCTCTGCTTCTCATTTCTCTGATGGACTGAGTAATAGAGATCACCCAGTAAAGTTGGCACTGGGTTCTTCAGGATGAACAAATGGATTGCATTCTTGCTAATGAATCGAGGCTCATCTGCAAACAACACAATTCCATACACACTTAAGGCCAACAGAGCACAGACAGCTTTCCACTCCCCCAGGGAGGCCTTCAAACTAGCTTGAGAAATTAAGAAGTCCAGATGAAATCCAGGGATCCCAGCTTTAGAGGTCATATGCTGTTCAATCAAAACAGGCTCCAGGTGCAAAGCTTTTGCTATCTCTCCATCGCTGGGAAAGACCATTTCAGGGTTGAAAGGGATTTCCCTCTTGATAGGCAAACCAACCAAAGATGAGTATTCTTCCAAAAGAGGACCCAACTGAAAGTCTTGAAAGGTGAAACATCTCAATGGGGGGTCATAGAACTGAATACAGGTATGGATCAGGCTTCTCTGAGATGGGTCCAGATCCATGACCAAGCCAAGTATATCCCCATAATGCTCCCTGAACAAAGGCATGTGATCTGGAGTGATCAGGGTCTGGATCCTCCTGATGTCTGATAAGTCTGGTTGGAAGAAATGATAGGTGATGTTGCTTTTCTTTGAAGCCATGATGCTGAGGACTGAGTAGAGTGCTGATGAAGATGCTGAGGAGTGGGCCACTGGCTGGCTAGTGCAAGTCACTGAAGTATATGGCTGACAAACTGAAGCAAGTGCTGGTGGAAATAGGTCAATGATGCAGATGGGGTCAAAACCAAAACCAGATGAAGGTGGATACCCTGAAACACAAATAAGCAAATGTTAATATGATGCAATGAGTATGTATGCAAATGAAATGCAAGGGTTTGTGACTGAGCTGGATCTGATTAACTGCCTTGGTATAGATCCATATGTGTTCAAGAATTCCAGATGGAGGTCTATAAATCCAGTAACCAGGGTGGGGGACTCAAATAAAGAGCCACATGTCCAGGGTTTTAGAATCACAAGAACTATCCAACATGGAGCATTCTTAACAAAGTCAAAGTAACAGGGTATTCTGAGGTCAAGGTACCTGCAAACCTGTAAACAGCCCAACCCCCTCACAGGTGGTGATCTAGAACAAGGATCCTCAGACTTGGATCAGTTATGAGAAGTGTAAACACTTCTAACCCGGAGGTACAGTGTTTACAATAACCATAACAATTCCTCCTCTAATTCACCTCAGTTTCTGAAGGTCAATACTAAAAGGTCATCCAGACTTAGCAGGCTTCCCAGATAGCCCTAGCATTGCAGGAAATCTGCAACACAGAGTTCTCAAGAAGAAACCCATATCTGAACCGTGTTTCATATTCCCGCACCAGACCGAAATGGAATGGGAAAGAATATGATCCACTCTAGCCTAGGTGTCACTCAGGTCCCAGGTATAGGACCTTAACTCTCAATGGAACACCCACCCACCAAAACAAGAAACCAGATCCAGCCAGCAGCAATGACAATATGATATATAAATGCAGTAAAGAAAGCAGTAAAGCAAACTGTACATAAAGCAATAAACAAAAATAAATACAAGCACAAACAAGCACATAACACCCCAGTAAACACAAATCAATCAAGCGCTAGGAGGAACCCACAAAAAGAACCAGAAGCCCTGGTTGCAGTATAAGGATCCCCAGCAGAGTCGCCAAGCTGTCGCTCCCAAAGATTTGCATCCAGGTACAAGCGCGAACGGTCGGCGAAAAGAACAATGAGAACACACAGCCGTGAACTCACTGGAGATGAATAGAGTCGCCAGCTAGGCATTTTTATCCCGGAGGAAAGGCAATGCTGCATAAGCCTAGAAAGATACGGATAAGACGGTTGCAAACCAGAGAGACTGAGAAAGGGGGTTGGTTACAACCTGGGAAGGTATTAGCACCCAGATTGTCCGCCGTACTCGACGGGATCCACGCTTAAAAGATTTGTGCTTTAAAGGGGTAGTGTCAGTGCAATTTGTGTATAAAATAGCTGGAAAAGAATGTACAGGTGTCAGTGTAAGAGAAGTGTGAAGTGCATAAATGTACAGTGTCAGTGTAGGGACAAGAGTGAAGTGCTCATGATAATGAGGCTAAGAACAATGCTGGAAGGAGGGGGAATATACAGAGACCTTTGTTCGATAACTGTTAAGTTATGCCTACGTATCCTCTCGTGCAATGAGGAAGTCAGAACACCGTAGTTCGACCCGAAGAGACTGAAAGATGAATTGACTGGTGAACTGCTTACTTGTCTATGCTCAAGTGCATGACCTGGCTGGCTCAGGTGCGAACTGTCTTGCATTAGACGGAAGAAGCAAGTTCTCGATTGTGAGTGAAGGTGATGAGAAAAGAATCCCGGAGGAGACGATTATTGTTTGTTTTTGAGTTTTCAGTCTTTTATTGCTTTTTGGAGTTTGTCATAAGATGATGAGCTTAAGTCTAAACCAATGGGTTAGTAAACTCATCACATCCTCCCTCTGATTAGGGGTAATGAGAATACCTTAAGTGTGAAGTCAGATTCTCACACTTAATCACCTTTGGTGTAGAATTAAGGTCATTAACCTACTTGTGATTATTTAGATGTTTTTTGGTGTTTTTGTTTAGTGTTGAGTAATGAGGTTAAGCCATAATCAAAGATTAAACAGACTCATTACACCATCCTAAAAGAAGGATGATAGATGAGAATGTTTAAGTTGAGGAAAGCTCCTCAACTTAATCCATGATTAGGGATTAAACCCATGACAAAACAAGCCTTTGATTAAATGGATTTTAGATTAATGGTATGATGATGAAGTGAGTTTTATTGTTTGTAAGACAACTTGAGGGGGACTTGTCCATTAACACTAGGGTTAGTCCTTCTTAACCACTTAAGGAAGAATTAGAACCCTAATGCAAGGCCCAAGTTACAAGTGTGATGTCTTGATACTTATTAAGTGGATTGATTAAGAGACTTAAACACATTAAGGGTTCAAGACTTAGGATTAAAGTTATACACTCCATCCTAAGAGAAGGATGCAGGCATAAGCTTAACCACAAAGTTTTAAAGCCTTTAGGGTTTAATCCCTGATTATGAGATGAGAAGAGAGGACTCAAAGAGAGACACAAAGGTAAAACTATGAGGGGAGACTAATCAAAACCCTAATTCATTGTCATGCTTGGATGATCCTAAGGTTTGTGAGGTTTACAAGAGAAGTCTTCAATGGAACCACCAGGAAGCAGATGAAAGGATCAAGAGAAGCAAAGCAACTTGCTTCATTCAAGAAGTCAAGTCACTTGAAGAAAGAAAGTGGGAGGAAGAAGAATGAGCAAGCTCAATCTCAAACACATATAAGAATGCAGCAATGGATGCAAGAGAGATGAAAAGAAAAGTTATGAGAAGTGAAGGCAAATTCACTTCTCAAGTTTACTTACCACCTGAAATGTTAGAAAGAAATGCAAAACAATGCAAGATGAGATGAATGGCATGATGCTAGACCAAACCAGAAGCAGGCACATGATGTTAATGATGTTATGAGGTGCTGCAAACATGAGGCAAGACATGGGGATGTTCATACAAGATTATGGATGCAAATGATGCAAGCTAAGGAGCATGAACAAGCATGAAAAGTTATGAAACATACATGGCATATAACATGGCAAATGTGTAATGAAATGATCAAACATGCTTTCTATATGTCTTAAGATGTCAAATGGATCACAAGAATGCACAAAATGCAAAGACAAGTCATGTTATGCAAGAGAATGTAAGAATGATGCAAAAGAAAGCCCAAATTAGGGTTCATGAATCAAACATCAAGCAAAAACCCAAAACAGAAACAAAACCCTAAGATAAAAATGGAAAATGGCACTCAAAGAAACCCTAATCCTATGCTAAACCAAGGTTCAAAGGGGAGGTTCCAACTCCTAACCAAACTCAAGATATGAATTTTCTAAGTTATTAGGGTTTTTTAGTGTTCTTAACAAAAGAAATGCCAAACAATTAGAAAATGAGGAAACAAATCATGGCCATTTTATCTTTGAAAATACATGCTAAACATAACACAATGCAAGAAGAATCAATGTCTCAACCTTCTCCAATAGGCAGAAATGATTTTTTGAACTTATGATCAAAATAATGCATAAAAATTGATTTAATTCAATGAAAAATTCTTAAAATGCATCAAGATCAAAAAAGAAATTTGGTTTGAAGGTTGGACAATGTTTCTAAATGTCTTAGAACATTTCATGAATTTTTTTGGTGATTTTTAAATACCTAAAAGTATTTTTAATAAATTAATTTCCATTAATCAATTAAAAATAATCTTTTAAATATTTAAAAATACTTTTTTAATGATAAAAATAAAAATAAAAATATTTTTGGGTTTTAAAAATTAGTGAAATATTTGACAAAAAATTTCATAATTTTTAAATGGTTTTTGCTATTTTAAATAAAATGTAAAAGATAAATCAATTCAAATGAAATAAAATATAAAATAAATGAAAGTATGCAAAAGGGAGGGCCAGGATTTGATCTGGGCTTGGACTGGTTGACTGCGCGCCAGATCCAAGGGCCCAGATTCAAATCTGGCTAATTTGTTTTATGAATTAATTAAACAGGATTTGAATTAATTAAAAAGGGATTAGGGTTTTAATGACACATCCTGGCCACACATTTGCGCGCAAGTCAACCAAAGTCAGCTGATCTAACGCACAGGATTCAAACCTCATTTAATGACATAATTAGGGTTAAATGACTTTCAGGCCGCCGGAGAAGACTTCCGGTCGTCTTCTCCGGCCAGCCAAAACCCTAGATTCTTCTATAGGTCACCAAATCACAAATTTCTTCCATCAAACTGACTCTCTCATCAATCTAAACCTAAACCCTAAGCCTAAATTCATTTATTTTCATCCATGAGCATGAATCGAAACAAAATGCAAAACACGGGCAAATGTTCAGAAGCTTCATACATGCTGGTTTCTACACTATTTTCAAAAGCAAGCATACATTCATGATCAGGGGAACACAAGGCATCATAAAAGAACTAAAAAACTAGTTTCTGGGAAAAAAGTTCATGTAGCTCACCTGAGATGAAGCTCCTCTGTTTGTGAGCTTTCAGGGCTTCTTTCTGGTGCAAGCTTGCTTCCTTGGACCCCCTGAATGCAAAACGAGGCTCAAAATGCTTGGAGAGTGGCTGGCTTGAAAGATCCAACTCTGGTGTAGCAGAAATGGGGATCTGTGTACAGGCAGTTTCAGATCAAGGTGAAGGGTGGTTTTGACTCCTTGTGGTATGCTTGACTTGTTGGTGAAGAAAAATGAAGTGTTTGATGGCTGGATAGTGAGATTCGAAGAGAACTGGTTTGGAAAGTGAAGAATGGTGAAGCTCAGGTCAGGCTTGTTTCAGGCTTGAGCTTTGGTGGTTTGAGGTCTATGAGGTGTGTTGAGTTGGATGGTGAAGTTTGCTTGAGTGTTTGATGGCTGTGTAAGCAGATTCGATAGAAAATGCAATGTGATGTGTTTTTGTGAATGTTGTGTTCTGGCCAGCTTCAATGCTCAATGCTTAGCTATATTGTCTCCAACTTGTGTGGATAGACTGTGAGGCAGGTTAGTAGGGTGGCTGTGTACTGTGCCAAGAGTATGGGAGTCTTTTGCAAAAAGGTCAATTTTGTGTCATTGAGAGTATGGGTCATGGCAGCAGCAGGTTCAAGTCTTGTCTTGCTCCAGCTAGGGTTGAGGAGAGCCCTTGGATTGCTTGTGGCTGACTGCAACATGTGGATGACAAGCTATGCTAGTTTTTGCAACTTGACAACTTTGTACTTTCTCATGATTTTGTGCCATACACATGAAACAATGCTTGCTGAATTTTGTGGCATGGCACTTCTTTTAGTCATGGCAATGTTGAGAAATCAGCTAGTGATCACATAATTCCTTGGAAAATGACTATGCCAAAAATCCAACTTTGCACTTGTAATGGAAAATGTCTTATGGATTTCTTGAAAATCAAGGCAAACAATGAAGAATCCCTTGGGCCAATTCTGTTTTTTAGGGCATATGTGATCATGTGATGAAGTTTTGAAGTCACTTTGAAGTCACTAGAATGCTTGATACATGAATTTGCAAGTTTTCCATTTAGTGCATAACTTGAAATTTAGTGATTTTTGCCAACTTTAACAAACCATAACTTTTGATCCAAAATGAATTAGATCATGTTTCTTGTACTTTTTGAAAAGGGAAAGATGAGATCTACAACTTTCATGACCAAAGTTTTTCCATTTGAAGCATTTTTGGATCCAAAATCATGGCTTGAAAAATGACCTAAAATGATGCATTCTTGAAAAGTCAACTATGCCCAAAAAGTCAACATTTGCAAAAAACCCTAAATTCTTGATTTCTATGAACTTCAACCTTCTTCCATGATCAAATAAAGATCATGTACACTCAAAATGATGAAGATCACCCATTGGTTGGGTCATTGGGGGCCTCAGATGCCCTGATTTTACACTGGCTTGTCTGAAAAGTCAACCCTTGATCAGATGACTTCCCCATGGAATTTCTTCATGAAAATTGATATGCATACTCCCTATACCATATAGAGATCAATGGAAACAAGAATGACCAAAAAATTTGGAGTTATGGTCTCTGAAACCAAAACCCTAATTTTTAGTCAACTGTGCAGTTCAAACTAGCCCTGCATCCACTCAAACCCTAGTTCTTGTGATTCCTCTGCAATTTTGACTTTGAGGAGATGAAATATGATATAAGAACACCCATGGACCCCTTTGAGTTGATTGGTGGCCTTTGGAGTGGCTCAAGATGCCCTGAGGTTGCTCAGATCACAAACCCTAGGTGCAGATGCCTTAGAAACTATCCAGTGAATCAAAAATGAGATGTGAGATGATATGATTGTGTTTATGCATATGAGATGACCATAAGCCATGGTGTGAATGGGTGAGGGCAAATTTGGGGTGCTTACAATAACATGGAACACATCTTAAAGTTACCACATGTATACACATCATTAACATCAATGACTTTCTCCCAAAAAGGTCTTAATTATTCAATTAATGGAGTTAAATAAATATCTATTCCATTTCTTGATTATTATGGACCCAAAAATTATCATCGATAACATCGTATATTTGTGCTTCATGCACAACCATTGAGATAGGTTATAAATTATGAGAAGAACATGCCATGATGTATAGTTAGTACTCAAATTACCAAAAGGGTTCATTCCGTAAGTGGAAAGTCCAAGCCTAAGGTTCCTCGGTTCAAGGGTAAAATCTAGAAACAAGGAATCAATTTTCTTCTAATGCAATGAATCAACTACATGGAAAATATTTCCACCACACACTCTTTCATCTGGATGTCAAATAGTATTCTTTGCATCATTTACATTAATTTATATTAGCAAACAATCTCTTGAACCTTTGAATTACATGTAGGTACCATATCACCTATGAAGGAACACCCTTTCTAGTTACATTATCATCGTCTTCAATATCATTTTCCTTCTACTTGTAGCATGACTCCTCACATTTCAGACACCCCTTCAAGTTTTCATACTATTTCCTATATAATATACAATCATTACAATATGCATGTATTTTGATATAGTCCAACCCATTGGACATTATATCTTGTCCTAATAGCTATGGTTTGGTAACATGTTACCTTCTAAAAGCATTTCTTTCAACAATTCAAGCAATTCAATGAAACTTTTATCTCTTACCCACCTATTTTATTAATATTAAATTGTCTTAATACAATTGACAATTTTGTAAGACTTTTGCATCCTAGATACGACGAATCTTCCATGTCTCTTTTCAAAGTATCGATTACATTAGCTTTCTTGAAAGCATCTACACCAATATTACGAATCATGTCTTCTAAAGTATCATTCATAAATTCATTATCATTTTCAATTGTATGGGACAATGGTATTTTTTTGTCACTTCACCATGCCATATCCATTTTGTGTAATTTCGAATAATTCCTTCACAACCTAAATGATTGAATACAAAAATACTTGGATGTTTTTGCATATTTCGGAAAATTTTACATCCACACCAAAAAATCCCATTATCGTTAGGAAGGTTTTTTTCCCGTGAATTCAAGAAAGTGAATCACTCATATCTCATATTCTTTACTTAATTTATTGTCTTTCGTCCAACTACGATCCATAATCACATACAAATTCTGAAAATAAAATAGTACACAATTGACATACCCTAATATTTAACCCTAAGATCTCACATGTCATTTTCATTTTGCAATACAAACATGATCACAACTTGGTCCTTTCATTACCCTCTCATCTTTGGGTTTGCCATTGTAGGGATCATTAAGCACCACTTTGTGTATATTTTTCATTTTTATGTTTATATGCTTATTATTTATCTAACCACTAATCAAAATATCAAAAATGTGCTTTGTCTTTTTTTTCTTTGCAAGATAGCGTTTTGCATCAAAATCATCAAGCATGGTTCCTCAGCTAGGGGATTGGTCCCTCAAATCAATGTGTGGTCAACCATTAATTCTCAATGGCCTATCTCTCAAGGCATGACCTCTAATATCAAAGTATAGGGTCTCAAGCATCATTTAATTTCATTTTTATCAAAGATACCTCAAGGTTTAGTAGCTTGTTCTTCAAGAAAAGTCAAAGGTTTGTGTGTTCATTTCCATGCCTTCGACAACAAGTTAACTTACGTTTTGATAAATTTAATCAAAGTAAATTCAAGGGCATGTTATTTTTAGTTCATATGATCATCCATGTACGTTTAAATGCAATAAAAGTCCAAAGTTCACAAGTTGATTCAAAGTGGGTTGATCTAAAAAGTCAACATTGAAAGTCAAAGTTCAAATGATCACAACTTCTTTAACTCTCAACATTTTTGAATGCTTCTTTTTGCATGTGAATCTTCTCAACATCCTGTACAACTTCTTCCAACATGAAAAGAGCCAATTAGGCTTGGAGGATCATCAAAATTTTGAAGACATTATATGCCATTTGTGGACTCAGTGAAATTTTGCAAGTGACTTTTTCTCAACTTATAATAATCATAACTTCTTCAGCTTTCAACATTTGAGGCTGATTATTTTTGCATAATATCATTTGTGATGTCCTTTAATTGTGCTTTAAGGTTCAAAATATAATTGTGCTTGGAAGGCCATGGAATTAATTGATACATTATAGGTCATTTTCAGTCACTTTGGACATAGAATTTTCGTGATCTTATTGCCAGAATTTTGTGCCAACTTCAACCTACCATAAATATTTATGCAAGCATCCAAATACAACCTTTCTTGGGACATTGTTATCTTTGTTAGGATGTTAGAAAGTTGCAAAAATAATGAACTCATAAAGGTCCTTGTATTGAAGGGCATACAACTAGGAAGTAGGGTACTTGAAATTGCATTATTGCTTTAATGTCAGAATTTTACCACAACTTAAACTTGATTACATGCCAATTTACCATGATTTATCCATCTAAACATGATTAATCAAGTTTCCAAAAGTTAATTTACCCTTAAAATGCATGATTTGACTGAGTTTTGGGAAAATCTAAGTCACGCTTTTCTCACATCATGAGCAAATTCATTTTGCATGAATTTGGATCCATTTCACACGTATGAGATCATCTTTCACTTCCCTATAAATATAGAAACTTATTTTCTTCATTTCTAAGCTTTTGATACCCACAAAAACTTTGCTCAAACTTCAACCTTTCCTTCCAAAGTTTTGAGATTGTGAAACTTTTCCAAGACATTTCATATTAAACTCTTGATTCATACAACTTCCTTGCCATCTCTTGAAGCTAAAAGAAAAAGAACTAAAGCTTAAGAGCTTCTGAATTGTTCTAGCCAAATCCATTTTAAGACACTTCTGATCATATTTCGTTCAGGTAGTTAGAGGCTTCACTTGGCTTCAAACAAGTTACCATGATGTACTTCATCACTCTTTGATGCTTCCCCTTAACTTATTTGGTGTTGATTGATTGTGTTCATCATTTAATTTCATTTTTCGTGTTTTTCTTTTTAATGAGATTTCTCTGAATTATCCATGCTCAGTTTAGATAAATTGATTTTGAGCATGAAGTTGAATTCGTGATGATACAACGATCACAATGGTGGTAGTCTAATTCTCTAATTTTGCCATTTTCCAGATTATTGTGAGTTACTCACCAGAGAAGATGATTGAAGATTAACATGGTGGCCTGAGTTTGTTTGGTTTAAATATGACCATGAGAGTTATTTCATTTAAGGACCACGATGCTCCCTCTCATCTAGACCTCTGGATGCACATACATTAACTTTTTGCCTTGGATCTGATGGTTGATATATTTTTTGATCTGGTGATTTTATTTCATTAAATCCACCATGTGCCCTAGCCTGATAGCTGTTGGATCTGCCACGTAAATTAATGAGGTCAGATCTAATGCTCGTGGTCTTTTTCAGCTTTATTTTATTTTCTGTTTTATTTTAAAATTGATTTTTACTTCTAAAATTTATTTTTATTTCATTTTAAGTCTAAAAAATCCCGAAATAATTTCTAAAATTTTCTTTTATTTTTCTTCATCTGATTTTTAATTTTTGAGATTTTATTTTTAATATTTTATATTCTTCATTAGCTTTCTCTTGTTTTCTTTGTTTTAAATAGTTTAAAAATACTTCTATATTTTTAAAAAATTCTGAAAATTTTATTATACGCTTTTCATTTTATTTTTTACCTTCCATAATTTTCTTGGCCATTTATTTTGTTTTTAAAGGGCTTTATGAATTTTTTTCTTTTACTTTCATTTTTTAAAAATCTTTTTATGTATTTTATTTCATTTTATTGCTTTTTATATTGGTTTGACCTATGTTGACTTCTTTTGGCCTTGGATCTTGGTGATTTGATCATTAGTTTCCCCAAACTCAATGGATCTTGGGTGTTGATGGGGTAAAAACCCTAATCTACCAAAATATATGATTGATTTTGATGATAACTTGATAAATACATTGATCCAATTTGGTTTTTTCTCTCTATCTTATAATCTCCTTCTATCTTCATATATATCTCTCCCTCTCTCCCTCTCTCCTTGCTTTCTTTTTTCCTTTTGGTTGATGAAAATCTTAAATATCATGGAATGTTAATTTTCAAGGATGTTGAATCTTCATTATTTCAAACATCTTGATGAATGATCATTTGGATCATTCTCTACTCTTTGGGATAATGATAGGTTGTCTTTGATTAATAAATGAAAAATCTTGATTAAGATGAGACCACTCTCTTTTCTTTTTACGTGACATAGCTTTAGGAGAGTGATTTACATATCATTTATCTAGCATGTATTAACACAAATATTGTTATTGACCGACCTCATAGCGCTAAATTTTTCCCGAATCAGATTGCTAACACTAACATACTAACTTTATTATTGCACTAACTTTACTTTAATGCCCTTTATTTCTTGTCATTTACTTTTTGCTATTTACTTTCCGCTTTTACTTTTAGGCCTTTTATTTTACCATTACATTTGATACTATATTGTTTATGTTTATGTCATTTTCTCTTTGTCCACTTGGACCTTTGAATATGTTTCTTCTTTTTTTTCCTTCCTTTTTCCACTTGACTTTTTTTTCCTTTAAAAACCTTAATAAAGGAAAAACCCATAAAAAAACTTGGTTCTCTTAATCCTGGACTGTGTTGTTATCCTGTGATTGAGCTTGGACTTTGGACTTAGATCTAAGTTCTTAAATCATGGTTTGTTTGATTAAAGTTTCATCAATAAATGGACTTTGGGTATTGATAAAAGGCTTAATGCCTAATACACCAAGAAAGGTTATTGATCTTGATGATAACTTGATCGATTGTGTGATCCAGATTGGTTCTTTACCCTATGCTTTTGGAGTTATGATTTGAGACCTTGGAATTCATCTTGTGCCTTTGACTTATGGATCCCTTATGAAGACTTGGCTTATTTATGGCTTAATCTAAAGAACGAGAATTCTTGCTTGACTTACGTCATATGCTACCTCTTTATTAGATCTTTCTTATCCTAGCTTTTATGCACTAGGATAGCCTCTTTATCTCCTCCCCTTCTTTAATTTTCAAAATCTTCTCTCTTTTTTCAAAACCTTCTTGTTTTCAAACTTGAACCACTTTCTTTATAAACCTTGACTTTGTCAAGTTCATTTTTAAACTCTTTTTCTTAATAAATGTTAAAATATCTTAAGAATATTCAAACAATTTCAAAAGACTAAAAGAGATCAAACTCATTCAAATCATTTTCTGAACTTTGTGCACTTTTCCTTTTAAATTTTTTCTTAAAGTTTAGACATTAGTCATTTTCATAGTTGAGATGTAATTCTCCTATCCCCGTAGTATTATTTGAAATGTGTTTATCCTTTTCCTCCTAAGAGAGTTAGTGGCATACTTGTTGATTTCTATCCAAATTGGAGTCATTCTTATGGTGATGAAAACGTTGATATTCTCATACTTGTGGGTGATTAGTTGAAGTTTTCTCCTTAAAATTACAAAATATATTTTCATTTAAAATCAATCAAAACAAACCATTTTGTTATTTTTACCAGGAACTACGAGGTTTTGATCATTCATTGCATTTTGTGGGTATGTAGACACGAGGCTCAGGAAGTCTTATTAAACACAAAAATATTAAAATGAATTTCTTCTCTCATTTCCCCAACCATTGCAAACAACACCTTTCACTACTAAAAAACACGTTAACAACGACGTCATGGTCACCACGGATCATGCCTTAACTGTTGTGAAATCTCTAAACTAAGGTGTTATTCTATTATTTTTATTTTTTTGATTAAATACTATTTGTATATAACAACGGTTGTTTATTTCAACCGTTGTGACATGTTTTGTTTTTTTAATTTGTAATTCTAAATTAAACTCTGGCGCTTCATTATGAAATTTAATTATAAAAGTAATATATCATGTCGGTTGTGGTATAGACAACCATAATACATTCATAACTTGAAATTTATGACTACGATTTTTATATTCACCGTTGTGATATGTATCAAACTTTGATTCCCATTAACTACATCTTTTTTCCATTTTAAACATATATTTTAGAATTCGTAGTATCACACTGATGTGTAATTAGATTCAATTCCCAGCAACTACATTTCTTAAAATGTACTTTCCATTTTAAACATGTATTTTATATCCTTTTTTAGCATTTTCATGTTAATGAGAAGAATTTGATAAAAAAATGAAAGATAAGAGTATATATATATAATAGATAAGTTCATTAATATTTAAAAAATGGGAGTACATATATTTTTTAAGGATCATAGCCATAGCTATAAAGGCATCTTCATAGTCTAGGGGTCTGTCCTCACTCCCTTCATCAGAGTTATAATAATACGTCCCCGTCTCTTTCTTTTTCTTTTTCTTTTTCTTTGGCTTTTTCGTTTTCTACTTCTTCCTCACCCTTAACGCATCCGGCCTGGCGTTGACAACTTGTTGGACCTCCTCATTTAGTTGTTGATGTTGCTCAGTAATGATCTCAGTGATGTTTTTGTTGGCATTCTGATCATTTGTAAAACTCATTGTTATCAGATATTATAAAGAAACGTAAAACTATATATTTATAGATGAGGATAAAGATGAAAAATTTGATACTGTAATGCTTGCAATGATGATAACTCTCCATCACATCCTGGAGAGTTATGAGATCCATGTTTACGAGGCATTTTATAGCCTTCTGATGCCACCCCAAGACAGAAGCGACCCTCGTAGCCATAGTGCAAAGGAAAAATGAGGCATTGCGCTCGTATATCGAACGATTCAACCAAGAGGCTGTCGAGGTGGACACCACGGAACACATGAAGAAATATCTCCTCGAGAGGGGACTCTTTCCTGGAAGCGAGCTTAGCCGAGCAGTTGGGATAGAACCTCCCTGCACTCTGAACGACCTCCTGCATTAAGCCAAAGCTTACATCAGGTACGAGGAAAAGTAGGTTGCCCACAACGCTCGCAGCAGCCGTAACACCGGGGAAACCGACCATCCCAAGCGCGAGGATCCGAACGTTCCCCGTCGCAATGGAGACAGGCGAAGGGAAGAAAAACCCCGCGAACCCGGGAAGGAAGAGGCCCCGCGGGCCGATACAACGAGTATACATTACTGACAGCTCCCTGCAAGCGCATCCTCTCCGAATGCATCAACTCCGAGTTCAAACAGGGCAGAGTAAGGTTCCCAAAACCTTCTGCACCCAAGCCTCACACCGACAAGTCCAAGTACTGCAGGTTCCACAGAAGCCATGGGCATGTGACTGAAGACTGCATTCACCTGAAAGACGCA
Organism: Lathyrus aphaca; assembly: GCA_963966055.1. NCBI lineage: Eukaryota > Viridiplantae > Streptophyta > Magnoliopsida > Fabales > Fabaceae > Lathyrus > Lathyrus aphaca. The sequence continues at coordinate 508,721,415 of OZ014519.1, read as the reverse complement.
ATAGAGATCTTGATCCACGAAGGGCATCTCAAGCAATACACTAGGAGGAACGAAGCCTCCAAACACGAAGAGCAAGAAAAGAAGAGACCCCGGGAGGACACTCCCCCTGACGACTCTTCCTATCAGGTGGCCCTTTGCATATCACGACCAGAAGACTTCAGCTTCCCCGGTACACCACCAGAAGGGCGGATCACTGCTCTCATCCCCTAGGAAGACTTCCCAACCACCCTAGTTATATCAGACGGAGGGATGAACGGCGAAGCCGCCGCCCTTTCGGTGAAACGCAAGTTCGACGAACTCCTTCTGACTGCACCCGAGCAAAAGGCAACACTGACAAAATACCGAGGCAAGTCCAACCCAATATCCTTTTTTCTAGAGGAGTTGTCGGGCGGTTCCCCCAACTCGGGCATCCTGTTGCTGATTAGAGCCAAGATGGCTCACGTCGACGTCCGACGCATCCAGGTCGACCAAGGTAGCTCGGTGGACATCATCTACGTCCACCTTTTCAAGACCCTAAAATTGGACAAAACCAACCTATCTCCCTACGTCGGGTCCGACCTCCAAGGATTCAACGGAGCCACGACAAAGCCGTGGGGCTACGTCGAGCTCCTCGTCACCTTCGGAGAGCAAGATACGGACAGAGAAATCAAGATCCAGTTCCTGGTCATAGAATGTCCGTCTCTTTACAACTGCATTCTCGACCGCCTGACTCTAGCTGAGCTGACGGCGGTCCCATCTACCATCCACCTGAAGATGAAGTATTACACCAAATTGGGCCGCGTAGTCACCATCCACTGCGACATCAAAGCCGCCCGAAGGTGTTACGATGCCGCAGTAAAAGGGCAGGCCACAGTCAACACAAAGAGTAACAAAAAGCCCAGGGCCGAGGAGCCTCCCTGCCAGGGAATCAACGCCATCGACCTCGATTTCCGCATCGGCCAGGATGAAACTGAAGAGAGGAAACCCACCGAGGAACAGGCTCCCGCTCACCCATTCCCCCCCAGTCCTGGACGGAGAGTTCGAGCTCGTCCCTCTGGGCGATGACCCTGACAGAACAGTAAAGATAGGCAAGGAGCTGCCCGAAGAAATAAGGAAGCAACTCGCGATATGCCTCAGGGAGAACTCTGATCTCTTCACATGGAACGCCGCAGAAATGCCCGGCCTAGACCCTGAGGTCGCATGTCACCAATTAGCCTTAGACCGGGCAATCAGGCCCGTAGCACAGTGTAGACGCAAGCAGTCCCCCGAAAAAGCGGAGGCTGCCGAGCGAGCTGTAAAAGACCTCCTAGAGGCAAACTTTATTTCTAAAGCCCAGTACACAACCTGGCTCTCTAATGTAGTCCTTGTTAAGAAAAATAATGGAAAATGGCGTATGTGTGTTGATTATACTAATCTTAATAGGGCTTGTCCCAAATATGCTTTTCCCCTCCCTAACATAGATAAACTCGTCGACAATTCTGCAGGTTTCAAACTCTTGTCCTTCATGGACGCATACAGTGGATATAATCAAATCCCTATGTCGGACATGGACAAGAGACACATGGCATTCATGACCCCGACCGACAATTACTATTACAACGTAATGCCTTTCGGACTCAAGAACGCCAGGGCCACATACCAGTGCATGATGAACAAAGTCTTCCGAGGGGAAATCAGGGATATGCTCGAGGTATACATGGACAACATGATCATCAAATCACACGAGGAGAACAACCACGCTCGACACCTCTACAAAGTTTTCGAGCAGGCGAGACAATGCAAAATGAGGTTTAACCCCGAGAAATGCACATTCGGCGTCCGGGTAGGAAAATTCCTAGGTTTCTACCTCACCGAGAGGGGAATCGAGGCCAACCCCGACAAATGTCGAGCATTCTCGGAGTTTCCGACCCCGAAATCTAAAAACTCCATTCAATCCCTCAACGGAGTGCTCGCCTCGCTCTCCCGTTTCATCGCCAAATCCGCCCAGCACGCGCTACCTTTCTTTAGACTCCTCCGTAAAGAGGACAACTTTGAATGGATTGACGAATGTGAACGGACACTACTCCATCTGAAGAGGGTCTTCTCCGAACCCCCGGTCCTGTCACGACCATTGGAAAGGGAGACCTTATACCTGTATCTGTCCGTAGCAACCGAGGCCGTCAGTGCCGCTCTAATCAAAGAAACCGACGAGGGATAAAAACCCATCTACTTCACGAGCAAAGAACTCCAAGGCCCCGAGCTCAGGTACCAACAAATTGAAAAGGTTGCATTAGCTCTCATAAACTCCGCGAGAAGATTACGTCACTACTTCCTCGCTCACACGATCAAGGTAAGAACCGATCAACCAATAAAACAACTCCTCGGGCGGCCAGACATGGCCGGCAGAATGTTAAAATGGTCGCTCGAACTTTCCGAATTCGACATACAATACAAGAACAGGAAATCTTTGAAAGCTCAAGCCCTGACCGACTTTGTCGTAGAAATGACCCACAACCCGATACCAGCGGACGGCGCCCATAAATGGACGATCTTCGTCGACGGCGCCTCTGGCACGACGGGCAGCGGGGCCGGGATCATCCTCGAAAACAAGGACGGAATCCCGATTGAGGTCTCACTAGCATTAGCTTTCCCAACCTCAAACAACCAAGCTGAATATGAGGCTTTCATCGCCGGTCTAAGATTGGCCGAGGACCTAGGAGCAAAGGAAGTAAAAATATCAACAGACTCCCAGCTCGTGGCATCACAAGTACGGGGAGAGTACCAAACCAAGAACGACTAGCTTTGGTCAAAGAAAGACTCGAAAAATTCAAGAAGTGGGAAGTTCAACACGTACCTCGCGAGCATAACACGCAAGCAGACATCCTATCGAAACTAGCTAGCACGAGAAGGAAAGGCGGAAACAAATCAGTAATCCAAGAAATCCTTCCTCGACCTAGTATCGAGAAGCCGCCTCCCCCACTTGAGGTTAACGTGATCGGGGATACTCATTGTTGGATGACATCCATCTATGATTACCTCACAAAGGGCGAACTCCCCACTGACCCTAAAGAGGCGACCGTCACCAAACATAGGGCATGCTCGTATGTTATCCTTGAAGGGAAACTCTACCGTAGAGGACTCTCCATCCCATTACTCAAATGCGTCGAAGAAGAGAAAGTTCCTGACACATTGGGGGAGATGCACCGAGGAATCAACGAGATATTTTTTAATTAAAGAATTAATATAAACCTAATATAAAGATACGAAACTGTTCTGGGCAGGCCCAATTCCCATAATTGGGCCAGGCAAACCAGCTATGCATAACGCTCGACGTCGAGCAACATTGAGAATAATGGTCTCTGTCGACCAAAGGTATACCGACCAAGACGAAGCCTTCCAACGGCTAGTTTTGACCGTTACCTATCTTTACAGATTCCACGATCCGCGCCCAACGGTGTGGACCAATAATCTTCCACTTGGCCCATTATATAAACCCTCTCATTTGAGAGGGCCATGTATTCAATTCTCTGACCTTAATTCTGGTACTTGCTCACTTTTTGCTCAGTGTCTTACTTCAGCATCGGAGTGCCTTGCAGGTACACCCCCTCATCTCTTCACCAGCCGTCTTTCAACAACGCTCGAAGCCAGCCGTATCGGATCCTGATCTCCAGGTACGATCAGGTGGCGCCGTATGTGGGAATCTGATTTCCCCGTTATTCTCTCTCAAAGTCTTCAAAAAACCAAAGTTTTTTACCAAGATACATGGCTGCTCGAGACAACCCAGACAACCGATCGAACGACGACATGATCCTCACACAACGTGAGAGCAACATTCATCATCCTCCGCAAGAAGAAACCGTGCAAGATCACCCAGACGGGAAGACGGCCTCGCCTTCTCCCGACCGTGATCAACCTCTGGAGAGTCGCCCGGAAGTCCTCCTTCCCCCGACTCCTTCAGGATCCGACTTCGCCGCAATGGCCGAAATCCTGAATCAGACAAATCTGTTTCTCCTCGCCCATGGCGAGAAAATTGCCCGTCTCGAGGACAATAATTGTCGACCCTGATCTCCCGCGAGACACCACAGAAGGCGTAATCCCTCTCCTTCCAAGAGAAAGAGGAAGGGACACATCGATTAATCTACTGGCGACAAACGACCTCACTAGTCTCCTTCGCGGTCTTCCCCTCCAAGAAAGTCAAGAAGGAGCAGATCAAGATCTGCATCTCCCCGGCGAACGAAGAGGCGCGCTCCCAGATCCCCTTCGTTCAACTCCAGCGACGACGAGGATGCCCGAGGCCCCCTCTCGTCGGAAAGCATGGCGGCTAAACTTCCGAGAGGTTTAGAGAAACCCCCACCGCTAGGCTCGTATGACGGAACCACAGATCCGAATGAGCATATCGAGAATATCAATGCGTTGCTCGACTACCGAGGAGTACGATGAGCGATCAAATGTCGCCTGTTTCCTACAACACTGAGGAAAGGAGCGATGACGTGGTATAAAAGCCTCGAAGCTGAATCCATCACTTCCTGGAAACAACTCGGACGCAGGTTTTCCAGGAACTTCACCGCCTCAAGGCGACACCCAAAGACAGAAGCTTCGCTTGAAGCGATCATCCATGGGAAAAACGAACCTTTGCGAACTTACATCGGAAGGTTCAACAAAGAGGCAGTCCAGATGTCCGCAACCGACGACATGAAGAAGTATTTGTTGGAACGAGGACTGCGCCCGTCAATAGATTTTCACCGGGCAGTCGGCATCGAGACCCCTGCCACCCTTGACGCATTCTTGCTGAAAGCCCAAGCTTATATCTAGTATGAGGAAAAGCAGGCAGCCAGCTCCGTACGAGACGCTCGACGTCGCGAGGATGCGAAGCCCCACCGAGTCGATGAACCCTCGGCATCTCGTCGGGGAGGAGACAAAAGAAAGGATGACCGCTCCCGTGAACCGCGAGAGCACAGAGGACCCGTCGGCCGATTTCACGAATATACTCCACTCCTGGCCTCTAGGGAGAAAATCTTGTCCGAATGTGCCAACTAAGAATTCAGGCAAGCAGGGGTACGCTTTCCGAAGCAGCAACCTAGCAAACCGGGCACGGACAAAACAAAATATTGCAGATTCCACAAAAGTCATGGCCACAATACCGAAGACTGCATCCATCTCAAGGACACAATCAAAATTCTTATCAAGGAAGGGCCCCTTAAAAAATTCACCAAATCCAGGGACACTCCTCGACAAGAAACACAGGAGACACAAAAGATCGAGGATGCTGTACCCGTTCCTGCAAATGCAAACATGCAGGTCGCCCTGAGCATCTATCGCCCAGAAGATTTCTTCCTGCCCGATCACACTGGGAGTCCGGGGTACCTTTCCTCCCATAGCCCATGGGAAACCTTTCCATCCGCAATGGTCATCTCAGGGGGAGGTTTCAACAAAATCACGGTCGGATCCGTAAAGCGAAAATTCGACCAGCTGATTACGAAGGGGCCCCGCACAGAACACAACCCTGGACCCACCAAGAGAAGGCTCGGTACCCCTTGCCTTTTACCGGGTGGAACTCTTGGGAGGGGCGCCAAACGCCAGCATCCCGTTACTCATCCGGGCGCGAATGGCGAATTTTGATGTGAGAAGAATCTTGGTGGACCAAGGCAGCTCCTGCGACATTATGTACTCCCAGTTGTTTTCAACACTCCAGTTAAACGAAACGCACCTGACTATACGTCGGGTCAGACTTGAAAGGTTTCAACGGGGCGGTCTCCCGACCATGGGGCTACGTCGATCTGTTTGTCACCTTCGGAGCAGCCGAGACAGCCAGGACGGTCCGAGTCCAGTTCCTAGTCGTTAATTTCCCGTCGCTATACCAGTGCATTCTGGGACGACCGACACTAGCCGAGCTGATCGCTATTCCATCCACCGTCCACCTAAAGATGAAGTATTACACTACTTTAGGCAAGGTTGCTACACTGCATGGGGACATCGACGCTGCTCGCCGGTGTTTCGAAGCGGCATCTAAAGGTCTTAGCTCAATATCTTACCAACCAAGCCCCTCAGCATTGATTTCACCAGATGCTCCACAAACATCCAGGGCCTTTCCTCAGGTAGACTCGATCGACCTGGACTGCAGGTTCTCAGACGACAACGAGGGCATTCAAAAACCAACTGATTCACTATCTCGGCCAGTCCCAGACGGAGAGTTCGAGTTGATTCCCATGGGGGATGACCCGACCCGGTGCGTTAAGATCGGATCACATATGCCAGACTTGAAAAAACGACAGTTAGAAGCTTGCCTCAAAGGAAACGCGGATTTGTTCGCCTGGAGCGCTGCAGAGATGCCAGGACTCGACCCTAAGATAGCCTGCCATCACCTCTCCATCGACCCAACACACAAAGCGGTCGCCCAGCGCAGGAGGAAGCAGTCGACCGAAAAAACTGAAGCGGCTGAATCTGCTGTTAAAGACCTCCTAGAGGCAAAATTTGTAACCGAGGCCAGGTACACAACCTGGCTCTCAAATTTTGTACTTATCAAGAAATCTAATGGAAAGTGGATAATGTGTGTTGATTATACGGATCTCAATCGGGTGTGCCCGAAAGACGCATACCCTTTACCTAACATCGATAAATTGGTCGACAATTCGTCCGGATTCAAACTATTGTCCTTCATGGACGCCTACTCAGGGTATAATCAAATACCCATGGCTGTGTCCGACAAAATATACACAGCCTTCATGACCGAATCAGGAAACTACTCTTATAATGTTATGCCTTTCGGTCTGAAAAACGCAGGCGCGACATATCAGCGTATGATGAATAAAGTATTCCAGGCAGAAATCGGAGACATGCTCGAAGTATATATGGACGATATGATCGTCAAATCTCAACAAGAAACGGACCACGCGTCCCACTTACGAAAAGTGTTCGATCAGGCACGGAAATGCAAAATGCGTTTCAATCCCGAGAAGTGCACATTTGGGGTGAGCAGGGAAGTTCCTCGGATTCTATCTGACCGAACGAGGCATCGAAGCCAATCCCGACAAATGTCGGGCATTCGCAGAACTTCCAACTCCTAATTCTAAAAAATCCATACAATCACTAAACGGGGTCCTCACTTCCCTCGCTCGGTTTGTAGCAAAATCCGCTCAACACGCTCTCCCCTTTTACAAGCATCTCCGCAAAGAGGCTACTTTTGAATGGACAGAGGAGTGCGAGCTAGCGTTGTCCCACCTAAAGAAGGCACTATCTGAGCCCCCAGTTTTGTCCATGCCTGAAGAAGGGGAAACACTTTACCTCTATCTCGCCGTGGCAAACGAAGTCGTGAGCGCGGCCCTCATACGCGACTTACCCGAGGGACAAAAACCTATCTATTTTACGAGCAAGGCACTCCATGGACCTGAAATTCGCTACCTCCAGGTAGAAAAGGTGGCCCTGGCACTCCTTTTTGCAGCCAAGAGGCTACAACATTATTTCTTGGTCCACACCATAATCGTAAGAACATACCAACCCATAAGACAATTACTCGGTCAACCAGACATGGTCGGGCGAATGCTAAAATGGTCGTTGGAACTGTCCGAATTCGACATCAAATTCGAGGGAAGACAAGCTCTCAAAGCTCAAGCACTGGCCGACTTTGTGGCAGAACTCACTTTCACTGAGCAAGAGCCGAAATCTTCATCCAGATGGACTATCTTTGTGGACGGAGCGTCCGGCCCGGCGGGTAGCGGAGCTGGGGTTATTTTAGAAAATGAGGAAGGGAACATCATCGAAGTATCCTTAACCTTATCTTTCCCCACTTCTAACAACCAGGCGGAATACGAGGCCTTCCTAGCAGGCATACGGCTCGCGACCGACCTAGAAGCAGAGGAAATCACAATTTGCACGGATTCTCAGCTGGTCGCTAGCCAAGTCCGAGGAGATTTCCAAGCTAAAAATGATAACATGGCTGAATACCTAGCCCTCGTAAAAGGCGAACTGAAGCGATTCAGAAGCGTAGAGGTCAAACACGTCCCGCGAGAGACCAATACCCGAGCTGACGTCCTTTCTAAGTTAGCAAGCACTAAAAAGAAGGGAAACAACAAATCCGCCATACAAAAAATGCTTCCCCGACCAAGCATTGGGCAATCATAAATCCACCTAGACGTTAATCTTGTGGGCGACACGAACTGCTGGATGACCCCAGTGTTTAACTACCTGACCAAAGGGGAATTACCGGCTGACCCGAAAACGGCCAGCATCATACGACGAAGATCATGCTCGTATTCTCTAGTGGGTGGACGTATGTATCGTCGAAGATTCTCTACACCTCTCCTCAGGTGCGTAGAAGAAGAGAACATCCCACACGTACTAAGAGAAGTCCATGAAAGAATTAATGCACGACATCCAGGCGGACGGTCGTTGGCCCGAAAGATTTTCCGAGCAGGATATTATTGGCCTACCCTCCAGCACGACGCAAAGGAACACGTGAAAAGGTGTGACAAATGCCAACGACACGAGGACGTACACGTAGCACCCCCTACCGAGCTAAAATCACTATCTTCACCCTGGCCTTTTGCATGGTGTGGGATGGATATCTTAGGGCCATTCGTCGTCGGATCCGGCCAAAATAAATACCTAATTGTAGGCGTCGACTATTTCACCAAATGGATAGAGGCCGAGGCCTTAGCCAAAATCACTGCGCTCAACATACTACGCTTCTTCAAGAGGAACATTCTCGCTCGGTTCGGAGTACCGCTCGCCATCGTGACCGATAACGGTACCCAGTTTACAGATAAACACTTCAAAGAATTTGTTGCATCGGTGGGAACAAAACAACACTTCGCTTCAGTGGAACACCCCCAAACTAACGGGCAGGCAGAGGCCGCGAATAGGGTAATCCTAAGAGGCCTGAAACGAAGATTGGACGAACACAAGAAACACTGGGTCGAGGCGTTACACAGCGTGCTGTGGGCATATAGGACCACCCCCACTCAACAACCGGGGAGTCCCCATTCCGGTTGGCATATGGGACCGAGGCAGTGATCCCTGTAGAAATGCACGTTCGATCAAGACGAACAGAGTCCCCAATGGACCAAGACACCAACTCCGAAGCTTTGAGAGATGAGCTTGATCTGATCGAAGAAATCTGATCAGAAGCTGCTCTCCGGGAGGCCATCCTCAAACAAAAAATAGCCACTCGATACGATTCTAAAGTCATAAGACGAAAGTTCGAGGTAGGCAGTCTCGTTCTCAGAAGAAATCACAGGGACCCCCGCGAGGGAAAACTTACACCCAATTGGGAGGGCCCATATCGCGTCCGAGCAAAAACCGAAAACGGAGCCTATTATTTAGAAAATCTACACGGGGAAGAACTTGCTCGGCCATGAAACGCCGAGAAGCTCAAGCAATATTACAACTAACTCACAAAGTCACCTTGCTCAACTCTCAAGCGAGGAGCGATAGGACTGACTAAGAACTGCGTGCCCAGGTACAAGCACGACAGCCCAAAATAACATGATCGTCAGGGTCTCCCTCCAAGAGAAGGAGAAAACTGTTGCACAGGCGGATACTCAAACAAGTCCGACGTTGCCTAAGTACAACGACCAGGCAGAACCCCAGCTCGCGAGGGGACGTTCAAGCCACGGAGCCCGGGCCATTACCTTGGCCCGGGCACCGACCAGGAGTAAGACTCCAAAATCTGATTGGTCCCCCAAACCAACAGATCACAAACACACCCCGTATTCATTCGATCACATCCAATTAGTGCAAAAATACACGCCAAACACTTATCATTTAAAACACAAAGAAAATAGTCCTCGACGGACGAACAGTTAAACAAGAAACATCATAAAATAAATGACCATTAAACTTTCACTGAAAAAATAAGACCTCGAAGGGCCGACTTGTTCATGATTACTTACAAAGGGGACCACGCCCCCAAAAAAGAAACACATTAAATTACAAAGGCACGCAGGCCAAAACTAATTCTGGTTGATCGGGCTGAACAGTCGCCCCAGGCTGAGAATCCTCCACGACCAAGTCTGAGGGAACCACAATCTGGCCATACTCGACTTTGTAGAGGTAGCTGATTCGGCTGGTGTCCAAGGCCAGGTCAGGATGAAGAGCCCTTATTTGATCCACAACATTCTGGAAACTGAGCTCAGTCGACGAGTTCAGATCTTCCATATCTTGGTCGATCCGAGCAAGGAACTGTGCCCTAGTCACCATACTTTTGGTTTCAGCATCTTCATCCTCCTTCAGACAGAAGGCATCCTTCAACTTCTTACTCTGCTCCAGAGCCCTCCTCTTATCAACCTCCAACTTAGCAATAATGTTCCCCCGCTCGGTCAGCTCTTTGGCCGAGGCAGTAGCTTCTTCAGTGGTCGTCGCCAACTTTTTCTCAACCGTAGCCAACTGCTCCTTCAGCCTCGCAACTTCCCTCTCTTGCCCGGGGTTTCCTTCAGCCGTCTGCCAGGCCATTGACACGACCCGCATGACAACGCTCGCGTCTTGGGCCAAAGACAGTCGTCGGGCAGGACGATCCATCGCCTCTAGATACAGGGAATCTGCACGGTCCACCTCCATGCTCATCCCTTCGAAGAAGTTCCGCTTCGCGAAGCACGACGACAGTACATGCTTCAGTTTGAGGGGAGCGTTGGCCGTCAGATCCACAGTCGCTGCGGACTTGTGATTTTTCATTAAAGAGCCAGTTGAAGCACTCGGAGAACCCTGGACCAGGGGGCCCGACCCAGAGCCGGTTGTTTTAGTCAGCTTGGTCTGAACGACCCGTGACCTCTTTTTCTGCTATTGGCGCAAGCGTTCTTGAATCTTGTCGAGCAGGTTCGACAGGGAGCCTGAAAAAGAAAGAAAAGAAAATTAGACCGGTCACAGACGCCAGAATATTATCAAAGACATAATAAGCATAAATAAAACAGATACCAAAAAACTCAGACACTTCCTGCCCGGTATTGCACGCCAGCAAGTCTGTGACGTCAATCAGAGGACGCTCCACAGCTTCCCCCCGTCCTGATCCAGCATTATTTTCCCTTCTCCGTCCAGCAAGGGAGTCGGGGTAAAAGAAGCTATCAATTTCCTAGAGGCCTCGAAATTGGCCGCATCATCCTCATTCAGAGAATCCCCCACCTGGACGAACTCGCTGACCGACCGCTCGTAATGAGTGTAGCTCCAGGAGAAGGGAAATAGACAAAGCCTCCTCGGAATCATCTGTCCTTGGTCGTTAAGCTTAGGCTCGTCGTTCTCGTCAGTATCTATCCCCACGAAATTTAGCGCCCTCACAGCCTCCGTGCTCGCGGGTTTTATCAAAAAATAATCCGTCTTGAAAGCTCGGATGGACTCTGAGTGAGCCTTAAAAATCTTGGTCCTTTGCATAAAGGAGACAAATCCCTTCCGATCAGTCCCTCGCCCGACTTGACGCTGCAGCGAGAATATACGGAAGAACAGAGGGAGCGTGGCTCCAACACCCAGATGGGCGCACGTCACCACGAATGCCTTCAGAAATGCGTAGGAGTTAGGGTGTAGTTGAGACGGGGCAACACCCAGATGCCCGAGCATAACACAAACCAAGTCACTGAAGGGCAAAGTTACCCCCAAGACCGAAGTCGCGTACTCATACATGGAAAATTTCCGACCACCAAAGTCCGAGAAGATGCGTTCGTCGTCCCCTGGGCAAGTAACAATCCAGTCCACAGGGTCACCAACAGCGGGCAGCGGATCCGCATGAGGCCTCGAAAACGAAGACACTTTATCCAGCAGATCCTCCACCACCCATTCCTCAGACGAGGTCCTTATCTCTTCAGGGCAGCGAGGTGAATCTCTCGAAGCCCCCTCCTCCAGGGTGCTCGCGTCTGATTCTCCTGAAGAACTCCCGGAGTCGGAGGGAACTGATGCGGAAGAACCAGAGTCTTCCGAGGACGTTTCTTCCGAGGAGACCTCCAGCAGGTCTATGAGCGAGTTTTCACCTGAAAAGCAGAGGAAAGGCGTCAGTGAATTCGATTAAGAATATCAAATCCACCCTTCCACCTCTCGACAAGTGAAAGGGCGCACATCGACCCAGGAACAGGGTCCCGAGCCATAGCCCAGGATGACCATCGCTCAAGGCGATGGCTAACGCCCAACTTCAGAGATAATGGAATCTAAACCTAAATACTTATCAGATCCCAAGTCAAGGTCGACCAACACCTACGTCAAACACGAGCTAGGGTTTGTAGCCGACCAACAACGGTGGCAGAAATTCTAGTACCTACTGGTTTAAATCTAAAACTACCGGAAATCTACCCTAAACCACATGCATTTCTAAGATATCTAGCCTATGATTAACATAAACACGAAAAAGAAGCCGTACATTGAGCTTGAGAAGCCATTTGTAGAAGAAGTTGATTCTGGAAACGGTGGTCGACGGTTGGAAATGGTGGTCGACGGCTGAAAATGGCAGTGGATGAACGGGCAGGGCAACGGAGAAGAAGATGAAACGAAAAAGCTTAAAATAAAGCTTTGAGATCCTATTTATAGAGAAGGGAACACGTGCAGACGCGCGTGACCCCTACCCCTAGCCAATTATTACCTACGCACTAGCCCCTAGGCTAGCCGTCAGAGCATTAATAGGCGCGAATTCCCAAAGACGCCAACTTTTCGTTTCATATCCTCTTGTCGAGCGACGTAACGACTGCTCGTCTACCGAGGATCGTCAGTGATAGCTTCCTGGCCCGCACGTTGTATATCCTTGAGCACAATACCATTACTAAGTCACCGCTCCTCCGCACGAGCAACGACTTGGGGGGCTCCTGTTCTGGGCAGGCCCAATTCCCATAATTGGGCCAGACAAACCAGCTATGCAGAACGCTCGACGTCGAGCAACATTGAGAATAATGGTCTTTGTCGACCAAAGGTATACCGACCAAGACGAAGCCTTCCAACGGCTAGTTTTGACCGTTACCTATCTTTACGGATTCCGTGATCCGCGCCCAACAGTGTGGACCAATAATCTTCCACTTGGCCCATTATATAAACCCTCTCATTTGAGAGGGTCAGGTATTCAATTCTCTGACCTTAATTCTGGTACTTGCTCACTCTTTGCTCAGTGTCTTACTTCAGCATTGGAGTGCCTTGCAGGTACACCCCCTCCTCTCCTCACCAGCCGTCTTTCAACAACACTCGAAACCAGCCGTATCGGATCCTGATCTCCAGGTACGATTAGGAACAAAAAAAATATTAATCATAAAAATAATTTATAGATTATAATTCATCAAAGATTAGAAGAAGAAAAAAGAGAGAGTATATAACCATAACATCACATTCATGTTAGAAAAACCCGAATAAATTGAAAATTCTAGAATATGCTTGATTTGATATATTAATGTACTATTATATATCTAGTGTTGAGTGACACGTTCTCAACATTTATTTCATTATAAAAGATTCATGTACTCACTCAACGTTACTCCCATAAAAATAATTTAAGAAGCAAGCTATGCACATAATTTGAGACAACTCACCTAAAGTTGACATAATATTTAAAAGTATATATAATAAGAAGTGTGTTGGGAGTACTTGCGTTTTATTAGTAAAACTACCTTTTATTAGGAAAACGGATAGAATATTAAAATAAATAAGTTTGATGTAAAATAATAATATATAAATTAGTAATCATTGATAAGGTTATGTCAAGTTGTTTTTGCAAATTCCATCACCAAGTAGTACCTTCCCCTGCACAACTATTTGTATAGATTCAAAGTCAAATTGTGAAACTCATTTCCCTTATAAATATGGCCATAATAACAAAATCAGCATTTAGAAGGAAATGTATAGAGACTATAGTCGCAGGAGAGATGACACCTTCTATTATTAGTAGTAGTTGTCATCTTTTTTTCGACTGAAGTTTATATGCATCTTAATTTGTTTTGTCAAGAGTTAATATTTTTATGTCCAGAGGTAATTTATTTAGAACCCTTACATTTTTATTCTTTCGTAAACAAAAGGTAATCATGATTCATGACATGCAGATTTTGGTGAAAATATAGCAACTAGCACTACTTAATTCATGATCATCTGTTTTTTTTTTTTCTTTCTCTGGGGTAAGTATATTAATTACTACTAATCAATATTAGGTGGAGTTTTTTTTATTGACTACTTCCACGGTATACAATGTTATAAAAACCAAGTGAATAAAATACAGTAAGAAAAACTCATAATTAAGAACTAGCTAGAACCAAATAAATGCAGTAGCAAGAATATAGAAATATGGACCAAAACATAACATATATATATATATATATATATATATATATATTAAAACAAAAAATATGTCAACTTATAAGAACGATAAGATTATATAAATTCAGAATTTTTTTCATCTCTAACCTTCATAGAATTGGCAATCCAGAATTAAGGTGCCGAGGAAGAACAAACATTACAAATGAAGGACACTTCAACAATTATTTTTGGTAATTTTTTTTTCTCTTTTTCCTTCTAACAACAAATCCAATAATTAAATAGATCCAACTTCAACAACATATCCAATAATCAAATAGATTCAATCTTAACAACAAATCCAAAAAATTGAGTATAACAACAAATCCAACCTTATTTTTTGGTTTCTGTTGCTACATTGTTTTGACAGAATAGATGAAAAGAATTATTGATATCATCATTTGGCTTTAGTAACTCAGTAACCCTAGACTATATCTATTTTAAGGTTTGACGTTAACTTTTTCAAAAATATGATTCATGTGTTTTTTTTTTTAAGGGCCCATAAAATTTATTTTGATTCAATGTACAATGGCGAGTAGTATTTGGTAGGGAACTTTTTAATGCACCCTTTATGTTTTTTAACCACCACGCGAAAATATTTAAATGCCTCCAGATTCTAGAAATGCATCTTCGGACGCACCTAATTAACAGTTTACGTTAAAATATTTTGGAGATCCATTTTTGAACATATTTCAACGATGCATCACCGAAATGTTTTGGAGCTTAAATCGCGCCAGAACCCTTCTCCTTCCTTATTTCTCATTTTTCTCAAAATCTTTTCAAACTCTCTCAATTTTTTCATCACCAAGTCCAAAATCAAACAACCACTAGTGCAGAAATGACTTTTTACATCGGGCGAAAATGACTTTTTACATCGGGTATGAGTCCGATGTAAGGGCAGGCGATGTAGTAAATCAAAGACATTTTACATCGGTTTTAGGTCTGATGTAAAAAATACGCCAACCACATCGGTTAACTTTTAAGTGATGTGAAAAAAATATATAATGTTTTTTTTTTGTAAAAGGGTGTTTTTACATCGGTTGAACCCAGAAATCGATGTAAAAAGTGGCTTTATTAAATCGGTTATAGTTTAAAACCGATGTAAAAAGTAATACAAAAAATTTAAAAAAACGCCAGGTGACTTTTCACATCGGTTTTCGTCTCCGCCCGATGTAAAAACTCCCTTTTTACATCGGTTTTTTCTTTGCCCGATGTAAAAAGTACTGTAGCATTCTAAATAATATGACTATTTTATTTGCAGTTCCCTGTAATTTTTTTGGTACCTAATTTTTCCAACATCACACAGATCATAATTAGGTCGATATTTTCCATAGTTTCCCAACATCACATAGACCACATTTAGGTCGTTATTTTCATATATTTCTCACCAATCTAATTTCATTGCACCAAATATCTAGTATACACATATATATTCTTCAAAATTCTATAATTAATTTACAAAAGTACTAATATAGGATACACACAAATGTACAAAATTATAAGGAGGTTTACACGATGAACTACTACTACAACAACAACAACAGCAACAACAAAAAATACACAAATTCAACCATTCATAAGTCATTTTCCCCTACTTGAATACCAACTTACAATCCACAAGAATATGAGTTGTAACTTCGATAGAAAACACCAAAATCAAATTTTCTGACAATGAATAATAACACCAATTAACCAACAGACAACACCAAAGTCAATAGGATCAAATCAGACAATTATATATATCTTACCAGATAAAGCTTAAGTTTTATATAACTCAAAGAAACATGTTGCCCAACGGAGTCGCAAATCATACAAATCATCTTCTATTAATTCTGTTGGGTCATTAAATACCTACAACACATAAATAACAATAGAGTTATTTTTGAAAATTCACATTAAGTTGCAAAATGCAAAGTAAATAACAAAGTTAAGTTATTTTTATTACCGTCATCCAATTATCGGTTATCTTTGCAGAGACAATATCCAACATATTTTTCATCACATAGTACCCACAATCATTAGAGTTATTTTGTTTCCTTGTCTACAAATGAATATATGACATTATTAGTGAATACTTATATGATAAAATTAAATTTATAATTATAATTTACACCACTTACTTTGGGTCGAAGTCATGTAGGCTTTCTTCTAATGCCATGTGCCGCTTGATGAACCCCTAAAGCACTAATTTAGAAGGAAAAAAATCCATATAAAGCCACATAAAAGATAAACTTAATTTGTAACAAATCCATATAACCCCTAAAGCTAATTTGTAACAAATTATGTATATAGGATGTAGTGAACATAAAAGATAAATTTACTTTGTAACAAGTTTCGTCATGGTTTGATTAAGTTCCCGATGAAGTGAACAAAAGACGACCATTGTATTGGCTGTTGGACAAATGACTATTAATTGCCAATGATTTCTGTACGTGCGTGTTGAAGTACAAAAGTCAGATTTCATGTTACCAAAATTGAAATATCTATGTAACAAAGTTATAAAATAGAATTTCAAACAAACTTACCCATGAATAAATGGTAGCAAGTGACACACTTTCTCTTCGTGATCACGTAACTTGTCTTGTATGTATTTTCTAACTCCTGCTTCAGTTTTTTCCACATTATCAACATACGAACACACAGCAGGGTCCAATATCCCATATACTTCTGATTGTGATGTATCAATACACATACGATGAATATACCTTAATAATTATAACATAAACATTATAATCAAAGTGACGAGAGTTATAACATATTAAAAGATATTGACAGTAATAAAAAAGAAAATGTACTTACGTGGACCATACTTGTAGAGTAGAAACGTCAAGCCAATGTTGTCCCATCAACAACTCTTTGATACACTTCGCTAACATATAAAAATTTGTGACACTCACACAATGACTTAATTCTAATTCGAAGTAGTCAATGTGTGTGTCACCCCTTTTCAGAACCATTTTTACTAATCTCTCAACATTGTCTTCCTCTTCCATTGTGCTTACTTTTACAACTGAACAACTTCCTTTTCTGATTCCATCCACAGTTTCCCTTTGTTCAATGAATTTATTATTTGTTGTGCTTTGGGAGATACCCATAGACTTAAGTGTCTCCATGAAAGATTGTTGCATTGCCTTACGCTCTTCAACCCACTGTTGCGCTAAATCAACTCTAATTTTTGCTTCCAATTGAGATGACAACTGTGCAAATTGTTCTATTACATCGATATCTTGTCTTTGACGTGATCTTCCAAAGAAAATGCTTTGTTTATGGTGTTTTCCAACACCACGAACACGGCCTCAATGCTCAGATATTCCAATGGCTGTTGTTAAGATATTGTGACGTCCATCCGGAACAAATGCACCCTTTTCAACTTCTTCAACTATAGAATCCTACAAATGCACCACAACTTTGTCAATAGTTTTTATCAAACACAATTATAATGATACTTGAAGAATTTTCGTAATTTTACTTAAAATTCCCTCTACAACAACTTGTGTAGCCTGTGATGTGTATTCTCCCCCTTTCTTTCGTCGTGTTCTCTTCCATAACTCATGACGTGAAAGGTGGAGATGGCTACCTGTATCATCTAATGTAGAATCATCTCTCGATCATCTCTTTTCACTACGCCAAAAATGTTTTTTAACAGCGCATCTTAGACAGCGCTTTTAAGAGAAAGCGCTGTCTAAGGTTAAAATTAAAATAAAACACGGAAAATGTTCCAAAAAAATAATGAAAGCGTTTTCTAAGGGGGGGTCTTAGACAGCGCTTTTTAAAAGCGTTGTCTAAGACCCCCCCTTAGACAGCGCTTATAGAAAGCGCTTTTAAATATTCACCTTAGTCAGCGCTTTTGATAAAGCGCTGTTTAAAGTTTTTAAATTTAAAAAAAAATAAAACCATAAGCGCTGTCTAAGGGGGGGGGGGTTTAGAAAGCGCTTTTGGAAAGTGCTGTCTAAGGCATACCTTAGAAAGCGCTTTTCCCAAAAGCGCTGTCTAAGGTCTTATTAAAATTAAAATTCAGACTTCTATTTTTCGTTCTCTGTTCTTTTTGTTTTCCCTCCTGCGAACTCCAGCGAACCCTAACAGCGAAAGCGAAATCGCATACATTGTTTCAGTCATTGAAAGTGTTTGAATCGTTCGTTCTTGATTTTGGTATGTTCTTCATTTCTTCACTTTTTCATTCATTCGGTTTCAGTTCTTCTTCATTCATTCATTTGCGGTTTCAGTTCTTCATTTCTTCAGTTCTTCGGTTTCAGGCATTGCAAGTGTTTGAAGAATCGTTCATTTCTGAAAGTGTTTGAAGAATCGTTCATTACGGTATGTGTTTCAGTTTTGATTTTTTTAGGGAAATATCAGATTTGATGTTTTTAGGGAAAAATCAGTATTTTTCATGCTATGTTTTTGGTTTAAGTTTTGATGTTTTTGGTTTACATATAACAAGATTGTTCTGGTTGTGGTTGTTTGGTTTGGGTACATTCCATAACTCTGCGTGTTTCCCTGATTTAGCAAGCTTCTTGATGAGAATGTTTGGGTCCACATTCCCGGAAACCGTCACCTTCCCCTGTTCTGCATCTATCTCAGTCGTAAACACCCCTGTCAATCATTAACCAACACAAAAAATCATAAGACTTTGTTTTTTGTTTCACTTAGGATAATTCTAATTAGTTTATCAAGAAGAGTGCAAACCATCAATTTTCTGCAAGATTTTCTTCACTTTATGCTTACATCCATCACAGTGTATGTTCACTTTAAGAACAGATTTCTGAAAATATAAGGGAAATTATGATAAGTTTCATACTGAAATTATGGATGATATATATATATATATATATATATATATATATATATATATATATATATATATATATATATATATATATATATATATATATATATATATTAAAGTAGTTCCTCATGGATGGAAGGGAATGAGAAATGCTTCAATTTGGTGGAAAGACTTCATTAATTTAGTTTTTCTTTGAATTGATGAAAATATTCGAGTGAGATAATATGAGATGGAAAATAGTGATATTCTATTGTTTACTTTAGTTATGAAAATGATACTACCTTAGTTATGTATTTTCGTCTGGATTGATTGTTTACTTTAATAAGTAGGAAAACCATGGATAAAACATGGATCTGTGCCGATCGAATGACCAAAGAGTACGAGAGTGGGGTTGAGGAATTCGTTAAGTATGATGTTCAACACGCTG
Source organism: Lathyrus aphaca (assembly GCA_963966055.1). Classification (NCBI taxonomy): domain Eukaryota; kingdom Viridiplantae; phylum Streptophyta; class Magnoliopsida; order Fabales; family Fabaceae; genus Lathyrus; species Lathyrus aphaca. Next base: position 508,702,015 of record OZ014519.1, on the reverse strand, counting down.
AAAACCCCAGACGAATGCATTGTCCTTGCTTGCGTTGTTGTTATATTGGTAAGGTTGACGCACATGGATTGAAATCGCATTTGCTGAGGCATGGAATTGATCAAAGTTATCAGTGTTGGATATTTCATGGTGAGAAAATTAACGGGAATGTTGAATCGAGTGGAAAAAGTAATACGACCTATGCTTCATACGACAAAGACACGGAAACATAAGATTGTGATCGAGTTGAAGAGATTGTAGAAGCACTGGAAGAAGATCTTCATGATTGTCCTGAAATGTTTGAGAGGATGGTAAGCGATGCAGAGAAACCGTTGTACAAAGGTTGCACTAAATTCTCAAGACTTTCTGCGGTATTAAAGTTGTACAACTTAAAGGCGGGCAATGGATGGTCGGATAAAAGTTTCACAGAGTTGTTGGCCCTTATGAGAGAAATGCTACCGGATGATAATGTTCTTCCTAATTGAACCTATGAGGCAAAAAAAAATGTTGTGCTCTATTGGCATGAGCTATGATAAGATACATGCTTGTCCTAACGATTGCATTTTGTTTTGTAACGAATATGCAACGTTAACTGAGTGCCCTAAATGTGGTTTGTCTCGATATAAGAAAAGATTATCTCCCGCAAAAGTCTTATGGTATTTTCCGATAATTCCGAGATTTAGGCGCATGTTTCGTAGTGAAACCGATGCAAGACATCTTACTTGGCATGCAGATGAAAGAATTACTGATGGAAAGTATCGGCATCCGGCTGATTCACCACAGTGGTCGAAGATTGATAATGATTATCCTGAGTTTGGATCAGAAGCAAGAAACCTTCGATTGGCATTATCTACTGATGGAATGAACCCACATGGTCTTCAAAGTATTTCACATACCACATGGCCTGTGATTCTTATGATTTATAACCTACCTCCGTGGCTATGTATGAAGCATAAGTACATGATGTTATCTATGTTAATCTCTGGGCCTAAACAACCAGGTAATGACATAGACGTATACTTGACACCTCTGATCGAAGATTTAAAGATTTTGTGGGAGAACGGTGTGGAGGTTTATGATGGATATAGGAAAGAAAGTTTCAATTTGAGGGCGATGTTGTTTGGCACAATTAATGATTTTCCAGCATACGGGAATCTATCTGGGTATAGCATTAAAGGTCAACGTGCGTGTCCTGTTTGTGAAGACGGAACCGATACGATTCGATTGGAACTTTGCCAGAAGAATGTGTTTCTCGGTCATCGTAGATTCTTACATTCTAAACATCACTACCGTGGGTGGAGAAAAGCATTCAATGGAGACACCGAACATCGTAGAGCTCCACCCGCATTGTCAGGTGAACAAGTTTTTGAAAAGGTGAAAGATGTGCGTACTGAGTTTGGCAAGCCTTTTGCACATAAGATTGTGAAAGGTGGGTGGAAGAAAAGGTCGATATTTTTTGAATTGCCATATTGGAAGTCTTTGTACGTCAGACATTTTCTCGATGTTATGCATATTGAAAAAAACGTATTTGAAAGTGTTATCGGTACATTACTCAATATAAAAGGCAAGTTTAAGGATGGCCTTAAAGCAAGGGAGGACATGTTAAAAATGGGAATGAGAACTGAATTAGCACCCGTGAAGAAAGGAAGACGAACATATCTACCACCTGCTGCTTTTACTTTATCTAGAAAGGAGAAAAAAATTTTGTGTAAGTCTCTGAGTGAAGTTAAGGTTCCAGAAGGATACTCATCTGATATCAGAAGACTTGTTTCTATGAAAGACCTCAAGTTGAAGAATTTGAAGACACATGATTTTCATGTTATAATGGAACATTTTCTACCAATAGGTATACGTTCTATTTTTCCAGAAAAAGTAAGAAGTTCCATAACTAAATTGTGTTTTTTCTTTAGGTCAATTTGTAGTAAGGTGATCAATCCCGAGATCTTACCAACACTACAAAAAGAGATTGTAATTACCTTGTGTGAGCTTGAAATGTATTTTCCTCCGTCTTTTTTTGACATAATGGTTCATTTAGTTGTTCATCTTGTGAAAGAGACACAGTTGTGTGGACCAGCTTATATGAGATGGATGTACCCTGCTGAACGGTATATGAAAATATTAAAAGGGTACGTGAAATCCCGAAGTCGACCAGAGGGTTGTATTGTTGAACGATACATTGTTGAAGAAGCTGTTGAGTTTTGTACTGAATATTTGTCTAACGTTCAATCGATTGGACTCCCCAGAGCTCAGATTTTCGACAAAATGGAAGGTAAAAAATTAATTGGGAATAAAATTGTGACAATATCAAGGGATGAACGGGATCAAGTTCATTTGTATGTTCTGCACAATAATAATGAGGTTGAGCCATATGTTGAAATGCACAAGGATGTACTCTGAAGGTTAAATCCGAACAGAAATGAAAATTGGATAGTTATAGAGCACAATCAAAGTTTCATACAATGGTTGAAGGATCATATTTATTTGAAGCGCTCTTCAGATCCTTCTTCGGTAACAGAAAGGTTGAGATGTTTGGCATATGGTCCAAGTTTGCATGTGTTTTCTCATAGCGCATATTCAATTAATGGATACACATTTTATACCAAAGAACAAGATGATAAGAGTACTATGCAAAATAGTGGTGTCACCGTGCTAGCTGAAGCAATGCATATATCAAGTATGAAGGACTTAAACCCCAAATATGCAAATTTGTCATATTTTGGAGTTATTGAGCACATTTGGGTGTTTGATTACGAGAAGTTTCAGATTCCCATCTTTGGTTGCAAGTGGGTGAATAGTAGTGGCATACGAATGGATAAGTCTGGATTTTTGCAAGTTGATCTTACTAGGGTGGGGTACAAAGATGAACCTTTTATTCTAGCATCTCAAGCTAAACAAGTGTTCTATGTGAATGACCCGAAGAGTACAAAATGGTCTATAGTGCTTTTCTCTAACAAAGTGACTGATGATAGCGGTGTCGATGAATGTGATATTGATGTTGAGAATGAGTCATGCATTAGACGGAATGAGTTGAATAGAAATGATGAAGTTGAGGATCTTATACCGGATGAGTCATATATAAGAAACGATCATAATGAGGGAATTTGGATCAATTCATCCGTACGCATTGCTAAGAAACAAGTGATTAGTATTCCAACAAAGAAAAGAAAGAGATGTTAGTGACTTAGGTAAATTATCCATGGTTTCTTTATTTTATTTTTTCAATTGTTTTGATTATAAGTTATATGTGATAATGCATGATTTCATTATATTTTTGTTTTCAATTGCTTTGATTATAAGTTATATCTGATAATGCATGATTTCTTTATTTTTTTTTTTTGTTTTCAATTGCTTTGATTATAAGTTATATATGATAATGCATGATTTCTTTATTTTTTGTTTTCAATTGCTTTGATTATAAGTTATATTTGATATTTGATGGTTTCCTTGGTTTATTACAGGTTAGACATGGCTGATGACCAACATGAGGAAGTTAGTAAAAAAGTATCCGCGGAAGAAGAAATTCGAAGAGGCATCACAGTAATGAGAAGGGTGGTCCAAGGAAGATCTCGAGGCATCATACTAGATGTCTATTGGAGCAACCAGGGACAGCTTATAGAACCTAATGGGCATACCTTAACTAGTTTTATCGGTGCACTAGTAAGGAATGAAATTCCCATTACATGTGATGATTGGAGAAACAAAGAGCTGAATGAGTCCAAAGAAAAAATTTGGAGTGAGATAAAGGTACAATCATTTGGCCCTTAATTATACGGTATCAATTATGTTTTTTCAATTACCGATACTAACTATCAATCTGTATGTTTTTCTTAGCGATGTTTTAACATCGAAGAAGAAAGAAAAGGCTTTTGTATGAAATTGGCCGGAAAGCTTCTAAGAGGGTTTCAGACATTTTTATCATCCAAGTTCCTTAAGGATGCGGATGGTAATTTTGTGGATGCGGAGCTTCCTAAAAAATATGAAAGTTTGATATCGGCTGAAGAATGGGAAGCTTTCAAATCCAAAAGACAAGACCCGGTTTTTCAAAGAATAAGTGCTACAAATCGGGAAAGAGCATCAAGTCCCGCATATCCGTACCGAAAAGGACGTGTCGGATATGGACGCTTAGAACAATCCATGGTAAGTATTTATAAATTGCGATAACAAATTTGTTCATCATATATTAGTTTTATCTGATCAAATTGTATGACTTAATGTGTAGCTGCAGAAGGAGGAAAGTTCAGAAACATCTCTTCCTGCACATGTTTTGTGGAAGGAAGCCCATGTGGGCAAATCTGGAGTTCCTCAAGAAGAAGTTTTACACGTATACCAGAAATGTGTAAGTATAACATTTTTTCATTAATTGAATAACATTTTTATACACAAATATTTGACAAGTGTACGGTATTCATCTGATTTTTCAGGAGGAGCTATCTCAGTCTTTATCTCCCGATGATACTAGGAGCATACTTGGTCGGGCATTAGATGTCCCTGAGTATTCTGGTCGGGTGAGGGGTAAGGGATTTGGAGTCACTCCGACCTCCCTGAGTATTAAAAAAGGAAAGGCTCCTAGTAATCGGGAGCTTCATGCAAGAATGGAAGCCATGCAAGCTGAGCTTGATGCATTGAGGAGAGAAAGAGAGGCTAGCGCCTCAACAGTATACAGAGATGCTTCGGACAAAGACAGTATCAACTGTACCTTTCAGCCGAACATTCCAGAGGTAATTACATATAATTGTCTTAAATTGAACTATTTGCTTAAATTATGTATTTGACATATATACACATTAACGATTTCTTGTTATTATTGGTTTTAGGGCATTTCCCATTGTCAGTTGTATTTGTCGTCACCATACTATCAGATGGTTGGCAAGGGAAAAGTGCATAACGTTAGCAGAGTATTACTCCACACTAGAGAGCTCCCTGCTGGATGTTTGAAGGTATCATTTGATATTGCAGTTGAGCCGAATGCAGCATTACCATATCCTAGCGATGATTCGGATGCAACAACGGTGCACGAAGCAGTAGGTTCGTTTGTTGCATGGCCGACAAACCTCATATGCGTAGGATATAAGGTATGATTAAAACTTATGTTAACTTCCTTGGTATATTCAAAGTTTAAAATTTATGCTTAAAATTTTACTTACATATTTTCCTATGTTAAATAGACTCCCACAAAATCCAAATCAAAAGATAGTGCGATTCCACGGCATACCGAGTCCACGGTTTCAAGAAAAAAGGTAATATACAATTATATGACATATATTCATGGAAGTTGTTACATTCTTAATTTGATCTAACTATTTATATGACATGTAGCTTCAAGAAAATGAGGATAGCAATGCCTCCGCACAACAAAAAAAGGAGGTTAGCAACGCCTCCGCACGGGTAAAAAGTTCTGGTGCTAAGAAGACCGTAGCTAGGAAAAAACCTACCACCAAGTATAGGTCGTGCCTCAGGAAATTTCTAGAGATGATCGATATACCGACCGGAGGTGTTCGGACTGTACATATGGAGGTAGGTATTTTCGGCTTTGATTACGACCAAATGATTGGTAATGAGGACTTCATGCAAGTTTTTGGTCGTGAAGAAATCGGCGTCAACGTTGTCAATACATATGTTAGGTAAATCTGGACTACTTTGTTTTATTAATTAAACAACTTATGTTAATGATGTTTACTTTATGTTAATGATGTTTTTATATTAGGTTTTTGTATGACAAATTGATGCGCCCCAATGGTTTGGACGTGTCATTCGGATTCTTAGCACCCACGACCGTCAATTATGGTTTAATCTTAAGTAGACCGGATACCGTGACGGAGTACGTTCTTCGGATCCTCATAGACAATAAAGATGCAGAGAAGTTGTTTTTTATACCGTTTAATACCGGGTTAGCATTTCATTCTAAATTCATCTATTATAATTATTTTCCAAGTTACCATCTAACATTTGCCTAATCATTACAATGGACATTGGTTGTTGCTCGCAATCAATCCTATCCGAGAAATTGTGTATTATCTTGACTCGTTAGGAAATGATTGGACAACATACCCGGATATGAAGGTCCTAATTGACACGTAAGTGAGAATGTTCAAAAATTTTCTTAGTTTATGTGAATTGTTCTAATTGCTTCATTTTTATTTTATTAGCGTCCTACAAGCTTTTCGGGCCCAACGAGTTATCCAAACCTCAAGGAGGGGCGCCAACTCCATTACATGGATTAAAGTGGCGGTATATTTTTAATTACCACGTTTTTTATTATATTAGTGATGACTACACTTGATAAAACTTAGGATTTATAATCCATATTTTTTTTTCATATGTAGTGTCCTCGTCAACGTAATCAAATAGATTGCGGGTATTTCATGTTGAGGTTTATGCGAGATACTCTTGTTTTGGGCCGATTAGAGATTCCCACCGATGTATGTATTTCTAACTTATGAGTTATTTTTATATTTACACATATCTCATATAATTAAATAGTTGGAATTAATTCAAAATATGTTATATTATTATGTAGTACTTTGATGAATTCAAGTGTGCATCTTATACAAAGGATCAAGTGGACGAAATCAAAGAGGAGTGGTGTCAATTCATGATAGAGCTCAAAGTTTGTTCATAAATTTGTGTACTTAATGTGTACATTTAGTATATGTAATGACTTATAAATGTAAACATAAATTTGTATATATTTTGATACATTTAAGGCAAAATTGGTTTGAATTGGTATATATATATAATTGTTAGCCAAAAATTGGTAGAAAAAAGGCCAAAATGGCATATATAAAATGTGATAATTGTCCGCCAAAATCTGGTTGAAAACAGGTAGAAATTCTGGTTTATAAACCTGGAAAAAATGTGGTTTCAAACAAAACCTTCAAAAAATTTCGTATACCTTAGACAGCGCTTTTGTAAAAAGCGTTGTCTAAGGGGGGGATTAGAAAGCGCTTTAGGCAAAAGAGATGTCTAAGGGGGGGGCTTAGACAGCGCTTTTTGAAAAGCGCTGTCTAAGGTATACCTAAAAAAATTAAAATAGGAGGGGCTTAGACAGCGCTTTTGGCCAAAGCGCTGTCTAAGGTGTACCTAAAAAATTTAAAATAAGAGGGTCTTATAAAGCGCTTTTGGCCAAAGCGCTGTCTAAGGGTGGGGGCTTAGACATCGCTTTTAAGATTTAAAAAAGCGCTGTCTAAACCTTTAGCAGCGGAGGTTTAGACAGCGCTTTAAAGCGCTGTCTAAGGCTAATAAAATCGCTGTCTAAGGTCTTGTTTGTTGTAGTGTTTCATTTATCATTTTTTCCTCAAGCAAGCGATACCCTCCACGAGATAATACATGTGGGTATGCATTCTTAGCCACATTTTCTGCACCCTTTTGACTTTTTTCCTATAATAAACTCAAAAAGTTATTAATCATACTAAACATAATAAAAAGTTATAAAAATGTTATAACTCATACTAACCTTAAATTCAGACGTATCTCGAGACTTCAAAAATTCTTTCCATACTTCTTCTTTAATATAAGGATATCTGATATATGCAGGAGCGAGACCGTCTTTAGGCTTTCTAATATATTCGCTTGTAAGTTGTGTCTTAAAACCTCTCCATCGCTCTCCAACATATTTAATCCATTATTTCTTCAACGGATCCTTTTTTGCATCATGAGGTTCTGGAATAGTGAAATGAGCCTACACATATAATATATAGCATATGTTGTTAGTATATGATTATAAAACATAATAAAGTGTAGCAATTAAAAATACCTGAACATCAGTCCAAATTGCCTCTTTTATGTCATTATCTACGTTTTTCCACTCATCTTTCAAAATACTACATCTCTGTCGAGCAAGAGACGCTATGTAACTCCTAAAATTTGAAGTATTTTTACCAACACCCATACATTCATGGGTTCTTGGATCAAACTCCACCTTTATCTTCTCACCCGTTTGATGAACTTTGTCAATTTGTGTCATCAAAGTGGGACCTCTAACTCTTTTTTTTAGGGTCACTAGATGAAGAAGGGTTGTCTGTTGAATTAGCCATGTATCTGTTCACACAAAATATAAACAGTTAGACATCAAATTAAGCACAAAATATAAACAATTAGACATCAAATTAAGCACAAAATATAAACAATTAACATGTAAGTGGTTAAATATCTGTGGATGTTTTTTGCAAGAGAACATGTATAAGTATATCTATAACCATCATCGTAAAGAAGGCGATGGGTTAATTTTGTAAAGCTTCAGATCCTCCGGATATAATTTCAAATATTAAGTTGTTATCTTACCCATTCAAGTTTTAGCTGTAGAATAGAGATATATGTTAACAGAGGGGAGGTGTCGCGCGCGGCTGAAGACGGAGAGGACGGTGTCGCGGGTGTCGCGCACGGAGAGGAAGTGGAGAAAACGAAGTCGACCGGAGAGGGAGGTGTCGCGCGCGGAGAGGAAGAAGACCAGAATGGTGGCTGCTTTTCGAAGAACGGCGCGCGGCTGGAACGACGGCTGGAAACAGAGAGGGTTTTTGCTTGTGATGAGAGAAAGAAAGAAGACAAATGGGCGCAGCTTATGTTTTTGATTTTGATAAAATTGTTGCAACAATTTTTTACATCGGTGGAAATTGGGATGGAAACTTTAACCTATGTAAAGCCCAATTAAAATTTCAATTTTTTAAATACTTTTTAAATCGGTTGAAACCTTAACCGATGTAATAACTATTTTTAAAACAACTTTTTAAATCGGTTTTTGTCTTAACCGATGTAACAAATATGGACAATTTTTTAATAAATTTTTTAATTCATTTTTTAAATCGGTTCTTATATAACTGATGTAAAAGGTATTATAAATTTTTTTAAATAATTTTTTAAATATGTTTTTAAATCGGTTTTAACTAGAACCGATGTAAAAAGGCTATGGACAATTTTTTAATAAATTTTTTAATTCATTTTTTAAATCGGTTCTTATATAACCGATGTAAAAGGTATTATAAAATTTTTTAAATATGTTTTTAAATCGGTTTTAACTTGAACCGATGTAAAAAGGTATTATAAATTTTTTTAAATAATTTTTTAAATATGTTTTTAAATCGGTTTTAACTAGAACCGATGTAAAAGGCTTTATATCAATTTTTTTTATATTTACGATACCGCCACCATGTTACTATTTAACAAAAAATTGAGATATTACATCGGTTTGAACCAATAACCGATGTAAAATCCCTTATAACAATTTTTTATTATTTACGAAACTGTCACCGCGTTATTTTTTACATCAGTGGAAATAAATGTCTGATGTAAAATCATTTAACCAAATGTCTTTTTTCTAGTAGTGAACCAAGGTCAAAGGAACTTCATTCAAAACAAGAAACATCATCTAACACTGAAGCAAAGTTGAAATTGTAAAATTTTTCATGTTTTGAGTAGTTTTTAAGTTTTGGTGTAAATGTTTGGAAATTAATGATTAAGGTAGGAAATGAGTAGAAATATGATGACTGATAATTTAGACATAATGTAAAACATGATAGATGCCTGAAAATGATGGTCAATGCAATATTCTTTATGTTTCCTTGTGTACATTGCTACCATTGATGAAGCTTATGAGTTGTAGAAAATTTTGGATATGCATCTCTAAAAATTTTCAACGTTTTATTTTCCCAGCATCTGGAGACGTATCTTCGGAATTTTCTCAATATTTTTTGTTTGTTTTTCATGTTTATGGTGTTGTTTGTTTGCACTAATTGTCAGCTTTACTTTAACTTACAAGCATAATGCCTGATAGACACAATGTAATTCACCAAATTCGCCTTTAGTGACCGAATTAGTGATTGAAAATTTTCGGTCACTATAGCCACCGAATTAGCCACCAAATTGGATATCAAGTTAATAAAATTTTAAAAGTCACTAAATCGGTCACTAAATAAAATTAGCCATCGAATTAGTGACTAGAATTTTGTGACCGTTATTTTTAGTCTCAAATAAGCACTTATATACAAAATTAATTTATATAAATCTTTAGTGACCGAAACATTAGTGACCGAAATTTCGGTCACTAATATTTTAATTCCTAACCATTTTTATTTTTTAGTAGAAATTTCATATTTTTCTTAATTATTTAACAAATAAAATATATATCCATACAAATTTATTAATTTAAGAAAATATAATTTAAATGATAATTAGTTTAATAGTTTTTCTTAAAAAATATTTAAATTTTGAATTTCGTTTATAATACATACAACTTTTAAAGAAAAATATACGTCTAAAACATAATAGTCTAGTGGTCACACTTAAATTTCTCAAACGTTAAGGCATTGGTTTGATTCTTGATTGTGGCAAAAAAATTATTTTATTTTAATTTCTTTAATTAATTAAAAACAATCACTAAATTATGGTCCTATTTTAGCGACTAGCATTTTTCCAACCGAAAATTAATAGTTGTTTTATTGGTCACTAAACGTCATAGTGATTGATTTTAAAGTATTTTTAGTCTCTAATTCGGTCACTAAAATCGAATTTTCTAGTAGTGTGAGTTTCTATGTTCTATATCTTTGATTAATTGGAATAATGGAATCTCCAAAGTGCTTTAAGTGTTGTTATAATTGGGATCAATAAAACAACTAGTGAATTCTGAAGGGCTCAAACAATTTAATAGAGAGACAGATCAATATTAATTAATTCGAGAGAGAAAATTTTGGTAACTCTAATAAATGGTCATTGGTGTTAGATGACAAAATATCAATTGGAGATATTTTACCCTATTGTATAATATATATATAAAAATAAATATATATATATATATATATATATATATATATATATATATATATATATGAGAAAGAAGGGAAAAAAAGTTAGTAAAGAGAAGAAAGAAAGAAAAAAGAGAAGAGAAAGGAAGAAAGAAAGAAGAAGAGAAAATCTAGAAGTGAAGAAAAACATGGATCTTCACCATTTCTTCATCAAATCATCTTTTCTTCATCATCTCCATCTTGCTTGAGTTGAGTTCTAGTTAAGAACTCTAAGTGTAGAAGTTAGGATTGTTGGAACCAAATATAGAAAGTTGATATTTATGAGTGATTATGTTAAGTTATTGTTCCAACTACTCAAATATGGAATAAAATGCATAGTATAGTAGGGTTATTAGTGAGATTAACCGATATTACTTGTTGTTATGTTATAATGTGTTTTGTTCAAGTTTGATTGGATTTAGTATCATGAAAACAAGTTTTTGAGCTTCTGCAATAGGGTTAACCGTTAATAGGATATGATTAATCGGTTAACATGAGAAAATTGGTGTTTTGTGTGAAAATTTGACAGGTTCACCTATTAACCATATATGGTTAACCAGTTATCCTAATGTACCTCTAAATCTCATTTGTCCACTGTCTTAACCTTTTCAACATGGATAATCGGTTAAACATATCTTGTTAACCGATTAACACTGGCATAAAATGATAATATCGTTAAAAATCTATAACTTTTGAACCGTGATCCCGATCGAGGCTTAATTGGTGACAATTGAATGAAAATAATAGTTTATGTGATTGTGTAATCACATGATTAAAACAAAAAGAGTTAATAAAAGTGAGGAAACCTTACCATAAATCAATAAGTAACCTAGTGATGTAACTAGGAATTGATAGATGTTTTATATGGCAATACTTATGCATTTGATACATTGGTGTGCATCCGGAGTGTGTGCATTATCCCTTGATAAGTAACTGTGACCCGTTTCGATGACTCTCTTGTATAGGGTTAGCTAGGGAAAGTTGCTTATAAGATAAGTATTTGTGATCCATGTCGAGAACTCTCTTGTGTAGGGTTGGACGGAGAAAAATACTTAGTGGGTGGTATGAGTGACCTGTGTCGAGAACTCTCTTATGTATAGTTGGTTGGGGAAAGTATCTATGAATTAAATATCCGTGACCCGTGTTGAGAACCTCTCTTGTGTATGGTTGGTCGGGGAAAGATATCTAAGATAACATTTGTGACCTGTTTCGAGAATTCTCTTGTGTATAGTTGGTCGAGGAAAGATGTATATGATAAGGATTTGTGACCCATGTCGATAACTCTCTTGTGTAGGGTTGGCCAAGGAAAGATACATTGGTGTGTTTCCGATTAGTGCTAATTGCTTGAGATTGGTATAACATTGATTCCCATAGGAATCCTAAGAGTGTGAGGCTTGAGGTGGGTATTACATTGAGTCCCAAGGGAAACATATGAATGGAACTCTTAAAAGGGGTATTACACTAAGTCTCATAGGAAGCAAAGGCAAGTTTATATCTAGTGATAGTTAAGTTATTAAACGCATGGACATATTTCCATGTAGTGTGAGATAGTGAACTCGAAGTCTTGTCCCTTTCCCCTGACTTGAGTTAGGTTTGGTTAGAACCTTGTAAAGCCGAGAGAATCTATAAGATAGGGAACTTACTATGATTATTATCTCACCTTACTGTTGTTATTGCTTTAAAGGTATTGTTGCAGGTATGTTTTACAAGTGGAGTTATGCTTGGATGTTTCAAGAGAAGCTTAGTTTGAGTTTTCTATTGTCTATTATTTATTATACAATGAAGGATATTGTACTCTGATCTTAGTTTTTATTGTTTAGGGTAATTTCCATGTCTTTCACCATAGGTTGTATTTATGTTAGAAATGGTCAAGTTTGTGAATTATGTCATTAGGCACTTGTGAAGGTGTCAGTACCAAATGTATGGACAAATTATTAAGAAGAGTGCAAGTTAGTTAACTTTGGGTTGAAACTACCATAATAGTTTTTAACTAATTTGGGAATTAGTTGGAAAACTGTTAGATGAATGTAAAATAAGCTCATGTTATGGTGTAGAGGTATCATATATGGCATGTTCAATGGTGGAAGTGGAAGAGGGACGAAAATTTGCACTTGCTCATCATAGGATGAGTAACCTTCTTGATCCTGAGAACATTGCTAGAAAACATATTCGTCTTGAAGGAGAATTGAATATGGGTGTCATGTTTCGTGTTACGTAACAGATAGAGGTAGCAGTGGTGTGTGTAAGCAGAAAGGCTACAACAACATACAGTGGAGGAGTGTCAATCTATACTCAGCGTTGTTGAAATTGATGCACATTTCTAGAACATTCTTGTAAAAATAAATGACAATGTTTAGAGAAAACTAGAATAGTCTAAAGTTTGTACTTGTTTCTAGATTGTTCCAATAACTCTTAGATTAACTTATAGCCTAGAAAGTTATATGTCAATGTAATGTAGAAAAGGCAAAAAAAAAACCTAGATAGTTCTATTCTAGAAACATCCTCAAACACCTATAAATAGACAAACATATGTGTAATTGTATTCAAGCCTTTAAGGTATAATGTTAATAACATTGGATACTTCATCATACTATCACTCTCCTCCTACAATAATTTGATTACTTATGTGTTGTCTCTTGTCCCGTGTTACTAAATGCTCTAATACTAGTTCTCATATTACTTGTTACTATCTTTCAACTAACTACCAGAGTATTTTACACTATCGAACTACATTATAAACTATCATTATTTCCTAAAATACCAACATTGGTATCAGAGCTATGTTCAATTATTCACTGGGCGTAGAAAACTATTTCTTCTAGTCACCAACTATTTTATTAAAACTAGAAAATGAGATCTCTGACTCAAAGATAAAGGAGTACAGGTAACCACACGGTCCATCTCTATTTGAGTTCAAATCCAAAAATAAAAGTGAGAGAGAGAAGTTCATGTAGCCTAACAGTGTGACCTTCTTAATTTCAATTCCAACTAATGTCATAAACTTATTGTAATACCTCAAAATTTGCCCTCTCATTTTCATGCCATTTAGCATATCCTTTCATACATTGCATTGCATTTAGATCACAATTGCATCATAAACATACATGAATATACATCTCCATTTGAGCTTTCACAGGTTGCGACTGGCCTTTATTTTTTCATGTGGCACGTGCACAAGAATCTCAGAAGAAGCTAAAAGTTCTCGGTTGATTCAGAGGAGTTTAAGCAGAATATCAGTTTTATGGTGCAGTTTGCAAAAGTTGTAACTTATGCTCGGAAACTCATTTTGGCTTGAAAATCAATAGTTTAGACCGTTTCATTATTCTCTACAACTTTTGTGTTCGGCTCGGAGGCCAATTCATCAAGGAAAATGGCGGGATTTATTTGTTTCTGAAATTTCGGTTTCGCCGATTAACTGTGCTAGCGGTATTCAAGAGTTCGTAACTTCTGATTGGGTCAACATGTCTGAGAGATTCACATGCCAAAAGTTCCGTCTTGATATCCTTTCCAACTTTTGGGTTTCGGCCGAGAACTAATTCTTTGAAGAAGATCTCAGAATGTGCGAGTCTTTAGAATCGACACAGTGAAAAATAGTGCTGAACCGGTGAGTTTTGAACACTAAAAAATTCATAACTCTTGGTTCGTTCATCGAATTGATGTCGTTTCGGTGCCTAAAATTCTGTTTAGATGTTATCTTCATTATGTGAATTCATTTTTGATTCGGTCCAAGCGGAAGGATCTCGAAAATGCGAATTACCAATAAGGTTCTTTGATGCACTGCATTGTCTGTCAGATTTTGTAAAATTCATAACTCGGTCAATTTTCATCGGATTGCACCCGTTCTTGAAGCGTTGGTTCAAAAATTTTATCCTCTTCAACTTCAAAGACAAATGCGAGTTTGAACGGTGCTCCAAAGATTATCGTTTTGGTTTATTTCACAAAACTGAAGTGCTGAACCGAAGAAAAATGTTGAAAGTGGTTTCACGAGAAAATTCATATCTCCCTCGTCGTTTGTCCGGTTGAGCTTAGATTTTAACACCAGGTCACTGACTCATAGATCTACAACTTTGATGACAAAGTCGAGTCGAGATTATGCTCCGAAGAGGTTGGCCTCGTCACATTTTCGAGTAGCGGACACCAAATAAGCCGAAAAAAATAACTTATTCAGTGACGTCTTGCAGCTTAAACGTATCGATCGCACTCGATTTTGATCGTATGACGTCTGTTATTTTTGTGTTGCAACTGTGATTCAGAGGCGGACGATATTGTGGAAGGCTCAGAGTCTAAATTTCTTGCCGAAGATATTGTTATTTTCACTTAAGCCGAAATTCTACCTTTTGCCTTTCATTTTACACTCCACTATATATTCTTTTGACCCACAATTTGTCTCACAACTTCAATCATAATTTACAAACACCAAAAAAACTCTCACAAACTCTCTCTAAAGGATCAAAGTTCATTCTCTCAATTCTTTCTCAAGAACACAACAACAACTTCATCAAGAACTCAAGAACACAACAATTCCGATCAAGCTTCCGGTAGCCGAGCCGCCACGAACCACCACCTCCGGTCAACTTCACCACCGTAAGACCACCATCTTCCGCCACCGGCAGCCGCGCGGCCTCTCCTCCTCTCCTCCGTTCATGATCGCGTCTCACTTCCTTCGGATTCGCAATTTCTTCGTTGATTCTTCATTCGGTAAGCTTCTTAAACTTTAATCCATGAATAATTGTTGAATTGTTTCTTGAATTGAATTTTGAAGTTGAATTAATCTTGTGGAGATTATGTGCATTGATTCATAATTTTATTATTGATTGATTCTTGATTAATTTATCCTAATAATTGTTGTGGTGCATGATTGAAAAGGCTTGGTAAAGTTGACATAGAATAATCGGTGAATGTTAGGTGTTTGACAAAATTCCTAAGAGAGCTAATTATTATAACTTGATATTGATTGAAGTGCTTGACTTTTAAATTCATGCTTGTTTCAATGTGCAAATTTGAAATAGGATAGGTTGAGGCTTAATTGTTGATGTTGTTCATGTGTCGCGTGTCGAGAATATGTTTTGGTCATAACTTCCTAACCGTAGCGCGTTTTTGCGGATGTGAATAGTGTAAATTGACTTTGTTGATTATTCCGGAGCCATTGGTAAACTTTTTAGTCGATTTCGGACAATTTTTTTCGGCTATTTCACTACTGCCAGCCGATAAAATCGGCCAAAAAGTACCACTTCCGAGCGGAATTTTCAAAATCCGATTGCATATTTGAATCCGTTGGCACGTTTGCAAGTTACCATGCGATTTTCGTTCAATTTCGAGTCGATGATTTTTGACGCGTTTTTTCGTTTCAAGGCTTTTTATGTTCGGTTTGATGCGGTTTTGATGCATTGGTCTTGTTTTGACTTGTACTTATGTTTGCGGATCATTTTCCATTCATTGCATGTAAATTTGTTCGATTCCGGTTTGAGTTTGCATGTTGTTTATGTTAGAGCATAAGTGTTGCCCCGTTTTGAAACGTAAATTTCAATGCATGTCCATGACTCGTACATTCATCTTTCTATTTGATTTTGAGTTGTGAGACATAGGTCCAACTTCCGGTTGCACCTCTTTTTGGTTTCTAATGCGTTTGTTGAGTTCATGCAAGGTTCTCGCAAAGATCTTAACGACGGTCGTTTGGTTGGTATTCCACTTTATTTGTGGGATACCTTTGGATTCAAATGATATTTTGTGCCGTTGTTTTTGTTTCGATTATGGGGGATCTTCAAAAAGAAATTATGGAAGATGAGCATTTATTTTGCTCATGGGAGATTACAAGGCTTGGCTTGAAGTTTTTTGGATTTCTTTTATGTGAAAGAATCGGCACTTCGACCAAGTAAGTAATCTCGATTCTCTACTTTAATGCACCATTCTAGTTGTATGCGACTTAGGATCATATAACTTAAGGTGCATATTGAGCCCTCCCACCTGAGGCACTTGATTTATTTGTGATATATGTTGATTTGTGTCGATTTCGGAGCTTAGGGATTAGGTTACGAACCATTAGGATCGATTCCTTTCACTTTCCCTCAAAATCCACTTTTTTGCCCATTTCGTCGCAATTATTAAAAATAGTTTTAGGTGTGATAAAATTCTGGAAAAATTCATGAGTGATCCTCATCCTCTTAATTAATTTTTCATATTTTTTGTTTCCAGATTTGGGTGGTTTCAATATTTTATTTGGATTTTAGATCTTAAGCTGTCCCGAAAAGGAATGTTTTGACATAAGGGACCAAAAACAATTTTTCTCCATAGGTGTGAAACCTATTTTTTGTGTGTGATTAATCACTATAATTTGTGACATCTTGATTCTCATTAGGAATTTTTTTCATAATTTTAGTGCCCTTTTTGATCCACTTTGTGGAGTTGTTTTTCGATAACCATGCTTTGTTACCTTGCTAATCAAGGAATTGTTTTGGCACTTTGGTGCATAATTTTGTGGAATCCTTTTAGACCATGTAAGATAATGATTATATCATTCCAGGGATTTAATTTCATAATTTTTTAAGGCTTTTTGCTATTTTTTCCATGTCACCTAGATCTTAGGTTAATTCATGTGTTTATGTGTCGCATAACCTAAATGTTAAGAAGGCATTCATGCCATTTGATTGAGGAACTTTTTGGTAGCTTTTAAGAGTTGATTATAGGTCATTTGTATGTCTTTAATTCCAGTCATAGGTCATTTTTTGAACCATACTCATTTGGTTTGTTTTGGTGCTTTAAAGTGTATGCTTATGTGAATTAACTTTAATCTAAACTAGTTTCTCTTCTCCTCTAAATAATAACTTGAATTATGTGGAAATCATTAATGCCTATTCATGCATTATAATTGCATATCATAACTTGTATGCTACTGGTCCATAATCATTTCATTCATATTCACATGTCATTCTTCCTTTATTTGCATCATTTGCGATCTTATGCGATGTTTGTTCCATTTCATCTCACATCTTCTTCTTCTTGCCCCATATGCCTAATCCATTGCATCCATGATTGTATATTCATGCATCCTCATTCATAAGCATTCACTACTGACTTTTATGTTAATTTTATGTATTAATTCATGTTTGTAATCCATATGCATTCATATTTCATCCATGAGTCCTAATTTGCATTTAGGTGAACTTAGGTGAACTTTTTGTACATAGTTTGACATAGTTTGATCTTGTGAGGTATCCTAGCATCCTTAGGGACCTATATCATGTAGCTACTGACTTTAGAAGTCATGTAACCTTTAGGTACCTTCACCTTTAGACTTAGGTCTTATTTTGAACCCTAGTTCCATTCTAGGACGTTTATGGTACTTAATCGCTTTCATGCTTTGATTTTACTTTCAATATGCATTGTCATGCTAACTTTTGTTTTGTAGGGGGGAAGATTGAGGTAAGCCTCACTTCATTCCTATCTCTTATGCATTTTAATTGTCTTTGCCTTAACACTTGGTGCTTGCTTATAGGTTTTCCCTTTCTTTAGAAACAACTTACCTTCCTTAGGAAGTAAGTTGATTTCTAAGTTCTATTTTCTTCTTTTCTTTTCTTTCTTAGGATTAGAATACCTCATTAACCATAGGATCTTCCTTTTGTATATGATAAATAACTTAGGATTGTTTTAGTCCCCCTTTTAGGATTTTGTCCTTTTGTGATCCTTTTGGTTCTTTTTCTCTTCTCATCTCATAACTCTAAAAAACACTTTAATAAATCTGAAATGATACATTGATCCATAGCCTTATTCCATGAGGTATGCTTGTAGTCTTCCCATCTTGGGATAGTACATGTTTACCTTGTGATGCACAAGTCTGATCAAGGTATCTTCTTCATAAAATAAAAGCTAAAAAACACTTCTTCATGTGAATAATCAAAACACCTAATAAGTAAACAAGTTAGTGAGCCTAAGCACTAGTCTTTGGGTTCAAGTTTTGGGGATCTTCTCCTTACTTGAATGTGCTTGTTCTATTATTCCCTCTTGGAATGTAGTGACAAGTACACATTCCATGGAAAAGAGCTTGAGTTCACTTCCTTGTGACACACTCCTAAAAGCTTTCTAAAAAAACACAAACAAACAATAAGCGTCTTTCCTTCGGGAACTTCTCTTCTCATCTCATTCACTCACAACGCGAACTCGCGACGACTTGTCACACATGCAAGACGGTAAACGCACTCGTACCAGACGAGCCTGCAACACCTGAGCATAGACATACACAGTTCCAGCATAAAAAACACAAACAAATAGTTCCCGCCTTAGTTAGGCGAACTACGACGACTCTGATCCTCATTATCCCGATGAGGTACGTAGGCAGCGGGGTAGGGCCCGTTCGAGCACATTCTTTATTTTCCCTACATTTCCCCATTCTTTTTTTCCATTCTCTTTTCTTATTCCTTTTCTCATTTCAGTTCCATTCCAGTAGCAGTTCATTTGTTCAGCAGCAGTTGTATTATTTTACCCTTTGAAACAAAATAAGCAAGCGTGGATCCCGTCGGGTACGACGAACGATCTGGGGTGCTAATACCTTCCTAGGTCGTAACCGACTCCCGAACCCAGATCTTTGGTTCGCAGGACCTTGTCCTTTCCTTCTTCCTTAGGTTTGTGCAACATTACCTTTCCCATTCTTTCGGGATAAAAATGTCTGGCTGGCGACTCTAACCTTTCCGCGCCACTTTCGCATTTGTACTAGGATGAAAATCCCGGGAGCGACACTTATGGCAAATAAGGCTCAAGTTCTGATAGAGCACAAGTGCATGCGATAAAATAATTGAGACATGTGGCCTATGGGTCTCAACTTGAGTATAGACCTAGGAAGACAAATGTAACTACTAGAGCAAGAATGAGTCCCTGTCAAAATACTTCTACAAGAACGAATAGGAGATTTATAAGCAACTAAGAAGCAAGAGTGATCCCTGCCATAAATATGACATGGAAATTCACATGCAATTAGACAACAAAAGTGATCCTTGTTAGACATCTTTAACAAGACAAACAAGGAAGATCACAAGCGCAACTAAGGAGCGAGAATGATTATCGTCAAAAGCCTTCAACAATTATAAGAAATTTTTAATAACAATCATTGTTACAAGTAGTGTGACAAAATTGAATCATGGTGGAGATATTGCTTTTTCAAAATAAAATATATAACATAAAAGTATCAATGTAGGAAGAGATAGTTTCACAAATTCACATTTTAACAACTATAGACTACACTTGGAGTTATTGAATATGCATCAAGGAGGAGTATTGAAATTGATGCACATTTCTAGAACATCCTGGTAAAAGTAAATGACAATGCTTAGAGAAAACTAGAATAGTCTAAAGTTTGTACATGTTTTTATATTGTTCCAATAACTCTTATATTAACTTATAGCCTAGAAATTTCTATGTCAATGTAATGTAGAAAATAAAACAAAAGCCTAAATAGTTATATTCTAGAAACATCCTCAAATACCTATAAATAGATAAGCATATGTGTAATTGTATTCAAGCCTTTAAGGTCAAATGTCAATAACATTAGAGGCTTCATCACACTATCACTCTTCTCCTACAATAAGTTGATTACTTATGTGTTGTCTCTTGTCTTGTGTTACTAAATGCTCTAATAATAGCTCTCAAACTACTTGATACTATCTTTAAACTAACTACCAAAGGTTTTTACACTATTCAACTACATTCTAAACTATCACTACTACCTAAAATACCAACAAATGTCATTGATGGTGCAAAAAGACATGCAGATGTGAAGGATTGAAGTAGTCATTATTTGTAGCATTGTCTGAAGGTGTGATAAAAACATAAGAAATGGGGGATTGAACTGAGTTTTTCACTCTTGGCTACTTTTCGCACTTTGGTGAGTTGCGTCAAGCTATGCTATAGATGCATTGTAGAAGCATAAATAAAGTAAAGCATAAAGCAAGAGTAAAGAACACACGATATATTTGGGTTCACTTGAGAACATCTCAAGTTAGTCCAGTCCACCCACCAAGGTGATTTTGCCTTAAAAAAGGGATTAATCCACTATAACTAAGATCCATGATTACAATCACACAGCAACACAATGACTAACTTATCTCCACTCACAGCTAGATCGTTCAGGCATCTCGTAGGATATAACGTCTACTTGAGGAGGAACCTCCACGGTGACATGTCGTGACTAACTACATAGAACCTTTATGACTTCAATGAACCGTTCTTGGATCCTTTCAGATATAACGTTCACTGACCAAGCAGAACCTCTTTCGGGATTTCATCTCAACTCAGAGCTATACCTTTCAGGGATCCTACCGGATATAACATCTACTTGAGGAACCTCGACTCACAGCTGGACCATTCAAGGATCCCATCAGGATATAATGTGCACTTGAGGAGAAACAATTCTTTAGGTAGAATTGCCATACCAGAGCTAACTGAGGTGCTTCTTTGTAAGCATATACTCCTTTTGTTTAAGTACTAAGTAACTCTTCAGAGTTACAGCAAGATGATCATTCCTCTCCTTGCAAACTATATGATTCTAAGACTTTCATAATATTACAATTCAAATTTCATTTTCATAATTCTTCATCTTTATTGATGAGCAAGCTACGAGCAACAACTTCTTGCTTCTAATCTTCAATGAGCTCCAAGACAATGTAGTTGGTATTGATTTATGACTTGTTGATTTCTTCTTCTTCGACTTCAATTCATCAATGTCTGATCGTTGTTATTGTAGATGTTGATCTTGATGTAGCAACACGATCTCAGACTCTCAGATTGTTGTATTGTTGTTATGATCATGAATGTGAAACAACTGAGGTATAAACACTTAATTCAATGGTTGTATCCATAAATAATCTTAATATAGAAGCATTTCAGTTTGAGGATCAACAACTAGGTTGAGTTCCTATTCATAATCAACAACACTCAAAAGTGTGGTTGTTCGTTTGAACCAAATAGTAATCAACAACATCAATGCTTGTGGTTGTGTTTCTTTCAGGAACCAACACATTGGTTGTGCTTCTGTTAGGATCCAACAACATTGGTTGTGCTCCCATTGGGAGCCAACAACATCATAAAGCATGTGATATTTTCCTTTTATAGTCATACATAAAAGAGTCGTTACAGCCCAATTCGACTACTAAGGAATCTGTTACACAAGGAATCAAATAGTACAGCCACGTATTGTCCTTTTCCACAATTCAAAGATAGTGGGGAGGTAGTGGGATAAAGCATTATCTTACTGTGTACTATCCTTGCCAACAGTAACATTGTCATCTGAACTTCAGAGGCTTATGATTATATATTAATGAATGAAGCATGAGTTAGGGACAATCATACTTCGGTATTCAGAGAACCTAAGTATTTAGTCTTCAGAACTTGTTCACATAGAACTACGTTCTTCAGGACTTCAACACTTGGTTTGAAACCCATGGTCCTCAGTACTTCAATTCTTAAGTCTTCAGAACTTTGTTCACATAGAACATTGTCTTTAGAATCTTCAGCACTTGGTTCTTCAAAACCATTCTTTAGAACTTTAAGTCTTAGAGTCTTTAGAACTTTGTTCACATAGAACATTGTCTTCAGATTCTTCAAAACTTAGTTCTTCAGAATCTTAATCTTCAAAACTCGTAAGTCTTCAGAATCTTTCAGGCACTTGGTCTTCAGACGTTAAGACTTTAGAACTTCAAGTCATCAGAATCTTCAGAACTTAGTTCTTCAGAAGATTAATTTCAGAAGCTTCGCTTCGCTATCTGATCATAACCATGTTCAGAACAACATCCATAAGAGCATTGCAAACGCAACATCCGCATCCTTGGATCTTTCTGATTGTGTTCAGATTTAGAAGCACTCTTGCTTCTTCAGCATGTTTGCGACTAATGTTACACATAGTAACTTTGCATAATAGCATTTGCATACTCATTTATAATTTTTGGTTGATCTTAAAATATTCTTCATCTGCAATTTAACAAACATCATAACATAAAATGGTTATTTCATAAATACTCCATTGTTATCATAAAAACATAGAGATGGAATGCAGAGACAACTCTTGTTCTTACAATCTCCCTTTTTTTATGTTGACAAAACCATGTATTTTGATAGAACATTTTATACAGGAAATCACCAAACGTAACAAGGTAATAACCTGGTAATCACCAGTGAGAACATATTCAGAGTTTTAGAGAAACAACTCCCTCTGAATGTGTTAACCCCAAAATTTTATTAATGCTTAATCAGAGTCTCCCACTGATTCCAAGACTTACAGAATACAAATTTTGAGTTGTTCAAAACATATGATAGAGAAGGATTACTTCTCTATACTCATCAGAGTCTGAATAGAACACAGACTTTCATCTCAGAACCTTGTTACTATTAGAACTATATGATTGTTCTAAGTCTGATACCAAATGCAATATCACTGCTTGGTCTATCAGAACTTCTTCATAGTTCTTCAAGTACAAAACATTATACTTCTAAAGTATCAGAGTTTGTCTTGACATAACTCTTTCTTTGGATCTTCATATCCAAATATTCTTTCTTGAATCTTCATAACATGTTTTTAAGAATGCCTAGTGAACTTGTTAAGTTTCTCGGATAAACATCAAACATCAAATGTTATTAATAAACAGTTTATATAATTTTATTGGTTTGAGTTTCATTCTTTAGGTTATTATCAAAATCATCTTTCTATTTCTCCCCCTTTTTGACATCATCAAAAAGTTAGAGCATCTTAGCAGTTTAAACATTGTGATTCTGATTAAGTGATTCTCATGATTAATGCATATGAATATAATAGTTAGGATTATGCAGAGCATACACACACACATATAACACAATAACATTTGCAGAAAATAAATTTGCTAAACTGAATCAATCAGAAGAGAACATCAAAACATAAACCTAAATTAAAACAACAAGATAAATTCTAGGGTTTGTCCTAGTAATGCCTATGGGTTTGGAGTAGATGGTGGAAATATCCTAAGAATCTACTGCACAATGTCTTTGATGTTATCAATGTGCCCATCTGGTCTCTCCATTCTTGATGAGAGGTCTGATTGTTGATTCTCCACAGATTGAAAAATTTGACCTAGATTTGATGGACCTCCATGTTCCACCATCCTTATTTCAGCAACTTGTCTTACTTCAGCTTTTTGTATAGCCAGTTGCTTGAACTTGGCCATTTCTTCAGTTATCCATCCATTAAAATCAGCCCAATTGTTTCCCAAGGCAACATGATCCTTACTAGTGTTTGATTCATCTAGTAAATTCTTGAATTTGTTGATGACTTCATCTTTGAAAGCAGAAAGTGCTTCATTGAGTGTGGAAGGAGTGAAAGGAGGCGTTTCCAATACCTCAATAACCATTTTTCCTCGTTTTGTTAGGGTTCCTTCATCGTCACCACTTCTTTGTTTTTTTCCTTTCCTCTTCTTATCAAACATCACTTGAAGTGTATCTGGAGTATTTTCCAGGTCAATCCATACATCCAGAGGTTCATTCTTAAGGTTCCTTAGATAGTTCGTCACTTCATCTTGATCATGTACTCTGTTGAGCTAAGGGAATCCATCAACAAATGTTCTTTCATTCATGACTTCCTTTTTGAATAGAGGGAAACAAATAATATTTTCCTCCTTTAACTTCATATTTTCCCATCTGAACACTATCCCTACTTGTTTGAGTAATCGGATAGAATCTCTTTCATCCATCAGAATGTTTTCAACTATTTCAGATTTAGTTAGGATGCCAGAGATGATTCTTCCATAAAGGAATCCTTACTAGAATTCATCCTGGAATTTTTTACTGATTCCTTCAGCAATTTGAACATAATTGATGGAAGATGAACCCTTATACCTTTCAGAAGAAAGTAGAAGATGCATTCTTAAATTCCTGAAAGTTGATCTAACGGAAGATGATGAAAAACATTTCCTTACAAGATTTTGAACCAAACTTGCAGAGGATCCTTGAGACCAGAGAAAATTTGGTCATCAACATCAATCATAGCTTCCTCCTTAAGAATAGATGCCATTACCTTGGCTCTTCTTTTCTCACTGAGTTGAGCTACACAGACCCTTACTCCTGACTTGTCATGCTTTAGTAGGTCTGAGATTGTTTTCTCTGATATTATTATCCTCCTTCAAAAAACAGAGGACATAATAATATTGTTTCTTGGAGCAGCACGAGTCCATAATTCATTGACTAAATTTGGGTAGATTGGTCCTTCCAATCTTTTGAAGTAGTTGCTCCATTCTTGAGTTTTCATGGAGGGTTTCAGACCATAGTCATTTTCTTTTAGAAAGTTGAGGTTCACCATTGTTTTGTTTTTGACAATGAGCATATTCACATGAGTTTTTGTAGTGATATAGCATTCATTCCTTTGAGGAGAGAAGAAGACCATTGTTAACGAAGGAGACACTAAGTGCTTGTGAGAGAGAAAGGGTTTTACGGGTTTATGATATTTCTAAACGATGAGCAAAGTCGTGAGTAATGTAGTGTGTGAAGTGAGATGGAATGTGTACATATATATAACTTTTCAAACGCACCACTAAAATAACACATGATTAAAAGATACACAGTATTGACAATTACAAAAGCACATAATTAAAACCTAAACGTATCTTTTCAAACATCGCACATCTAGTGAGTGGGACAGATGTCACAATCACGTTCACACGATCTCAGATGAAATTACCACATTTAATGCAGTAAATGTTCATTACTCAGAAAGTAAATCAAAGGATTTTACTAAAAAGATTTACTTAGGGAATAGGAACCATTTTAATCATGACACTTTCACTTTATCAGAAAGTTATGATTTAAACGTTTCACAATATTAAGAAAACTATTGTTCTGACTAAAAACAATTCCTAAGTGGTAGAAATATTTTTATCAGAATATCATACAGAATGCATCCAAAATAAAAAGAGAGCATACCCTAGCATTTCCAAAATTCTTCCTTGTTGATTATAATTTGCTCTTGTTCTGCTTCTGACTTGATCTTATCTTCTAACCATTCTCCTTCTTTTCTTCAGACCTGACACCTTGAAGGTTCTTATGAGATACGTTATGGGTTCCCATACTTCTTCATAACATCTTCTGCTCCTTCTGCTAGGCAACTGAGTATCTATAGTAGTTCTGTCAGAGAATAACCACTTAGGCATTTCGTCCTTCTGATTATGATTTCTGACATCCCTTTTTGCATACTCATTCCGAAGAACTTATGAATCAGAATCATAAGTTAATAATCATCTGTTTTACTTTAGAAAAACTTCCAATGAGCTTAATATTAGAAAGTCAAGGGTGAACTAATCAGTTTCTTGAAAACATGCCATACTCATTTAGAAATAATCTTCATCAAACAACATTTCTTGTTTTATGATGATTTGATTCTTGAGCAAAATATGTTGATCAATCAATCATATTTAAGATAAGCATTCAATCAAATATATATCCTTATCAAAAGAATCTATCTTGTCAATGGATTCTGCCAAATCAATAACTTTCTCAAATGTAATCCATCTGGCTACAATTCAGTATCCTCTCAATATCATCAACCGATATTAGACTGAAATTGTAAGTGGATTCACCTCAGGTATTTTCAACACAAAACAATGGATCTTTATCTGAAACTGTCAAGTGTTTGATATCCATTAATAACAAAACCATGTTTTGATACCAATTGAAGGTGTGAGAAAAACACAAGAAAGGGGGGATTGAATTAAGGTTTTCACTCTTGGCTACTTTTCACACTTTTATAAGTTGCGTCAAGCTATGCTATAGATGTGTTGCTGAAGCATAAATAGAGTAAAACATAAAGCAAGAGTAAATCACACATGATATATCCTGGTTCACTTGAGAACATCTCAAGCTAGTCCAGTCCACCCGCCAAGGTGATTTTTCCTTAAACAAGGGCTTAATCCACTATAACCAAGATCCATGATTATAATCACACAACAGCACTGTGACTAACCCATCAATATATAACGTCCACTTGAGGAGAAACAATTCTTTAGGTAGAATTTCCATACTGGAGCTAACTGAGGTGCTTCTTTGTAAGCATATACTCCTATGTTTAAGTACAAAGTAATTATTCATATTTACAGCAAGATGCACATTTCGCACCTTGCAAACTACATGATTCTAAGATGTTCATAATATTACAATTCAAATTGCATCTTCATAATTCTTTATCTTCATTGATGAGCAAGCTATGAGTAACAAATCCTTGCTTCTAATCTTCAATAAGATCCAAGATGATGTAGTTTGTGTTGATTGATGACTTGTTTATTTCTTCTTCTTCAGCTTCATTTCATCAATGTTCGATTGTTGTTATTATAGATGTTGATCTTGATCTAGCAACACGAACTCAGACTCTCAGGTTGTTCTATTGTTGTTATGATCATGAATGTGCATCAACTGAGGTATCAACACTTAATTCAATGGTGGTATCCATAGATACTTCATATAGAAGCATTTCAGTTTGAGGATCAACAACCAGGTTGAGTTCCTATTCAATATCAACAACACTCAAAAGTGTGGTTGTTTGTTTGAACAAAATAGGAATCAACAACATCAATGCTTGTGGTTATGTTTCCTCCAAGAACCAACACAATGGTTGTGCTTCTGTTAGGATCCAACAACATTGGTTGTGCTTCCATTAGGATCCAACAACATCACAAAGCATGTGATGTTTACCTTTTATTAGCCAAACATAAAATAGTTGTTATAGCCCAATTTGACTACTAAGGAATCCGTTACATAATGAATCAAATAGTACAACCATGTATTGTCCTTTTCCACAATTTAAAGATAGTGGAGAGGTAGTGGGATAAAGCATTATTGTACTGTGTATTATCCTTGCCAATGGTAACATTGTCGTCGGAACTTCAGAGGCTTATGATTATAAATTAATGAATGAAGCATGAGTTAGGGACAATGATACTTGGGTATTCAGAGAACCTAAGTCTTTAGTCTTCAGAACTTATTCACATAGAAATATGTTCTTCAGGACTTCAGCACTTGGCTTGAAACTCATGGTCTTCAGAATTTCAACTCTTAGAGTCTTCAGAACTTTGTTCACATAGAACATTGTCTTCAAAATCTTTAGCACTTGGTTCTTCAGAACCATTCTTCAGAACTTTAAGTCTTCAGAACTTTGTTCACATAGAACATTATCTTCAAAGTCTTCAGAGCTTAGTTCTTCAGAATCTTAATATTTGGAACTCATAATCTTCAGAATCTTTCAGGCACTTGGTCTTCAGACATTAAGTCTTCAGAACTTCAACTCATCAGAGTCTTCAGAACTTAGTTCTTCAGAAGATTAATTTCAGAAGCTTCGCTTCATTATCTGATCAGAACTACGTTCAGAACAACATCCACAAGAGCATTGTCAACGCAACATCCATATCCTTGGATCTTTCTTATTGTGTTCAGATTCAAAAGCACACTTGCTTCTTCAGCACGCTTGTGACTAATGTTACACATAGTAACTTTTCATAATAGCATTTGCATACTAATTCATAATGTTTGTTTGATCTTAAACTATTCATGATCTTCACTTTAACAAACATCAGAATATAAAACGGTTCTTTCATAAATACTCTATTGTTATCATCAAAACATAGAGATGGAATGTAGTGACAACTCTTGTTCTTACACTGTCAACAAAAGTATTCATGCAAAGGTCATAGAGGAAGGGAAAATGAAGCTTAGTTATATAACTCATTTGGATAATCTAATTGAGAGTGAAAATGGCATATTAGGCTGTGAAAAAACAAACTTTCTTTATAGAAAATTTTACCGACACCCTAGAGTTATTCCCATTTAAAAATTTAAAAAAAAAATCATTTTATCATTTTCACATATCAAATATTTTACTATTCAATTTTTACTATTATATTCAAATTTTCTAAAATTTGTGAATCTACACCATACACTAGTGTGTCAGATTATTATTCTTAAAAAGTTTTGGTACATAGGTTCTCTATTTTCAACTATTCCAATATGAAGATTTATATACCAGATAACTTATGACATACCTATCTGATATTATAATCTATACTGAATTATTCAGAAGGTTATGTTCGATTAACTTTATGTTTGCTCACTAGATTACTTGCCTATAATAATCTAGAATTCTTTTTTTTTTAAACTTAAAAAAAATTATGTTTCATAGATATGGATATATCTTTACAAATATGCGCTAAAAAATTCATATTTGTAGATAACACACATGAATTATCAACTACACCAAAATTTGATATACAAGAAGAGGTGGTAAGTTTTATTAAGAAGATTGGAATAAAAAATAAAGTGACTATTATCATTACTCGTCCAGATACTTAAAAAGAAAGAGAGAAAAAAAAGGAAAAGTGACTATTCACAACCATAAATTACCTGATACATTTGAAGGTCATGCGTTTGTTGGCCATTTGAGTGCAAATGAGTAGAAACATGTTGATTTGAAAAAGCGGCATGTTCCGCCTAAATACATAATGTTGTCCTTGCAATAGTGAGATTTAGAGAATGTCACTCGGATTATGAAAATATATAAACATAAAAGTAAGTTATAAAAATATATAAGAGGTCCTGAAACTGAGATACACCATTTGTTTTAGCTGATTGAGGAAGTAAGTTATGTTTAATGGATTAGAAAAAGAGATGACTCAAACTTTATGTGAGATATTTTTTGAGTCCACCGAGATTCAGTCAATTTTCTAAATATTTCACTATTATGTTGATTATGGAAAACATGTACAAGACAAACAAATATTGGAAATCTTTGTTTGAAATTTTTTGTATGACGTCAATCGAGTTGACATTTGTTGTTGCATTTGCCTATATGGAATCTGAACAGACGAAGACTTTTGTTGGTATTAGATAAAATGAAATAATTATTTACGAGGAAGAGTTATGTCTACAAGTGATTTTGACTGATAGAAATCTTTCTTTGAAGAAAGAAATTGAATGTGTGTTTTCAAGGGAGATTAATTTGCTTTGTCGACTTCACACCAGCAAAAATGTTCAAGCTTGATGCAAGTAGTATGTTGTGAATGATTCGCAAGGGGGGACCAACACCCTATGGATGGAACTTGTATGGGCTCTGATGAAGTGGGGTATCATCAACAGTTTCAAAGAAATGAACAAGTATGTGTTAATTATAGTCAATTCATTTATTATGTGAAAGAGACATGGTTGTCTCCTCATAGGAATATATTTGTTCTAGCATGGACAAATCAAATGTTGCATTTGGGAAACACCACCACTAATAAGTATGTACTTTTAGTAGTTATAGTTTGTATTTATTTGATATTTTTCATTTTAGGGTTTAGTTTGCTCATTTAATGATTTATTTCATTTTAGGATTCAGTATGCTCATTGGAAACTTCTTTGGGATGTCTGCAAGATACATGGAAAAAAAGGCCCAAGAGCGAATTTCAAGTTGAAAGGCGCACATAAAAGGTAGACCTTCAATCTGAGTACAAGTAGACAATTATTCCCCCAACACATCAATCACCCTTCAATTCAATCAAACGATTATCTTCATAACGCATCACACCAATTGTGAGCAGTTTCAACCACACATAGTATATAAGGGTAAAGCCATAATTCTATGTAGTCAAATCCATTCTCACCCTCACATTACTTCCCATTCTATAACTAACTTAGTGTTAGAGTATTAACCTTGAAGTTCAACCCATTTTTCATTGCATCTAAAGCATGATCCACCGGTCCAAGATCTCATATCACATTTTCACAAAGCATTATGATTCCCCAGCTGAAAAATGGGGCCGTCTATAGGAATCGACTCTTGATTCTGACTCTTGATTCCCGCTAATATCCATGAAAATTTATCATTTTCCACCAAATTAAGTATCTTCCTTCATGAAGCTTCAATATCTATGTAAAATAAATCTATCATCGAATTCATTGAGCATTATGACATTTAAAGTAACTTGATCTTCTTTTCAACGACAAGTTGTTGAAGGTTCCAAAGCTCCATCTCTTTCTCTAGTGAAAGATGATCTAGTCTTGGAAAAATATTAATTTGTCCTTATGCACCAAGATTCATTCCTCCAAAATTTTGTGAAGGAATGTTCCAAGCTTTCTTGTTCTTGAAACCTATTGAAAAAACTTACCAAGTCAAACCATCACATCGACCTTCTTAATAGTCTATTGTACTTGTACAAAAATTCTCCAAAGCCTTCCATTGTTGCAAACAAATCTTGGAATGTATGAATTGATATACTTGGTGACACTACTACAAATAACACTTTTTATGACGAAAATTTTCACCTCGAAATGCAAAAAACCGAGAGTATAGTTCTTGGTTCACTACTACAAAATGCATAATTAACGACGCCATGGTCACCATGGTTTTTCCCTAGACCATGGTAACATATCTTAACTAAGACGTTATAGTTTCATACTTTGAGGTTTAACCATGTCACAATCTCGATCTAGAAATTTATGTGGCTGTGATGGTCGTATAGTTTCATACCAATGCAAGAAAGGACGAAATAAAGGAATGTTTTTTTGGAGATGTCCATTCTGGAGGAGTTATATAACTTTTAACATGTTCATACGGGATGAAGAAATGGGAGAAAGAGATGGAAATGAAGATAAAAGCATTATGAAGTCAGAGTTGGAAGTTGTGTGTTATTTGAAGGTTATGTATGAGGATTCAAAGAAGAAGAACATTAATTTGAAGAATATCATAGATATTTTATGGAAATCTCAAGATTTTATGTTTTTTAGTCTCATTTATTTTTAATGTTTACTTTGTTATGAAATGTAATAGTAATTAGGGTTTGAATTACATTGTTTATGTTTATGTTTCTCTTCTTAATTTTTTTTAAAATAATTATCACTACGGTTTTCCTTGTTAACCGATGTGATATATTTATTATTAATAAATACTTATAATTTGAGTTTTTTTTATTATATACTTATCATTACGATTCTTTTAGAAAATTGTTGTTAAATATTTACCTATATAAGGGAATTAACTTCCCCTTATTGACAATAGTGTTGTTTCCTTCACAGTGAAACCCTGGCACCCATTTTTCCTCTACATTTTTTGCAGCAAGGATTCATCTTTTTTTTTAGAATCTACAAAAAGGAATACAAGAAGTATGAAGCACTTTATTTAGGCTTCTTCATCCTGTATGCCTTCTTGTAGAGTCTAAAACTAAATGAACATGGTGATGATGATTGCGGTTGCAAGCGTAATATACATATTATTTATGGAAAATAAGGTATTCTTCAAGAGTTTTGTTTCAACTTTTGCTTGTTTTGTTTTGAATAATAACTAATTTTCTTCATTGCTTCTCATTTCTTAGGGTTTTGTTTCACATGGTGGATGATGATAGTGGTAGCAAACTTATAGTATGAGTTGTTGAGGTACATATATATATATAAATAAGGTATTCTTCTACTTCAATATTTTTGTTAGATAATTCCCATTTTCTCATTTGTTTCATGTTGTTTTTGTTGATTGTTCTCATTTTTTTGGATTCGTCTTCTCGTTTGTGCAGCTATGTGTAGTAAACAAGGAAACAACTGTGGCAACAAATCTTACCTAGTTTTAGAAACAATAAAAAGAAGTATAAGAAGTATGAAGTCATTGTGGTTAAGAGGTATGTTATCTTGTAATAGTTTAATATAGTATGTTATAAATTATAGTATCTGGTTCTAGTGTATGATAAATAATAGTATCTGGTTCTGGTGTATGATGATGTTTGAGTTTATTATGTTTTATATAGTTTTTTTTGTTCCACTATTATGCCTCACTTAAAATATATTCATTTAAATTGAGGTAGATACTTATAATCTGTAAATTATGTTATATTTGAAAACTAATTTAAAAAAACCATTGTTGTTTTTATTGATATGTGTCATACCCCAAATTTGTCCTACCTGTTCTATTTTTATTTATTTAACCATATATAAAAAAAATCCAAAAATTACGTACCATTTTATTCTTCTGTCTATTATTCAAAAAATATGTATTGTTTTATTTGTACTGTCTAGTTTCTATTTGAAAAATCAAAAAAATTGTCATTTTTTTTATAGGCTCGCTTGAGTTGTCAATACGTGGTGCGGATGTCTTGCGTTCATTTTCGATTTCTGTCCATATCCATTTTTATCCATGTCCATATTTAAATTCATTACATTTTTATTCCCACTTTTTCATAATATTAAGCCAAAAATTTACTCTTAATTCTAATTCCATAAAAAGTATTCCAATCTTCTTATTTATTCATTTTTTTTTATCATCTACCATTTTATTTTATTCATGAAAAATAAAAAAAAAATTCACTTTATTTTCTATTTTTTTTTATTATTACTTCATTGTTATTGCCTATTTTTATTACTTTGTTAATTATATCATTTTTATTATTACCTTTATTAATATTAATTCTGTTATTTTTATTATTTTTATTTTAATTTTTTATTACTATTATTGTTATTATTATTATTATTATTAATCCTTATTACTTCTATTTCATTATCATTATTATTGTCATTTTGTTTTAGTTATTTTATTTTATGTTAATATTCTCCATTGGGCCCACCAAATTTCTTTGATGCACATATTCTGCAGCCACTCCACTCACAGTCAGTACAGAACGCGTTCCTCATGCAAATGCACAACTCATTTTTTTTTTCTTCTCCTTTTCATCAGCAAACACACAAACTTTCTCATTCCACTAACGCACCACTTTTTACACAGCAAAATAACAACTTTTTCCAACCTGTCAAAACGCAGCGCACATAGGCAGAGGAAATCTTCCTTGATTTGTTCTCTTCCCGCACAGCTCATCACAACAAATGCAAGTCCCTAATTCTTATCCAAAACACAGCAACAAATTCCCTCAATACCCTCTTCATTTTTCCTATAAAATCATCCTCTTTTTCACCAAATAACCAAGCTTGGACACCATAAAAAACTTCCTGCAAAATTTCAAGAGCCAAGCTTCAATCTGCAAAATTCACAGTCTGAAAAAACCTGCAACAACCACCAAAATCAAAAAGAAACAAAATGCCATTTGAGGCAGCATGTAGCAGAATCTAAACCAAATATCAACCTCCTCACAAGTCATCATCAAGAATAAAAAAACACTCACACTCTAGATTTTTTTTTTTCTGCAGAATTTGATACAAATTTTCATCAAATACACATCAGTAAACTCATACTTCCACCCATCCCTTTCGTCATCACCCTCACCTAACATTCATCACCAATAGCACCATCATAAATCCGAAAACACACAGACTCAGATCTTCAAATAGACCAACCTTAGCCTTCCATAACCATTTCAAGTCGCAAAACCAGAAACAAGGTGATTGAAACCCCATTGAACTCAAAAGCATAGAACCAAACTGAAACGAAAATGCAGTGAGAGGGCGTTGAAACTAGAGCGAAATCCGAGCCCAAACCACCTTCAAATCACCGCGAATCGAATCTGAGATCGAAACCGGATTGAGAACAGATCCGAAACTGAGTTTGAAAACCGTGTTGAAACCGTCCGGGCCATCACTGTTAAACCATCCGCACTCATCAATCCATCCGTGAAGCATCCCTTCCGCCGTTAAGCCACCGTCGCAAAGACGCTTAAGCCCGCGACGAACCAAATCTGTAACAAACGCAGTGAAACGAAAATCCGTGAAAACATTCGCACCATCTTCAAAACCGCGACGAAACAACTCACTCCGTCCATACCAAACTCAAAAACCCAGCCGGCCCCTTCAAAAAAAAACTCACCGCGTCGGAGCTATCACTCTTCACCTTCAAAACCAAACACAAATCACAACTACCGTCACAGAACGAAGCATCACATCAACGCCCACCCCAAAGCCAAGCCGCCGTGAGGGAGACAGACGGAAGCCGCGCGGAGCGCGAGTTGAGCGAGAAAGACAAAGTGAGATCCGGTGAGAGACCGCGAGAACGAGGCCGCCGGCGCCGTTTACTCTTCTGTGTGGGTGAGCTTCTCTTTTTTTTTTCTACTGTCGTTTTTTTTAAAGTGAAAAAAGGAAATATGTTTCATTGTTTTCAATTTGTAACTCTTTTGTCTCAAACCCTTGCTTTTTTGTGCATAATAGCTGATGATGATTAACTGAAGTTCTTTTTTTTTATAAAAAATAGTTAGTTTTGAACTGAGCTGAGCCCAATCTGGTTTTCACTATGCACTCTTTTACAGATTCTATTTATTTATTAAGTTTATAGTTGATTTTTTTTAATGTTTATTTTCTGCTGATTTTGTTTTGTTTTAGATTCTACTAACCCATTGTTATTTTACTAATTGCAACCTAGAATCATTCGACACCTACCCCTTTTCTTATTCTGCAATTTTGTTTTTGGACCTGTTTAGTTCATGCTTAATCCGTGAATTTGATAAACTCACCCAACCAACGCACATTCCCTTGTGATTTTTCTTTGACTTTTTTTTTTCTAAAAAATAAAAATTCTTTTTTTTTTTTTTTGTTTATTTCTTAGGTATTCCTTTCATATAATTAGCATTTCATTTTTTTATATATATATAAAAAAGAAGAGAACATAAAAAAAACACTTCATTTTAAAATCCTAAGATTGTTTATAGTAAGTCAGTTGATTTTTTTATATTAAAAGTTCTACTTAATTTAATTAGTATAAAGTAGTTTTAAGTTTCATTAGTCTTGTTCATATTTAAGAAATTATGTTTTTATTTAATTAGTCCATTTAATTTTTTTTTTTATTATTATTATAACTATTCCTTCACTTTTAATTTAATTTTTCGGGTCGATGATATAATAAAAGGCCGTTTTTCGCCCGATTACATATAATCGGTGATGAGCGGTCAATATGAGGCCCTCCTTGTAATTAATTTTTCATTATTTCATTATTTCGATAAATAAATATCAATGTAATTTATTTCATACTCTTAAATTGTTTATTTCATTTATTTAATTCACTATTCATTATTTTATTTTAATTCAAGCAAATTCAATATTTATTCATTTATTTTCGCATAAAAAATTACGATTCGACTCCTTATAGAATGGTTCCCATTTTGAACCGATTCTAAGGCAGTTCACGAACAAAATTTCGTCGCGTCCCAAAAAGGTCCAATGCCTCCGAATAGTTGCGCTCGAAAAAAAGGTCCAACGCCTCCGAATAGTTGTGTCCCGATCGAATAGGCCGAACGCCTTCGAATAGTTCAAATACACTGCACACACGCTTTCTCTTGGGCTAATTACAACGAGACCCATTTATTTTTCGCAATCCCTTGTATTTATTTTGTATCCCTCTCCCTTTTACTTTGTACGCATCTTTATTTTCTCGTATTGTATTTAATTTCGAATCCTTGGTCCAACGCCAAGCGATTGCACTTGCACACTTGCACTTTATTTTTCAGTTATCTTTTTCGTTTAGGATTCACTCCTCCTTGCGAGCCGAGCGATTCGTGCCTCGCTAACAAAACCACAAAAATAAACTCCATTTGCATTTACCCTTTAAACTTCAAAAAACCAAAATGTTTCGATTAGATCCAAACCCTTGATCCAACGTCAAGCGGCTTTAGGAAATAAAAACACTTTAATAATACGAGAAGATTTGTACGCCACGAGCCTTAAGCGGTAGAAAGGGGGATAACGAGCTTTCGTTACTCGCTCCGATTATTTCGACGCAGGACACTCGTCTTGTTGGGCGAGATAAACTATCCATAGTCTTTAGTGCATTTCAACTCCTAAACCCTTTCATCGACGAAAGGTAATAAAATCGAACAATCATTACCCTTAGTAGGCCGAACTACGAGGCTCTGACTTTCCCATTGCACACGGGAGTACGTAGGCACGAGGATCTCAATCCTTGCCGAGCACCTAGGTTCAATCTAACTTATAATTCAACTCATTTCCCTCTAGCAAGCAATTCGTTTAAGCATAGACATCCTTTCGCGCGCGTTAACTTAGATGGTTCCCATCGAGTACGATGGATGTAGGGGGTGCTAATACCTTCCCCCTGCATAACCGACTCCCGAACCCAGGCAATGGTTCCGTTGACCTTTGTCCTCATCCTTTTCCTCCCGGGTTGTATCTATATCTTCCCTTTCCCTCCTCGGGAATAAATAGAATTAGGTGGCGACTCTTCAGTCCGTCCGGCGCGCGGCTCCGTCCATTCGGATCGCGTAAGGTCGTATTTTTCGGGGTACGACAGCTGGCGACTCTGCTGGGGACTGGTTCACCCCTATGTGAGTCGAGCCTAGTCTAAGTTCCCGCGCTTGTTTGGATGTTTGCTTCTATGCCTTGCTTGTTTAT
Source organism: Lathyrus aphaca (assembly GCA_963966055.1). NCBI lineage: Eukaryota > Viridiplantae > Streptophyta > Magnoliopsida > Fabales > Fabaceae > Lathyrus > Lathyrus aphaca. The sequence continues at coordinate 508,664,978 of OZ014519.1, read as the reverse complement.
TTTTATCGCTTTCTTTATCGCATTCCATATTATATATCTGGTGGCTCCTTGGTACTATAACTTGGATCGATACTTTGCAAAAGAAACTTGAGGGAAAAGCTCTATGCCCGGGCTTTCGAGTACAAACATAAGTTAGCGAGGTTGTGTAGTATGGGCTCCCGAGAGAACCTCTCTCGTGGGTTGTCGATACGAAAACCTCACTCGGAGTAGATTTTAATGGAAATACTGACAACCGTCAAGCTCTTGGCGTGTGTGCTCAGTTGTTTTCATTAAAGTCGTCGACTCTGAGGGCCTTTAGAACCCTTTTGGTTAAAACATCGGTTGATGGTTGCGTAGTATTGGGCACCAGGGTTCGCCCTCGCGTGGCTCGATACGAAAACCTCACTTGGAATAGACTTACTCAATGGAGTTGATTGACTGTCAAGAATGTATGAAATTGACACGTGCATCAAACAGTTGAGAAAGTTCCATAACTCCAGGACTTTGTTTTAAACCTTGTGTCGGTGATCACGTAGTATGGACTCCCGAGAAAAATTGCTCTCGTGGGTTGTCGATACGAAGATCTCACCCAAAATAGATTCATATGGCAGAGTCAATCAACCGTCATGCTTATGGCGCGTGTGATGAACAGCCATATGAATTGATAACTTTGGGATCCCTAAAACTTTAGAGTCTACCCAGTGAGTTCCTGATCAGAGTATCCTCCATCTGTACCTTGGAATCGTGAGACCCTGATCTTGTGATCCTGGATTCTGACATTGCATATCATTGCATTTGCATTATTTATTCATCTTGCATTTCATTCCAAAAGCCGAGAACTCATTTCATGCTCCTCCATCTTCAGTAAATCAAGCTGGTTTCCCGACGCCCGTATCGTGCTAGACGACCGTACTTAACTTGAGCCAACACTAGAAGACTGATGGATCAGATTCGACAAGAACAAGCTGCTATGAGGGGAGAGATTGACTCAATCAAGAGCAAGATCGATCGTATTCATGAGGCCATGCAAGCCTTGGCCAGGATGGTTGTGTCTCATCAGCCTGTTCCTTCAATGCCCGTTCATCCAGCTATTCAAGCTCTGCTTCCGCCTCCGATGGCTTATCAACCACGTCCACCTCCAATGGGTGCAGCTGCGCAATATGGACCTAGAACATGCCAGCAACCGGCATATCCATATCAGCAACCGGCTTATCCATACCAGCAACCGGCTTTTCCGCAACGGCCTGGTCAACAACAACAACGCGCTCCTCAACAGCGCCCACCATATCAAAAAAGAGGATCGGAGAGACACTTTGATCCATTGCCTATGTCATATGGAGAAATCTTCAACGAACTAATGGCAAAAGGAACTCTTGTGTTGAAGGACATGCCACCTCAAACTGGTAATGCTCAAGATTATGATGCCAATGCTCGCTGTGAATACCACAAGGGTGCTCCAGGTCACACGATTGAGAATTGCAAATCATTCAAGCACAAAATTCAGGACCTAATCAACTCTAAGGATCTCACCTTTACTCAGAAGGGTCTGAATATCCAGAGCAATCCAGTGTCGCCGCAAGTGGCCCCTCAAAAAATGCTTTCGAAGAAGTTGCCGAAGACCAAAGCTGAGTAGTCTCCAACTTTGAAACATTCAATCAAGAGAAGTTCATTCCTCAAATCAAGGCAGCCAGTGCCAGTTATTATTTCTGCATTCCTGTTGTTTTGTAATGTTTGTTAAGTATTATTTGCTTTGAACATTGTTATTTGTATTTGGTTATGTTAATGTTATGTTTATGCATGTTTTGAATCAGTTTATTCGCATTCGCTCATATTTATCATTTATCACAAAAATCACAAAAATATTCCCTCACTTCATTTTAGCAAATATTTGAGGGAGGATGATGAAAACGAAATACCCATAACTGTTGCGGTATGCTTTCGGATAAAACCTCGTCAATGATGTACAGGCATTCTTTCAAATCCCCAAACACTGGAGATATAAGGAGTTAATCCCTAGTCAACCACTTCGAGCCTAGAAGTAGGAGTTTCTTTCGGATACAACCCTTACATTTAACCCGGGGCAGGGTAGTTGTTCAGTTAACATGACTACACCTTCAAATCGCAAGATGAGACATCCCGTCAGAGGACCATCAACAAATGACTTGGCAGTCACAATATTCAACAAAATACAAAAAATATAGAAAAGAAAGCTGCTAAGTTGAGCACCCAAAGGGAGACTTAGTCGAAAAAAAAACAAATCAAAAGAGGAGCTCGAATCCTCAGCAAAAACAAAACAAATATCAGTGACCACAAAAAAAAATCAAATCAAAGGGTCACCAGCAAAAGATGACTGCCACTTCAAGCAAACTTTGAAGCTTCATCTTCACTCTTGCAAAGTCAAAACAAATACATATGCAAAGTTAACTGAACGTAGGACTGGAGAACATTTCGAAGAAGGGATGGGTACAAATCAAACTTTGAGCCTAATATCCTTTGTTTCTCAAAACCATTAACCAGACCACGTTACAACCCTCAAAGACCTAATTGAGGCGCGGTTTATTTTGAAAGCATGCTACCAACAAGGTTGCGTAAATTGACTCCCATATATTTGCTAATCTTTAATCTCGTTTGCACATTATTCTTGCTGCATTTCTTTACGCACTTTCTAAATCAGTACCTCGTTTGGGCTAACGGTCCATTCGTCACACTTTCACAGCATTCAAATAAATTGTCTTTTTCAAAACTTACATGAACTTTACATTAACACTACTATTTATGTATGAACAATTTAAATGCAATTTAGTGCTTGACATCAGTACAATCCCAACAAGGGGCAATCAAAGGAGAAATTTGAACTCCATGAATCAAGACTACTTCAGCAGCCCAATCAGGGGCAAATCATTCATAACATCCCAATCAGGGACAATTTATTTCAAAATCAGCTCAGTCAGGGGCAAAAAAAAAAATCACCTTCAAAGGCTCAATCAGGGGCAGGTCATGTCGTGGCCATTGTCAAAGCTTCCCCACCAGATTTATTTCAGATACCTTACAGGCAGGGGCAAGCAAGCAAGGAGAAAATCTTCCTATCTCTTCTCCCCAGCTGAACAAGCAATTCTTGCTAGACATTGGCAATCATTCAAAGCGAAATCAGGCTTCATGTGTCAATTAAGTCGCTTCGCTCATCAGCAGATAATCAAGCTTGGAACTCTCAGATTTATCTTTTGATCATACATCGTCGAAGATCGAGTGTCGGGAAGTCAGTCCCTCCACCCACCCAAAGTCCAATTACCATTGGCAACTACCAGACCAAAAGTCCACCAAGCTGGCACCTTTCTTTTTTCAATCACTCATATGCATCATTATGCATCATCAATGTCATACGCATCATTTGCATCAATCATTTACAACATGTGCATCATATGCATGCCCAAACAAAAAAACAAACTTTTTATTTTCCCCAACAATTTCAACTTACATCTCAGTGCATAGAACATTTGCATTGTATCTCCATCCTTATGGAATACCATCTCAAAAAAAAACAATCAAGCATACATACATAGTTCAGGATCCAGGATCATACAAGTTTCCGGTCCTTTCCCCAGCGGAGGATCATATCAAAGATTCCAGGCATTCTCTTGGCGGATTCAATAGCCGTGTATAAATCTCAGTCCATTTGCCTTATCACCCTTCGGGGATAAGTGATTTTATTTTTCAGTTATTTGCCTTATCATCCTCCGTTGATAAGTGAGTTTATTTTTCTGTTTATTGCCTTATCTTCCTCTGTTGATAAGTGAGTTTATTTTTCTGCTTATTGCCTTATCCTCCTCTGTGGATAAGTGAGTTTGTTTTCAGTTTATTGCCTTATCTTCCTCTGTTGATAAGTGAGTTTATTTTCAGTTTATTGCCTTATCATCCTCTGTTGATAAGTGAGTTTATTTTTCTGTTTATTGCCTTATCTTCCTCTGTTGATAAGTGAGTTTATTTTTCAGTTTATTGCCTTATCTTCCTCTGTTGATAAGTGAGTTTGTTTTCAGTTTATTGCCTTATCATCCTCTGTTGATAAGTGAGTTTATTTTTCTGTTTATTGCCTTATCATCCTCTGGTGATAAGTGATTTATTTTGTTAATTTGTTTTGCTGTGTCACCCATCATTTCCAGTTTATTTCATTTGCTCTTTTCCGCAATTTCTTTCTTTGTCGGACAAATTTGGAGTCTGTTAATATCTAATTATCTTATACCTTGAAAGATTGAACGCGAGCCAGTTCATCTTACTCGGTCTAAGACAATTCGATAGGGGCATCTGTCATACCCCAAATTTGTCCTACCTGTTCTATTTTTATTTATTTAACCATATATAAAAAAAAACCAAAAATTACGTACCATTTTATTCTTCTGTCTATTATTCAAAAAATATGTATTGTTTTATTTGTACTGTCTAGTTTCTATTTGAAAAATCAAAAAAATTGTCATTTTTTTTTATAGGCTCGCTTGAGTTGTCAATACGTGGTGCGGATGTCTTGCGTTCATTTTCGATTTCTGTCCATATCCATTTTTATCCATGTCCATATTTAAATTCATTACATTTTTATTCCCACTTTTTCATAATATTAAGCCAAAAATTTACTCTTAATTCTAATTCCATAAAAAGTATTCCAATCTTCTTATTTATTCATTTTTTTTATCATCTACCATTTTATTTTATTCATGAAAAATAAAAAAAAATTCACTTTATTTTCTATTTTTTTTTATTATTACTTCATTGTTATTGCCTATTTTTATTACTTTGTTAATTATATCATTTTTATTATTACCTTTATTAATATTAATTCTGTTATTTTTATTATTTTTATTTTAATTTTTTATTACTATTATTGTTATTATTATTATTATTAATCCTTATTACTTCTATTTCATTATCATTATTATTGTCATTTTGTTTTAGTTATTTTATTTTATGTTAATATTCTCCATTGGGCCCACCAAATTTCTTTGATGCACATATTCTGCAGCCACTCCACTCACAGTCAGTACAGAACGCGTTCCTCATGCAAATGCACAACTCATTTTTTTTTTCTTCTCCTTTTCATCAGCAAACACACAAACTTTCTCATTCCACTAACGCACCACTTTTTACACAGCAAAATAACAACTTTTTCCAACCTGTCAAAACGCAGCGCACATAGGCAGAGGAAATCTTCCTTGATTTGTTCTCTTCCCGCACAGCTCATCACAACAAATGCAAGTCCCTAATTCTTATCCAAAACACAGCAACAAATTCCCTCAATACCCTCTTCATTTTTCCTATAAAATCATCCTCTTTTTCACCAAATAACCAAGCTTGGACACCATAAAAAACTTCCTGCAAAATTTCAAGAGCCAAGCTTCAATCTGCAAAATTCACAGTCTGAAAAAACCTGCAACAACCACCAAAATCAAAAAGAAACAAAATGCCATTTGAGGCAGCATGTAGCAGAATCTAAACCAAATATCAACCTCCTCACAAGTCATCATCAAGAATAAAAAAACACTCACACTCTAGATTTTTTTTTTCCTGCAGAATTTGATACAAATTTTCATCAAATACACATCAGTAAACTCATACTTCCACCCATCCCTTTCGTCATCACCCTCACCTAACATTCATCACCAATAGCACCATCATAAATCCGAAAACACACAGACTCAGATCTTCAAATAGACCAACCTTAGCCTTCCATAACCATTTCAAGTCGCAAAACCAGAAACAAGGTGATTGAAACCCCATTGAACTCAAAAGCATAGAACCAAACTGAAACGAAAATGCAGTGAGAGGGCGTTGAAACTAGAGCGAAATCCGAGCCCAAACCACCTTCAAATCACCGCGAATCGAATCTGAGATCGAAACCGGATTGAGAACAGATCCGAAACTGAGTTTGAAAACCGTGTTGAAACCGTCCGGGCCATCACTGTTAAACCATCCGCACTCATCAATCCATCCGTGAAGCATCCCTTCCGCCGTTAAGCCACCGTCGCAAAGACGCTTAAGCCCGCGACGAACCAAATCTGTAACAAACGCAGTGAAACGAAAATCCGTGAAAACATTCGCACCATCTTCAAAACCGCGACGAAACAACTCACTCCGTCCATACCAAACTCAAAAACCCAGCCGACCCCTTCAAAAAAAAACTCACCGCGTCGGAGCTATCACTCTTCACCTTCAAAACCAAACACAAATCACAACTACCGTCACAGAACGAAGCATCACATCAACGCCCACCCCAAAGCCAAGCCGCCGTGAGGGAGACAGACGGAAGCCGCGCGGAGCGCGAGTTGAGCGAGAAAGACAAAGTGAGATCCGGTGAGAGACCGCGAGAACGAGGCCGCCGGCGCCGTTTACTCTTCTGTGTGGGTGAGCTTCTCTTTTTTTTTTCTACTGTCGTTTTTTTTAAAGTGAAAAAAGGAAATATGTTTCATTGTTTTCAATTTGTAACTCTTTTGTCTCAAACCCTTGCTTTTTTGTGCATAATAGCTGATGATGATTAACTGAAGTTCTTTTTTTTTATAAAAAATAGTTAGTTTTGAACTGAGCTGAGCCCAATCTGGTTTTCACTATGCACTCTTTTACAGATTCTATTTATTTATTAAGTTTATAGTTGCTTTTTTTTAATGTTTATTTTCTGCTGATTTTGTTTTGTTTTAGATTCTACTAACCCATTGTTATTTTACTAATTGCAACCTAGAATCATTCGACACCTACCCCTTTTCTTATTCTGCAATTTTGTTTTTGGACCTGTTTAGTTCATGCTTAATCCGTGAATTTGATAAACTCACCCAACCAGCGCACATTCCCTTGTGATTTTTCTTTGACTTTTTTTTTTCTAAAAAATAAAAATTCTTTTTTTTTTTTTTTTGTTTATTTCTTAGGTATTCCTTTCATATAATTAGCATTTCATTTTTTTTATATATATATAAAAAAGAAGAGAACATAAAAAAAACACTTCATTTTAAAATCCTAAGATTGTTTATAGTAAGTCAGTTGATTTTTTTATATTAAAAGTTCTACTTAATTTAATTAGTATAAAGTAGTTTTAAGTTTCATTAGTCTTGTTCATATTTAAGAAATTATGTTTTTATTTAATTAGTCCATTTAATTTATTTTTTTTTATTATTATTATAACTATTCCTTCACTTTTAATTTAATTTTTCGGGTCGATGATATAATAAAAGGCCGTTTTTCGCCCGATTACATATAATCGGTGATGAGCGGTCAATATGAGGCCCTCCTTGTAATTAATTTTTCATTATTTCATTATTTCGATAAATAAATATCAATGTAATTTATTTCATACTCTTAAATTGTTTATTTCATTTATTTAATTCACTATTCATTATTTTATTTTAATTCAAGCAAATTCAATATTTATTCATTTATTTTCGCATAAAAAATGACGATTCGACTCCTTATAGAATGGTTCCCATTTTGAACCGATTCTAAGGCAGTTCACGAACAAAATTTCGTCGCGTCCCAAAAAGGTCCAACGCCTCCGAATAGTTGCGCTCGAAAAAAAGGTCCAACGCCTCCGAATAGTTGTGTCCCGATCGAATAGGCCGAACGCCTTCGAATAGTTCAAATACACTGCACACACGCTTTCTCTTGGGCTAATTACAACGAGACCCATTTATTTTTCGCAATCCCTTGTATTTATTTTGTATCCCTCTCCCTTTTACTTTGTACGCATCTTTATTTTCTCGTATTGTATTTAATTTCGAATCCTTGGTCCAACGCCAAGCGATTGCACTTGCACACTTGCACTTTATTTTTCAGTTATCTTTTTCGTTTAGGATTCACTCCTCCTTGCGAGCCGAGCGATTCGTGCCTCGCTAACAAAACCACAAAAATAAACTCCATTTGCATTTACCCTTTAAACTTCAAAAAACCAAAATGTTTCGATTAGATCCAAACCCTTGATCCAACGTCAAGCGGCTTTAGGAAATAAAAACACTTTAATAATACGAGAAGATTTGTACGCCACGAGCCTTAAGCGGTAGAAAGGGGGATAACGAGCTTTCGTTACTCGCTCCGATTATTTCGACGCAGGACACTCGTCTTGTTGGGCGAGATAAACTATCCATAGTCTTTAGTGCATTTCAACTCCTAAACCCTTTCATCGACGAAAGGTAATAAAATCGAACAATCATTACCCTTAGTAGGCCGAACTACGAGGCTCTGACTTTCCCATTGCACACGGGAGTACGTAGGCACGAGGATCTCAATCCTTGCCGAGCACCTAGGTTCAATCTAACTTATAATTCAACTCATTTCCCTCTAGCAAGCAATTCGTTTAAGCATAGACATCCTTTCGCGCGCGTTAACTTAGATGGTTCCCATCGAGTACGATGGATGTAGGGGGTGCTAATACCTTCCCCCTGCATAACCGACTCCCGAACCCAGGCAATGGTTCCGTTGACCTTTGTCCTCATCCTTTTCCTCCCGGGTTGTATCTATATCTTCTCTTTCCCTCCTCGGGAATAAATAGAATTAGGTGGCGACTCTTCAGTCCGTCCGGCGCGCGGCTCCGTCCATTCGGATCGCGTAAGGTCGTATTTTTCGGGGTACGACAATATGCTTCTCTTCATTCATCCCATGTTGTTTATATTTATTATGGTATAATGATCAGGCACCTCTGATACATCGCTGAATTCGTCTATAGTTAAATTTCCATAAGAAAATTTGATCGGATAGTCCACCTCCTCCTCCTCCTCATTGATAATCGTAAAAAAAAAATTAGTATAAAAATTATGATAATAAGTGATGATGAGAAGATATACAATCCAATCAAATTTTCTTATGAAAATTTAACTATGATTGAATTCAGCGATGCATTTAAGGATCCAGATCATTATACCACAATATATGTAACAACATGAGATGAATGACGAGACACATGCAATTCAAAAACAACATTGGTTTGATTAAATTGGTTTTCAAGAATAGTTTAATTTTTCAAATTATATACTTCTTCGTCAATTTGAATCCATGTATATCTTTAGTGAGGAGTATAGAAAACAAGAAATTTATATAAAATATAATAAACCATGGGTATTTCACAACGGTTATCTATTCTAATCGATTCTAAAAGTATTTTTTTTTTGTCTAAATTTATTGTTGATGGGTTTCGAACCCAGTATCTAAGAGTATATATCACAACAATTCATAAGCATAACTGTTGAGATATGAGGCATGCATCGTGGATTACAACAACAATTTCCAGACCGTCATTGTAAGTACAGTATATATAACAACACTCTACATAACAACGCAGACGCTGACGTCATTATATATTTTTCTCAACCATTTTTAAATGGGTTTTTTGTAGTAGTGATTGCATTATGCTAATAACCTTTTACCTCAGTTATCCATAAAACTAAGGAAATATATCTATAAGGAGCACTGTTTTATATTTAATATAACTTATTACCGCAGTCTTTTGAAAAACTGAGAGAATATAAATATTAGGAACGCTTTGAATCCCTATTACTACATTTTTATGTTTTTTTCAATGTTTTAATTAGTACTTCTCACTTGGCGCCTTTTCATATTCCATTTTTTCTTTGTTAAATTTTTTCGTTATTAAATTTTTCTCTAAGTTAGTTAATAAAACACAAATTCTTTGCTATCAATAAAAAATATTACACAATAATACAATTGAAAAGAAAAGGAAAAATATCATTGATAATTAGATATTCAAGACAACAGATAACAAAAAAACAGGACAATAGAAAACTATTCGACATATTCAAACTTCTTACTCCAATCAACGTCAACTTTTAATCATATTCTTTTTAACCTTTTAACTATGCCAAAATGAGAGAAAAGATCATAAAGAACTCTTTCATATGGTATGAGGAAAGTTATTTCCTCACAAGAGGTCACAACAATTTCCATTAAGAAGTTAAAAATATTAATTAGAAGATTAATTTTGACGTTGTGGATAAGGAAGTACAAAAGATGTTTGTCATCTGAAGTAAGTGTTTCTAATTATTTCTCTCATGGATGGATATTTGACACTAGAAGTTAATGTCAAACTTTTGAAATTGGGATGAGAGTAATAAGACTGGTGAGGTTATTGTAGTTGGCATAAATTAGGTGAAGGTGGTTTGAGAAGACATCGTTGAATCTATATTGTTCAATACAACTACCTTTATCTTCACACTTTATTGTATGAGCAAAAAGTGATGGAGTAATGGTGATAGGAAAGCCATTACATTGGACTATATTGACTTAACATCCTCACCAAATTACTTAACAAAGACATTTAACCAAAACTCTGTTACGAGATTAGTGTAGATGGGTCCATGATGAATGTCAAAGTAACCTTTCGACTTATGTTTGGAAATAGTTTTCATTAGATCAAAACCTTGGTCTTTCAACTCTTTGAAATCAACAAAATTTTCATTGATAACGAACAAAAGATTTTCATCTCCGTTGAAGTTTTTTGTAGACATTTTTTGAATAAAAAGAAAAAGAATTTTAAACTAGATTTAAAAACACAAAGAGATGGAAATGAAATTAGAGCGGAATAGTGCATAAATAAATTGGAAAAGAGAAAGTGAGACAATCAGAGAAGCTCAAACGCCTCATTGAAAATCTAAAAGATATGTTATATTTTGAATAGCGATGATCATTATTATTCTACTGATATGATTCCAAAACGCGATGATACATGGCTTTTTCATATAACCAAGGAGAAAACCCAGGAAATAACAATCCATGAACCTTTCTTTTTTATTATATTTTTTATTTGTAAATATTCTTCGTAATCAATGAAATGTAAAAATAAAAAAAAAATCAAAGTTTATTTAGCTTGGTTTTCTTTTAAAATGATGGTTATAGTATTTTTACCTAAATTAAACATAAAAAAAACCATTAGTGTTTCTATTTATCAAATACATGTTGTTTGAGATATCAATGCTCAAGACACTACCATTAGTGAAACACATGAAACATAAAAAACTTCCATCATAAAAGCATATCTCTTAATATGAAGAAGAAACTGAAGCATCATGAAGCGCCTGAAACTATCTACATCCACCTTTCTAAGGTTTGTAAGATCATTTTCCTTGAAAAGATCGCTAAGATGGATGCAAGAGCAGAAAATTATTTGGGTTTAAGGTTTGTGTTCTTAACTATTTATTTGAGCAAAAACCATTTAGTTATCTAAGATTTTTTATCAACCCCTTTTTTTTTATATCTGGAAAAAATTCATGTAAGGTAAAGCCATTGAGAATATAGTCGCACCCAACATTTGAACATGCCCAAACATTAAGGATTCGAATATCTAACATATGATCTTCATGGGCAAATTAATTTTTACTTTAATACTCTTTGTAAATAATGTAATATTCTGGGTAAATATTGTAGTTAGTAAATAAATTATTTTATTAATATTCTATGTAAACAATATAACGAGTTTTAATTAAAAAACAATATATCTTACCCCTTCGGTTTGTTGATAAACCAAGAGGTATGAGGCATTATTTTTGTAAATAATAAAAATGAAGATGGTGCGATTCAAGCCCGTGATCATATAATTTTACCCCTCATTTTTTATTAACCGATGTGTTAAGTGGCATCTTTTAAAGTCACCCTTCGTTACGTCGCCCTAGTAGTTAAGGTTACTTCGCTTTTACGTGTGATGTTAAAAGCGTTATTTATAGTAGTGTTAATATTGTCTACAACCTAGTACATATGTATACCTCATAATTCTTGGCCAATAAAATATTCAAAATTTAAAAGAAGCTATAATATGCTCCACCCAGGGACAACATTATATAGGAGGCAGGCTCCCGGGCAACCAAGTTTCCATACCTGAGCCAATCTTCATTGGCACATCTTTACCACGGGGAGAGACTTTGGGATCCCCGTATCATATTTACAATCGAGGACATATGACTCATCTTCCCTATTATAAAGGAAGAATTTGTAGCCATACTTCCCTCAAAGTATGTCACCTTCATCATTCATTGATACATCATTCTCGAAGAAGGGAAAATATGACATAAACTCCCGAATATAGAGCGAAAGAAGCAACTGTTGTGTATCCATATTATCAAAAATCGAATATACTAGTCTTTGGAAAATCCTCCAAAGCTGTAAAGTTTTAATGGAACTGAACATCCATAACAACATGTTGAACATGCACTACTACAAAACGTGCAAACAACAACGCTAGGTTTACAATGGATTCTTATACACTGTTGTAATATGTTAAAAAAATTGCAATTGATTTATAACGCCATATTTAACGACGGTAAAATTGAAAACTGTTGTAATAGAGCCATATTTAACAACGATTGACTTTAAAACTGTTGTAATACATGATGTGACAAACATCGATTTCTAACAACTACATTTTTTCCATATGTTTAAATTTTAGACATATATTTTATTTTATTTTTTAGTGTTATGGGGACTTTAACCTCAAAACACAACATTCATCTTTATTTTTGGAAAAATACCCTTTTTTGTCCCTCAACTATAAGTCATGGTTCACTTTGGTCCCTTATATTTTTTTCGTGTCAAATTGGTCCAATAATTTTTAAAACAATGCAAATGAGTCCATGTCGTCTACTACGTTAGTGAAAGTTTGTTAAATATCTACGTGGCATGTTTGACCAACTCTTGTGACGGAGTTAGCATCGGAAAAACCGACGGTAAAAATTATTTTTGGATTTTAATTATTGTTCTTCATCTTCTTCCCCAAATTTTTAAAATCCAGAAATCAAATTGAAGCAAAACAAAATCCATTGATGGAAATCAAATTAAAAAAATCCATATGCAAATATTTAAAATAATATCATCCCTTCATGAACGTTTCTCAAAATCCATTGATGGAAATCAAATTTAAAAAAAAATTGCAAAATATTCAGATTTAACTTCAACATCCGTTGATGGAAATCCATATGCAAATATTCAGATTTCAATAACAAATTGAAAAATCCATTGATGGAAATCCAAATGCAAATATTCAGATTTCAATAAAAAAATTGCAAATATACAAACTTCAAGGAACTTGAAATTGGAATTTAACACTGAGAAGAAAAATCTGAATATATAAATGCAAAAGGAAAAGAGAAGAAAAATTGAACACTGAGTTCTCACAAAACTCACTCGTTGAGAAACCCAAAACATGTACAACCACCGTAACCTACACGCGACTCGCGTCTTTTCTGACGACGGATATTCCTTCTTCTTCATTGTTTTCACGCACTATTCAAAATCGAATTTGCTTTTGGGTTATGTTATGGGTTTGGAGAGGTTGTTAAATGAGGGTTTAACAGTGTTGATGTTTATGCGGTTTGCAGGTTGGGGATTATGAATCAGTTGATGTGTTTGCAAGATGAATTGGTTGATGTTTGTGCGATTTGCAGAAGGTATGTGTTCCATTCTCATACTTTTCACAATTTACGAATTGAAATTGCAAACCCCCAATTACTTTGAAAACCCTAACCTCCATTGTTCCTATAATAAATTAGAGTAAAAATGAAGGTGAATTTAAAAACCAAAGTCATGTTATTAGCAAGGTTTATAGATTTATTAGCAAGGTTGTTGGGTTCCAGATTTATTCACAAGGTTGTTGGGTTCAAGGTTGTTGGGTTCCAGGTTTGTAATTTATTCACATTTTAATTTGTAATTTAAAAACCAAATCCAGATTTGTATATATTATAAAACTTATCTCTGTTTTATTAGCAAGGTTGTTGGGTTCCTAAATAATAATGTTACTTTAGATCTTGTTTGTTAGAGTGGAAGAATATGAAGAACAATAAATTAAAATCCAGAAATAATTTTTAGCATAGGTTTTTCCGACGCTAATTCCGTCACAAGAGTTGGTCAACCATGCCACGTAGATATTTAACAGACTTTGACTAACGAATTAGACGACAAGGACTCACTTGCATTGTTTTAAAAATTAAGGGACCAATTTGGCACGAAAAAAAGATAAGGGACTAAAGTGAACCAGAACCTATAGTTGTTGGACCAAAAATGGTATTTTGCCTTTATTTTTCTATTTTCTATTAATTCTTCTTTTAGTATTAATCTCTAAACTTCATTTAAAAAAATTGAAAGTGACAAGTATATATATATATATATATATATATATATATATATATATATATATATATATATATATATATATATATATATATATATATATATATATATATATATATATATATATATATATATATATATATATATATATATATATAAGAAAATATCATTATAATTCCATAAAAGAAAAGTACATTGGTAATCATATATTACATATATTATCAAATGGCCGAGCCCATAGCAATAAAAACATCTTCCTGATCAGGGACTCTCTCCTCACTTCTCTCATCAAAATTATAAAAAAAAGTTCTCCTCTGCTTATTTTTCTTCTTCTTCAACTTCTTCTTCTTCTTCTTCTTCTTCTTCTTGGTCTTCCTCGCCCTGAAGGTTGTATCCTTTACAACCAAGGATCCAGGTGGTGGGCCTTCCTCATCTTGCTACTGACGTTGTTCATTTGCGACCTCGTTTGTGATGTTTGTGTTATCATTGTCATTTGTTAAACTCATTTTTACGAAGAATGTATAATTAAGAAATGTAAAACGATCTATTTATAGATGAGGTTGAAGATGAAAAGTATGATATTTTGGTGCTTGCAATGATGATAAATTGTAATGGTTGATATTCTCGAACGATATCTATGAAAAACAAAGAAAATCATAAATCATTATTATACTTGGGATGAGCGTTTCTCACTTCTGGGAAGAGAAAAGGTTGTAATATTACAACGATTTGTTATTATAACTATTGTGGTATATTATGTAAAATTGATAAAAAAAATTGTTGCCAAGAATCGAACCTTGTACCATATAAAAGGGGTATAGCTATAGTTCTTGTATTTAACTGTTGTTATATATTTATAATAAAAATATATGTATCATTACGGTTGTTTGCGATAACCGTTGTGAAATATTTACCCATATAAGTGAATTAAGTGACCCATTATCACCGTTTCATTCACAGTGAAACCCTAACACCCATTTTTCCTCTTGTGCTTCATACATTAAGGTATTCTTCTTCTTCCATTAATGTATTTACATATTTCCCATCAAGATATTCCTCATTATCTCTTTTGTTGCATGTTTTTTATTATTATTCTTCTTCCATCTTAGGAAGCAAACTTCGTCTAGTTTTAGAAACAATGAAAAGAAATATAAGAAGTATGAAGCTTTTGTGTATAATTTCTTCCTTAATTTTCTTTTTCATTTTTTTACAAAAGAGATGAACATGGTGACGATGTTGGCAGTAACAAGTGTAATGTACATATTGTTTGTATACCTATGGAAAATAATGTATTCTTCTACTTCAATTTTCTTGTTAGATTGTTCCCATTATCTCGTTTTCTTCATGTTGTTTCAACTTATGTTACAGTCCCACTGCTTAGGGTTTTGTTTCAACTTTTGCTGGTTTTGTTTTGAATATTAAATAATTTCCTTGTTTGAAATAGTTGAAGCTGTATAGTAAAGATGATACATGGTGATGATGATGGTGGTAACAAGCCTGCATGAGTTGATAAGGTACATATATATGAAGTCTTTTTGATATTCTATATGAAATTTAGTTTATTATATACTACATATGTATATTGTTTGTTTCACTATAATTTTATTGAAAATGCAATCATTTAAATTGACATAGAAACGTATAATCTGAAAATTAAGATGTATTTGAAAACCAACATATAACAATCAATGTTTCTCGAATAGCTTGCATCTTATTCTGTACATTTTATGTTCCTTAACATATATATATATATATATATATATATATATATATATATATATATATATATATATATATATATATATATATATATATATATATATATATATATATATATATATATATATATATATATATATATGGTTCAATGGTCTGTTTGTTTCAATTCATTGATATCTATGATTCTACAATACCTCACCATTGTCACTAATCATGGTGATTCTTATGATCATGATTGTTATGTTGATAAAATCGCAATGATGAGGTAAACTATTACAATAGATATCAATGGATTGAAGGAAACTGACCATTGAACCATATTTGTGTTAAAGAATATAAAATATGCACGATGAGACGCATGCAATTCGAAAAACAATGGTGCATTTAAGTTGGTTTTCAAGAACAGTTTAATTTACATATTATATATTTATTTACCAATTTAATGGTTGTATTTATTTAATTAGGTGTATGGTAAAACAAGCAATATACGTTTGTATATACTAAACTAAGGGTGCATTTTACAACGGTTGAAAGTGATAACCGTTGTGATATTCAGTATATATTACAACGGTTGTTACACTTAACCATTGTAATAAAACAAGCGCTTTCTAGAATACAACAACGATCTCAGGTCTGTTATTATAAGTAGCGTACTTACAACAACACTCTATATAAAAACACCTTGATTTGCGTCATTATACGTAGTTTCCAACCGTTGTTAAATGAGTTTTTTGTAGTAGTGATGTAGACAACGTGCTAGATTACTACGACTAGGACTGTTCATGGTATGGTTCTATGAGAAAACTGAACCGAACTGAACCGAACCATTATATAAGTCATCCGAACCAAACCGAACCGTTTCCATTTTTTTCAGAACTGAACTGAACCAAAACTTTTGGTTTGGTATAACGGTTCGGAACTCCGAACTGTACTAAGCCATTAGAAGACAAATTTTTCCAAACCAAACCATATGTTTAAGAACCAAACTATTAAACTTTGTTTTTTATGTTTGTTATTTTTTTTTTAAAATCGTTTTTTTTATATTTTCAAAAAAAATCGATTTTTTTTATATTTTCGGAAATAAATCGGATTTTCTTATGTTTTTTCGAAAAAAAAGTCGTTTTTATTTATATTTTCGAAAAAAAGTCAGTTTTTTTTTATTTTAAAAAAAAAATCCGTTTTTTTTTTATATTTTCGAAAAAAGTCGATTATTTTTATTTTCAGGAAAAAAAATCGATTATTTTACATTTTCGAAAAAATTGATTTTATTATAATTTCGAAAAAAAAATCGTTTTTTTAATATTTTTGAAAAAAAAGTCGATTTTTTTTTATATTTTTTCAAAAACAAAATCGGATTTTTGATATTTTCTAAACAATAGTCGTTTTTTTTATATTTTCTAATAAAATCGGTTTTTTTATATTTTCGAAAAAAATCGTTTTTTTTTATATATTTTCAAAACCAAAATCGTTTTTTTTTATATTTTAGAAAAAAAAATCGTTTTTTTTTATTTTCGAAAAGAAATCGACTTTTTAATATTTTCGTAAAAAAAGTCGTTTTTTGTATTTTCAGGAAAAAATCAATTATTTAACATTTTTCGAAAAAAGTCGATTTTTTTATATTTTCGAAAAAAAAAATCGGTTTTTTAATATTTTTGAAAAAAAAGTCGTTTTTTTATATTTTCAAAAACAAAATCAGTTTTTTGATAATTTCGAAAAAAAGTCGTTTTTTTTATATTTTCGAAAAAAATCGATTTTTTGATATTTTTGATTAAAAAATCGTTTTTTTTTATATTTTCATAAACAAAGTCAGTTTTTTTTTTATATTTTAGAAAAAAATCATTTTTTTTTTCGAAAAGAAATCGGCTTTTTTATATTTTTGAAAAAAATCGGTTTTCTGAAATTTAGAAAAAAAATCGTATTTTTGATATTTACGAAAAAATCGATTTTTTGAATTTTTGAAAAAAAATCAGTTTTTTTTTATATTTTTGAAAAAAAATCGGTTTTTTTATATTTTCGAAAAAAATCTGTTTTTTATATTTTCCAAAAAAATAGGTTTTTTGATATTTTCGAAAAAAATGGTTTTTTGAAATTGTCGAAAAAAATCGGTTTTTCTTAATTTTCAGGAAAAAATCGATTTTTTTTGATATTTTCGAAAAAAAATCGTTTTTTTGAAATTTTCAAAAAAAGTCGGTTTTTAGATATTTTTGAAAAAAATCGATTTTTTTAATTTTTAGGAAAAAATCGATTTTTTTACATTTTCAAAAAAAATCGGTTTTTTTTATATTATCTAAAAAAATTGGTTTTTTGATATTTTCAAATAAAAAAGTCGTTTTTTTAATATTTTTAGAAACAAAGTCAGTTTTTTGATATTTAAAAAAAAAAAGTCATTTTTTGATATTTTCGAAAAAAATTGGTTTTTTGATATTTTCGAAAAAATCGATTTTTTGTAATTTTCGAAAAAAAATGTGTTTTTTTGATATTTTCGAATATTTTTTTGATATTTTCTATAAAAAATCGGTTTTTTTACATTTTCAAAAACAAAACTAGTTTTTTTGATATTTTTGAAAACAATTAATTTGACTTTTCAAAAGTAGTGAATATTATTTAAAATTTTCTAATTAGTTAATGGTTCACTATTGGTTATGTTTGGTTAATTTTAGTTTGGTTCGGTTCTAGAACCGTTAATAAATAAATGGTTCGGTTCACTAACCAAACATAATGGTTTGGTTATTTTAACTTCAGTTCGGTTCGGTTTAGCGGTTCAGTTCGGTTCATAATTTTTTTGAACAGCCCTAACTACGACAACCAGGGGCCAAGAGATGCAAGCTATTTTCACTTACTGATAACATTATATCATTGTATAATATTTATGAGCATTTTCTATGTAAATGATATAATTTTGAGCAAAATACAAGTTATTATGATGAAGAATAGAAAAATAGAAAGAAAGAGAAGGAAAAATGGACTAGGAATAAAAAAAGAAGAAGAAAAAAGAAAAGAAAATTCCCCCTATAATTATTGAGTTGCAATGCCTCTATCGTGGTCGCGATGAAAATCCATCGCGTTCACGATGCTTTATATCATGGTTGTGACGGTGATGCAGTCTAACGTGTTTTAGCTTGTTTAAAAGGAAAAGAAAGGCACTTTTGCAATGGTTATGAATTGGAGATACATAAGTGACGGTTGTGCAATATTGGAGCTCGATAATTGGAGTTTTCAACCATTTAAGACCTCTTTATTAATTGGTTATCATGTATTGTTCATCTAAACTCATGGTATTTATCTATAGAACTGTGAATATCTAATTTACTCCTTATTAGGTTTTATTAAACAAATTTTATTAGAGTTGTTGAACCATGTAGGTGGATTTGTAATATTATATTGATTTGTTATTCTTGTTTTATTCAATTATCTTTCATTGTTAGGAAATTCAATCTTCTGTTTCTGAATCATATTTTGAAATGAGGGAAATCTTGCAATAAATAATTATTATGATCCCATGTCTTGGGAGCTCAATGTAAATGCATGCTTATGTGTATTATGACCTAATGGAATATGTGTATGAATGCAAAACAAAAGTCAATTAGGGTTAGAAACATGTGGGCAAATTTTTGGGGGCAAAGAATAAGGAAAACTAGGTATCTAACTCCAAAGGTTTAAGTCTACTATCCTAAAATATCCTACCCTAACATAAGCTCCATTAAAATCATGAAAGAACTCAAAAGTGTGTGTTTAGATATGACTTTGATTGATTTTGTTAGAAAATTTGTAAATGCTTTTGTACGTCGATTATGTGATTACTCTGTCAATTCGAGTGGAAAAGGTGAAATGAAAGACATGTTGAGTGCATGTTAATATTAGAAGAGCTTTTTGAATTTATCATAATTGAATCAAGAAACGGATGTGATGATCAGAAATAAGAGAAATGGTGATGTTCATTAGTAATGGTAAACATTTTAGTTCATTTAAAATTTTCAATTTATAGGTGAGTTACTTGAAGACAAGCAACATAGTAAGTTTGGGGTCGTGATGACACTCAATCAATGCATAATATTTATGAGAATTTTTTATGTAATCGATATAATTTAGCGTAAAATATGAGTTAAATTGAAGAATAAATGAGAAGAGTAGAATAATAGAAAAAAAAGAGAAAGAAATGTGGAGTTAGAAGAAGAAATAAGAAGGAAATGTGGAATTAGAAGAAGAAAGAAGAAAAATAAGCAATTTGCCCTTGGAATTATCCTGATCATGATTCCTCTATTATGGTCACGATGAAAAGCCATCGCAGTCGTAATGCTTTATATCATGGTCATGATGGTGATTCATTCAGATGCATTTTAGCTTGTTTAAAAGGAAAAGAAATGCATTTTTTGAAAGGGTTACAAATTAGAGACACAAAAGTGACAACTAGGAAATATTTGAGTTTCCAACCATTGACGACCTCTTTCTTCATTGATTATCATGTATTGTTAATCTAAACTCATGGTATTAATATGTAGATCTATGAGTCGTTAGTTTACTCTTGATTAGGTTTTGTTAGAGGAATTTGATTAGAGTTATTGAACTATGTATATGGCCTTGTATTGTTCCATTGATTTTATATTCTAGGTTGATTCAATTATCTTGTATAGTAATGCTTTTTATGTGTTGACAAGCATATAAACTGAACCTAGCATCATATCGATTATTAACTCTAACATTATGAACTAGATCTAGGATAATTGTTCAAACTTAGTAATTAACTAGAAATGGGTAATTATAAATTTGTGATCAAGAAATTAACGAGCGTTCTTTCTTATTTTTACTTCCAATTTGCATAAGGAATTAGAGAGTTGCCATTAAGAATATTGATTTATACACCAAGGAATTGGGTATAATGGTCGTGTTAATTTATCGTAATTCAAGAAAATAACTTTGATAAAATAAATGCGGTAACCAACAATGATAATTAGATTACTCGAAATAAAACTTGATCGCTTTCTCATTATCTTATTTGCTATTGATTTTCTTTACGCATTTTAATTTTCTGAAACAATATGAAAAACCCCCAAATATTTACTTTTAAAACCATACTAATAATCTTGTTAAATTAAGCAATCCTTATTGAGATGATCTTTTATTTTATTACTTCGACACGATTAGTTCACTTGCTATTTTTGTCATCACTTACCCTCACAGAAGTAGAAAAGACATGGTATAAAACCCTTCCAAGCAGGAGTATAGATTTGTGTAAGGATTTGTGCAACTCATCACTGCCCGATTTAATAATTGAAACAGACAACCTACAACCAATGTCATACTTAACGGGGTTACACATAGAAAAGAGGAAAGCTCACATGAGTATATTGATCTATTTATGAAAGTTCCAGTGTCGGTGGGAGGAATGGATGACACATTTGAAATGTTGGATGTTCAAGAAAGGTCTGAGGTTGAATTGCATACTCCAAGAAAAGTTGAGGCTCAAAGGAGCCTGTGATTTAAGTGATTTGATGAATAGGGACAACCCTATATTAATTATGGTTGTTTTTCACATTTCCATCAATATTAATCCATGGTGCATAAAACTTGATCTTACTCACTTTTATGTTCTCGATGTCAGGCAACATATTATTTAATTTGGATGTTAGAAGAACAAGACAAGCAGTGTCCTCCGGGAGCCTAAAATCAACAAGAGGTTTCACCCGTTGTAGAACACATGTGCCATAAATGAATATTGAGACATTTTAAGATGTTCTTTTTAACAACTCACGATCCCTCTTTATACTTGTTTGAACTCATTTTGGATCACACGCAATTATTGGTTCAATCACACCTATACAAAAATGTAAGTAAAATCCCAACCATTGAAAATTACACTACCAGGTTTTTTTAAGCTCCTCTTAAAGTCCGATAAATGCAATAGGCCTTTTTTTTAATAAAAAAAACCCTGATGATTTTACATTACTGTATTTTTCAAATTTTTGCAAAGAAAATCATGTACAACACAGTGTTTTTAAAAAATCAGTAAGTTTCTTCGTACGTCGATTTTTTTATTTAAAATAAACAATATAAATGCATATCGGACTTTAAACGTACCCTACCAATTTTTTTTATTTATATCAATATTTCACTTGTTTTATCGGAATTTTCATGCACCCTTTTTATTAAAATAATGACAAATATAAAATAGATAGGGAATTTCTTAATGCACTTTATGATTTACTAGTACACCTCATGAAAATACATTAATACCCCCATATTTCGGGGATTCATCTTCAAAACACCCCAAAGACACACAACCAATATTTATTTTATGCTACACTCCAATTATATGACTAAATTTATTTCAAAAATATATTTTCGAATATCATAAATGGATTCCAGATCAACCGAACCAACTCCTCTCTTCACATTACATACACACTCACATAGATAACATAGGCAGGGAAGGAAAAGCAAAATATATTCTTGAAATATTCTCCAGGATACATGATTATCAATAAGCGATTAGTTTGTCTTCAAAATAATTTTTCATGTGGTTATAAAATATTTTGTGCAACATCAGCTTCAAAAGCTTAAACAAGCTTGTGGCATGATGACCTTCTATTTGAGATTTTATGTAGTTTAGCTTTTCCACTTCTGCCTCCAAAAATGTCTGTGAGTGAGTATGTAACCTAAAGAGGAGTTGATACCGTAGATTTTGAAAATGTATTTCCAAAATAAATTTTGTTACATAATTGGATCATAGCTCAAAAATCAGTAAATTATATATACGTTAGGTGCATTCGAAAATACATTTTTCAGATTTTCATATGATAGTTTTTCATCTTATAGAATGTATTAAGAAATCTCCATATAAATATTATTGAAAATTAGGAGGTGTCAGGTTAAAGTATTGGGGTGGGTCAAAATATTCTCGTTTTAAAATTTTAGGCCCAAGCATAATAATGTGACACATACACGGAACACGGTCCATTAAGCTTTAATTGTACCTCTATTTCTAAAAATAAAATAAAAAACAATTTTCAATTAAAACAAGACAAAAATATATATAATTTTCAACAAATTTAGTTTTCTAAATTGTTAAAATAAACATAAAATAAAAAATTTAAAAATTCAATTTATTGGAATTAATTTTCATTAAAAAATATTCAAATATGAATTTACAAGTATGATATCCATTACCACGTTTTCAATTTCAAAATTGCCAAGATGAATATCAATATTGGCAGTTTGAATTATGAAATACGCTATATAAAAGATCAAAAGTTTTTCATGTTTTTCATTTGTTTAAAAGAAGGTTTAAAAGAATTAAGAGTCTCATACTCAACAATATAAAATCTGAAAATATATTTAGAAGTAAGGACTAATTTTATAAGAAAAGTATATTTATAAGTAGAGACCTTATATTGTTCATATTTGAGGGGTTGTGTATAAGTTTGGTTTCTTGGTATGTTTTAGGAAAATATGTATCCTTACATAACTCATGATTAAGGGGATGTGTAGGTGTCCGACTTCTTGGGTTGAGTTCTTGAATGGATCAGATTCATCTCGAACTCAATAGAGCTCACCTCCATTAATGATTTGTTCAAATAACTCAGTAGAGCTCGCCTCGATTAATGATTTGTTCAAAATAACAAGGCCAAGTTAAAATAATTGATAGGCCAAGTTGGTTATGTCGTTCCAAGTTCAGTGCATTACAATATTTGATTGAGATGTGATAGAGAACAAATTAATGGGTGATAAAGGATATATGGCCCAAGATTTTGGAAATCAAGCATCATTTCCAATCACCATTAATGGTTCATACAAATTGGGGACAATCACATTAAAATGCCTCCAATGGGCCTTCATGTAATACGAGTCAAAATGTTATATAAGGAAAATAACATAATGAGAACA
The DNA here is from genome assembly GCA_963966055.1 of Lathyrus aphaca. Classification (NCBI taxonomy): domain Eukaryota; kingdom Viridiplantae; phylum Streptophyta; class Magnoliopsida; order Fabales; family Fabaceae; genus Lathyrus; species Lathyrus aphaca. The sequence goes on along the minus strand of OZ014519.1, from coordinate 508,641,308 downwards.
TGGATATACATAATTCATAGAGCATCAGACTGTGATTTTACTAGTCCTCACTTGTAAGTGAAGGTGAGAAAAACACAAGAAAGGGGGGTTTGAATTGGCATTTCAAAAACAATTTTTTTACCCAATCAATAAAAATCACTGTTGAAGACCAAATAGAGAAAAGAACACAATGATTTTTATACGGGTTCACTTGAAAACTTCAAAGTTAATTCAGTCCACCCGCCAAGGTGATTTCGTCTTATACCTAATGACTTAATCCATTATAATCAACTGATTACAACTGCACTAGCAACCACTGGTGACTAACAAACCACAAAGACACACAATCTATGTCTTCTCAAGGATTCTGACCTAACTGGTCCCTTAAGTAAATACAAACAACAATTTGAATAAGAGTTGTACTTACAAGGATTGCTTCTACACAAGCATATATAAACAATTTAAAAACGCAATACACTGAAAGAAAATTTTTGCACAACAATTCTAATTTTGTAGACAGCAATCTCTTCGAGTTCTTGGACAGACAATTCTTCAAGTCTTTAAATAGCCAATAAGAAATAGATCCGTTGAAGGACAAATCAGGAATTCTTCATGAATTAATTGCCTACTTGAGTTGTGGTTTGATACGAAGGGGACAACAAAATGTATTGTACTGATTTTCCCACTCCGCGAAATGCGTAGTGGAAAGAATATTTGATTCGTACCATGTATTATTTTCCCTAGTATAAACTCGTCCTTATCTTTTTTTTTTCTTCAGTGGCTTCTAGACAAACTTTGTTTGAATCATGAATTAGAATAGTTGATTTTGCTTGAGTTCAGAAACTTCAATCATCAATTAGAAGCTTAATCACATCAATATCTGACTTGAGATTCTTCAGAGTCTTCAAGAACTTTCAGCATGTAAAACTTCATAAGCTTGAGCAGTCTTCGGAAGCTAATTGATCAGAGTCACATGTCAGAAGCAAAGGCCAAGAGAACGTTGCAACAACAACATATAGTTTTCTCATAAGCTTATTTATCCGTGAATTTGAGCATAAGTGGTTCAAATCAATATATTCAGAATCTTGACACGTTTTACGTTCAAGAGTCAGAATCAAAGTTGTTTGCTAAAGATACACAATAACAAATCGTTAGGGGTACTAATATTGTTCTCACACAAATACTAACTTGTTATCATCAAAACTTATAGATACAGATGCAGAACCAAATTTTGTTCTAACAATCTCCCCCTTTTTTATGATAACAAAACATTGTATTTTAATGAACATTTTTTGTCGGGTAATCACCAAAAACATAAACATATATCATAAAGAAACACAAAGCTCCCCCTGAGATAAGAAACTCTAAAAAGATAATCAGAATGAAAGAATACTTCCTTGATTAACCTTTTTTATGAAATAGATAAAACTTTTGTTCAAAAGAACTAGTTTATCCCACAGAAGTTTCTCAAACAAGTTATTACTGTTGTTGAGTATTTTATCAAGGATTTAACACACAACAACTTCCGGTGAATTTCACTTATGATCAGTCTTGAACAATCTTCAAAGTCTTTTGTCACTTAGACTGATTCAGAACTATAAGAAGTTAACATATCTTCAGAATTTGAGCTTTAGTTGTATTGTTCTGATTTTCTCAGGTGTATCTGATATATAATACATTTTTCCTGAAAAAGAACATCTAAACACGATTTATTTTAAACAAGGGTTAGTACAAACATTGAAATGTTTGGGTTTATCTCAAGAGAAATTAGGTATATCAAAATCAACACTTTCTCCCCCTTTTTGTCATTAATCATAAATCCATAGGCTCAAAAGTACAAAGATAAACAAGATAGAAATAACAAAAGTAACATGTAACAGAACATAACAAAACGATCAAACAACTAAGTGCAGTTAAGGGTTAGGGCTGGAAGGGGGAAGTATGGAAAGGATGATCTGAAACATCTTCTCTTGATTATTCAGACCTTCTTTAAACTTATCGTTGTCTTCCTTCAGCTCAGTAAGTGTCTTCAGAATCTCTGGAATGACTCCAAAAGCATAAGTCCCAGCAGAATTCAAATGCAAGTTTTCAAAAACAATAACCTGTTATTCATAGCCAGTATCTTCAGAGACAACTTGCTTGCCTTTATCAGATGTGACATTAACCAAGGAAGTATTCTCGAGAGTAGGAAGACAGAGAGGAGCAAATTTTTCTTCAAGATTTCCATTGCAGGTACAAGACACAAATGAAAATTCGTTTTAGCCAATTTGTACCAAAAAATCTTCATCCGATAGATTTCTGAATCAACCCATTCCCTGTAGTTTTCCCAAGTTGAATCACTTGTAGCTGGATTTGCATAAGTGAGACTAATCTGCATAGCAGCATCAAGACGATTCTTGAACTCTAGATCAAATTTCCACATCATCTGTAATACCCATATACAAAAGATATATATGAAGCATATTTTCCATATATAATATTAATAATTTGGTACTGAAATACAAATAAGTTCTTAGCAACACATTGTATAAATATAGCCACTACAACATAAGGTACTAAACAAGGCTATAAAATAGTACAAGCTGTTCAACTACAAAATGATCTAAGAACTAGATCCGAAGATCTCAAAAATCCACAGCGGAAGACTAAGCCATCAACTAGTAAGGATAATCAAGTCGCCTTATCCTTACTCTTAACGGAACCTGAAGTACCTGAAATAACAAAATCAACATGGGGTGAGATAAAACTCTCAGTGGGTTCCCTATCTTAGAGTTCTCTCGGCTCTAAGGGTCAAGCATGAAAATTCTACGAGTACAAGGTTCCTCTAAAAATAAACGAGTCGAAACGGAACAACCTAACCATACATCGTACAAGACTTCCCGTGGGACCCAGTGGAACACCCACCTCAAGTATAAACCACTAGACTTCTCATGGGACTCAATGAAATACCCATCTCAAGTTAACTCTTGCTTCCCATGGGACTCAATGTAATACCCACCTCAAGCTAACTCTCGCTTCCCGTGGGACTCAATGTAATACCCACCTCAAGCTAACTCTCGCTTCCCGTGGGACTTAATGTAATACCCACCTCAAGCTAACTCTCACTTCCCGTGTGACTCAATGTAATACCCACCTCAACCTAACAAATGGGAACACAACCAAGCGCGATCCTTAATTCTTATTAGTCTACGAACTCCTAGGTGTCTCACAAGTCTCACCAATTCCTTACCTTTAACTCACAATTCCATAATTATGTTTCGTTGCCTTTTAATCGAATAGTCGGGTAAAAGTCGGGTGGAACCAATATTTCTTGATCTCAAAATATAGATTTCATCATTAGCTTCGAAATGATATGTGGAACGCTAAAAACGGATACCCGGATCATAAGTTACGAATTAAAAACTAAGGTTGGAACCTACAGGTCTCGCTGAGCGAAAATTGCCCTGGAACTTTCGTTAAGCGAGGTATGCTCGCTGAGCGAGCTACACCAGTTCAGGAAGTTCCAGCCTTACGGGAAAACACTCTTTCCACACCCAAACACTCCCAAACATCAACCAATGCAACAAGACATAATCAAACATATTCATTATCATCATATGAGTATTTTAGGTAGGTTTTAATCGAGTTTTAACCGTTAAACTTCCGATTTTTCTTAGATTTTCCAATCTACCCCTAACCACAAAATCTCTAAAACTCAACCAAAATCAAAGATAAAAGTTTCTATCTAAGAACCCGCCTCGAGAGATGAAGATTGGCGGAAAGATTGAGTTGATTCGACGGACGGATGATCGGTAATGAGGAATTGGAGCTTTAGGGTTTTTCTCTCTTCTTCTTCTCTTCTCTTCTCCTTTTCCTTCTTTTCTTATTTCTTACCAACTTTCTCTTCCTCTCATAATCTTTCTATATATATAAAAATATAAAAGCTTATATTTTTACCAATAGGTCATAATTAGAGAATATCCGAAAATGTCTCTTAATCCGATATTTATAAAACCTCTGAGTCAGCTAATATCAATTAATAAAATAATATCTCGCTGATTATTCTATTTGGTTCCATTAAAATTTCTTAGAGTATTCCGGAATAATATTATTACTAATTAATATTGTCCAGAGCTTTAAATAAAATACGGGGTATTACATCCTCCCCCCCCCTTAAATAAAATTCGTCCACGAATTTAAAAGATTACCTGAACAGGTGAGGATATAATTCCCGCATTTCTGATTCTAACTCCCACGTAGCTTCGCCCGGATGCGTCTCATCCCATTGCACCTTAACAAGCGATATCTCTTTATTTCTCAACACTTTGGTTTCTCTTCCAACAATACGGCTCGGTTGGGGCTCGAAGGTCAAATCCGCTTCTATCTCGATAGAATCCGGCAGAATAGGCTGAAGAGGGTCAGGAACGAACCTACGAAGTTGAGATACATGAAAAACATCATGCATTTCGGATAGAGATGGCGGCAAGGCTAAACGGTAAGCAACTTCACGAATCTTTTCTAGAATCTGATACGGTCCTACGTATCTCGGGCTTAACTTACGCGACTTAAACGGTCCTTTCAACCTCAACCTCGGTATGACTTTCAAGTATACATGATCACCTTCAACAAATTCCAAAGGCCTCATTCGATTGTCAGCATAGCTCTTCTGACGATCTTGGGCTTGCTTAATCTTTTCTCGGATCATACAAATCTTTTTCGTAGTCTCTTGAATAATTTCCGGTCCTAAGATCCTATCTTCACCCACTTCCGACCAACACAACAGTGTTCTACACCTTCTTCCGTACAAAGCCTCATACGGAGCCATACTGATGCTTGCATGGTAACTATTGTTGTACGAAAATTCGATCAACGACAAAAGTTCCTTCCAATTTCCTCTACTCTCTAAAACACACGCTCTCAACATATCCTCCATCGTTTGAATCGTACGTTCCGTCTGACCATCCATTTGAGGATGATTAGAAGTACTCAAACGCAGATTCGTACCCATGGCTTATTGGAACACCTTCCAAAATCTCGAAGTGAACTTCGGATCTCTATCCGATACAATACTGTACGGGACACCGTGAAATCTCACAATTTCAGCAATAAACAACCTTGCAAGCTGACTTGTCTTATATGTAGTCTTCACGATTAAGAAATGTGCAGATTTCGTTAGTCGGTCCACAATCACCCAAACAGAGTCATAGCCACCCTGAGTACTCGGTAAACCTACTGCAAAGTCCATAGAGATACTATCCCATTTCCAAATTGGGATGTCCAAAGGTTGTAACAATCCACCTGGCCTTTGGTGCTCAATCTTCACTTGCTGACACACCGCACATTCTGACACAAATACCGCAATGTCCTTTTTCATCCCGGACCACCAATACTCCCTCTTCAAATCTTGATACATCTTCGAAGAACCCGGATGTATCTTAAAAGAACCTTTATGTGCTTCTTCCAGAATCCTTCTCTTTAACACATCATCATCCGGAATGCAAATTCTTTGATTAAATAGGATGATCCCATCTAATGCTCTTACGAAACCCGGTTGGAGTAACAGTCCTTGCAACTTCTCATCCAAAACTTGCGCTTGTTGAATATCATTCCTCAAGGTAGAATTAATATTCAAGTTTCCCATGATTACTCCACTCGGAGTCCAAACAAACTGATGTTAAGATCCCGAAACTTTTCTAACAATGCATACTCCAATACCATCAATTCGGCACTATGAATCACTTTTCTACTTAAGGCATCTGCCACTTTGTTCGCTTTTCCGAGGTGATACTTCAACTCAAGATCATAATCCTTCAAATACTCCATCCATCTCATCTGTCTCATATTCAGTTCCTTTTGATCAAAGAGGTACTTCAAACTCTTATGATCACTAAACATCTCAAAATGCACACCATACAAATAGTGCTGCCACACTTTCAAGGTAAACACCACAACCGCTAATTCCAAATCATGTGTGTCGCTCCCCGGACTTCCATCCTGGTACAAACGCGAAAGTGGCGCGGAAAAAGAATAGAGTCGCCAGCCAGGCATTTTTATCCCGAAGGAACGGGAATGGTAATGCTGCACAAACCAGAAGAAAAGAAGAGGAAGGACACGGGTCCTACGAACCAAAGAGACTGAGTTCGGGAGTCGGTTACGACCTGGGAAGGTATTAGCACCCAGATCGTCCGCCGTACCCGACGGGATCCACGCTTGCAAAGAAAACTGTTTCAAAGGGTGAGGGTATGAAAACTGCTGCAAAGAAAAGAAAAAAGAAACTGGAACTGGAAAAGAAACTGAGAAAGGAACTGAAAAAGAAATGAAAGGGAAAAATGTAGGGAAAATAAAAATTGTGCTCGAACGGGCCCTACCCCGCTGCCTACGTACCTCATCAGGACAATGAGGATCAGAGACTCCGTAGTTCCCCTAACTAGGGGTAGAAAAGAAATTGCTTGTGAATTAAGGCTTGAACTGCCTATGCCATTGCTCAGGTGTTGCAGACTCGGACGACGAGTGCGTAACCGTCTTGTAAAGTGACAAGTAGGAGCAAGTTCGTGTACGGAGCGAAGGAGATGAGAAAAGAATTCCCGAAGGAAAGACACTTATTGTTTGTTTGTGTTTTTTAGAAGCTTTTTATGAGTGAAATTTGCATAGGTAAGTGTACCTAAGTCTTACTCACTGGGATGTGTACGTCTCACATCATCCCGAAATGGAATGCGCAAGAGGCACACCTATCTATGGAGGAAATCCCCAAAGCTAGTCCCACAAGTGAAGGCTCAGACACACTGACCTATTAACATTTATTAAGTGTTTTTGTGGTTTTTTGGTTAAGAAGTGTTTTTTAGCTTTTCTTTGTGAAGTAATCTCATGTTAAGACCTATCCACCACGAGGGATAACTTACACCTCGCCCCGAAACGGAACGCGTGCAAGTATCTCGTAGCAAAGTCTCATGTCACATGAAAGTACTCAACATTTATTAAAGTGAATTAAAATTAAGTTTGAAGATGATAAGAGAAAGCACCAAAAGGATCTAAAGGTAAAACATCTAATGGGGGACTAAAGAATCCTAAGTGTTGTCATGCATGGATAAACCTAGGTTAGTGAGGTTTGAATTCTATCCTAATGAAGAAGAAGGAAAGAAAAGAAGAAGAAGAAAGAATAAGAGAGGAGGGAAGTAAGGCCTAAGCCCAACAATCAAAGGGTTAGCACAAGTAAGAATAAGAAGAGAAGAGATGAGATTTGGAGGTCTGGGAATCACTTCCACACCTCTCACTTACCATAGCCCCAGAAATGGTTAGTGACATAAGCATACAAGTAAAGCAAAATGAACATAATGACATGACAACATCATACAAACATAAGTGAAGTCATACATACAAATGCTCAATGCAAATGCAAGAAACAAGAATGAGAGAAGAAGCATACAAGTCAATTATGAGGCAACATGAATCACATGGCAAGGCAAAATAAACTTAAGAAGGATGCAAAGCAAAATGCACAAAACATGAACTCAAGGCACAAAACCAGAACCAAATCAAGTCAAATAAGAGCTTAAGAAGCAAAAGAGATGAAGAGAAGAGAAGTACTAGACCAAACAATCACTCATGGGAAAGGAATAAGCAAAGAAGTGAGGTGAATGCACATAAGAAAGGATGAACTTAAAAGGTAAACAAAACACAAAACTTGTAAGACACAAACCCTAAACCAAGATTAGAATGGTACCCATACACCAAAGAGACCCCAAATGAGAGGAAGAAGTTGGCACAAGTGCCCTTCTAGGCTAATGAGAGAGCTTATGATCAAAAGGAAGAAAAATGGGACAAGCTAAGAAACAAAATTCAAATCAAATCAACAATGCAACCAAATATTCCACAACTTAGGACAAATGATCTTCAAACATGATATAACAATGTGCCAAAAGGATAGGAAGAAATTCAGAAGCTAGACAAGTCAAAAGAAGGCTCAAACATGAACTAGGGTTAAGAAACTTCACTTACAAGTCAAGGACCAAAACCCAATGAACAAATTTCTAAAAATCAGAGCAAAAATCACACATGAACTACATCCTCTTATGAATCCAGAGCAAAAAGAACCAACAAGAAACTCAAAATGATGATCACTATGGAAATTGGACAAGGCAGTATACACAAAAAGGACTTAAAAGAATTAATTAAGATGAACAATTAATTGACACGTGGATATTAAAAATAATTGGAAAAGAAAAATATGAAAAATTAAAGAAAACTCAAATTGACTTCCATGAATTAATTTGGAATTTTTAGACACTTGGAGGTATTTTTAATAATTGAAAAGCAAAATGAAATAGAAGAAATAAAAAGAAAAGAAATAAAATGAAAGAAAGCTGGGAGGGGTGCGAATAGAAGGAAATTTAGTTGAAATTAATTGGGCTCAGAGCTATGGGGGGGGTGCGAAAAGCAGGATAGGCCCACTGGGTTGCGCTGGTATATAAAACTAAGAGTGGAAATTCAGGGAAAATGCTAGAAAAATCACTGGCCATGAGATTGAACCAACGCATCCTGTGCTTCACCTCATTAATTGACGTGGCACTTGTATTAGTTCAGAGGCTGAGGAGCATGAGAGTTAACATGGGACGCATCACACAAATCACACTCAGGATGAAATTATAAGAAAGAAAAGCACGTGAGGGAGGGGAGGTTTCATTAAATGACGTGTCAGCCTCATGTGCGTGAGATGAAATGATCCAAGGGCAGAAAGGTTGTCTTCAACCTCATGAAACCCTAAACAACATTTTCCAGATTCCAGTGACCAGAGCTAGGGCTCCGGCACCGAAAAATACCAAACATGAACAAACAACAATAATAATGGACAAGAAGCTCCAGATCAAGTAAACCAACTACCCTGAGTTCAAAAATGACCATGAAAAATTCAAAAGATCAATGGATTCCCTGGATCGAGCACAAACAGTTTTTACCATGAAAATTCAAATCCACATTACACACTCAATAATGCATCAAATTCAAAACTACAAACAACAGAATGATCAGTGAACATCAAGGATTAGAATGCACACTGTAACACCCCAAAATTTTCCCTCTTATTTATCATCAACCTCGAGCGATTCACGCTTCATTCTTGCATCATTCCGCATATCATCGCATCGCATTTGAAAAAATAAATAAGTCATTCATCGTCCTTTGCATGAGGTGTGTGGTCGATCGAGGCTTGGCAAACATTGGAGTTCGAGAGAAAATGATGTACCAAAAATAATCCACACCACTTTCAAGCTAACCCATTAAAAAGGAAGAATTCACCACTTTCCTCCCCTTTTCTTTCCGCTTTTCCTTCCACTTTCTTTCCACACTTCCTTTCATTCTTTCCATCTCATTTTTCCACTTCAATTCCACTCCATTTCCCTTGGAAACTTCCACCACCTTCCACCATCTTCTAGAGTGTTCCAAGGAATATTCCAAGGAATATTCCAAGGAATATTCCCTTTTCCAACCCTAACCCTAACTAACTTCCAAACCTAATTTTGGATCCCAAACCTAATTTTTGGGCCCCAAACCCAAACCTAGCTCCTAGCCTAGTCTCTATTTAAGCCATTTTCATCCAAACCAAAAGGGTTCCCACAATTCCAAATTTTTCACCTTTTTCATAATCACTTTTTCTCTCTCACTTTTCCTCCATTTTCCCTCCTTTCACCAAAGCTTTTTCAAATAAGCTCTTCAAGTTTCACATTGAAACTTGAAGATCTTGAAGCTTAAGCCTCCAACCTCCATTAATTGTGGATCGTAGAAGAAGAAGCTAGTGATTTTGTTGAAGATTTCGGCTTATCGGAAGTGTGCGAAGATTCAATCTCAAGAACGCATTTATTTTGCGGTTTCTCGGTTTTTTTCGGTTTTCTCTTCGATTAAGCTCCGATTCTTGCAACAATTACCGAAGCACTCCTCCGCTTCGTAGGTTGGTGATCTTAATCACTTCTTCTTTAAGTTATTCTCTTCATCTCGCCGTTTCGGCATTCTTTAAGTGTTTTTCGCTTTGCTTGAATTAATTCCGTTCGATTATGTGTTGTTTGCATTTTTGTGATTTTTGTTGAATTTAGAAATTAAGGTGTTAATAGATGTAGGTGCTAGCATGTGTAAATAAGCTCCGAATAAGTAGAAATTAGTGGTAGCATGTCCCTAGGTATGTTAGGATTGTCTAGAAGCAAGTTGTGGCCAAAAGCATTTTTTTTAAAAGCTTTTTTTTCAATTCTGCTCAGGGTTAACCGGTTAACGCATGTGGTTAACCGGTTAACGCGTGCGTGTTTGGCCAGTTTGCTTCTGTTTTGGGTCCGTTAACCGGTTAACCTATATGGTTAACCGGTTAACGCTGTGAATTTTTGTGTTTTTGGTTTCTTTGATTGCTTAGCCCTAAGTCTTAGTGCCTTTAACGTTCATACATGTTTAGGTAGTGATTTTAGGGAATTTTTGAGTCCATTTCCAGTAGCTCATTCCCCCATTTCGAGTCGTTTCGACACAATTCCGTTTATGTCGCATATTATGTGTTTTTTGTGTTCTTTGTGTATGGCTTGAGTTCTTGCATATTGTTGCTATGTTCATGCATCATTAGGTATGTAATAATCATGTTGCATTCTGTTTTTACATGTTTCACATTGCATTAAATCATTTTGCATTTCATTATGTTGATGTATGTTGCATTTTGCATAATCATATATATGTGCATTTGGTGGCATTTGTTTGCATGTTTGATCATAGCATGTTATCAATTCAATTCTGAATTATGCATTGAGTTTAGCATGTTTGTTGAGCTATCATGTTGTATGTTCATAATCAATAATCATCATGTTCATATGCCATGTTCATGTGCCACATTTTGCATACTTGTTGCATAATCCACATGTGATGCATTCTTGAATAATCCTAAAAAAATGTTCATGTTCTTCCATTTAGGTATGTTGATCCATGTTAAAATGCATGTTCATGTGGAAAGTAATGCATGTTTTATTGAGTTTGTGTATAAAAAATGAAAATAATCAATTCTGAATTTTGCATTTCATAGCTGTTTTTGTATATAGCTGCTGTAAAATTTGTTTGTTGTGTGCATGATGTATTTGACTTTTTACACCTACTTTTTCATGTTGCATGCTGGCTGTAAAAAGCTGGTGGGTGTTAGGCTTAGTTTCATAGCTATTTGTGTATTAGGGGCTGTAATAGGTGCTGTATTTTTGTCCTAGCTTTTTCTAGTTCCTTTAGGATTAAAATAGAGTCTAGTTTAGGTCTAAGGTGCCTTAGGATTTAATTAGGATTTAATTAATGTGTGTTTGCCTTATTCTTTTTAATAAAAATGTGCATTAACACTTGTTTTGTAGTGGGGAAGATTGAGGTAAGTTTACTCCACTTTATCCTTTATTTTTTATGCATTTCTTTTAGGCTTTTTAAGTCATTTTTCCTTCCATGTTTGTGATTGGTAGGATTCCCCATTGTTAGGACCAACTTATCTTCCTTAGGAAGTAAGTTGCATCCTTTTTCCTTTTTTTCTTTTCCTTTTTCCATTAGGAATAGAAAACCTCACTAACCATTAGGATCTCCCTTTGTGCATAATAAATAACTTAGGGTTGTGTCTTAGTCCCTTAGATTTTTCCTTTTATCAACTTGAGTCATTCTCTTTCTCATCTCAAAAGAAAAGCAATAAAACACTTAATAAAAACCGAACAATCTTGTACGACACGAGACTTTGTTGCGGAGTGTTTATACGCGTCCTGTTTCGGGGCGAGGTGTAAATACTTCCCGCGATGGATAGGTCTTAGTACAAGACCGTTCACAAACAAATTCAAAACATTTCTTCTAAAAAACAACAAACCAAGAAGTCACGTCTTCTTTCTCATCTCATACTCTTCATGACTTGTCTCGACAGTTCAAACAGCGATACGGTAAACACCCTCGTGTCAGAGCCGGTAACACCTGAGCTAGAGCTATGGCAACGTCATCCTAAAAACCACAAACGAATGTAAGCCTAGGTTAGGCGAACTACGTCGACTCTGATCCTCATTATCCCGATGAGGTACGTAGGCAGCGGGGTAGGGCCCGTTCGAGCACATTCTTTATTTTCCCTACATTTCCCCCTTTCTTTTCATTCTCATTTCAGTTCATTTCTCATTTTCCATTCCCTTTATTCCAGTAGCGGTTTTATTCAGCAGCATTCGTATTTTCTCACCCTTTGAAACAAAATAAGCAAGCGTGGATCCCGTCGGGTACGACGGACGATCTGGGGTGCTAATACCTTCCCAGGTCGTAACCGACTCCCGAACCCCGATCTTTGGTTCGCAAGGCCTCGTCCTTTTCCTTCTTCCTCAGGTTTGTGCAACATTACCTTTCCCATTCATTCGGGATAAAAATGTCTGGCTGGCGACTCTACCTTTCCGCGCCACTTTCGCGTTTGTACTAGGATGAAAATCCCGGGAGCGACACACACAACCAATTTCATTTCCAGATCTGAAGATTTGGAGGCTTACCTGAGCTTGCAGATCTTGAGAAAGCTTGTTAGAAGCTCAGATGATAAAGCCAATCCACTTCAAATGCACTCTAGTTGCAAAATAAATGCAACTAGAGTCTTGAATCTTGCTAGATCTGAGGATTTGCAACCAACTGACCTGAAATGGCAAGGTGATGAAACTTGAGAATTAGCTTGCACAAGGGTGAGATTTGTGATCTTGAGCTCTCAAGGATGAAGGATATGTGATTTGTTTTTGAAGAGAGCAATTGTGTGAAGAGATTTGAGAGAAAATGAAAATGGTGCAAAAACTTGGAAGCTGAGCAATGAGAGAGAACTCAACCCTTGCAAAACCCTAATTCTCTTTATATCATGTCATGAACCAATGCTGAAAGAATGAGGAAGTTTGCACGTGGGAATGAAAAGTTTTAGTGATTTTGCAATTTTGGCCAATTTGTTGTGATCTCATGAAAAGCTCATGCACTCTCTTGCCTTCTGCCCATGTGCACTCCAATCCGACCCCTTGATTTCAAACTAAAAGAATCTTGGCCCTTAGATGAGAGAGTCACACTTTTTCATGAATATGCAAAAATTGCATTTATGGAATAACATTCTCACTTGGCACGAATTTTGTGTAATTCTTTGAGCAAAGTGTTCCATATGCATTGCATTTTAATATTGGAACCTCACTTGATCCATACCAACACTCAAAATTGAGTTTCATGACATTTGGCTTTGGTGCATAAGTGAAAAAACAAGTTTTGCCCTAGTTTTGCATGGATTTTCGAGGGCCATAACTTCTCAACCAATAATGCTATTAAAAAGTGTTTGTACTTTTTGAAAATGGGAGGCCTTAATCTCCAACTTTCATGTTTGACTTTGGTCCATTTGAAGAATTTTTCATTAAGTTATGCTCACTTGAATTTTAGGGCAAAACTTGCCAAAAATGGCATTTTCTCAAAACCAACTTTGCACCAATTTTGCAAAACACCTCAAAACCTCATGATTCTTGATATTTGAACTTGCCAAACCTCTTATAACATTATAAGAACATCCCTTGGCTAGAAAAATGGGGTTGGACCCCTTGAAATCACACAGTTGACTTTTTTTAAGGCACAGTTGACCAGTTTCTTCATCTGCAAGCAACTGAAGAAATGCTTAACTTCCACAAGGAATTTTCTCACCAAAATTGGTACCTAGGATCCTATTAACATGTAAAAGACTTTTCCCAAATGAAATGGCCAAAGTTTTGAGGTTTTCATGCTTGAATCTCAAACCCTAGTTTAGGACCATTGTGTAGGAGCTTTGCCTTAGCCTGGATAACCTGATGATCCTCCAACCTTCTGAGCTTTTGCAAATGAACTTGAACTTGTAAATGAAATATAGACTCCTCATAGGACTTGTACAAAACCATTGGGACCCTTGTCATGGCTTGTGATGCTTCAAGAACCTCCACAGATGATCATATGCCTAATGCTAGGTCATGAGAAATGTTATGCCTCATCTTTCCATGCTAGGATGCTAAAAATATGATATGTTCATGATGAATATGGTGTGATATGATGCTTAAAATGAAGAGGCCAAATTTGGGGTGTTATAGCTGCCCCTATTCAAACAACTGTTGATCTGAAAAGGACGGTAGCACGGGCTATCGACCGTTCAAGATAAACTGTGGTTGAATACCAAGAAGACCTGAAATTTGCACTCCGACGAAGAATGCAGAAACTGGGAAATAAACCCAACCAAATGACGCTTTGGTGGTCTGAAGTGAAGAGAAAGCAGACGAGCTTCTTCCAAGTTGAAATTGTTATCTGGAATCAGAATACTTTGACAGACGAGTCTTCTTTGAGCAATCCTGTTACGCCAGGAGCTGGACATACGAGCCCTCGTACACTTTGCAAAACATATGACTTGAGACAGAAAAATCTCCTTCGGATACACCTGTTACGCCAGGACCGGTGATGCACTTAAGTCTGTGGGATAAACATGCATAATCAAGGTAGACGAACCCTCTTCATATATTATCTGTGGATATATGGTATAAGACAAACGAGTCTTCTTCGAGCAAACCTGTTATGCCAGGTGCAACAATAATAATTGGTGCTTGAGACAGACGAGCCTCCTTCGGATAAACCTGTTACGCCAGGACCGGTAACCATTTTGACATTTATTCCCACAGTCAGGATTTAAAACCTCTTCAATACATACGAGTACTGGATGATCATCAAGATAACACAGACGAGTGCCAAAAGTCAATGATACAGACGAGTATTAGACGATGATCTAAGAAACACAGACGAGCGCTTCAAGCAATGATACAGACAAGTATCAGCCACTGATACAGACGAATACTAGAAATTCAAACATAGACGAGTATTTGGAGAAGTAATACAGATAAGTCCCAGGATAATCAGCAAATCCATGCATACAGATATAAGCCAACAAAGACGAGTGTTAGGGATGATACAGACGAGTATCCAAACAAAGCAGACGAGCCTCAAAAGATAATACACAGACAAGTGCCGGAAAATGCAGACGATCAATATTAGATATCAAACACAGACGAGTGTGGAGAAGTGTAGACGAGCAACAGGAGGTGACAACACAGACGAGTGTTGGTAATTGCAAACGAGCAATAGCATCAATCATTAAACACAGACGAGTGTTGGAAATTGCAGACGAGCAACAACAAATATCAAACACAGACGAGTGTTGGAAATTGCAGACGAGCAACCACCATTACAACCATGGGCAACTGCTGGGGAAAGCAAACGAACAATACCAAAGTGATAACACAGACGAGTGTTGAGAAATGCTGACGAGCGGCAATAAAGTGTGAACACAGACGAGTGCTGGGAAGATGCGGACTGGCACCAAACAAATGCTTGATTAACAACAAGAGTTACAACTCTGCAGGGGAGAACCAAGTCAAGAGGCTTTGACGCTTAACATTGGTTAGAGAGATGAATGACTGTTTGTATCATCATGTTGACCAAAAATAAATTGGCGACTTCGCTGGGGAATATTTCACTAATGGGAGTGAAAATCAAATATGAACCTTGTGGGGACACCAGGCCTTTAGCTTCCTGCTGGGTATACTCCACTGGGGAATAATAAACTGCTTGGGCTACCTGCCAAGGCTTAGCTGGGGAAACTTCTGCTTGGGAGAATGTGACGCCATCCTACAACCTGCAACAATAGAAAACACCAGTGTGCCCCGGGGACTTGCATGGTAGGATATGTTCATCCGTCGTCACCCTACACTCAAAGAGGGTTTCAAATGTTTCCCTGCAATGTCATTTTTTTCCAAATTATCACCATGTTTAAATGCAATGCTATTTTTGCCAAAAATTCAGGACATTTTGCAAACAAAAATAAACACAACACAGCTTTTTGACTGAACATTCATTTTATTGAATTAAAAGGCCTCTGAATAGGCAAAGATTTACATCAGGAAACAACCACCTGGAAAGAGGTAGCCACCATAAAATTGAGAAAATAAACTACCCTAATGGCAATGGGCATGACATCCCAATGAGTTCCATTTCTTCTATGACCAGCATGTCTTCAAAACTCTCCATTCTCACCTTTGCTTTCTTGGAAGATGAGGGGACTGATTCCTATCCTTATGATATTGTCAAGTTGTACGAAACCATGATGTGGTTCAGATTACCCGGATCACAGTTGTCCGCTTATTTCCTTGTTTTGCGTGGATCTCCCTTTCGGGTTTTCAATCCACCGGGATACCCTTTTTTTCCTGAGTTGTCCAATGTGGCTTTTCAACTCAGCGGGTGTACATTTTTTTTTATTTTCCCTAACTTTTGCCCGAGCTTTTATTCTGTTTTTAGCTCGCCGGGATGCCCTCTTTTTGCCTGGACTTTAATTCTGTTTTTGTGTCCAGCGGGTCTTTTTATGCGAAGTATTTTTTAACTGCGTCCGAGTTAACAGGGGACTGGAAGTCATCTCCATCCATAGTGGTGAGCATCAGTGCTCCGCAAGAGAAAACTTTCTTCACTATGAATGGTCCTTCGTAGTTTGGGGTCCACTTGCCCCTATGATCTGAACCTAGAGGAACAATCCTCTTGAGCACGAGCTCTCCCACTTGATACTCCCGAGTACGTACTCGTTGGTCGAATGCTCGCTTCATTCTCCACTGATAAAGCTGACCATGACAGATAGCCGCTAATCTCTTTTCCTCAATTAGGCATAGTTGATTGTAACGAGCACGCACCCATTCGGCCTCATCAAGCTTCACATCCATCATCACACACAATGAAGGAATCTCTACTTCCACAGGCAAGACTGCCTCCATACCATATACCAGAGAGAAGGGAATTGCACCAGTTGACGTCCTGACTGACGTTCGGTACCTATGCAGCGTAAATGGTAACATCTCATGCCAATCTTTGTAAGTGACAACCATCTTTTGCACAATCTTCTTGATATTCTTATTTGCTGCCTCTACCGCACCATTCATCTTTGGTTGGTAAGGAGAAGAATTGTGATGCTGGATCTTGAAGTCCCGACACAACTCTGCCATCATCTTGTTGTTGAGATTAGAACCATTGTCAGTAATGATTCTTTCGGGCACTCCGTATCTGCAGATAATGTCTCTCTTCAAAAATCTGGAAACCACTTGACGAGTGACGTTGGCATAAGATGCTGCTTCAACCCACTTTGTGAAATAATCGATCGCGACCAAGATGAAGCGATGACCATTTGAAGCAGTAGGCTCTATCTTTCCGATCATGTCAATGCCCCACATAGAAAAGGGCCAAGGAGATGACATGACGTTCAGCGGGCTAGGAGGAATATGCACTTTGTTTGCATAAATCTGGCACTTGTGGCACTTGCGAGCGAATAAACAACAGTCTGCATCCATTGTCATCCAATAATACCCCGATCTCAACAATTTCTTTGCCATAGCATACCCTCCTGCATGGGTACCGAAAGATCCCTCGTGGACTTCCTGCATTAACAGGCTTGCTTCGTGTCTATCCACGCATCTGAGCAAGACCATGTCAAAATTTCTCTTGTACAAAACCCCGTCTGTGTTCAAGAAGAAGTTAGCAGCAAGTATCCTTAAGGTCTTCTTGTCATTGTAAGATGCCCCAGCTGGGTATTCTTGCTTTTCCAGGAATAGCTTGATATCAAAATACCAAGGTTTCTCGTTAGACACTGCATCTACAGAGAAGGCATGAGCTGGAGCGTCAAGCCTGAAGATGTCAATTCTGGGCACATAATTCCAACACAAGACTTTGATAGACGAAGAAAGAGTAGCCAATGCATCGGCAAATTGATTTTCATCTCGTGGTATGTACTGAAGCTTAACTGTCGTGAAGAACGTCAACAATTTTCTAGCATAATCCCTGTAAGGAATTAGATGTTCCTGATGCGTATACCACTTGCCAGTAACCTGGTTAATAACGAGGGCTGAATCTCCG
This sequence comes from Lathyrus aphaca, assembly GCA_963966055.1. NCBI lineage: Eukaryota > Viridiplantae > Streptophyta > Magnoliopsida > Fabales > Fabaceae > Lathyrus > Lathyrus aphaca. Next base: position 508,623,434 of record OZ014519.1, on the reverse strand, counting down.
AATATATCGAGGTTCTTAATCCGAAGATTAATAACCTCCTCTATTCCCATTATGCATGCCTCATATTCCGCATCATTGTTGGTGCAGCCAAAAGTAATTCTGGCAGCGAAGGGAAAGTGAACACCTTCGGGAGTAATAAGAACAACACCAACTCCACGTCCATTGATATTGACTGCCCCATCAAACATCAGCTTCCATTTGGATTCAGGGTCTGGCCCCTCCTCCGGAAGTGGTTCCTCGCAATCGTTTGCTTTGAGGTACATGATGTCTTCATCAGGGAAATCAAACTTCATTGGCTGATAATCATCTTTAAGAGGTTGCTGTGCAAGGTAATCTGACAATACACTTCCCTTGATGGCTTTTTGAGAAGTATACTGGATGTCATATTCTGTTAAGATCATTTGCCACCTAGCAACCCTTCCGGTTAACGCTGGTTTCTCAAAGATGTACTTGACATGATCCATTTTGGAAATTAGCAGTGTGGTATGAGTCAACATGTACTGTCTCAGTCGGCGAGCAGCCCATACCAAAGCGCAACAAGTTTTCTCGAGCAGTGAGTAACGGGATTCACAGTCGGTAAACGTTTTGCTCAGGTAATAAATAGCGTACTCTTTTCGACCAGACTCGTCATGTTGGCCTAGAACGCACCCCATTGACCCTTCTAGCACGGTCAAATACATGATTAATGGTCTTCCTTCCACCGGAGGCATTAGAATTGGAGGTTCCTGCAAATATTCTTTTATCTTGTCGAAAGCTCTTTGGCAGTCTTCGTTCCACCTGACCGTTTGCTCTTTTCTTAGCAATTTGAATATTGGTTCGCACGTGGCAATTAGATGAGATATGAACCGCGAAATGTAGTTCAACCTCCCTAAAAACCCGCGCACTTCTTTTTCTGTTCTCGGTGCAGGCATATCTTGAATTGCTTTTACTTTTGCAGGATCTACCTCAATTCCTTTCTGACTAACAATGAAACCCAGCAGTTTCCCGGAACGCACTCCGAAAGTGCATTTGTTTGGATTCAACCTCAGCTTGTATTTTATCAGTCTATCAAACAGCTTCTTGAGATTGACCAGATGCTCTTCTTCGTCTCAGGACTTAGCAATCATATCGTCCACATAACACTCAATCTCCTTGTGTATCATGTCGTGGAACAATGTGACCATGTGTAAACACCCCAAATTTGCCCTCACCCATTCACACCATGGCTTGTGATCATCCTCATATGCATAAACACAATCATATCATCTCATATCTCATTTTTGGTTCACTGCATAGTTTCTAAGGCATCTGCACCTAGGGTTTGTGATCTGAGCAATCCCAAAAGCATCTTGAGCCATTCCAAAGGCCACTAATCAACTCAAAGGGGTCCATGTGTGTACTTATGTCATTTTCCATCTCTTCAAAGTCAAAAATGCAGAGGAATCACAAGAACTAGGGTTTGAGTGGATGCAGAGCCAGGATGAACTGCACAGTTGACCTAAAATTAGGGTTTTGGTTTCAGAGGCCATAACTCCAAATTTTTTGGTCATTCTTTTTTCCATTGGTCTCTATATGGTATAGGGAGTATGCATATCAATTTTCATGAAGAAATTCCATGGGGAAGTCATCTGATCAAAGGTTGACTTTTCAGACAAGTCAGTGCAAAATCAGGGCATCTGAGGCCCCCAATGACCCAACCAATGGGTGATCTTCATCATTTTGAGTGTATATGATCTTTATTTGATCATGGAAGAAGGTTGAAGTTCATAAAAATCAAGAATTTAGGGTTTTTGCAAATGTTGACTTTTTGGGCATAGTTGACTTTTCAAGAATGCATCATTTTAGGTCATTTTTCAAGCCATGATTCTTGATCCAAAAAGGCTTCAAATGGAAAAACTTTGGTCATGAAAGTTGTAGATCTCATTTTTCCCTTTTCAAAAAGTACAAGAACATGATCAAACTCTTCTTGAATCAAAAGTTATGGTGTGACAAAGTTGCCAAAAATCACTTATTTTCAAGGCATGCCCTAAGTGAGAATTTTGCAAAATCTTGGACCAATGCATATTGCAGCCTCTATTTCATTTCAAACCAGCACATAAACATTCTCTAAGTCACAAAAATCAGAATTGGACCAAGTTTCTCCATGGTTTGGTTTGTGTAACAAGACTTTCTCACATGTGAACCAAAGTTACAACAAGTTGCAAAACTCATGATCATGCTCCCTACAACTTGCAGCCTTGGATGCTGAGCTTTGCTAGGCCTCTCCCTCACCCTTGCTGCGCCAGCCCATGCCATGTACTTGCCTAGACCTTGAGCCATGCTTCTCTTACACAATATTTGACTTTTTGCAAAAGGTAACTTACCAATCAATAAAGGGCATGTCTTGTCAACTGACCAATGAGAGAGAGTTATGTGGACAATTTGCAAGCTAAACATAACACAAGGCAAGGCTGAAACATATTCATTCATCACATACACAAGAACACTCCATTTTGCTTTTGCCTTCGAAACTCTCTGCCCAGCTCACATACATCCAAACCATCCTTACCAATCATCTCACCATGTCTCATTGAGCCCAAAGCAACCAAGAACCAGGCCTTAAACAAGCTACAACACCACTGCACCATTTTCACACCAGCTTGCAGTTTCATTCGAAACTCTCACCCAAGCTCACCAACATACAAACAAACACTCCAGACCTTCTCCATTCATCCTCAGGACCATAAACCACCATTCACAATGGCCTGAAACCTCCAGAAACTCCATTGCCATTTCTGACCAAGCTTGAGCAGGAGCTTTTGAAACTCACTATCCAGCCAACTTAAATTCTCTTTGAGCATTCAAACATCTTTTGGGGACCAAGTGGAGTAGTTTGCACTGAAGGAGGTGGCCAGAAAGTCTTCAAACTGAAAGCTTCGAATCTCAGGTAGCTCAAAAATTATTTTTCCAGAAATCATTTTTCTTGTTACAAACTTGTTCTATGTGATTCACTGATTATCCTGATGTCTTTGGTTTTGAAAATGGCTTTGATTTGAGAGTTTAATTTGTCTCTGAAACCTGCGTGCCCTAGCTTTCATTTTCTTCGATTCAGCTTGATTAGGAAAAAGAAATGTGTTTTGAGAGAGGGGTTTGATTCGGGAGAGGTTGGAGATCATTTCCCAGTTCTTGTTTTTCATTTTTGATACGATTTGAGGGGTTTGGGGATTTTTCAGGGAGAGAACTGGCCGGAGAAGACGACCGGAAGTCTTCTCCGGCCACCTGAGAGTGATTAAGCCCTAATTGCATAATTAATTGTCATTTGAATGTGAGCCATCAGATGCGTTGAAAAAGTTGACTTCGCGCGCGTACGGATGGCTAGGATGCAGTCATTAAACCCTAATCAGCATTATTTATTTAATTAATTAAGATTAAATCTGTTTGAATCTGAGCCATCAGATGGCGCGCGCAGTCAATGCTTTCAAATCCAGGCTCCATCCTGGCCCTCCATCCTGATTACTTCCTATTTTATTTGATTTTAATTTCATTTTATTTCATTTAACTTGCATATTTAATTTAAAATAGTAAAAAATCCTTAAAAATTATGAAACTTTTTCCTCTGAGTTTTATTAATTTTTAAGACCCAAAAACATTTTTATTTTATTTTTTATCATTAAAAAAGTATTTTTAAATATTTAAAAGATTATTTTTAATTGATTAATGGGAATTAATTAATTAAAAATACTTTTAGGTATTTAAAAATTACAAAAAAATTCATGAAGTGTTCTAAGGCATTTAGAAACATTGTCCAACCTTCAAACCAAATTTCTTTTTTGATCTTGATGCATTTTAAGAATTTTTCATTGAATTAAATCATTTTTTATGCATTAATTTGATCATAAGTTTAAAAATTCATTTCTGCCTATTGGAGAAGGTTGAGACATTGATTCTTCTTGCATTGTTTTGTGTTTGGCATGTAGTTTCTAGGGTAAAATGGTCATAATTTGATCTTGCATTTTCAATTTGTTTGGCATTTCTTTTGTTAAGAACCCTAAAAAACCCTAATAACTTAGAAAATTCATATCTTGAGATTGGTTAAGAGTTGAGAGTTCCCCTTTGGGCAGTGGTTCATTATAGGTTTAGGGTTTCTTTGGGTAGCATTTTCCATTTTTTATCTTAGGGTTTGCTTCTGTTTTTGGTTATTGTTTGATGTTTGATCCATAAACCCTAATTTGGGCTTCCATTTGCATCCCTCTTGCATTCTCTTGCATAACATGACTTGTCTTTGCATTTTGTGCATTCTTGTGATTCATTTGGCATCTTAAGACATGTAGAAAGCATGTTTAATCATTGCATTACATATTTGCCATGTCATTTGTCTTGTATGCTTCATAACTTTTCATGTTCATTCATGCTCCTTAACTTGCATCATTTGCATCCATGATCTTGTATGAGCATCCCCATGTCTTGCCTCTTGTTTGCAGCACTTCATAACATCATAATCATCATCAACATGCTTCTGGTTTTGCTTTGCATCATACCATTTCATCTCATCTTGCATTGCATTGCATTTCTTTCTAACATTTCAGGTGGTAAGTAAACTTGGGAAGTGAATTTGCCTTCACTTCTCATAACTTTTCTTCTCATCTCTCTTGCATACATTGCTGCATTTCTATTTGTGTTTGAGATTGAGCTTGCTCATTCTTGTTCTTCCCACTTTCTTTCTTCAAGTAACTTGACTTCTTGAATGAAGCAAGTTGCTTTGCTTCTCTTGATCTTATTCATCTGCTTCCTGGTGGCTCCTTTGAAGATTCTTCTTGCAAACCTCACAAACCTTAGGGTCAACCAAGCATGATAATGAATTAGGGTTTTGATTAGTCTCCCCTCATAGTTTTTACCTTTGTGTCTCTCTTTGAGTCTTCTTTTCTCATCTCATAATCAGGGACTAAACCCTAAAGGCTTTAAGACTTCGTGATTAAGCTTATGCCTGCATACTTCTTTTAGGATGGAGTGTATAACTTTAATCCTAAGTATTAAACCCTTAATGTGTTTAAATCTCTTAATCAATTCACATAATAATCATCAAGACATCACACTTGTAACTTGGGCCTTGCATTAGGGTTCTAATTCTTCCTTAAGTGGTTAAGAAGGACTAACCCTAGTGTTAATGGACAAGTCCCCCTCAAGTTGTCTTACAAATCATAAAAATCACTTCATCATCATATCATTAAATAAAATCCACTTAATCAAAGGCTTGTTTTGTCATGGGTTTAATCCCTAATCATGGATTAAGTTGAGGAGCTTTCCTCAGCTTAAACATTCTCATCTATCATCCTTCTTTTAGGATGGTGTAGTGAGTCTGTTTAATCCCTGATTATGGCTTAACCTCATTACTCAACACTAAACAAAAACCACAAAAACATCTAAATAATCACAAGTAGGTTAATGATCTTAATCCTACATCAAAGGTGATTAAGTGTGAGAATCTGACTTCACACTTAAGGTATTCTCATTACCCCTAATCAGAGGGAAGATGTGATGAGTTTACTAACCCATTGGTTCAGGCTTAAGCTCATTATCTTATGACAAACTCCAAAAAGCAATAAAAGACTGAAAACTCAAAAACAAACAATAATCGTCTCCTCCGGGATTCTTTTCTCACCTCATTCACTCACAATCGAGAACTTGCTTCTTCCGTCTAATGCAAGACAGTTTGCACCTGAGCCAGACAGGTCATACACTTGAGCATAGACAAGCAAGCAGTTCATCAGTCAATTCATCTATCAGTCTCTTTGGGTCGAACTACGGTGTTCTGACTTCCTCATTGCACGAGAGGATACGTAGGCATAACTTAACGGTTATCGAACAAAAGTCTCTGTATATTCCCCCTCTTTCCAGCATCTTTCTTTTAGCCTCATTATCATGAGCAATTCATTCTCATTCTTACACTGACATATCATTTACACACTTCACTTCTTTTACACTGACACCTGTACATCCTTTTCCAGCTATGAAACACAAAAAATGCACTGACACTACCCCTTTAAAACACAAATCTTTTAAGCGTGGATCCCGTCGAGTACGACGGACAATCTGGGTGCTAATACCTTCCCAGGTTGTAACCAACCCCCTTTCTCAGTCTCTCTGGTTCGCAACCGTCTTATCCATTTCTTTCTAGGTCTATGCAGCATTACCTTTCCCCCGGGATAAAAATGCCTAGCTGGCGACTCTATTCATCTCCAGTGAGTTCACGGCTGTGTGTTCTCATTGTCCCTCTCGCCGACCGTTCGCGTCTGCACCTTCATCTGACCCCGGTGTCACTTGTCGGGAGCGACAGCTTGGCGACTCTGCTGGGGACCCTTATACTGCAACCAAGGCTTCTGGTTCTTTTTGTGGGTTCCTCCTAGCGCTAGTTTGATTTGTGTTTACTGGGGTGTTATGTGCTTATTTGTGCTTGTATATTTGTACTTATTTTGCTTTATGTACAGTTTGCTTTACTACTTTCTTTATTGTTGTTGCATTATATCATATTATCATACTGTGCTGCTGGCTGGATCTGTTGTTTGTTTTGGTGGGTGGGTGATTCATTGAGAGTTAAGGTCCTATACCTGGGACCTGAGTGACACCTAGGCTAGAGTGAATCATATTCTTTCCCATTCCATTTCGGTCTGGTGCGGGAATATGAAACACGGTTCAGATATGGGTTTCTTCTTGAGAACTCTGTGTTGCAGATTTCCTGCAATGCTAGGGCTATCTGGGAAGCCTGCTAAGTCTGGATGACCTTTTAGTATTGGCCTTCAGAAACTGAGGTGAATTAGAGGAGGAATTGTTATGGTTATTGTAAACACTGTACCTCCGGGTTAGAAGTGTTTACACTTCTCATAACTGATCCAAGTCTGAGGATCCTTGTTCTAGATCATCACCTGTGAGGGGGTTGGGCTGTTTACAGGTTTGCAGGTACTTTGACCTCAGAATACCCTGTTACTTTGAGTTTGTTAAGAATACTCCATGTTGGACAGTTCTTGTGATTCTAAAACCTCGGACTTGTGGCTCTTTATTTGAGTCCCCCACCCTGGTTACTGGATTTTTAGACCTCCATCTGGATTTCTAGAACACACATGGATCTATACCAAGGCAGTTAATCAGATCCAGCTCAGTCACAAACCCTTGCATTTCATTTGCATACATACCCATCGCATCATATTAACATTTGCTTATTTGTGTTTCAGGGTATCCATTTTCATCTGGTTTTGGTTTTGACCCCATCTGCAGTATTGACCTATCTCCACCAGTACTTGCTTCAGCTTGTCAACCATATACTTCAGTTACTTGCACTAGCCAGCCAGTGGCCCACTCCTCAGCATCTTCATCAGCACTCTACTCAGTCTTCAGCATCATGGCTCCAAAGAAAAGCAACATCACCTATCATTTCTTCCAACCAGACTTATCAGACATCAGGAGGATCCAAACCCTGATCACTCCAGATCACATACCTTTGTTCAGGGAGCATTATGGGGATATACTTGACTTGGTCATGGATCTGGACCCATCCCAAAGGAGTTTGATCCACACCTGCATTCAGTTTTATGACCCCCCATTGAGATGTTTCACCTTTCAAGACTTTCAGTTGGGGCCTCTTTTAGAAGAATACTCATCTTTGGTTGGTTTTCCTATCAAGAGGGAAATCCCTTTCAACCCTGAAATGGTCTTTCCCAGCAATGGAGAGGTGGCAAAAGCTCTGCACCTGGAACCTGCTTTGATTGAACAGCATATGACCTCTAAGGCTGGGATCCCTGGTTTTCATCTTGACTTCCTGATTTCCCAAGCTAGTCTGAAGGCCTCCCTAGGGGAGTGGAGAGCTGTTTGTGCTCTGTTGGCCTTAAGTGTATATGGAATTGTGTTGTTTGCAGATGAGCCTCGATTCATCAGCAAGAATGCAATCCATTTGTTCATCCTGAAGAACCCAGTGCCAACTTTGCTAGGAGATCTCTATTACTCAGTACATCAGAAGAATGAGAAGCAGAGGGGGAGGCTAGTGAGGTGTTGTGCTCCATTATTCCATGCTTGGCTTCTAAAGCATCTACCCAGGACAGATGCCTTTCTAAATCCTCATCAGCAAAGCAACTGGGCTAAGAGGCTCGCTACTCTCACTTCAGCAGATATCAGATGGTGTACTCAAAGCACCAAGGGCAGAGATATCATTACAAGCTGTGGGCACTTTCCCAATGTGCCTTTAATAGGGGTCAAGGGAAGTATCAATTACAACCCTCTGCTGTTCAGGAGGCAATTAGGCTATGCACTGGTCCATGCTCCTAAGGCACAGGACTTGGTGGAGACCCTCTACTGTGAGAACAAGATTAGTCTGGCAACTGTTGGGCAGGCTGCCTGGGCCTGGGATCATGTTCAAACCAAGGGAATCACCACTCTGGGGAAGTGCAATAATGTGGCATCAGCACAATATTATGAGTGGTCCCATGCAAGGGCCCAATTCTCTGGAATGCCCTTCACCATAGAAGACATGCCTGAGTCCTCTTCAGCACCACCCCCTGCCACTATCAGTTTGGAGGAGTTTGAGAGCTTGAAGGAAAGAAATGAGAAGTTAACCCAGGCTTTGCAGAAGACCCCCCGGGAGAGGAGTGAAGGTGTGAGGGAGATTGAAAGATTGGAGAAATTGAGAGTGGAACACTTGACTAAAATTGAGAAGTCTGGAGATTATATCAACAAGTCTAAAGCTGGTGAACAGATTCTGAAGAATGCCTGTAAAGAAGCCCAGTTCCAGAGAGCAAGGACAGACTTGTATTTGAAAGAGAGTCAGGCCAGGTGGGTCCGGATCACTGAGGCCCGTACTCTAGAAGACAAGAGAGTTCAAGACAAAATGGAACAGATGGAAAAAGCCCTGGCAGCAGCCCAGAAGGAAATATCAGAGCTAGAAATCAGAGCTGGAGTGAAGAGGTCTAAGGACCAAAGTCAGAACAAGAAGTTGACTGCAGCTGTTGCAACAAGAAACCTTCTCATCAGAGGTCTCACGGAGCGTCCGGCTGATCCTGTGACCGAAGCACTTCTCAAGGAAGTTCGTGAGGATGAGTTTGGCCTTGGAGTTTGATCATTTGCTTGTTGTTGTTCCTATTTCATGTACTTTTGCTTTTTTTGTGATGTATTTTGACCCCTTTGAGGGCTGGTGTTGTAAAATGAACAAGTTGTATTATTCCCTCTTATGTAATATATTTGTTAGTTTGTTCCATCCAAGTTCACTTCAAAAGCAACTTCAACAGCAGCATCTTCAAGGGTCTGGAAGGGTCAAAACTGAGGGCCAAACCGGATACCTTGAGAGCAAATAAGCATAATTGCATTGCATGCTAACCTTTTATTTGTTTTGTAGGGATTTGTTTTGTTGTTACTAACCTCTGTTGTGATATTCAGGAATTATTGCTCGCCGCCGGGTATTTCCTCTCAACAGGCCACACAGGTACCCAACTAGAAACAACCTTCCGGGAATTTAGATGGATCAGATGCAGCAAGACCTCACGGAGGTCAGAAACCAGATGGCTAATGAAAGGCTGGAGATGAGAACTCAGATAACACAGTTCATGGAAGTGATGAACAACTTAGCTCAAAGCCAGGAGAGGCTCAGAGCTTTGGTAGAAGGGAGGAATCAAGATGAGCCCCATGTGGGGACTGCTGGCACAAGTAACAATGAACGGGTGCAACCCCATGTTAACCCTCCTGTGTTTGGCCCACATCTACATCCTGAGGTCAACATTCCTGCGAACATTCAGGGAACAGCCACTGCAGCCAGGGTGCTTCAAGAAGATCCTCAGGAGGACCAATTTACAGTAATGGGTGCCGGAGAGGAAACTTATGATAGACGGTTGGAAGAAATAGCTGAGAAGTTGAGGTCCTTAGAATCTCAAAATTCTTTGGGTTTCGACGTCATGGACATGGGTTTGGTAGAAGGGGTCAGGATCCCCCATAAGTTCAAGCCTCCTTGTTTCGAAAAGTATAATGGGACTTCATGTCCCCGGACTCATCTACAATCATTTCTGGGAAGGCTGAAGGCCTATACAATGGATGAGAAATTGTGGATGTTCTATTTTGAAGATAGCTTGACTGGAGCTTCGAGGGAGTGGTATTCCCATCTGACAAGAGCAACAATTAGATGCTGGAAGGACCTGGCAGAGGCCTTCATCAGACAGTATCAGTATAATCTAGACATGGCACCCAACAGGACTCTCCTGATGGGAATGTCACAGTCTTCGAGGGAAAGTTTCCGAGAATATGCCCAGAGATGGAGGCAATTGGCTGCTGCCGTTCAACCACCTATGTCTGAACGGGAAATGGCAGATATGTTCATGAACACCCTTCAGGGAACATATATTGACAGGTTGGCTGCTTTCTCTTCTACTAGCTTCGCAGATGTTGTCATAGCTGGGGAGAGAATTGAAAGCCTGTTAAAAATGGGTAAGATCTCTGATAATGGTGCAAGCTCGTCCAGTAGTACAAGAAAGCCTTTTGCAGGCCCGAGAAGAACTGGCGAGACCAATGCCATTCACACCAACAGGGGTAGGCCCCAATATGTTCAAAGGTCAATAGCAGCAGTCACTATCCCTGCTCCAGCTCATCCTCAGCCAGTCTATCAACCTCCGCAACAAAACTTCCAACAACAACCTCAGTATCATCATAATCAGTATCCTCCAAGAAACTTCAACAACAACACCAACAACAACAATCAACAGAGGCCATTCCAACAAAGGCCATCTCAAGCTAACCGAGTGATCGACCCGATCCCAATGCCGTATGCTGCCTTGCTGCCACAACTTCTGAAACTCAACCTGGTTGAGCTAAGAACGTTGGCACCTCCGGATCCCAACAGCCTACCAAGAAACTATGACTCCAATGCTAGGTGTGCTTTTCATTCGAACGCACCTGGTCACAGTACAGAAAAATGCAGAGCTCTGCATATGAAGGTACAAGACTTGGTAGACTCCAAGGCTCTGAATTTTGCACCTCCGCCCAATGTCAATAAAAACCCAATGCCAAACCATGGTGGTCCTCGAATTAACGCTATTGAAGAAGACCAACCGTCTTATTTAATAACCAGTGTGGATCAGATCAGGACACCATTGGTGGAAATCAAAACTCAACTCCGTGAAAACCAAATATTTCCGGGGTGTGAACTAGGATGTCCCTATTGCAATATTTCATGGAATGGGTGTGAGGACCTGAGGAATGGCATTGACAGCCTTATTCAGAGTGGCCTGCTACAGATCACTACATCATTTCCGACGAATCCGGCAACTTCATCAGCAACGGTTTCAGACCCTCCTACAACCGCAGCAACTACTGTTCCCGACAATTCACCAGCAACATCAACAAGTACTTCACCTGTCCTTCCAAATGATCAGTTTTCAACAGTTTCTCCTGCTACAACTTCAGCTTCATTCCATTTCGAATCTCCATCAACAACAACATCAGTCCTTCCAACAACACCTCCTACAACACCAGCAATCAATCATGAAGATGTCTCTACTGTTACCATATTCTACGATCCTGAAAATAACTCCGCCTATCATTCAGAAGGTGCTGCTCCTGCCAGAGCGCCAGTTACAATCTTTTATGATCCATAAACAATAACAGTCCCTTCAGCAGCAACAATCAGTCCAGTCACTGTCACGGTGCCTGGACCAGTACCATATGAAAGCGATAGGGCCATCCCTTGGCACTATGGCTCTGACTTGTATTGCGAAGGAAAAAGAATCACTCTTGAAACATCAACACCTGCACCACAAGTAGATAATGTGGGGGGAGGCGGAGGCTTCACTCGAAGCGGACGTCTCTTTGCTTCACAAGTCCAAAGACCCACTGCCGAAGCAGAAGCTGCTGCCAAGGCAAAAGGAAAAGGCCCGGTGCAGGAAGATCAGGCTGCCAAAGAAACCCTGAAGACACCATTTGATCAGGAAGTTGATGAGTTTATGCGAATCATCAAAAAGAGTGATTATAAAGTTGTGGATCAGCTTCACCAGACGCCATCCAAAATCTCTATCCTCTCACTGCTTATGTGCTCCGAAGCCCATCGGAATGCACTACTTAAAGTCCTGCACGCAGCTTACGTGCCTGAGGAGATTACCGTCAACCAGTTGGAAACCGTGGTTGGGAATGTTACTGCTAGCAATGGGCTAGGGTTTACCAATTCTGACCTGACAGTGGATGGCCGCAACCACAACAAAGCCTTGCACATAACCATGGAATGCAAAGGAGCTGTCCTTTCTCATGTGCTGGTGGACACAGGTTCTTCCCTGAATGTCTTACCGAAGAAGGCTCTGGTGAAGTTGGAATATGATGGATTGGCATTGAGACCCAGCAACCTGGTGGTACGAGCCTTTGATGGTTCGAAGAGATCGGTTCTGGGAGAGATCGAGCTGCCCGTGACAATTGGCCCGCAAACCTTTAAAACTATCTTTTATGTGATGGACATTCAGCCCGCCTACAGCTGTTTGTTGGGTAGACCCTGGATTCACGCCGCCGGCGCAATAACGTCTACCCTTCACCAAAAGTTAAAATTTGAGTGGGAAGGTCAAGTTGTCACAATCTGTGGGGAAGAGGACATTTTCGTTAGCCATCTGGCTACTTACAAATACATTGAGATGGATGGGGAGATCCATGAAACAATGAGCCAAGGTTTTGAAGCCTTAAACGTCAATGAAGCATCTGCTGTATCTGGTACTCCCATGTCGTCTTATCAACAAGCCCGGAAGGTTGTTGAGGAAGGAACTGCCCTAGGCTGGGGCAAAGTTTTAGCTGTAGAGGAGAAGAAGGACAAGTTTGGGTTGGGTTACAGACCAACTCAACATCAAGCAAAGGCTGCTGAGAAGCCTGGATTTGTCAGTGGGGGAATGCTTACCCCTGATGCTATCAACTGTCTGGAAGACGAGCTGGAAGAGGAGCGCAATCTGGAGAATTGGATTCGTCCAAAGATCCCGGGGAGCAGTGTCTCAAACTGGTCTTCCCAGGAAATTATAAGAGTTACTCATGCAGAGTAATTATTATTTCCTGTATTTTTAAGCATGCATCCAAGTCTTGCATCTTGCCCAAGATGACAAGACTCATTTTGTAATCAGGGCCATCTGTACTTTTGTGCAAACAAGATTAAATTAATGAAATATCAGACATCTTTTTGCAAACGAGTCTTTTTCTTTATGCTCACTGTTTTTCCATTTTTCTTTTTGTACAAAAATAAATGGCGATGTTTTCAAAATGATAACTTTATTTCACTTTTCTAAACAAGATTAAAATCAAATCACTAAAATGAACAAACTTAACCCTTGCAGAGAGTGCCTTCCTGACAGCACCGACAACAGCACGGCTATGACATCGTATGACTTTGACAATCCAATCAATCAAGCTGATGAAGGGGTTGATGAAGAATATGAGCTTCCTGAAGAGCTAGCTAGGTTGTTGAGACAGGAGGAAAAGGTTATTACTCCTCACCAGGAGGAGATTGAAGTGATTAATCTTGGTACAGACGAAGACGTGAAGGAAGTTAAAATCGGGTCCTGCCTGCAAGACTCAGTGAAGAGACAACTGATAGATCTGCTTCAAGAGTATGTTGATGTGTTTGCTTGGTCGTATCAAGACATGCCAGGGTTGGACACCGATATAGTTGTGCACAAGCTGCCTTTGAGGGAAGAATGCCCACCAGTTAAACAGAAACTGCGCCGAACTCGCCCAGACATGGCTATGAAAATCAAAGAAGAGGTACAAAAGCAGTGGGACGCCGGGTTCCTTGCTGTAACTAGCTATCCGCCGTGGGTTGCTAACATAGTACCTGTGCCTAAGAAAGACGGCAAAGTAAGAATGTGTGTTGATTACCGGGATCTGAACAGAGCCAGCCCGAAGGATGACTTCCCATTACCTCACATTGACGTATTGGTGGACAGCACAGCTCAGTTCTCGGTATTCTCCTTCATGGATGGATTTTCAGGGTATAATCAGATCAAGATGTCACCTGAAGACATGGAGAAGACAACATTCATTACACCTTGGGGCACGTTCTGTTACAAAGTGATGCCATTCGGGCTGAAGAATGCTGGTGCCACATATCAACGGGCTATGGTGACGTTATTCCACGATATGATCCACAAGGAAATAGAATGTTATGTGGACGATATGATCGCCAAGTCCCTTACAGAGGAAGATCACCTGGTAAATCTGCTAAAGTTATTCAAGCGCCTGAGGAAGTACCAACTAAAGTTGAACCCCAACAAATGCACATTCGGGGTGCGATCCGGTAAGCTGCTGGGCTTTATTGTAAGCGAGAAAGGGATTGAAGTTGACCCTGATAAAGTCAAGGCTATTCAAGAAATGCCTGCACCTAAAACAGAGAAAGAAGTTCGAGGGTTCTTAGGTCGATTGAACTACATTTCAAGGTTCATATCTCACCTTACAGCAACCTGCGAACCCTTGTTCAAGCTGTTAAGAAAGGAACAAACGGTCAGGTGGAACGAAGATTGCCAGAAAGCTTTTGACAAGATCAAGGAGTACTTACAAGAACCTCCAATCCCCATGCCTCCAGTTGAAGGAAGACCTCTGATAATGTACTTGACAGTGTTAGAAGAGTCGATGGGGTGTGTGCTAGGTCAGCATGACGAGTCTGGTCGAAAAGAGTATGCAATTTACTACCTAAGCAAAAAGTTTACCGACTGTGAACAGCGTTATTCACTGCTCGAGAAAACTTGCTGTGCTTTAGCGTGGGCTGCTCGCCGACTGAGACAGTATATGTTGACCCACACTACCTTATTAATCTCAAAAATGGATCCAGTTAAGTACATTTTCGAGAAGCCAGCTCTTACCGGACGGGTTGCAAGATGGCAGATGATTCTTACAGAATACGACATACAGTACACTTCTCAGAAAGCCATCAAAGGCAGTGTGCTATCTGAATATCTTGCTGAGCAACCCATTGATGACTACCAGCCTATGAGATTTGACTTCCCTGATGAAGACATCATGTTCATTAAAGCAAAAGATCACGAAGAGCCTGTTCACACTGAAGGGCCTGACCCAGAAGAAGAATGGACTATGATGTTTGATGGGGCTGTTAACATGAATGGTCGTGGTGTTGGTGCAGTACTCATTACACCCAAAGGAGTTCACATGCCTTTCTCGGCAAAACTCACTTTCAACTGCACTAACAACGAAGCTGAATACGAAGCTTGTATTATGGGTCTTGAGGAAGCCATTGACCTCAGGATCAAGACATTGACCGTATTCGGGGATTCAGCTTTGGTAGTCAATCAGACCAACGGGAAATGGTATACACACCAAGATCATCTGATACCATACAGGGATTATACGAGGAGGTTATTGACTTTCTTCACAACAGTCAAGCTTGAGTATATCCCTCGGGACGAGAACCAGTTTGCGGATGCTCTTGCTACCATTTCATCCATGATCAAAGTTCAAGCCGCTAACTTTGTACCTCAGATTTCAGTGTCCAGACTCAACAGACCAGCATATGTATTTGCAACAGATGTAGTCAAAGATGATAAGCCTTGGTTCCATGACATTAAGTGCTTCTTGGAGGATCAAACATACCCACCTGGGGCATCTTCTAATGATAAGAAGACCTTGAGAAGGCTTGCTGGAAGTTTCTTTCTGAACACTGATGGGTCTTTATACAAAAGGAACTTTGATATGGTACTCCTCAGATGTGTTGACAAGACAGAAGCAGATTTGTTGATGCATGAAGTGCACGAAGGATCTTTTGGTACCCATGCTGGAGGGCATGCCATGGCTAAGAAGTTGTTAAGATCAGGCTATTACTGGATCACGATGGATGCAGACTGTTGTGCTTACGCCAGAAAATGTCACAAATGCCAGATTTACGCAGATAAAGTGCATGTGCCTCCTAATCCTTTGAACATCATGTCTTCACCATGGCCCTTTGCTATGTGGGGCATTGATATGATTGGCAAGATTGAGCCAACTGCTTCAAATGGTCACAGATTCATCTTGGTCGCCATTGACTATTTTACTAAGTGGGTCGAAGCAGCCTCATATGCAAATGTTACAAGACAAGTGGTAGCCAGATTTCTGAAAAGAGATATCATCTGTCGGTATGGAGTGCCCGAGCGAATCATTACTGATAATGGTTCCAATCTAAACAACAAAATGATGGCAGAGCTGTGCCGGGACTTCAAGATCCAACATCACAATTCTTCTCCTTACAGGCCAAAGATGAATGGCGTTGTTGAGGCAGCAAATAAGAATATCAAGAAGATTGTGCAAAAGATGGTAGTCACATACAAAGACTGGCATGAAATGCTACCGTTTGCCTTGCATGGGTACCGCACGTCAATCAGAACATCCACTGGGGCAACACCGTATCAGCTTGTATATGGTATGGAAGCAGTCCTACCTGTTGAAGTTGAACTACCCTCGTTACGGGTATTAATGGATGTTAAACTGAGTGAAGCAGAATGGGTTCGGTCCCGATTCGAACAACTGAGTCTAATTGAAGAGAAAAGGTTGGCTGCAATTTGTCATGGGCAGTTATATCAGAAGAGAATGAAGAAAGCCTTTGATCAGAAAGTCAGGCATCGAGAATACCAAGTAGGGGATCTTGTGTTGAAAAGAATCCTCCCTCCTCATACAGACCACAGGGGCAAATGGACTCCAAATTATGAAGGACCATTCGTTGTAAAGAAAGTTTTCTCTGGTGGAGCACTGATGCTCAGCACCATGGATGGCGAAGATTTCCCGTCCCCTGTGAATTCAGATGCAGTTAAAAAATACTTCGCATAAAATGACCCGCTGGACATAAAAACAGAATGTAAGTCCAGGCAAAAATAGGGCATCCCGGCGAGTCAAAAACAGAATAAAAGACTCGGGCAAAAATAAGGGAAATAAATGAAAAGATGTACACCCGCTGAGTTGAAAAGCCGCATTGGACAACTCAGGAAAAAATGGGTATCCCGATGGATTGAAAACCCGAAAGGGCGATCCATGCAAAATAAGGGAATAAGCGAACAACTGCACTCTGAATTCGTCTGTATCACTTACAACTTGGTAAGCTCCAAAGGATCAAGCTTCAATCAGAATCAACTCTCTCCAGAAAGCAAGACGAGAAGAACGTCATTGTCATACGAGTCATAGCAGAAGAGGAAGCTCCTTGAAAGCCTCGTCAACATCGCCAGCATTTTGTTTCTCAATTTGTAACAATCTCTTCATTTCAGGAGATATGTTTCCTTGACTGTATCTTGCCAATTCAGGGCACATGAATTAATAAAATCAAATTTTCAGTCATGTTTCGTTTTTTACATTTATGTTTTGCAAAGATGTCTGATGTCTCTAAAAAACTAATTGCATAAGTACAGATGTTTTTCACTAAAAAGAAAGAAAATGAAACACATGCTTACAGGGAATATACTTACTCTCAAAAGTGCTTAACTCCTATGACGGAATCCAGTAAAGGATACCTCGGGACCTTTTGTGCGTCTCCTTATCTTTGCAGGATTGCAGGTATCCAGGACGCAACCTGGGGCGTGCAAGTTACGTCTTAGCGAGCAGGCGAATCATTATCAACTCGGTCTATCTTCCACGTGGCGCTGGAGGGTGCCCACTCCCCCAGCAAAGTTGCCAAATCAACATACACTCAATCTCGGCATCCGAAAGGCTCTATCCCCAGCTGAGTTGCCTCTTGTTGCTATCCCCAGCTGAGTTGCCTCTCACAATTCCCCAGCCAAGTTGCCGTGTCACCCTCAGCTGAATACAGAAGTCAGGAAACCATCTCCCCACAGAGTTCCAGCCTCTATTCAGAAGAGCAACGCATGAAGAAGTCACAACAGAGTGAAGAAAGCTTCTACAAACCCCAGCTGGGTCCCATTAAGGATATGTCAATCAGTGACCTATGTCCCCAAGCAGATACATCATCAGATCTACCAATGATCTCATCCCCAGCTGGGATGTTCACTTCAAGCAGATCGACCAGAGATCTTTGCAGCAACGGGATCCGAATCCCGGATCTGTGCCTCCTTGCATAATCATAGCATCTGCATCATAATACCCCCTCAGAGCGTAGCATTCCGTCTAATACGGAGCATTACGGCAAAAATCAAACGCATAGCATAATCATAAGCCATGTTCTGAATTGTCATTTGTGAATAACAAACCGTTCATCATCATTGTACAAAAATCCCCACCAGAGTCCCAGCAAAAACAGTTGCCTCTCCAATCACCAAACACCAATATATACACCTTCTGACACCCGTCCGTGTCATCACTTCCCCAAACAGGTTGCCTGAATACACTTTACAAACAAAATCACCCGTACTACAGATACTTCCTGACACCCGTCTGTGTCAAATCACCAGCAGAAAGCCAAAGACATCCTCTTTGCACTCACATATACTTATATACACTTTCTCGACACCCGTCCGTGTCATATCCCCAGCGCAGTCGCTTACACTTTCATCACCCATATACTTGTTATTATACTTTTCTCTTTTGACACTCGTCTGTGTCACTCTTCCCAGCAGATAAACACTTATATATATATATACTCACTACTCAATGGTACACCTATGCAGATACTCGTCCGTATCTTGTATATATCACTCATATCCCCACAGATTCGACAGTAGTCCTTGTTCTTTGTTAACCAGTTGGTACTCGTCCGTACCATCATCTCAGAACAGTGCGTCTAGTGTTTGTTTCTACATGATACTCGTCCGTATCATAGTCTTAGGGATGCTCGTCCGCATCTTTAACCCATACACCGTGTCAAACACTTGTGTCTTCTTGAATATAGATACTTGTCTGTATCTACTATTCCCCAGAAGAATTCTTTCAGATTCAACACTCGTCCGTGTTCTCTGTTAACCAGTTGATACTCGTCCGTATCATCATCTCTGAACATGTGTCAGTTTGTTTCTACGTGATACTCGTCCGTATCATAGTCTTAAGGATGCTCGTCCGCATCTTTAATCTATACACAATACCAAACACTTATACCTTTCTTGGTTGTGAACGCTCGTCCGTGTTCACTATATCCCCAGTAGATCACCAACAAAGCATTTTCTTTTATCTAACACTCGTCCTGTGTTATGATAACCCTGAGAGCAGTCGTACCCTGCTAAGTGGTCGTCCTCCACTTCTTGATGGTCGTCCTCCATCATGCTCATCCGATGGCCGTCCCCATCGTTGTTTTTAGCAGCCGTCCCCTGCTAGGTGGTCGTCCTCCACCTTTTGATGATCGTCCTTCATCATTTTATCCAATGGCCGTCCCCATTGTTGATTTTGGTTATCTGGCATTCGTCCTATGTCATGAGAAACCTCGAGAGCAGCCGTACCCTGCTGAGTGGTCGTCCTCCACTTCTTGATGGTCGTCCTCCATCAGGCTCGTCCGATGGCCGTCCCCATCGTTGACCTTTTCTATCCGATGGCCGTCCCCATCGTTGATATTTTCGGCAGCCGTACCCTGCCAGGTGGTCGTCCTCCACCTTTGATGGCCGTCCCCATCATATTTCTTTTATCCCCAACAGAGCAGCCGTACCCTGCTAGGTGATCGTCCTTCACCTTTGATGGCCGTACCCCATCATCTGTTTATTTCATTTATTCTTTAACCCGATGGCCGTCCCCGTCGTGGTCCCTTTTCCTTTTAGCCCGATGGCCGTCCCCATCGTTGGTTACTTTACCTTTATGAACTTGATGGCCGTCCCCGTCATGTTTCATTAATTTCCAGAGAATTTTACAACTTTATCTTGATGGCCGTCCCCATCATGATTTTATTTCCCCAGCTAGTCGGCCGTCCCCGTCTTGGCTTTACCTTCTATCCCCAGCATGTCGGCCGTCCCTGTCATCGCTTTGTTTTCCGCACCTTTACAATATACTTTATTTTCCTTTTTGCAATCGATATCCCTTTTCTTCTTCATTTTGTGAGTGCAAATTTTGGACTGTCTTTGGTATTCAACCACAAGTTATCTTGTTTGCCTGTTAAGCCGTCGCTTACAACCTGCACAGCTAACTCATGTTTGAATAGGGGCAGCTGTAAACACCCCAAATTTGCCCTCACCCATTCACACCATGGCTTGTGATCATCCTCATATGCATAAACACAATCATATCATCTCATATCTCATTTTTGGTTCACTGCATAGTTTCTAAGGCATCTGCACCTAGGGTTTGTGATCTGAGCAATCCCAAAAGCATCTTGAGCCATTCCAAAGGCCACTAATCAACTCAAAGGGGTCCATGTGTGTACTTATGTCATTTTCCATCTCTTCAAAGTCAAAAATGCAGAGGAATCACAAGAACTAGGGTTTGAGTGGATGCAGAGCCAGGATGAACTGCACAGTTGACCTAAAATTAGGGTTTTGGTTTCAGAGGCCATAACTCCAAATTTTTTGGTCATTCTTTTTTCCATTGGTCTCTATATGGTATAGGGAGTATGCATATCAATTTTCATGAAGAAATTCCATGGGGAAGTCATCTGATCAAAGGTTGACTTTTCAGACAAGTCAGTGCAAAATCAGGGCATCTGAGGCCCCCAATGACCCAACCAATGGGTGATCTTCATCATTTTGAGTGTATATGATCTTTATTTGATCATGGAAGAAGGTTGAAGTTCATAAAAATCAATAATTTAGGGTTTTTTGCAAATGTTGACTTTTTGGGCATAGTTGACTTTTCAAGAATGCATCATTTTAGGTCATTTTTCAAGCCATGATTCTTGATCCAAAAAGGCTTCAAATGGAAAAACTTTGGTCATGAAAGTTGTAGATCTCATTTTTCCCTTTTCAAAAAGTACAAGAACATTATCAAACTCTTCTTGAATCAAAAGTTATGGTGTGACAAAGTTGCCAAAAATCACTTATTTTCAAGGCATGCCCTAAGTGAGAATTTTGCAAAATCTTGGACCAATGCATATTGCAGCCTCTATTTCATTTCAAACCAGCACATAAACATTCTCTAAGTCACAAAAATCAGAATTGGACCAAGTTTCTCCATGGTTTGGTTTGTGTAACAAGACTTTCTCACATGTGAACCAAAGTTACAACAAGTTGCAAAACTCATGATCATGCTCCCTACAACTTGCAGCCTTGGATGCTGAGCTTTGCTAGGCCTCTCCCTCACCCTTGCTGCACCAGCCCATGCCATGTACTTGCCTAGACCTTGAGCCATGCTTCTCTTACACAATATTTGACTTTTTGCAAAAGGTAACTTACCAATCAATAAAGGGCATGTCTTGTCAACTGACCAATGAGAGAGAGTTATGTGGACAATTTGCAAGCTAAACATAACACAAGGCAAGGCTGAAACATATTCATTCATCACATACACAAGAACACTCCATTTTGCTTTTGCCTTCGAAACTCTCTGCCCAGCTCACATACATCCAAACCATCCTTACCAATCATCTCACCATGTCTCATTGAGCCCAAAGCAACCAAGAACCAGGCCTTAAACAAGCTACAACACCACTGCACCATTTTCACACCAGCTTGCAGTTTCATTCGAAACTCTCACCCAAGCTCACCAACATACAAACAAACACTCCAGACCTTCTCCATTCATCCTCAGGACCATAAACCACCATTCACAATGGCCTGAAACCTCCAGAAACTCCATTGCCATTTCTGACCAAGCTTGAGCAGGAGCTTTTGAAACTCACTATCCAGCCAACTTAAATTCTCTTTGAGCATTCAAACATCTTCTGGGGACCAAGTGGAGTAGTTTGCACTGAAGGAGGTGGCCAGAAAGTCTTCAAACTGAAAGCTTCGAATCTCAGGTAGCTCAAAAATTATTTTTCCAGAAATCATTTTTCTTGTTACAAACTTGTTCTATGTGATTCACTGATTATCCTGATGTCTTTGGTTTTGAAAATGGCTTTGATTTGAGAGTTTAATTTGTCTCTGAAACCTGCGTGCCCTAGCTTTCATTTTCTTCGATTCAGCTTGATTAGGAAAAAGAAATGTGTTTTGAGAGAGGGGTTTGATTCGGGAGAGGTTGGAGATCATTTCCTAGTTCTTGTTTTTCATTTTTGATACGATTTGAGGGGTTTGGGGATTTTTCAGGGAGAGAACTGGCCGGAGAAGACGACCGGAAGTCTTCTCCGGCCACCTGAGAGTGATTAAGCCCTAATTGCATAATTAATTGTCATTTGAATATGAGCCATCAGATGCGTTGAAAAAGTTGACTTCGCGCGCGTACGGATGGCTAGGATGCAGTCATTAAACCCTAATCAGCATTATTTATTTAATTAATTAAGATTAAATCTGTTTGAATCTGAGCCATCAGATGGCGCGCGCAGTCAATGCTTTCAAATCCAGGCTCCATCCTGGCCCTCCATCCTGATTACTTCCTATTTTATTTGATTTTAATTTCATTTTATTTCATTTAACTTGCATATTTAATTTAAAATAGTAAAAAATCCTTAAAAATTATGAAACTTTTTCCTCTGAGTTTTATTAATTTTTAAGACCCAAAAACATTTTTATTTTATTTTTTATCATTAAAAAAGTATTTTTAAATATTTAAAAGATTATTTTTAATTGATTAATGGGAATTAATTAATTAAAAATACTTTTAGGTATTTAAAAATTACAAAAAAATTCATGAAGTGTTCTAAGGCATTTAGAAACATTGTCCAACCTTCAAACCAAATTTCTTTTTTGATCTTGATGCATTTTAAGAATTTTTCATTGAATTAAATCATTTTTTATGCATTAATTTGATCATAAGTTTAAAAATTCATTTCTGCCTATTGGAGAAGGTTGAGACATTGATTCTTCTTGCATTGTTTTGTGTTTGGCATGTAGTTTCTAGGGTAAAATGGTCATAATTTGATCTTGCATTTTCAATTTGTTTGGCATTTCTTTTGTTAAGAACCCTAAAAAACCCTAATAACTTAGAAAATTCATATCT
Source organism: Lathyrus aphaca (assembly GCA_963966055.1). Taxonomy (NCBI): domain Eukaryota; kingdom Viridiplantae; phylum Streptophyta; class Magnoliopsida; order Fabales; family Fabaceae; genus Lathyrus; species Lathyrus aphaca. The sequence continues at coordinate 508,600,559 of OZ014519.1, read as the reverse complement.
TGAGATTGGTTAAGAGTTGAGAGTTCCCCTTTGGGCAGTGGTTCATTATAGGTTTAGGGTTTCTTTGGGTAGCATTTTCCATTTTTTATCTTAGGGTTTGCTTCTGTTTTTGGTTATTGTTTGATGTTTGATCCATAAACCCTAATTTGGGCTTCCATTTGCATCCCTCTTGCATTCTCTTGCATAACATGACTTGTCTTTGCATTTTGTGCATTCTTGTGATTCATTTGGCATCTTAAGACATGTAGAAAGCATGTTTAATCATTGCATTACATATTTGCCATGTCATTTGTCTTGTATGCTTCATAACTTTTCATGTTCATTCATGCTCCTTAACTTGCATCATTTGCATCCATGATCTTGTATGAGCATCCCCATGTCTTGCCTCTTGTTTGCAGCACTTCATAACATCATAATCATCATCAACATGCTTCTGGTTTTGCTTTGCATCATACCATTTCATCTCATCTTGCATTGCATTGCATTTCTTTCTAACATTTCAGGTGGTAAGTAAACTTGGGAAGTGAATTTGCCTTCACTTCTCATAACTTTTCTTCTCATCTCTCTTGCATACATTGCTGCATTTCTATTTGTGTTTGAGATTGAGCTTGCTCATTCTTGTTCTTCCCACTTTCTTTCTTCAAGTAACTTGACTTCTTGAATGAAGCAAGTTGCTTTGCTTCTCTTGATCTTATTCATCTGCTTCCTGGTGGCTCCTTTGAAGATTCTTCTTGCAAACCTCACAAACCTTAGGGTCAACCAAGCATGATAATGAATTAGGGTTTTGATTAGTCTCCCCTCATAGTTTTTACCTTTGTGTCTCTCTTTGAGTCTTCTTTTCTCATCTCATAATCAGGGACTAAACCCTAAAGGCTTTAAGACTTCGTGATTAAGCTTATGCCTGCATCCTTCTTTTAGGATGGAGTGTATAACTTTAATCCTAAGTATTAAACCCTTAATGTGTTTAAATCTCTTAATCAATTCACATAATAATCATCAAGACATCACACTTGTAACTTGGGCCTTGCATTAGGGTTCTAATTCTTCCTTAAGTGGTTAAGAAGGACTAACCCTAGTGTTAATGGACAAGTCCCCCTCAAGTTGTCTTACAAATCATAAAAATCACTTCATCATCATATCATTAAATAAAATCCACTTAATCAAAGGCTTGTTTTGTCATGGGTTTAATCCCTAATCATGGATTAAGTTGAGGAGCTTTCCTCAGCTTAAACATTCTCATCTATCATCCTTCTTTTAGGATGGTGTAGTGAGTCTGTTTAATCCCTGATTATGGCTTAACCTCATTACTCAACACTAAACAAAAACCACAAAAACATCTAAATAATCACAAGTAGGTTAATGATCTTAATCCTACATCAAAGGTGATTAAGTGTGAGAATCTGACTTCACACTTAAGGTATTCTCATTACCCCTAATCAGAGGGAAGATGTGATGAGTTTACTAACCCATTGGTTCAGGCTTAAGCTCATTATCTTATGACAAACTCCAAAAAGCAATAAAAGACTGAAAACTCAAAAACAAACAATAATCGTCTCCTCCGGGATTCTTTTCTCACCTCATTCACTCACAATCGAGAACTTGCTTCTTCCGTCTAATGCAAGACAGTTTGCACCTGAGCCAGACAGGTCATACACTTGAGCATAGACAAGCAAGCAGTTCATCAGTCAATTCATCTATCAGTCTCTTTGGGTCGAACTACGGTGTTCTGACTTCCTCATTGCACGAGAGGATACGTAGGCATAACTTAACGGTTATCGAACAAAAGTCTCTGTATATTCCCCCTCTTTCCAGCATCTTTCTTTTAGCCTCATTATCATGAGCAATTCATTCTCATTCTTACACTGACACATCATTTACACACTTCACTTCTTTTACACTGACACCTGTACATCCTTTTCCAGCTATGAAACACAAAAAATGCACTGACACTACCCCTTTAAAACACAAATCTTTTAAGCGTGGATCCCGTCGAGTACGACGGACAATCTGGGTGCTAATACCTTCCCAGGTTGTAACCAACCCCCTTTCTCAGTCTCTCTGGTTCGCAACCGTCTTATCCATTTCTTTCTAGGTCTATGCAGCATTACCTTTCCCCCGGGATAAAAATGCCTAGTTGGCGACTCTATTCATCTCCAGTGAGTTCACGGCTGTGTGTTCTCATTGTCCCTCTCGCCGACCGTTCGCGTCTGCACCTTCATCTGACCCCGGTGTCACTTGTCGGGAGCGACACCATGGCCCGCTGATAAGTTGCCCAGGCGTTCTTCAAACCAAAGGGCATGACCTTGTAGCAGAATGTACCCTACGGGGTAATGAACGTTGTTTTCTCCATGTCTTCCGGCGCCATCTTAATCTGATTATATCCGGAGAAGCCATCCATGAAGGAAAATACCGAGAATTGAGCAGTATTGTCTACCAACACGTCAATGTGTGGCAACGGAAAGTCATCTTTTGGGCTTGCTCTATTCAAATCCCGGTAGTCAATGCACATCCGGACCTTGTCGTCCTTCTTTGGTACAGGTACAATGTTAGCTACCCAAGGTGGGTAACTAGTTACAGCAAGGAACCCGGCATCCCACTGCTTCTGAACCTCCTCTTTGATCTTCATCGCCATGTCAGGACGCGTTCTTTTCAACTTCTGTTTCACAGGAGGACAGTCCTCTCTTAAAGGTAGCTTATGCACAACGATGTCGGTATCCAACCCTGGCATATCTTGATACGACCAGGCAAAGATATCCACATACTCTCGCAGCATACCAATAAGCTCTTTCTTGACTTCGGCCTGCAGACTGGCCCCAATCTTGATCTCTTTCTTCACATCTTCAGTGCCGATGTTGATGATCTCAATTTCTTCTTGATGAGGCTGAATAACCCGTTCCTCTTGTTTCAACAATCTGACCAATTCTTCAGGGAGTTCACAGTCTTCCTCAACCCCTCCATCAGCTTGGTAGACAGGATTGTCAAAGTCATGCGTGGTCATAGCAGGAACGTTATCAATGGAATTCAGATGATCAACACTACACAGATGATGTGCTTATTTCAGAATCTGTTTATTTTGCAAAAGAGACGCAAACACAAAAACAAAAAAGGAAAAACACATTGCCATTTTTATATTTTTTGTGAAAAATTTAAAAACAAAGAAAGAGAACGCAATTTGTCTGAAAATGTCCTTTATTTCATGGTAAAATAAGTGCATAACAAACATGGTGGCCCATACAATGGATCCTAGCATTTTGGGCAGAATGCTGGATTTGACAATGCAGTATGATAAGAAAAGGAAACAAATAAATTACTCTGAGTGCCAGGTAACTTGGACAAGGTCTTCAGCAGACCAGTTCTTCAGCTCCTCTCCGGGCGCACACGGATGAATCCAGTTGTCCCAGTCACCATCACTGTCTCCCTCTTGGCTTGTCACACAGATTTGGTTGCGGTCGAGCATCCCAGCGCTTGTAAAGGTAATGGCTTTACCACTTGGAGTAGATCCACCAGGCTGATAACCCAAAATAAACTTGTCGTCTTTCTTCTCTAATTCCAGCAATTTTCCCCAGCCTTGGGCGCTTCCTAACTGAACCACCTCATTTGCCTGCTTGTAGGAATGAATGGAGGTACCTTCTTTCTCACTGCTCTTCTCTACTGGAGTCAGAATGCTGACGTTAACTACTTCGAAGGCTTGACACAGAGTCTCGTGGATCTCTCCATCCATCTCCACATATTTGAAAGTTGATAAGTGGCTCACAAAGATGTCTTCCTCTCCGCACACTGTGATTACTTGGCCATCAACCACATATTTGAGCTTTTGATGCAGAGTGGAGGTTACAGCTCTGACGGCGTGAATCCATGGGCGTCCCAACAAGCAGCTGTACGCGGGCTGAATGTCCATGACGTAGAAGATACTTTTGAATACTTGAGAACCTATTTTCACGGGTAACTCAACTTCTCCGAACACTGACCTTCTGGACCCATCAAAAGCTTTGACTATCAAATAACTAGGCCTTAGGACTATACCATCAACATGGAGCTTCATTAATGCTTTCTTCGGAAGTACATTAAGAGAAGAGCCTGTATCAACAAGGACATGCGACAACACAGCACCATTGCACTCCATAGTGATATGTAATGCTTTGTTATGGTTACGGCCCTCTAACATAAGGTCTCTGTCTGTAAAGCCCAACCCGTGGCTTGCATTCACACTGCCCACTACAGCTTCCAGTTGATTAACAGTTATTTCTTGAGGAACATAGGCCATCTGCAGCACCTTCAACAAGGCTTCTCTATGTGAGGGAGAACACATCAGCAAAGACAAAATGGATAACTTGGAAGGTGTCTGGTTCAACTGTTCGACCACCTTATAATCACTCTTTTTAATTATGCGCATAAATTCCTCGACCTCTTTCTCAAACGTACCCTGCCCAGCAACAGGAGTTGTTGATTCTTCAGTCACAGCTTGCTTTCCTTTAGCCTTTGCCGAAGCCTCAGCCTCAGGATCTCCTCTCAGAACTGGGGGAGCAAATAAACGACCACTTCTTGTAAAACCTCCAACCCCTCCGACGTTCACTACAGTCGGGTCAATAGCAACAGACTTGCTCTCAACTTTCTGTCCAGCCACGTACACATCTGAGCCGTAATGCCATGGAATGGCTTTATCATCTATATAAGGAACAGGCCCAGGCACAGTGATAGTCACAGGACTAACCTCAGGAGCGTAAATGGTCATAGGCTCTCTTCTAGCCAGCATCTCAGCTGCATCATAGAATATGGTTATATTGGACACATCATCAACTTCATTATCAACTTTGTCAAACTGCAAAGATCCTTCATCAATCAAATTCTGCAACTCCGTATTTAGGTCTTCACACCCATTCTCTGAATTCAAACATTTCTCACACTTGGGACCGCATCCCGGAAACACCTGTCCTTTTAGCAACCTCTCCTTCACTACCAATAACGGAGTCTTCACTTCTTCTATGCTCAGAACCAGACTTAACTTCTCACCACCCTCAACAGCATGTATTCTAGCCCTTCCATGATTCGGAATAGGGTTTGAAGTAACATTCGGTGGTGGTGCAAAGTTAATCGCCTTGGAGTCTATCAGATCTTGAACTTTGTGTTGTAGTGCCCTACACTTCTCAGTTGAGTGCCCGGGTGCCCCTGAATGGAAAACGCATCTAGAATTGACATCGTACCCCACTGGAAGCTCTCCAGGTGGTGGTGGTGCCAAAGTCCTCAGTTGTATCAAATTCAGGTCCAGCAATCTTGGTAACAATGCGGCATATGTCATGGGAATTGCCTCAAGCACCCTATTAGTCGGGCGAGTCTGTCTTGGCTGATAAGGTCTTTGTTGATAGTTGTTACATTGTGGTTGCTGTTGTTGTTGTTGTTGTTGAGGCTGCACCTGCTGCACAGGGCTGGAAGGAATTGTGACAGCTGCCACTTGCTCATATGACCTTCTATATCCTCGGCCCCGTCCTCGGCCAAACATAGCATTGGTCTCCCCTTCCCTTCTTCTCGGGGGTTCGCTGAAAGCTTTTCTTGCTCCATTCGAGCTGCTCGCACTTGTATCCTGGATCTTTCCCATCTTTAACAAGGTCTCCACCCTCTCTCCAACAATTACTATATCATTGAACTTGGTAGCCGAACAAGACGCCAATCTTTCGATAAACACACCTTGCAATGTCCCCATAAATATGCCAGCCATCTCATTCTCCAGCAGTGGTGGTTGCACTCTGGCAGCGAGCTGATGCCACCTTTGAGCATATTCTTTAAACCCCTCCTTAGCAGTTTGAGACATGTGATGCAATTGAGTGCGATTTGGAGCCATGTCCAAATTATACTGGTATTGTCTCACAAAAGCCTCTGCCAGGTCCTTCCAGCTCTTAATGTTGACTCTGCTTAGCTTCATATACCATTCCAAGGAAGCCTCAACCAGGCTGTCCTGGAAATAGTACATCCATAACTTTTCATCATCAGTGTGGGCAGCAATCCTTCCTACAAAGGACTGAAGATGAGTCTCTGGGCATGCTGTGCCATTGTATTTCTCAAAAGTTGGGAACTTGAACTTGTAAGGGATTCTAACCCCTGGAACCAAGCCCAAGTCAGTAATGTCGAACCCCAAAGAGTTCTGAGACTGAATAGCCTTGATCTGTTCTGCCATCTCCTCAAACTTCCTGTTCATTTCAGCCCCCTGGCCTTCAGTTTCGTCCAGCAACGTGAACTGTTCGTCTTGTCCGTCCATTTGCACATTGTTTAGTCCATCATTGATTATGGTAACCCCTGGATGTGTTACAAGGATTTCAACCTGACGGGCGCCCACACCGTTACGATTACCTCCATCAGTTGTACCGTTGTTCCTAGCTTGACTATTTTGAACCAACTCACGCAGACGTTTCTGATTCTGACCCATTCCTGCCATAAGGGTCATGAAATTGTCCATCCTCAACCTCAAGTCAGCTAAGTCAGCTTGCATTTGATCCATGACTCTTTCTCTGTTGATTCTTGTTGGATATCTGTGTGTAACTGGATGTTCTCGAACTTTCCTGGGAGCTATAGTGCCTGAAACAGAAAAGACATTAGGAACTGGTGGCCATACCTGCAAAACAAGAAAACAGGTGATATGTATGCAATGCAGTTGTTTATGTTTTCAATCCCAGGTCATTCATGCCCCGGTTCCGGTATTTAGCAAAGAAAACCAGATGGATACTGATCCTCGACTTTCAGAAACCTTCACATAGAAACCTCATTCAAACCATAACAGCAGGCACAGAAAAAGATGAACTGAAAAACTGCATAACATAAATCATCCTATTAGGCAAAAATAATAGAATTCCCCGTAGGGTACAAGTTTCTAAGAAGAAAACAAACAACCAGGATTCCTACAACATGCCTGTAGGTAATCCAAATACAAGGAAAACAAACTAAGAAGCAAGACCACTGCCTGAGGACCCTGAACCTCCCTCACTAAGCCCCAACTCAGACTTAGCCTTCTTGACTCCAACCATCAACTTGAGGTCTTCAATCTCTTTAAGTGCTGCTTCTAAGGCTTGCTGACTATCTGCCAGCTGCTGAGTCTTCTCCCTTCGAATCTGGTGGGCTTGTTCCACTTCTTCCTTCTTGAAAGTCATTTGCACTTCAAAAAACTCTTCTTTTTCTTTATATCTCTTCAACTCCTGCTCTCTCTGTCCCTGCAACCAAATAATAGACTGACGAGCTTCCTTGAGAGTCTTCGAATTCTTCTTGCGTTCAGCTTCTCTTTTTTCTCCCATCATACCCAACCTGTGAAAGTGAGCTTCCCTTCCAGCAAAGTCTTTCTCTTTAGCCTCCAAGGTGGTCTGTATCTTCAGCAATTTCTCTTCAGCTTCATTCTTGGCCCGGTTGGCAAGATGGTACAGATTAACCATTTCAGTGTTCTCCACCCTGACTTCATGCAGCTGGGCTTCCAACTTCTTGAACTCTTCTAAAGACACAGTATCAGTAGACTTAGCAACTGGAGGAACTGGAGGTGAGAATGGCAGCAATACCCTTCTGGCTCTGTCTTTCAACCAAGCCTCATACTCCGGGAAGGTCTGATTGTTGCACTTTCCAAAGCTAGTTATCCCTTCTCCCTTGATACACTTCCAAGCTCCAACAACTTTCCTCACTAAAGGCATATTGTCCTTTACCGGGAAGTAGAAAATAGGGGTCAACTTCAATTCTTCTGGTACTTCTCTCAAGGCATATCCCAACTGTCTTCTCAACAAGATTGGATTGTAATTGATCCCTCCAGTTACTCCCAACAAAGGTACACTAAGATAACTCCCACAGCTAGTGATGAAACGAGCACCCTGAAGCCTCTGAGTAACCCACCTGACATCCTTAGCAAGCAATTTTTCCAGCTTCTGAGCCCATACCAAGGTATGATCACTAAACACTCCAGTACTAGGCAGATTCCTCATGAACCACATATGAAATAAAGGAGCGCATCAACGAACTAAACCTCCCCTTTTCTTCTCAGTCTTGTAGTGCACCGAGTAATACAAATCTCCGAGCAACGTAGGCACAAGATTCTTTAGCAAAAAGATATGTATGGCATTCATGTCTATAAACTTCTCCATATCTGCAAACAAAATAATGCCATAGATAGAAAGATCCAAGATAGCACAGACATCATCCCATTCTTCCTCAACAGCCAACTCTTCCACCTTCTTTACTAAAGCCTCCAAAGAAAACCCAGGTACACCTCCCTTAATGATGGTCATAGAATTCATAGCAGAAGTGCTCAAATAAAGAGCCTTGGCAATAGCCTCAAGTGCAGGTCTACTCATCTCAGCATTGAACGGAATCTGGTCTCGAACAGGAACTCCCAAGATCAAAGCATACTCCTCCAGCAAAGGACCTAACTGAAAATCAGGAAAAGTGAAACAACGGAGCTGAGGATCATAGTACTGAAGCAGGGTATGAATGGCACTTCTCTCAGAAGGATCTAGCTCTACCATCACATCTAGAATACTCCCATAAGCCTTTCTGAACCTCTCTACATGATTGGGTGTGATCAGCTTCACCATCTTCTTTAACAGGCCAACCTTAGTGTCAAAAAACTTGAAATGAATATTCTGCTTGCGAGGATCTTCCATCTCTGAAGAGGATACCGGAACCGGAAGCAAAGATATGAACCTGTGAATGAAAACAAAACATGATTAATGATGAAATGATGCAATGCAAATGAAAATGCAAAGACATATGATCCATCTGGGACTGTCTGGAATCTGGATGCCAAAGCCAAGTGATCAGAAACCCAAATCCTCTGAATAACAACCCACAAACACTCAGATAATCTCAGATACACCCAATCTAGAACCAGATAAACTCAAGAACTCCGGAACCAAAGTAACTGTATCAGAACATGAAACTGCACTGGTAACAAGGGTATGATGGAGTCAAGGGTTCCTGCAAACCTGTAAACCCCTCCCAATCTCACAGGTGTGCTCTGGATCGAACATCACAAACTCTCAAAGATGAATAGCAATAATACTTTCACCATTTCCGAGAAATGGCTCATGCCCAAATCAGGGAATCGATTAGGCATTATGTACTACGCAGGGAGGCCTCAGCTGAGTCCGGGAAAAACAAGCATCCCTTATAAGTCCCCATCTTCGAGCGCTGAAATCGACAAAACAATAGTACATTCAGCCCGTAGGATACAGTACTAATGTCATACAACCAGATGCTTTGACTGAGTTCCTATAAGAGAACCAGGCCATCCTATGCGAGTCCCCAGTGGACCCTTGGGTGCGAATGGGTTTGCCACAAAATGTGGTCTGCCACTGCCACCACTGGAGAGGGTTGTTTCCATAAAGGTTCTCAGTGATCGGTCCCTAGATGCACATAACTATCAAGGTCCTATCCCGAAGTGGAGGAAATCCCCACACAAGATATTTCCAAGACGGCCGCAATCTGGGCGTGAAACACATCGCCAATCATCATGTCACATGTGAGTACAATATGTCCACTCTAATCCTATAGTGCACTCAAGCCGGGTACTTGGATTATCTCTCAGAAACAGTATCACCCGAGCCCACCAAATAGAAAACCAGTCCAGATAGTCCAGTATGATATATATGATGCGGAAAATAAATACTGAAAACTGTAAATAAAGTTGTAAACAAAACTGTAAATAAACAACAGTAAAATACAACGCACCACAACAAACAGTCAACACCCAAAGAAACAGAAACAAGCAAGCGCTAGGTGAGACTCACAGGGGAACCAGAGACTCTGGGTTCGGTCCCCAGCAGAGTCGCCAACTGTGGCTCACCAGATTTCCATCCTGGTACAAACGCGAAAGTGGCGCGGAAAAAGAATAGAGTCACCAGCAAAACATTTTTATCCCGAAGGAACGAGAATGGTAATGCTGCACAAACCAGAAGAAAAGAAGAGGAAGGACACGGGTCCTACGAACCAAAGAGACTGAGTTCGGGAGTCGGTTACGACCTGGGAAGGTATTAGCACCCAGATCGTCCGCCGTACCCGACGGGATCCACGCTTGCAAAGAAAACTGTTTCAAAGGGTGAGGGTATGAAAACTGCTGCAAAGAAATGAAAAAAGAAACTGGAACTGGAAAAGAAACTGAGAAAGGAACTGAAAAAGAAATGAAACGGAAAAAATGTAGGGAAAATAAAAATTGTGCTCGAACGGGCCCTACCCCGCTGCCTACGTACCTCATCAGGACAATGAGGATCAGAGACGCCGTAGTTCCCCTAACTAGGGGTAGAAAAGAAATTGCTTGTGAATTAAGGCTTGAACTGCCTATGTCATTGTGTAAACACCCCAAATTTGCCCTCACTCATTTCACCATGGCTTGTGATTCTTTTTATATTGCATAAGTTCAATCATATCATCTCATAGTGCATTTTTTCTTCACTGCATTGGTTCTAAGTCATCTGCATCTAGGGTTTGTGATTTGAGCAATCCCTGAGCTATCTGAGCCACTCCAATGGTTTTCAACCATCTCAAGAGGGTCCATGTATGTTCAAGCATCATATTATATCCTCCCAAGATCAGGGAAGTCCGAAAATCACAAGAACTGAGGAAGGTATGGAAGCAGAGCCAGGTTTAACTACACAAATAACCTAAAATTAAGGTTTTGGTTTCAGAGGCCATAACTCCAAATTTTATGGTCATTCTTGTTTCAATTGGTCACTATATGATATGAGGATCATGCATATCAATTTTCATGAATAAATTCAATGGGGAAGGCATCTGATCAATAGATGACTTCTTGAGCAAGTCAGTGCAAAATCAGGGCATCTGAGGCCCCCAATCACCCAACCAAAGGGTCTTATCCATCATTTTGGATGTGTATGATCTTTATTTGATCTTAGAAGAAGTTAAAAGTTCACAAAATTGAAGAATTTCAAGCCATTTGCAAAGTTGCCATTTTGGGAAAGTGACTTGTAATGAAAACTTGCCATTTTGGGAAAGTTTTTCAACCTCCTCTTTTTGATTCAAAAATGCTTCAAATGAAAAATTCTCGGTCATGAAAGTTGTAGATTGGATCCTCTCATTTTCAAAAAGTACAAGAACTTGACCTAATTCATCATGGAACTCAAGTTATGGTCTTGCAAAGTTGGGAAAAATCACAAAAATTCACTTATGTGCCAAAGAGGGAAACTTGCAAATTCTTGTACCAAGGCAATTTGTGACTTCTAATTGGTGTCTAAGCATTACACAAACATCATACATGACCCAAAGTTCAGAATTGCCCAAAGATTTTTCAAGTTTCATGCCTTAAACTTCAAGAAATTCAAAAGGGGCCAAAGTTGTACAAAATTGCAAAATGATCCAAATCTCCTCATCCACTTGAGCCAGCTCACTAAATCATTTTCCATGGACCTCCTTGAAGTTGGCTGATTCGAGCCATGCCCCTAAACCAGCCTGCCATGAGCCCATACCTCAAGTACACCAACTTTTGACATTTTGGCAACTTGCCCATACCAATCAACATAGGCCAGCACCCACTCTCTGACCTATCAGACTTCATTATGTGGATCAAAACCAAGCAAAAGCACACAACATTGCAGCCAACACTTGAGAATACTCAGCATACTCAAAAATCCCCAAATTTGCAAAAGCCTTCGGATCTCTTGATTCAACCATAAAACCTTCAAACTTTTTCCACCATTCAACTCCATAAACATCACTGATCATTTCCCACCCCTCATTTTGCCCTAAAAAGCCCAGAATCAAAAACATGATTTTCACACTTCATGAATTGAGCTTCTGCCATTTTCATTTTGGGGCCATATAAACTCCAACTAAGCATCACAAACACTTCAGAAGGATCATTGGAGCTGATTTGAAGCAAGGAACTGGCCAGAAAGCACCATTTTCGAAAGCTTCAATTCAGGTATCATCAAGAACTTTTTTTCCAGAAATGATTTCTTAAGTTCTTAAATTGTTCTCCATGCTTCACTGATCACACTGCACGTTTTGGTTTTGAAAATGATTCAGTTTTAAGCATGTATGAAGCTTCTGAAATTTCTGTGAACTTTTTCCGTTTTGATTCGAATCTCTCTGTTCATGTGAAATAAATCCTGTTTGATGATTGATTCTTGCTTAGAATGGGGTGGGGGTCATTTCTGGAGAATTTAAGAGCTTGGGGATGCGTATAGAGAGAGATAGCATAGGAGACTGGCCGGAGAAGATGACCGGTCACCTGAAAGTGATTAGGGCATCAGATTAGGGTTTAATGACATAATTAGTGAGTTTGAATGTGGGCCGTCCATTAGCGCGCGCTGGTCAATTCCCGCGTCTCAACTTTAAACCAGGGCCTTTGGATCTGATTACTTTTCATTTAAATTAATTTAGTTTTCATTTTAATTGTATTTCTTTCCACATTTTATTTAAAATAGTAAAACATTTCTAAAAAATCTCATTTTTTGCACCATGGCATAAAATATTTTTCTCTTTCTGAAAATAATTTTTATTTTATTTTTTGCATAATTTTCGTATTTTTAAAAATATTTAAATGTTTATTTTAATTAGTTAATGAGAATTAATTAATTAAAATAGCATTTAAGTTTCTAAAAATCACAAAAAATCACATTACATTTTGATACATTTAGAAACATTATCAAACTCTTCAAACAAATTTCTTTTTGGTTCTTGACCTATTTTGACATTTTTCTTTGGAATTAGGGTTCTTAAAAGTCAATATTTTTGCCCTAACTTAGAAAAATCTTTTCTGCCTAACCATGAGGAGTTTGGTGATGGTTCTTTTTGCATTGCATTCTTCATATCATGTAGTTTCTAGGATAAAATTGGTTTGAATTTATCTTTCATTTCCAATTTGTTGTGCATTTTTCCTTTTGAAGTGCCTTAAAACCCAAGCTAACTTGAGAAAATCATAACTTCCATTAGGTTAAGAGTTAGGTCTCCCCCTTTGGGCAGTGAACTTGTGTAGGGTTAGGGTTCCTTTGATTCCATTTTCAATTTTTTATCATGTCATTTGCTTCTGGTTTTGAGTTTTTGTATTGCATGTTATGTATGAACCCTAATTTTTGCCTTTATTTGCATCCATCTTCCATATGCTTGCATACATGAACTTGTCATGACATTTTATGCATTCACATGACTTCTAAGGCATCTTAGGACATATTAGAATCATGTTTGATCATTGCATCATTCATTTGCCATTTTGTGCATCCATTTCATTTCATAAGCTTTCATGAACTTTCATGGTTCAAAACATGCTTCATCTGCATCCTCATCCTTGTATGATCATCCACAACTCTTGCCTTGTGTTTGCATTATCTCTTAGCATCACCGACATCATGAATATGCTTCTGACTTTGATTTTCACCTTTTCATCTCATTTTCATTTCATTTCATTTCTTGTTGCTAACTTTTCAGGTGGTAAGTCATTGAGAAGTGGATTTGCCTTCACTTCTCATAACCTCTCCTCATCTCCCTTATGCATCATTTCTGCATTTTACTTTTGTATTAGAGTGAGCTTTCCCATTCATGCTCCCTCCCTTCTTTCTTTCTTCAAGAAACTTGTCTTCTTAAGTGAAGCAAGTTGTCTTGCTTCTTTCTGCTTCTCATCATTCCATCTGCTTCTTCCTTGGTGGCTTTTCTCTTGAAGATCTTTTGCAAGCCTCATAAACCCTAGGAATACCCAAGCATGATAACAATTAGGGTTTGATTAGTCCCCCATTAGTTTTACCTTTGTGTCATCTTTGAGTCTTCTTTTCTCATCTCTTAATCAAGGACTAAACCTTAAAGGTTTTAAGGCTTTGTGATTAAGGTTATGCCTGTATCCTTCTATTAGGATGGAGTGTATAACTTTAATCCTAAGTGTTAAACCCTTAATGTGTTTAAAATCTTTAATCAATCCATCTAATAAATCACTAAGACATCAAGCTTGTAACTTGGGCCTTGCATTAGGGTTCTAATTCTTCCTTAATTGGTTAAGAAGGACTAACCCTAGTGTTAATGGACAAGTCCCCCTCAAGTTGTCTTACAAACCCCAAAATCCACTTATTAATCTTATCATTAACTAAAATCCACTTTAATAAAGGCTTTGTTATGTCATGAGGTTAATCCCTAATCATGGATTAAGTTGAGGAGTCTTCCTCAGCTTAAATGTTCTCATTTATTATCCTTCTATTAGGATGGTGTAATGGGTCCGTTAAATCCTTGATTATGGCTTAAACTCATTACTTAACACTAAACAAAAACTCCAAAAAATCTAAATAAATGCAAGTAGGTTAATGATCTTAATCCTACATCATGGTGATTAAGTTTGAAGTGCTTACTTCATGCTTAAGGTATTCTCATTACCCCTAATCAAAGGGAGGATATGATGAGTTTACTAACCCTTGGTTTAGGCTTAAGCTCATTAACTTATGACAAACACAAAAAAGCAATAAAAGATTGAAAACACAAAAACAAACAATAATCATCTCCTCCGGGATTCTTTTCTCACCTCATTCACTCACAAACGAGAACTCGCTTCTTCCGTCTAATGTAAGACAGTTTGCACCTGAGCCAGACAGGTCATACACTTGAGCATAGACAAGTAAGCAGTTCACAAGTCAATTTATTCTTCAGTCTCTTTGAGTCGAACTACGGTGTTCTGACTTCCTCATTGCACGAGAGGATACGTAGGCATAACTTAACAGTTATCGAACAAAAGTCTCTGTGTATTCCCCCTCTTCCAGCTTTATTCTTTTAGCCTCATTATCTTGAGCTTTGCACTTTTGTTCTTACACTGACACATCACATATTTCACCTCACTTTCTTCTAGCACTGACACTTGCTTTCTTTCCAGCTTTGATACACAAATAGCACTGACACTACCCCTTTAAACACAAACTTTCAAGCGTGGATCCCGTCGAGTACGGCGGACAATCTGGGTGCTAATACCTTCCCAGGTTGTAACCAACCCCCTTTCTCAGTTTCTCTGGTTCGCAACCATCTTGTCCATATCTTTCTAGGTTTATGCAGCATTACCTTTCCTTCGGGATAAAAATGCCTAGCTGGCGACTCTTTTCTTTTCAGTTCACCCTTGTGTGTTCTCTCTCTTTCGCCGACCGTTCGCGTCTGTACCCTGTTTGACCAGGTGTCATTTGGTGGGAGCGACAGCTTGGCGACTCTGCTGGGGAACCTTTTGTGGGTTCCTCCTAGCGCTTGTTTGATTTGTGTTTACTGGGGTGTTATGTGCTAATTGTGTTTATTTAGTTGCTTTATTTACTGCTTTATGTACAGCCTTATTTACTGCTTTCTTTACAGTTTTACATGTTTCATACTGTCATTATCATTGCTGGATCTGGTTTCTGTTTTGGTGGGTGGGGATCCATTGAGAGATTAAGGTCCTATACCTGGGACCTGAGTGACACCTAGGCTAGAGTGGTTCATGTTCTTTCCCATTCCATTTCGGTCTGGTGCGGGAATATGAAACACGGTTCAGATGTGGGTTTCTTCTTGAGAACTCTGTGCTACAGATTTCCTGTAGTGCTAGGGCTATCTGGGAAGCCTGCTAAGTCTGGATGACCTTTATTATGACCTTCATAAACTGAGGTGAATTAGAGGAGGGTCTTTTATGGTTATTGTAAACACTGTACCTCCGGGTTAGAAGTGTTTACACTTCTCATAACTGATCCAAGTCTGAGGATCCTTGTTCTAGAACACTACCTGTGAGGGGGTTGGGCTGTTTACAGGTTTGCAGGTACCCTTAGCCACATCATACCTAGTTACTATATTGTTTAAGAGTACCTCATTTTGGACAGTTCTTGTGATTAACCCCGGACATGTGACTCTTTATTTGAGTCCCCCACCCTGGTTAGTGGATTTCTAAGCCTTCATCTGGACTTTTGAACCTACATGGGCTTATATCAAGGCAGATAATCAGATCCAGCTTGATCACAAACCCTTGCATATCATTTGCATATATCATCATTGCATCATTTAACATTTGTTTATTTGTTTTTCAGGGTATCCACATCATATCTGATTTGGTTTTGACCCCTTCTTTTGCATAGACCTCTGCTTCAGCTATCTTCATCAGTTATCTGCTTCTGCTATCTTCATCATCACCAGCATCCGCATGTCAGTGGCTCTTTTTCAGCACCAGTCCGTGATCTTCATCAGCACTTACTTTCAGTTTCTTCAGCAGCACTCATGACTACTCCCAGGAAGAGCAACATATCCTACCATTTCTTTGAGCCTGTGTTGACTGGTATCAGGCAGGTCCAGTCACTCATCACACCGGATTATATCCCTTTGTTTAGAGAGCATTATGGAGGTATCCTGGATATGGTTATGGACCTCGACTCTTCTCAGAGGAGCATGATCCACACATGCTTACAGTTTTATGACCCTCCTTTGAGATGTTTCACATTCCCAGACTTTCAGCTAGGGCCTCTACTGGAAGAATTTTCTTCATTTATTGGAGTACCTATCAAGGGTGGAATCCCCTTCAACCCAGAAATGCCAGCTCCCAGAAATGAAGAGATAGCAAAGGCACTGCACCTGGAGCCTGCCTTGATTGAGCAAAGTATGACCACAAAGGCTGGGATTCCTGGTTTGCACTTGGACTTCTTGATTTCTCAGGCCATCCTGAGAGCTTCATTGGGGGAGTGGAAGGCAGTCTGTGCACTATTAGCCCTCAGCATATATGGGGTTATACTATTTGCAGATTAGCCTAAATTTGTCAGCAAAAATGCCATCCATTTGTTTCTTCTGAAGAACCCAGTGCCCACATTGCTAGGAGATTTTTACTACTCCATTCATCAGAGGAATGAGAAACAGAGGGGGAAGTTGGTAAGATGTTGTGCTCCTTTGTTTTACACCTGGCTGCTCAGACACCTGCCAAAGTCAGATGCCTTCTTGAATCCCCACCAACAGAAGAATTGGGCCAAGAGGCTCATTGCCTTGACTTTAGATAATATTAGATGGTGCACCTAGAGCACCAAAGGCAAGGACATTATCACCAGCTGTGGACAATACCCAAATGTACCTCTGATAGGAGTAAAGGGTTGCATCAACTACAATCCTTTGATGTTTAAGAGATAACTGGGCTATGCTTTGGTTCACCCTCCCAGAGGACAAGATTTAGCTGAGACCTTGTTTTGTGAAGTAAAACCTAATTCAGCTGCTGTCAGACAAGCATCCTGGGCTTGGGACAACATCCAGACAAAAGGGATGGCTATTCTTGGAAGGTGTAATAATGTTGCTTCAGCTCAATACTATGACTGGTCCCGTACTAGAGCTCAAATTACTGGAATTCCTTTCACCTTGGAAGACATACCTGGACCATCCACAGTACAGCCAGCAGCAACTGTCAGTCTAGAAGAATTTGAGAAGTTGAAAGAAAGGAATGAGAACTTATCTCAAGCTTTAAAGAAGACTCTTTGGGAGAGGAGTGATGGTCGTCTGGATATTGAGAGATTGGAAAAGCTCAGGGTTGAGCATCTTGCAAAAATTGAGAAGACAGAGGACTACATCAGGAAAGCAAGAGCTGGGGAACAAATATTGAAGAATGCCTGCAAGGAGGCCCTAATTCAGAAGGCTAGGACTGAGCTATATTTGCAAGAGAGTCAGGCTAGGTGGGTCAGGATCACTGAAGCCCGTACACAAGAAGACCAGAAGACTCAGGCCAAGATTGAACAGCTAGAGGCCAATGAGAAGAAGCAGTAGGAAGCTTTGCTGGCAGCCCAGAAGGAGATTTCAGAGTTGAAGCTCAGAGCAGGATTGAAGAGATCAAAGGATCAGGACAGACATAAGAAGCTGACCACTGCCATTGCTACCAGGAACCTCCTCATTAGGACCATTACAGAGCACCCAGCTGGTCCAGTGACTGAGGCACTCCTGAAGGAGGTCAGGGAAGACGAGTTTGGACTGGATGTCTGATTCTTTGTTTGTTGTTATTTCCATTTGATGTACTTTTCCTTTTGTTGTATTTTGACCCTCCATGGGCATGTGTTGTAAAACAAACTATGTATTGTTCACCATTTGTAATATATTTTAGTTTGTTCTCATTTGGGTTTTCTCTCAGCATCATCAAGCATCTTCCTCAAGGTCTGGAAAGGTCAAAACCAAAAACCAAACCGGATACCTTGGAAAACAAATAAGCATACTGCATTGCATACTAACTTTGTTTTTATTTTGTAGGTTTTGTTATTTTCTTTGTTTCTAACTTTGTTGTGACTTCAGGAAACATTGCTCGTCGCCGAGTGTTCCCTGTCAACCGCGCGCACCGGTACCCGACTTGTAACAACCTTCCCGGTATTCAAATGGAACAAGTACAGCATGACCTGACTGAGGTCAGAAATCAGATGGCTAATGAGAGAGTGGAGATGAGAATCTGATGTCTCAATTCATGGCTGTGATGACTGGCTTAGCCCAGAGTCAGGAAAGACTAAGAGAACTGGTGGAAAGACAAACTCCTGAGGAGCCTCATCTTGGAACAGGAGGAACTAGTAACAATGAACAGGGCCAACCTCGTATTGACCCACCAGTATTTGGACCTCATCTGGATCCGGAAGTTAATATCCCGAGAAATGTGCCAGGTAATACTGCTGGGGGGAGAATCTTGCAAGAGGATCCCCAAGAAGAACAATTTACTGTTATGGGGGCTGGGGACGAAGTATATGACAGGAGGTTGGACGAGATTGCTGAAAAGTTAAGATCTTTGGAGTCTCAGAATTCCTTGGGCTTTGATGTGATGGATATGGGACTAGTGGACGGGGTGAGAATTCCCCACAAATTCAAACCCCCATGCTTTGAAAAGTACAATGGTACCTCCTGTCCTCGCACTCATCTACAGTCTTTCCTGGGAAGACTTAAAGCTTATACTATGGATGAGAAGTTGTGGATGTTCTACTTTGAAGACAGTCTGACTGGGGCTTCAAGAGAGTGGTATTCACACTTGTCTAGAGCCACCATAAGATGCTGGAAGGATTTGGCTGAGGCTTTCATCCGTCAATATCAATACAACCTGGACATGGCTCTTGATAGATTGGCTGCCTTCTCCTCTACCAGTTTTGCTGATGTGGTCATAGCTGGTGAGAGGATTGAAAGTCTATTAAAGATGGGCAAAATTTCCGACAGTGGTGCAAGTTCATCCAGTAATCCCAGAAAGCCTTTTGTGGGACCCCGAAGGGCCGGTGAAACAAATTCCATTCATGCAGGCAGGGGCAGGCCTCAGTATGTGCACCGGTCAATGGCAACGGTCACCATTCCAGCTCCGATTCCTCAACAATCAGTGTATCCTCAACAACAACAACCACAATATCAATAACAAGCTCATTATCTGCAACAGAGAACCTACAACAACAGCAACAACTAACAACAACGTCCTTTCCAACAAAGACCATCACAAGCAAACAGGGTAATTGACCCAATCCCAATGTCGTATGCTGCACTCTTGCCACAACTCCTGAAGCTCAACCTAGTTGAGTTAAGGACTTTGGCACCTCCGGATCCCACCAATATGCCAAAGAACTATGATTCAAATGCCAGGTGTGCATTTCATTCAAACGCATCGGGGCATAATACTGAAAAATGCAGGGCCCTACAGATGAAAGTCCAAGACTTGGTGGACTCTAAAGCTCTCAACTTTGCACCTCCTCCGAATGTCACAAGGAATCGAATGCCTAGTCACAAGGGGCCTAGGATTAATGCTATTGAGGAAGGAAAACCATTCACCTTGATCACCAGTGTTGCACAAATTCGAACACCTTTGGTTGAAATTAAAGCTCAGCTTTTAGAATGCCAAGTGTTCCCCGGGTGTGAGCTCGGCTGTGGGTATTGCAATATTGCAGTCAATGGGTGTGAAAGGCTGAGAGACGGCATAGATGGTCTTATTAAGGATGGCATCCTTTAGATTACGACAACAGCGACTACAACTCCAACAATTCCTGCATCAACAATCCCAGATACTCCTACAACGTCAGCAACCATTGTTCCAACGGATTCTACTACAACTCCAACAACCGCTCAAACGATCACTTCAATGGATACAAGTTTAGTCACCATTCCTGCTACAACTTCAACACCCATCCAGTCAACGGTATCTTCTACAACATCAGTAGAAATTGATGAAAGTGTCTCAACGGTTACAATATACTACGATCCCGCAAATGTTCCTACCAACAATTCACAACAAAATGTTACTCCGGTCAGAGCACCAGTTACCATATACTATGATCCACACACCATTGTGGTCCCTTCTGCAGCTGCTATCAGTCCAGTCACTATCACAGTGCTGGGGCCAGTTCCTTACGAAAGCAATAATGCCATCCCTTGGCATTATGGCTCAGATCTATACTGCGAAGGGCAGAAAATCACTTTAGAATCATCAACTTCTTCACCTCAGATAGACAATGTGGGGGGAGGCGGAGGCTTCACTAGAAGCGGACGTCTCTTTGCCTCGCAAATACCAAGACCCATTGCTGAAGCAGAAGCTGCTGCCAAGGCAAAAGGGAAGAGCATGGTGCAAGAAGAACAAGTTGCTAAAGAAGTTTTGAAGACTCCTTTTGATCAAGAGGTTGATGAATTCATGAGAATCATAAAGAGAAGTGATTACAAGGTGGTGGACCAGCTTCACCAAACACCTTCCAAAATCTCCATACTATCATTGCTAATGTGCTCCGAGGCTCATCGGAACGCACTATTGAAGGACCTGCACGCAGCTTATGTGCCGGAGGAGATTACCGTCAATCAGTTAGAGGCTGTGGTTGGAAATGTCAACGCTAGTAATGGACTAGGATTTACCAACACTGATCTGACAACGGAAGGTCGCAATCACAACAAGGCTTTGCACATTACCTTGGAGTGTAAGGGTGCAGTTCTTTCTCACGTACTGGTAGACACGGGGTCATCCCTCAATGTCCTACCCAAGAAAGCCCTTGTGAAGCTGGAATATGACGGACTGGCACTACGCCCAAGTAACTTGGTGGTGAGAGCCTTTGACGGTTCTAAGAGATCAGTTCTGGGAGAGATAGAATTACCAATAATGATTGGCCCACAGGTTTTCAAAACGACCTTCTTTGTGATGGATATACAGCCTGCCTACAACTATCTATTGGGTAGACCATGGATACACGCCGCTGGCGCCGTGACGTCAACCCTTCACCAGAAGTTAAAATTCGAGTGGGAGGGCCAAGTCATTACTATTTGTGGGGAGGAGGATATTTTTGTTAGCCAGCTGGCTACTTTCAAATACATTGAAATGGATGGGGAGATCCATGAAACCATGAGCCAAGGGTTTGAGGCCCTTAATATTAATGAAACATCTGTTGTGCTTGGGACCTCCATCACATCATATCAGCAAGCCAGGAAGGTTGTTGAGGAAGGTACCGCCCAAGGCTGGGGCAAGCTGCTGCCCGTGGAGAAGAAGGAGGATCGATTCGGGTTGGGTTACAGGCTAACTCGACAAGATCAACCAGAGGCTGCAAAGGAGCCTAAGTTTGTAAGCGGGGGAATGCTCACCCCGGATACTGTGAATAGCTTGGAAGATGAGTCAGAAGACGAGCGCAACCTGGAAAGCTGGATACGTCCAAGGATCCCGGGGAACCATGTCTCAAACTGGTCTTCCCAGGAAATTATAAGAGTTACTCCTGCAGAGTAATTATTATTTCCTGTGTTTTAAAGCATGCATCACGTCCTGCATCTTGCCCAAGATGTCAGGACTCATTTTGTAATCGGGCCATCTTGTATTTTGTGCAAAGATCAATTAATGAATATTAGGACATCTTTTGCAAATGAGTCTTTTCTTTTCCGCTCACTGTTTTTCATTTTTCATTTTTTTGTACAAATATAAAATGGCAATGCTTTTCAAAATAAATAACTTCATTTTCACTTTTTCTAAATAAGATAAAACTGATCATTAAAATGAACAAATCTAAACCCTTGCAGAGAGTGCCCTCCAGACTGCACCGACAACGACACTGCTATGACTTCGTATGACTTTGACAATCCGATTAATCAAGCTGATGAGGGGGTTGAAGAAGATTATGAGCTACCTGAAGAGCTAGCCAGGTTGTTGAGACAAGAGGAGAAGGTTATCACTCTTCATCAGGAGGAGGTCGAAACGGTTAATCTTGGTACAGAAGAAGACTTGAAAGAAGTCAAGATCGGGGCCTGCCTGCAAGATTCGGTAAAAGAGCAACTAGTTGACATGCTTCGGGAGTATGTGGATGTTTTTGCTTGGTCTTATCAGGATATGCCAGGGTTGGACACCGACATTGTTATGCATAAGCTACCTCTGAAAGAAGACTGCCCGCCGGTAAAACAGAAGTTGCGCCGGACTCGCCCAGATATGGCAATGAAGATAAAGGAAGAAGTACAAAAACAGTGGGACGCCGGTTTCCTTGCTGTGACTAGTTACCCGCCGTGGGTTGCTAACATTGTACCTGTTCCTAAGAAGGATGGCAAGGTGAGGATGTGTGTGGATTACCGGGATCTGAACAGAGCCAACCCAAAAGATGACTTCCCTTTACCTCACATTGATGTATTGGTCGACAATACGGCTCAGTTCTCGGTATTCTCCTTCATGGATGGATTTTCAGGATATAATCAGATCAAAATGTCGCCTGAAGACATGGAGAAGACAACTTTCATCACACCCTGGGGCACATTTTGCTATAAGGTAATGCCATTCGGACTGAAGAATGCTGGTGCCACTTATCAACGGGCTATGGTAACATTATTCCACGACATGATCCATAAAGAAATTGAATGTTATGTGGATGACATGATTGCCAAGTCCCTCACCGAAGAAAATCACCTGGTGAATCTGTTGAAGTTATTCAAGCGTCTGAGGAAGTACCAATTGAAGTTAAACCCCAACAAATGCACATTCGGGGTGCGATCCGGCAAGCTGCTGGGATTTATTGTAAGTGAGAAAGGGATTGAAGTTGACCCTGATAAAGTTAAAGCCATTCAAGAAATGCCTACACCGAAGACTGAAAAAGAAGTTCGGGGGTTCTTAGGTAGATTAAACTATATCTCACGGTTCATAGCTCACCTTACAGCAACCTGTGAACCCTTATTCAAGTTGTTAAGAAAAGAGAAAACAGTCAGGTGGAATGAAGACTGCCAAAGGGCTTTTGACAAAATCAAGGAATATTTACATGAGCCTCCGATCCTTATGCCTCCAGTTGAAGGAAGATCTCTAATCATGTACTTGACAGTATTAGAAGGATCGATGGGGTGTGTGTTGGGCCAGCACGACGAGTCTGGTCGAAAAGAGTATGCAATATACTACCTAAGCAAAACATTTATCGACTGTGAACAACGTTATTCACTGCTCGAGAAAACTTGATGTGCTTTAGCGTGGGCTGCTCGCTGACTAAGGCAGTATATGTTGACCCACACCACTTTATTGATCTCAAAGATGGATCCAGTCAAGTACATTTTTGAGAAGCTAGCACTTACCGGACGGGTTGCAAGATGGCAAATGATCCTCACAGAATATGACATTCAATACACATCTCAGAAAGCCATCAAGGGCCGTGTGTTGTCTGATTATCTTGCTGAGCAACCCATTGATGATTACCAGCCTATGAGATTTGACTTCCCTGACGAAGACATCATGTTCATAAAAGCAAAAGATCACAAAGAGCCTATTCACACTGAAGGGCCTGACCCAGAAGAAGAATGGACTATGATGTTTGATGGGGCTATCAATATGAATGGTCGTGGTGTTGGTGCAGTACTCATTACACCTAAGGGAGTTCACATGCCTTTCTTGGAAAAACTCACCTTTAACTGCACTAACAACGAAGCTGAATACGAAGCTTGTATTATGGGTCTTGAGGAAGCCATTGACCTCAGGATCAAGACTTTAAGTGTATTCGGGGATTCAGCTTTGGTAATCAATCAGACCAACGGCAAATGGTACACTCACCAGGATCATCTGATTCCATACCGGGATTATACGAGGAGGTTATTAACTTTCTTCACAACAGTCAGACTTGAGTATATCCCTCGATATGAAAATCAGTTTGCAGATGCTCTGGCTACCATTTCATCCATGATCAAAGTTCAAGCTGCCAACTTTATGCCTCGGATTTCAGTATCCAGGCTTGATAGACCAACATACATATTTTCAGTGGATGTTGTTAAAGATGATAGGCCTTGGTTCCATGATATCAAATGCTTCTTGGAGGATCAAACATACCCACCCGAGGCATCTTCCAATGATAAGAAGACATTAAGAAGGCTAGCTGGTAGTTTCTTCCTGAATGCTGATGGTTCCTTGTACAAGAGAAACTTTGATATGGTACTTCTCAGATGTGTTGATAAGACAGAAGCAGACTTGCTGATGCACGAGGTGCACGAAGGATCTTTTGGTACCCATGCTGGAGGGCATGCCATGGCTAAAAAGTTGTTAATATCGGGCTACTACTGGATCACGATGGATGCAGACTGTTGTGCGTATGCCAGAAAATGCCATAAATGCCAGATTTATGCAGATAAAGTGCATGTGCCTCCGAATCCTCTGAATGTGATATCTTCACCTTGGCCCTTCGCCATGTGGGGCATTGATATGATTGGCAAGATTGAATCGACCGCTTCGAATGGCCACAGATTCATCCTGGTAGCTATTGACTATTTTACCAAGTGGGTTGAAGCAGCTTCTTATGCCAATGTCACCAGGTAAGTGGTAGCCCGATTTCTGATGAGAGACATCATCTGTCGGTATGGAGTGCCCGAGCGAATCATTACTGATAATGGTTCCAACTTGAACAACAAAATGATGGCAGAGCTGTGCCGGGACTTCAGAATCCAACACCATAATTCTTCTCCTTACAGGCCAAAAATGAATGGCGCTGTGGAGGCAGCTAACAAGAATATCAAGAAGATTGTGCAGAAAATGGTGGTTACCTACAAAGACTAGCATGAAATGCTACCATTTGCCTTGCATGGGTACCGTACGTCAATCAGAACATCCATTGGGGCAACACCGTATCAGCTTGTGTATGGTATGGAGGCAGTCCTACCTGTTGAAGTTGAATTACCCTCCTTACGGGTACTGATGGATGTCAAGTTGAATGAAGCAGAGTGGGTCCGATCCCGGTACGAACAACTGAATCTGATAGAAGAAAAGAGATTAGCTGCAATCTGTCATGGGCAGTTATATCAGAAAAGAATGAAGAAAGCCTTCGATCAGAAAGTCAGGCTTCGGGAGTACCAAGTAGGAGATCTTGTGCTGAAAAGACTCCTCCCTCCTCATACAGACCACAGGGGCAAGTGGACTTCGAATTATGATGGTCCATTCATAGTAAAGAAAGTTTTCTCTGGTGGAGCACTGATGCTCAGTACTATGGATGGTGAAGACTTCCTGTCCCCTGTGAATTCAGATGCAGTTAAAAAATACTTCGCATAAAATGACCCGCTGGACATAAAAACAGAATGTAAGTCCAGGCAAAAATAGGGCATCCCGGCGAGTCAAAGACAGAATAAGAGACTCGGGCAAAAGTAAGGGAAAATAAATAAAAAAATGTACACCTGCTGAGTTGAAAAGCCGCATTGGACAACTCAGGCAAAAATGGGTATCCCGGTGGATTGAAAACCCGAAAGGGCAATCCACGCAAAATCAGGGAATAAGCGAACAACTGCATTCTGAATTCGTCTGTATCACCCACGACACGGCAGGTTTCGAAAGGTTAAAGCATCGGTCAGAGTCAGCCACTCTTCAAAAGCAAGATGAGAAGAACGTCAATGTCATACAAGTCATAGCAACAGGGAAGCACTGAAGCGTCATCAACATTGCCAGCATCTTTTTGTTTTCTCGTTTTGTAGCAATCTCCTCATTTCAGGGGATTTCTTTCTTTAACTGTACTTGCCAATTCAGGGTACCCCAAATTAATAAAATCAGATTCTCAGTCACATTCAGTCTCTTATATTTTATCTCTAATTGCAAAAAATGTCCGATGTCTTTAATATTGATCGCATAAATACAGATGTGTCTTTTCTAAAAATTACATGCTTACAGAAATATATTTGCTCCCGGGAGTGTCTAAACTCTTGTGATGGAATCCAATAAGGGATACCTCGGGGTACTTGTGCGTTTTGACATAACAGGATTGCAGATGCTCATCCTCCCCAACTGAGTTGTCAAAATCATCATCCTCAGCAGAATCCCTACAAAAATCTCTAGGAAGATCGTTCAGTGATCGTTTCTCCCCAGCCAAGTGTCAGGCAGGGAACCATCTCCCCTGCAGAGCTCCAGCCTCTATCCAGGAGAGCAATGTCTGAAGATCTCACAACAAAGTGACGAAAGCTTCCACAGACCCCAGCTGGGCCCCTCATTACTAAGATAGGTCTATCAGTGACCTATTTTCCCAAGCAGTCATGCATCTCATCAGATCTACCAATGATCTCTCCCCCAGCTGGGATACTTCTTTCAAAGCAGATCAGCCAAAGATCTCCGCAATAACGGGATCCGAATCCCGGATCGGTATCTTTGCATAATCATAGCATTCGCATCATATTCCCCCTAGAGCGTAGCATTCCTTCTAATACGGAGCATTACAGCAAAATCAAACATATGGCATAAGCACAAGCCATGTTTTGAATCAGTCACCTGTGAATATTAATATCCCATCAACAACATACAGGATATCACTCAAATTCCCCAGCAGAAAGCCAAAGCGTCCCCTTCGCACTCACGGAAACATATTAAAACACTCTCTTGACACCCGTCCATGTCACCTATCCCCAACATAGTTGCCTAAACCCTTGCTTATTGTACTTCCTCCGACACCCGCCCGTGTCATCTTATCCCTCACAGATCTTCAGAATATCTTTTGCACTCTTAAACTCATACACTTCCTTTTTTGATACTCGTCTGCATCATACTCTCCCTAGCAAGGTGAACACTCGTCTGTGTCTCACTCATACTTTTTACTCCTACAGGTACTCGTCCGTATCTTGTATACACCTCTCATTTCCCCTCAGAGTCAATACTCGTCCGTGTTCTTTGTTAACCAGTTGATACTCGTCCGTACCATCATCTCTGAACATGCGTCAGCGTTTTGTTTCTACTGATACTCATCCGTATCATAGTCTTAAGGATGCTCGTCCGCATCCTTAATCTATACACAACGTCAAACACTTATACCCTTTCTTTCTTGAAATTAGACACTCGTCTGTGTCTACCATTCCCCAGAAGAGTTCTCAGCAAATCGCCAGTAAAAAGCAAATTTCTTTTTAATCTCTGACATTCGTCCTGTGTCATGATACTTTCGGCAGCCGTACCCTGCCGGGTGATCGTCCTTCACCTTTTAA
This sequence comes from Lathyrus aphaca, assembly GCA_963966055.1. Taxonomy (NCBI): domain Eukaryota; kingdom Viridiplantae; phylum Streptophyta; class Magnoliopsida; order Fabales; family Fabaceae; genus Lathyrus; species Lathyrus aphaca. The sequence continues at coordinate 508,573,271 of OZ014519.1, read as the reverse complement.
TGATCGTCCTTCATCATTCCCCCAGCGGAGTCTCCATTATTGGAACCCTTTGTTCTATCAGACATTCGTCCTATGTCATGATAAACCTCGATAGCAGTCGTACCCTGCTAGGTGATCGTCCTTCACCCTCTTGATTATCGTCCTTCATCATGCTGATCCGATGGCCGTCCCCATCATCGACCTTTTCTATCCGACATTCATCCTATGTCGTGACACTTTCGGCAACCGTACCTTGCCAGGTGACCGTCCTTCACCTCTGATGACCGTCCCTCATCATTTATTTCCCCATCATTGCCTTTACCTTTAATCCCCAGAGAGTCTTATTTCTTTGCCCGATGGCCGTCCCCACCATAATCCCTTTATTTCCCCAGCATGTCGGCCGTCCCCGTCATTGCTTTATCCCCAACAGTCGTCCTCTGCTCGACGGTCGTCCTCCGTCGCCCGCACTTTATAATCATACTTTATTTTCATTTTACAATCTATATCCCTTTTCTTCTTCATTCAGTGAGTGCAAATTTTGGACTGTCTTTGGTATTCAACCACAAGTTATCTTGTTTGCCTGTTAAGCCGCTGCTTACATCCTGCATAGCTAACTCATGTTTGAATAGGGGCAGCTGTAAACACCCCAAATTTGCCCTCACTCATTTCACCATGGCTTGTGATTCTTTTTATATTGCATAAGTTCAATCATATCATCTCATAGTGCATTTTTTCTTCACTGCATTGGTTCTAAGTCATTTGCATCTGGGGTTTGTGATTTGAGCAATCCCTGAGCTATCTGAGCCACTCCAATGGTCTTCAACCATCTCAAGAGGGTCCATGTATGTTCAAGCATCATATTATATTCTCCCAAGATCAGGGAAGTCAGAAAATCACAAGAACTGAGGAAGGTATGGAAGCAGAGCCAGGTTTAACTGCACAAATAACCTAAAATTAGGGTTTTGGTTTCAGAGGCCATAACTCCAAATTTTTTGGTCATTCTTGTTTCGATTGGTCACTATATGATATGAGGATCATGCATATCAATTTTCATGAAGAAATTCAATGGGGAAGGCATCTGATCAATAAATGACTTCTTGAGCAAGTCAGTGCAAAATCAGGGCATCTGAGGCCCCCAATCACCCAACCAAAGGGTCTTCTCCATCATTTTGGATGTGTATGATCTTTATTTGATCTTAGAAGAAGTTAAAAGTTCACAAAATTGAAGAATTTCAAGCCATTTGCAAAGTTGCCATTTTGGGAAAGTGACTTGTAATGAAAACTTGCCATTTTGGGAAAGTTTTTCAACCTCCTCTTTTTGATTCAAAAATGCTTCAAATGAAAAATTCTTGGTCATGAAAGTTGTAGATTGGATCCTCTCATTTTAAAAAAGTACAAGAACTTGACCTAATTAATCATGGAACTCAAGTTATGGTCTTGCAAAGTTGGGAAAAATCACAAAAATTCACTTATGTGCCAAAGAGGGAAACTTGCAAATTCTTGTACCAAGGCAATTTGTGACTTCTAATTGGTGTCTAAGCATTACACAAACATCATACATGACCCAAAGTTCAGAATTTCCCAAAGATTTTTCAAGTTTCATGCCTTAAACTTCAAGAAATTCAAAAGGGGCCAAAGTTGTACAAAATTGCAAAATGATCCAAATCTCCTCATCCACTTGAGCCAGCTCACTAAATCATTTTCCATGGACCTCCTTGAAGTTGGCTGATTCGAGCCATGCCCCTAAACCAGCCTGCCATGAGCCCATACCTCAAGTACACCAACTTTTGACATTTTGGCCACTTGCCCATACCAATCAACATAGGCCAGCACCCACTCTCTGACCTATCACACTTCATTATGTGGATCAAAACCAAGTAAAAGCACACAACATTGCAGCCAACACTTGAGAATACTCAGCATACTCAAAAATCCCCAAATTTGCAAAAGCCTTCGAATCTCTTGATTCAACCATAAAACCTTCAAACTTTTTCCACCATTCAACTCCATAAACATCACTGATCATTTCCCACCCCTCATTTTGCCCTAAAAAGCCCAGAATCAAAAACACGATTTTCACACTTCATGAACTGAGCTTCTGCCATTTTCATTTTGGGGCCATATAAACTCCAACTAAGCATCACAAACACTTCAGAAGGATCATTGGAGCTGATTTGAAGCAAGGAACTGGCCATAAAGCACCATTTTCGAAAGCTTCAGTTCAGGTATCATCAAGAACTTTTTTTCCAGAAATGATTTCTTAAGTTCTTAAATTGTTCTCCATGCTTCACTGATCACACTGCACCTTTTGGTTTTGAAAATGATTCAGTTTTAAGCATGTATGAAGCTTCTGAAATTTCTATGAATTTTTTCCGTTTTGATTCGAATCTTTCTGTTCATGTGAAATAAATCCTGTTTGATGATTGATTCTTGCTTAGAATGGGGTGGGGGTCATTTCTGGAGAATTTAAGAGCTTGGGGGTGCGTATAGAGAGAGATAGCATAGGAGACTGGCCGGAGAAGATGACCGGAACACTGTTCCGGTCACCTGAAAGTGATTAGGGCATCAGATTAGGGTTTAATGACATAATTAGTGAGTTTGAATGTGGGCCGTCCATTAGCGCACGCTGGTCAATTCCCGCGTCTCAACTTTAAACCAGGGCCTTTGGATCTGATTACTTTTCATTTAAATTAATTTAGTTTTCATTTTAATTGTATTTCTTTCCACATTTTATTTAAAATAGTAAAACATTTCTAAAAAATCTCATTTTTTGCACCATGGCATAAAATATTTTTCTCATTCTGAAAATAATTTTTATTTTATTTTTTGCATAATTTTCGTATTTTTAAAAATATTTAAATGTTTATTTTAATTAGTTAATGAGAATTAATTAATTAAAATAGCATTTAAGTTTCTAAAAATCACAAAAAATCACATTACATTTTGATACATTTAGAAACATTATCAAACTCTTCAAACAAATATCTTTTTGGTTCTTGACCTATTTTGACATTTTTCTTTGGAATTAGGGTTCTTAAAAGTCAATATTTTTGCCCTAACTTAGAAAAATCTTTTCTGCCTAACCATGAGGAGTTTGGTGATGGTTCTTTTTGCATTGCATTCTTCATATCATGTAGTTTCTAGGATAAAATTGGTTTGAATTTATCTTTCATTTCCAATTTGTTGTGCATTTTTCCTTTTGAAGTGCCTTAAAACCCAAGCTAACTTGAGAAAATCATAACTTCCATTAGGTTAAGAGTTAGGTCTCCCCCTTTGGGAAGTGAACTTGTGTAGGGTTAGGGTTCCTTTGATTCCATTTTCAATTTTTTATCATGTCATTTGCTTCTGGTTTTGAGTTTTTGTATTGCATGTTATGTATGAACCCTAATTTTTGCCTTTATTTGCATCCATCTTCCATATGCTTGCATACATGAACTTGTCATGACATTTTATGCATTCACATGACTTCTAAGGCATCTTAGGACATATTATAATCATGTTTGATCATTGCATCATTCATTTGCCATTTTGTGCATCCATTTCATTTCATAAGCTTTCATGAACTTTCATGGTTCAAAACATGCTTCATCTGCATCCTCATCCTTGTATGATCATCCACAACTCTTGCCTTGTGTTTGCATTATCTCTTAGCATCACCGACATCATGAATATGCTTCTGACTTTGGTTTTCACCTTTGCATTTCATCTCATTTTCATTTCATTTCATTTCTTGTTGCTAACTTTTCAGGTGGTAAGTCATTGAGAAGTGGATTTGCCTTCACTTCTCATAACCTCTCCTCATCTCCCTTATGCATCATTGCTGCATTTTAATTTTGTATTAGAGTGAGATTTCCCATTCATGCTCCCTCCATTCTTTCTTTCTTCAAGCAACTTGTCTTCTTAAGTGAAGCAAGTTGTCTTGCTTCTTTCTGCTTCTCCTCCTTCCATCTGCTTCTTCCTTGGTGGCTTTTCTCTTGAAGATCTTCTGCAAGCCTCATAAACCCTAGGAATACCCAAGCATGATAACAATTATGGTTTGATTAGTCCCCCATTAGTTTTACCTTTGTGTCATCTTTGAGTCTTCTTTTCACATCTCTTAATCAAGGACTAAACCTTAAAGGTTTTAAGGCTTTGTGATTAAGGTTATGCCTGTATCCTTCTATTAGGATGGAGTGTATAACTTTAATCCTAAGTGTTAAACCCTTAATGTGTTTAAAATATTTAATCAATCCATCTAATAAATCACTAAGACATCAAGCTTGTAACTTGGGCCTTGCATTAGGGTTCTAATTCTTCCTTAATTGGTTAAGAAGGACTAACCCTAGTTTAATGGACAAGTCCCCCTCAAGTTGTCTTACAAACCCCAAAATCCACTTATTAATCTTATCATTAACTAAAATCCACTTTAATAAAGGCTTTGTTATGTCATGAGGTTAATCCCTAATCATGGATTAAGTTGAGGAGTCTTCCTCAGCTTAAATGTTCTCATCTATTATCCTTCTATTAGGATGGTGTAATGGGTCCGTTAAATCCTTGATTATGGCTTAAACTCATTACTTAACACTAAACAAAAACTCCAAAAAATCTAAATAAATGCAAGTAGGTTAATGATCTTAATCCTACATCATGGTGATTAAGTTTGAAGTGCTTACTTCATGCTTAAGGTATTCTCATTACCCCTAATCAAAGGGAGGATATGATGAGTTTACTAACCTTTGGTTTAGGCTTAAGCTCATTAACTTATGACAAACACAAAAAAGTAATAAAAGATTGAAAACACAAAAACAAACAATAATCGTCTCCTCTGGGATTCTTTTCTCACCTCATTCACTCACAAATGAGAACTCGCTTCTTCCGTCTAATGTAAGACAGTTTGCACCTGAGCCAGACAGGTCATACACTTGAGCATAGACAAGTAAGCAGTTCACAAGTCAATTTATTCTCCAGTCTCTTTGAGTCGAACTACGGTGTTCTGACTTCCTCATTGCACGATAGGATACGTAGGCATAACTTAACAGTTATCGAACAAAAGTCTCTGTGTATTCCCCCTCTTCCAGCTTTATTCTTTTAGCCTCATTATCTTGAGCTTTGCACTCTTGTTCTTACACTGACACATCACATATTTCACCTCACTTTCTTCTAGCACTGACACTTGCTTTCTTTCCAGCTTTGATACACAAATAGCACTGACACTACCCCTTTAAACACAAACTTTCAAGCGTGGATCCCGTTGAGTACGGCGGACAATCTGGGTGCTAATACCTTCCCAGGTTGTAACCAACCCCCTTTCTCAGTTTCTCTGGTTCGCAACCGTCTTGTCCATATCTTTCCAGGTTTATGCAGCATTACCTTTCCTTCGGGATAAAAATGCCTAGCTGGCGACTCTTTTCTTTTCAGTTCACCCTTGTGTGTTCTCTCTCTTTCGCCGACCGTTCGCGTCTGTACCCTGTTTGACCAGGTGTCATTTGGTGGGAGCGACACATTGCTCAGGTGTTGCAGACTCAGACGACGAGTGCGTAACCGTCTTGCAAAGTGACAAGTAGGAGCAAGTTCGCGTACAGAGCGAAGGAGATGAGAAAAGAATTCCCGAAGGAAAGACGCTTATTGTTTGTTTGTGTTTTTTAGAAGCTTTTTATGAGTGAAATTTGCATAGGTAAGTGTACCTAAGTCTTACTCACTGGGATGTGTACGTCTCATATCATCCCGAAATGGAATGCGCAAGAGGCACACCTATCTATGGAGGAAATCCCCAAAGCTAGTCCCACAAGTGAAGGCTCAGACACACTGACCTATTAACATTTATTAAGTGTTTTTGTGGTTTTTTGGTTAAGAAGTGTTTTTTATCTTTTCTTTGTGAAGTAATCTCATGCTAAGACCTATCCACCACGAGGGATAACTTACACCTCTCCCCGAAACGGAACGCGTGCAAGTATCTCGTAGCAAAGTCTCATGTCACATGAAAGTACTCAACATTTATTAAAGTGAATTAAAATTAAGTTTGAAGATGAGAAGAGAAAGCACCAAAAGGATCTAAAGGTAAAACATCTAATGGGGGACTAAAGAATCCTAAGTGTTGTCATGCATGGATAAACCTAGGTTAGTGAGGTTTGAATTCTATCCTAATGAAGAAGAAGGAAAGAAAAGAAGAATAAGAAAGAAGAAGAGAGGAGGGAAGTAAGGCCTAAGCCCAACAATTAAAGGGTTAGCACAAGTAAGAATAAGAAGAGAAGAGATGAGATTTGGAGGTGTGGGAATCACTTCCACACCTCTCACTTACCATAGCCCCTGAAATGGTTAGTGACATAAGCATACAAGTAAAGCAAAATGAACATAATGACATGCCAACATCATACAAACAGAAGTGAAGTCATACATACAAATGCTCAATGCAAATGCAAGAAACAAGAATGAGAGAATAAGCATACAAGTCAATTATGAGGCAACATGAATCACATGGCAAGGAAAAATAAACTTAAGAAGGATGCAAAGAAAAATGCACAAAACATGAACTCAAGGCACAATACCAGAACCAAATCAAGTCAAAGAAGAGCTTAAGAAGCAAAAGAGATGAAGAGAAGAGAAGTACTAGACCAAACAATCACTCATGGGAAAGGAATAAGCAAAGAAGTGAGGTGAATGCACATAAGAAAGGATGAACTTAAAAGGTAAACAAAACACAAAACTTGTAAGTCACAAACCCTAAACAAAGATCAGAATGGTACCCATACCCCAAAGAGACCCCAAATGAGAGGAAGAAGTTGGCACAAGTGCCCTTCTAGGCTAATGAGAGAGCTTATGATCAAAAGGAAGCAAAATGGGACAAGCTAAGAAACAAAATTCAAATCAAATCAACAATGCAACCAAATATTCCACAACTTAGGACAAATGATCTTCAAACATGATATAACAATGTGCCAAAAGGATAGGAAGAAATTCAGAAGCTAGACAAGTCAAAAGAAGGCTCAAACATGAACTAGGGTTAAGAAACTTCACTTACAAGTCAAGGACCAAAACCCAATGAAAAAATTTTTAAAAATCAGAGCAAAAATCACACATGAACTACATCTTCTTATGAATCCAGAGCAAAAAGAACCAACAAGAAACTCAAAATGATGATCACTATGGAAATTGGACAAGGCAGTATACACAAAAAGGACTTAAAAAGAATTAATTAAGATGAACAATTAATTGACACGTGGATATTAAAAATAAATGGAAAAGAAAAATATGAAAAATTAAAGAAAACTCAAATTGACTTTCATGAATTAATTTGGAATTTTTAGACACTTGGAGGTATTTTTAATAATTGAAAAGCAAAATGAAATAGAAGAAATAAAAAGAAAAGAAATAAAATGAAAGAAAGCTGGGAGGGGTGAGAATAGGAGGAAATTTAGTTGAAATGAATTGGGATCAGAGCTATGGGGGGTGCGAAAAGCAGGATAGGTCCACTGGGTTGCGCTGGTATATAAAACTAAGAGTGGAAATTTAGGGAAAATGTTGGAAAAATCACTGGCCATGAGATTGAACCAACGCATCCTGTGCTTCACCTCATTAATTGACGTGGCACTTGTATTGGTTCAGAGGCTGAGGAGCATGAGAGTTAACATGGGAAGCATCACACAAAGCACACTCAGGATGAAATTATAAGAAAGAAAAGCACGTGAGGGAGGGGAGGTTTCATTAAACGACGTGTCAGCCTCATGTGCGTGAGATGAAAAGATCCAAGGGAAGAAAGGTTGTCTTCAACCTCATGAAACCCTAAACAACATTTTCCAGATTCCAGTGACCGGAGCTAGGGCTCCGGCACCAGAAAATACCAAACATGAACAAACAACAATAATAATGGACAAGAAGCTCCAGATCAAGTAAGCCAACTACCCTGAGTTCAAAAATGACTATGAAAAATTCAAAAGATCAATGGATTCCCTGGATCGAGCACAAACAGTTTTGACCATGAAAATTCAAATCCACATTACACACTCAATAATGCATCAAATTCAAAACTACAAACAACAGAATGATCAGTGAACATCAAGGATTAGAATGCACACAACCAATTTCATTTCCAGATCTGAAGATTTGGAGGCTTGCCTGAGCTTGCAGATCTTGAGAAAGCTTGTTAGAAGCTCAGATGATGAATCCAATCCACTCCAAATGCACTCTAGTTGCAAAATAAATGCAACTAGAGTCTTGAATCTTGCTGGATCTGAGGATTTGCAACCAACTGCCCTGAAATGGCAAGGTGATGAAACTTGAGAATTAGCTTGCACAAGGGTGAGATTTGTGATCCTGAGCTCTCAAGGATGAAGGATCTATGATTTTTTTTGGAAGAGAGAAATTGTGTGAAGATATTTGAGAGAAAATGCAAATGGTGCAAAAACTTGGAAGCTGAGCAATGAGAGAGAACTCAACCCTTGTAAAACCCTAATTCTCTTTTATATCATGTCATGAACCAATGTTGATAGAATGAGAAAGTTTGCACGTGGGAATGAAAAGTTTTAGTGATTTTGAAATTTTGTCCAATTTGTTGTGATCTCATGAAAAGCTCATGCACTCTCTTTCCTTCTGCCCATGTGCACTCCAATCCGACCCCTTGATTTCAAACTAAAAGAATCTTGGCCCTTAGATGAGAGAGTCACATTTTTTTCATGAATATGCAAAAATTACATTTATGGAATAACATTCTCACCTGGCACGAATTTTGTGTAATTCTTTGAGCAAAGTGTGCCATATGCATTGAATTTTAATATTGGAACCTCACTTGATCCATACAAACACTCAAAATTGAGTTTCATGACATTTGGCTTTGGTGCATAAGTGAAAAAACAAGTTTTGCCCTAGTTTTGCATGGATTTTCGAGGGCCATAACTTCTCAACCAATAATGCTATGAAAAAGTACTTGTACTTTTTGAAAATGGGAGGCCTTAATCTCCAACTTTCATGTTTGACTTTGTTCCATTTGAAGAATTTTTCATTAAGTTATGCTCACTTGAATTTTAGGGCAAAACTTGCCAAAAATGGCATTTTCTCAAAACCAACTTTGCACCAATTTTGCAAAACACCTCAAAACCTCACGATTCTTGATATTTGAACTTTCCAAACCTCTTATAACATTATAATAACATCCCTTGGCTAGAAAAATGGGGTTGGACCCCTTGAAATCACACAGTTGACTTTTTTTAAGGCATAGTTGACCAGTTTCTTCATCTGCAAGCAACTGAAGAAATGCTTAACTTCCACAAGGAATTTTCTCACCAAAATTGGTACCTAGGATCCTCTTAACATGTAAAAGACTTTGCCCAAATTAAATGGCCAAAGTTTTGAGGTTTTCATGCTTGAATCTCAAACCCTAGTTTAGGACCATTGTGTAGGAGCTTTGCCTTAGCCTGGATAACCTGATGGTCCTCCAACCTTCTGAGCTTTTGCAAATGAACTTGAACTTGTAAATGCAATATATACTCCTCATAGGACTTGTACAAAACCATTGGGCCCCTTGTCATGGCTTGTGATGCTTCAAGAACCTCCACAGATGATCATATGCCTAATGCTAGGTCATGAGAAATGTTATGCCTCATCTTTCCATGCTAGGATGCTAAAAATATGATATGTTCATGATGAATATGGTGTGATATGATGCTTAAAATGAAGAGGGAAAATTTGGGGTGTTACAATGTGTAGGATAATTCTTCTCATGAACTCTCAACTGTCTGGAAGCATACACCACCACCTGACCTTCTTGCATGAGAACACCTCCTAAACCCATCTTTGAAGCATCGCAAAACACTTCATAAGATTTGTTAGGATCGGGAATAATCAAGACTGAAGCAGTCGTCAATTTCTCCTTCAACCACACGAAAATTTGCTCACAACTGAAATCCCATTCATAAGCGAAGTCCTTCCTAGTGAGCTTAGTTAACGGTAGTGCCATCTGAGAAAAACCTTTAATAAACGTTTTGTAGTAATTTGCTAAACCTAGGGAGCTTCTTACTTCGGTAACATTCTTCGGTCTCTCCCAATTAATTACAGCTTCTATCTTGGACGGGTCTACATCTACACTTCCCTGGGATATAACATGTCCAAGGAACTTGACTTCTGACATCCAAAACTCACACTTACTAAATTTAGCAAAAAGTTGTTTTTCCTGCAGTATCGATAGGACAATCCTTAGATGTTCTCCTTGCGGAGTACGAGAATAGATAAGAATGTCATCGATAAAGATCACCACAAATTTATCCAAATAACTCTGAAATATTTGGTTCATGTAAACCATAAAAACAGTTGGAGCATTCGTCACACCGAAAGGCATCACTAAGAATTTTTAATGACCGTAACGGGTTCTGAACGCAGTCTTCGGAACATCAGAACTCTTCACTCGAATCTGGTGATAGCCCGATCTCAGATCAATCTTCGAGAACACGCAGGCTCCTTTCAATTGATCTAGAAGGTCGTATATCCTTGGTAAAGGGTATTTATTCTTGATTGTAACCTTGTTCAACTTTCGATAATCGATGCACAACCTCATACCACCATCCTTTTTCTTTACCAACAACAGCGGAGCTCCCCATGGTGAGACACTTGGTCTTACAAAATGCTTTGCCATCAAATCTTCCAATTGATCCTTCAACTCCTTCAACTCGAGCGGAGCCATCTGATAAGGGGAAACGGATATAGGAACCGTTCCCGGTATCAGGTCGACTGAGAACATCAATTTTCTTAAGGGGCAAACAAATGAGGTCAATCTAAAAGATTCTACCATCCACGGACAACGTACAGTTCTCACACTTAAGTGGCGTCTCGACAGTTTCATCCATAGCGTTAGTAACCACCGTTGGAGGAGACAAAGGAAATAGTCGCAACCCAAGTCGCTTGACACAACTAGAAGATATAAAAGAATGCGTAGCTCCACAGTCAAATAAAATTAGACAAGGATGATTGTTAACAAGACAATTACCCGCAATCAAGGAATTTTCGCCCTTCGCCTTCCTAGCATCCATAGTATAAACTCTTGCTTGCACTTGGTCCTTCTGTTGGGGACAATCTCTAGCAAAATGTCCTTCTCTCTGACAAAGGAAACAAACCACGACACCCGGATTGCACCCACCAAAATGATTCTTATGGCATTGGAAGCAAGAAGGAGGAGCACTGGATCTAGGACTCGACACCTGTTTCCCCTTGAAGGGTTGAGGCCTCAGCCTAAAAGATTGACTAGCTCCCCTATCTCCTTGAACCTCCCTTCCGACACTTGCTTCTGTCTTCACTTTCATCAAACTATGTTCTGCAACATAGCATTGTCTCAACATCTCAGAGTATATAGTAAACTACCTTTGAGAGACACTATGCGAGAGTTCGTCCCTTAGCCCAAACAAGAACTGGTCAATTTTCCACCTTTCATCAGGAGCATACATAGCCTGCCTAGAGTAGGCCGCCATGTTCTCAAACTTCTCAGCATAACTGGCCACAGTCATGCTCCCTTGCCTCAATTGTTGAAATTCGAACTCCTTTTGTGTCCTCAAGGAACTCGGGAAGTACTTATCCATAAAAACTGTCTTAAATTGTTGCCATACCCTCGGAATCCCTTGCACCATCATCAAATTGGAAGAACTCTCTCACCACCTAGCAGCAGGACCCTTTAGTAAATGTGACGCAAAAGTCACCTTGTCTTCTTCACTACAAATCACAATCTGGAATATTCTCTCTACTCCAGTCACCCATTCGTGAGCCTTAACCGGATCCAATCCGCTATGAAACTCTTGGGGGTTCATGCGGAAGAAGTCTCTAAATGTTCCTCCCACAACTCCAGGAGCAACCACGTGAGGGTGAAGGCCCCCACTCATCTGATGCATCATTTCTTTCATGAATTGGTGCTAATGTTGCTGCATCTGCTGCATAAATTGGAACATAGGAGCATTCCCATCGCTACCTGTAGATGTTTAAGAATTGGCAGAATTTTTGACTAAACAAGAAATGTTAAATTCAGTTCAGAATGTCCTATCAGATGTTGGGACATTATCAAACAGAGTATGTGAATTTATTTCAGGATGTCTCATCAGATGTTGGGACATTGTGTGAATAAATTAAGTTCAGTTTTTCAGGATGTCCCAACAGATGTTGAGACATCTCAGACCTGCTACCAGAATTAATTATTGATTAACAGATCAGAGATATTTAAGGAGAACTATCTGGAATTAATTAATGCTGGATAAAAACAGAACAAGGCGCATCTGTAGGGAGTTTTAAATTGAAGATTAAGATTAAAACAGAAGACCTAATGCACCTAGAATATAGGAGGTAACAAACCCTAAATTCAAGGTGACAGTTGCTGCACATTAGGGCTGGATCATTCTACAGAAAGCCCAAAATTCAGATACCTATTTAAACAACAGAAACTCATAGAATTGTGTACGAATTTCAGAAGACTAAATAGGGTGTCTAGTGTTTTAATAGCAGGTTGTTTTTATGTACCACTTTATGAGCTTTTAAGCAAAAGTGCATTTGTGACTTGATTGAAACTGTGAAGTAAGATCAAGCTGTTTTGTTTGAAGGATGTCTTCAATTTCTGTAAACTTGTAAACTTGATCACTGGGTGATTGAGGGGGAGTGAGTAGGGTACTCTTATCTAAGTGAGTCTTAGGTAGAAATTGCATTGGGTAAGTATTAAGTGATAGATTAAACAGGGTGGTTTAAGTCTAGAATTAATATTACTAATAGTGGATTTCCTCCTGGCTTGGTAGCCTCCAGATGTAGGTGTGGTTATACACTGAACTGGGTTAACAAACTTCTGTGTTGTTTACTTTTCTTGCTGTTTAAGTTTTGGTTAAATTTGTCAAATGTCCTATTAAGTGTTGGAACATCTCTTAGGACATCTCATACCTGATCACAGAATTTCAATTGGCATCAGAGCAGGCACCCTGCCTGTTTATACTGGGTGAGATCTAGGGAAAACAAATTCTGTAACATGGACAGAGATATAGGGTCAGTAAATAGACCACCTATTCTGGATGGATCTAATTATGACTACTGGAAGCCAAGAATGATTGCATTCTTAAAATCTCTTGACAACAGGGCATGGAAAGCAGTAAATGTTGGATGGAAACATCCTGTCCAAGACACCAAAGATGGATCAAAAGTTCTGAAACCTGAAGAAGAATGGAGTAAAGAGGAAGAAGATTCAGAACTAGGCAACTCAAAAGCCCTAAATGCTTTATTCAATGGCATTGATAGAAATATTTTCAGATTGGTGCATCATTGTGAGCTGGCCAAAGATGTGTGGGATACCCTCAAGACAACTCATGAAGGAACATCAAAAGTAAAAATGTCAAGACTTCAACTTCTCACCACCAAGTTTGAAAACTTGAGAATGAAGGAAGATGAATCAATTCATGAGTTCTACATGAACATCTTGGATATAGCCAATACTTCTGGAGCCTTGGGAGAAAAGATGACTGATGAAAAGCTTGTAAGGAAGATTCTCAGATCTTTGCCAAAAAGATTTGACATGAAAGTCACAGCAATAGAAGAGGCACAAGACATATGCTCCATGAAAGCTGAAGAACTCATTGGTTCCCTTCAAACTTTTGAGATGGGAATGAATGACACACATGCTAAAAAGAACAAAAGCATTGCCTTGGTTTCAAATGCAGATGAAGAAGAAGATGATGAACTAGCAAATGATAAAAGCTTATCAGAAAACCTTGTATTGATTATAAGACAGTTCAAACAGATTCTCAGAGGTATGGAAGGTAAATCAAATTCCAGTGGAAGATTCACAAACTCTTCTGAAAACAAGAGAACCTATGATGCTAACAGAAGATCAAATCTTGCTGAAAAGACCAGTCAAGAAAAAGGAATCAAGTGCCATGAATGTGAAGGATATGGACACATCAAGAAGGAATGTCCTAACTTCTTAAAAAGACAAAAGAAGGGACTATCTGTAACCTGGTCTGATGAAGACTCAGGAGATTCAGAAGAAGAATCAGCTAAGCACATTGCTGCTTTAGCTGGACTGTGTGAATATGACAGTGATTCCAGCTGTGAAGAGCTTACTTATGCAGATCTTGAGCAAGCCTTCAAGGATCTGTACAAGAGAAGTACTGAAGTATGCAGTGAGGTCATAAAGCTAAAGAAGCAGAATGAAGTACTAGAAGAAGAAAAAGCAAGTGATCAAGTAATCATTGATACCTTAAAAAGTGAAGTAACTCTTCTCAATTCTAAGCTGGAACATATGTCCAAATCTGTTAGAATGATGAACAGCAGCTCAAATACACTGGATGCTATTCTCTGCAATAATAAACATTCAGGGGACAAAAGTGGACTGGGATATAACAGAGATGAAGCAAGCTCTAGCAAAACTACTTCAAAAACTATACAGTCAAACAAGATGTCTCAACAGATGCTCCAACATCAGAACACAAAGACAAACATAATGTTCCAACAGATGTCTCAACATTCTGGAAAGAACAAAATGAAGAAAAAATATCAAAGATGGAGATGTCATCACTGTGGAAGATTTGGGCATATCAAACCTCACTGTTATAAGCTACATGGATATCCAAATCAGATATGTCAGCAACCTTCCAAGCAGAAAGTAGAAGGTACCAAGAAAGTGCTGCATAGAAATCAGCAACCTCCTAAGCAAAAGACAGAAGTAATCAAGACAGTTTGGAGACCAAAAGCTGACATTCAGACTGATCAAAGCCACATACACAAGAACAAGATCAACAATCAAGCTTGGAGATCAGCTGAACAACACTCAGAGCAGAGGCATCAAAAGAAATCTCAACTCATCTGGTCAAAGAAAAGTACTGCATACATAGCACATACATCATTGAAAGTATCAGCTAAAGAAGATTGGTACTTTGACAGTGGATGCTCAAGACACATGACTGGATTGAAGAATTTGCTAGTAAACTTAAAGTCACATTCATCCAGGTATGTTACCTTTGGAGATGGAGCTAAAGGAGAGATCAAGGGAGTTGGAACCTTGGATTGTCAAGATGTTCCAAGACTAGATGATGTGCTGCTTGTTAAAGGTTTAACTGCTAACCTGATCAGTATAAGTCAGTTATGTGATCAAGGGTACAGTGTAAACTTTACCAAATCTGAATGTATAGTGACTAACAAAGAACAAGAGATTGTCATGAAAGGAGCCAGATCTAAAGACAACTGTTACATGTGGGAATCCCAAAATCTCAGTCTCACTTCAACCTGTTCTCTAGCTAAAGAAGAAGAAGTGAAACTGTGGCATCAAAGACTAGGTCATCTTCATTTCAGAGGCATAAAGAAGATCATATCTATGGATGCTGTAAGAGGTATTCCTAAACTGAAGATTGATGATGGCAAAATATGTGGTGAATGTCAAATAGGCAAGCAAACCAAGATGTCCCATCCAAAGCTTCAACATCTGACAACTTCCAAAGTTTTGGAACTTCTACATATGGATCTTATGGGACCTATGCAGGTTGAAAGTCTTGGTGGTAAGAGGTATGCCTATGTTGTGGTTGATGATTTTTCAAGATATACATGGATAAACTTCATCAAAGAAAAGTCAGATGTATTTGATGTATTCAAAGAATTATGTCAAAGATTGCAAAGGGAAAAATCCAGCTGTGTGATCAGAATAAGAAGTGATCATGGAAAAGAATTTGAGAATCAAAAGTTCTTAGATTTCTGCTCTTCAGAAGGAATCAATCATGAGTATTCTTCACCTATCACTCCTCAACAGAATGGGATTGTTGAAAGGAAGAATAGAACCATTCAAGAATCAGCAAGAGCTATGATACATGCTAAAAAGCTACCTCTGTATTTCTGGGCTGAAGCCATGAACACTGCCTGCTATATCCATAACAGAGTTACCTTGAGAAAAGGAACTTTGTCCACAATATATGAAGTCTGGAAGGGCAGAAAACCCACTGTTAAGTATTTTCATGTATTTGGAAGTAAATGCTATATTCTGGCAGATAGGGAGCAAAGGAGAAAAATGGATCCTAAAAGTGATGAAGGAATTTTCCTTGGATACTCTATAAACAGCAGAGCATATAGAGTATTTAACTACAGAACAAATGTTATCATGGAGTCCATAAATGTGATAATTGATGATGCTCCTACAGATGTCCCAGAAGATGTTGGAACATCTGTTGATATCAAGATTGAAGCTGAAGAAAAGAATGATCAATATAACTTCACTCAAAATGATACAAGGTCAGAAGATTCAAGCAAACCTCCCTCCATCAGAATACAGAAGGATCATCCCAAAGATTTAATAATTGGTGATCCCAACAGAGGTGTGAGCACTAGATCAAGAGAAGTGATTTCAGGTTCTTGTTTTGTTTCCAAAATAGAACCTAAAAATATCAAGGAAGCTCTCACTGATGAATACTGGATTTGTGCTATGCAAGAGGAATTAGGTCAATTCACAAGGAATGAAGTGTGGAATCTTGTTCCTAGACCTGATGATATAAATGTAATTGGAACAAAATGGGTGTATAAGAACAAGTCAAATGAACAAGGAGTTGTTACAAAGAACAAAGCTAGACTTGTAGCTCAAGGATACACTCAAATTGAAGGGGTGGACTTTGATGAAACATTTGCACCAGTAGCAAGGCTAGAATCAATCAGACTGCTGTTAGGAATTGCTTGTATCTTGAAATTCAAGCTATTTCAAATGGATGTGAAAAGTGCCTTTTTAAATGGCTACCTTAATGAAGAAGTATATGTAGAACAGCCTAAAGGATTTGTTGATCCAAGCTGTCCAAATCATGTGTACAAACTCAAGAAGGCACTTTATGGGTTGAAGCAAGCTCCAAGGGCATGGTATGAAAGACTGACCACTTTCCTTATCAAGCAAGGATACAGAAAAGGTGGGATTGATAAAACCCTGTTTGTTAAAGATGAAGAAGGAAATGTCATGATTGCTCAAATATATGTTGATGACATTGTGTTTGGTGGGATGTCTGATAAGATGGTCAAACATTTTGTCAAGCAGATGGAATCTGAATTTGAAATGAGTCTAGTAGGTGAATTAACCTATTTTCTTGGTCTGCAAGTTAAACAAATGGAAGACTCAATGTTCATCTCACAAAGCAAGTACTCCAAGAACATAGTGAAGAAATTTGGAATGGAAAATGCTTCTCATAAAAGAACTCCTGCTCCCACACACTTAAAGCTAACTAAAGATGAGAAGGGTGAGAATGTAGATCAAAGTTTATATAGAAGCATGATTGGAAGCTTGTTATACTTGACTGCTAGCAGACCAGACATTGCATTTGCAGTAGGAGTTTGTGCAAGATATCAAGCTGATCCAAAAGTCAGTCATCTCAATCAAGTCAAGAGAATCCTTAAATATGTTAATGGTACTTGTGACTATGGCATAATGTACTTTCATGGTTGCAAACCTATTCTCACTGGCTTCTGTGATGCTGATTGGGCAGGAAGTGCTGATGACAGAAAAAGCACTTCAGGAGGATGCTTCTTTCTAGGAAACAATCTGATTTCTTGGTTCAGTAAGAAACAGAATTGTGTATCTTTATCTACAGCTGAAGCTGAGTATATAGCAGCAGGTAGCAGTTGTTCTCAGTTGGTTTGGATGAAGCAGATGCTCACTGAGTACAATGTCCCACAGGATGTCATGACATTGTACTGTGACAACTTAAGTGCAATCAACATATCAAAGAATCCCATTCAACATAGCAGGACAAAGCATATTGATATCAGACATCATTTCATCAGAGATCTTGTAGAAGAGAAGGTGATTTCATTGGAGCATGTTGCTACAGATCTGCAATTAGCTGATATCTTTACCAAAGCATTGGATGCTACACAATTTGAGAGCTTAAGGGGCAAACTTGGAATCTGTGTATGTGATATCTAGCAGTTAATGAGATGTGCCAACATGTCATATGACATTGCATGGCATAAGTTCCAGATGGCAAAGCTAGTCTGGACTAGATCCTTGGGAATTTCATTCCTAATCATTTGGACTGTAACGGCTATTTATTTAGTAATTCCTTATAAGCAGCTATCAAGAGTCTCATCACATCATCACAAGCGAATCACATTAACTAGTAATCCTTCAGAAATCTTAAACCCTAAAGCTGCACATTCATCTTCCTCAACAATGTCTCAAAACCCTAAAACAGCTGAAGAAGTTCTCAACCAGGAAGACGTGGTTCATGCCACTCCAATTTCTGTGGTACCAATGAAATCAACATCATTGGACGAGCTCAGGGGAAGCGCTTCTCACACTAAAAAGGCAAGAACACCAAAGAGAGCTAAAGATCAAGTTTGTAGCAAAGCCAAAGGAGGCATTCCTTCTCCTGCTAACATGCCACCAAAATCTTCAAACTATGTGGATGATTCAATCAAGGAGATTGTCACCCAAATTCTGTTTGAACAAAGAAAGGTGAGTGGGATCTCTGTTCCATTGCAAACCATGCCTGCTCCCCAAGAAGAACCATCTCAAACTGCAGAGGACATTTCTGCAGAACAAGATGTCCCAATAAATGTTGGAACATCTGCAGATGAGAAAGAAAATTCATCTGATGCTGAACAGACTGAGGTCCAAGAAAAGGCCTCAAGTGAAAGTGATAAAGAAAACTCTGAGGATCAGAATAAGGCCTTAAATGAAGATAATGACAAAGTCTCTGAGGATCAGACCAAAGCCTCAGATGAAGATCTAATCCCTGCTGATCAACAAGCTGAAGAAGAGACTGCTCAATCTCCTCCAGTGGTCAACCTGGAGCAGGACTCTGATGCAGAAATCATAGCATCTGTCAAACCCAGCATAGCCAAAAGACTCAGGTCCAGGAAGGGTAAGATGCAAGCTGAAGCAGCAATTCCTGAAAAGAAGAAAGCCTCTCCAAAGAAAGGGAAAGCTAAAGCCTCTTTTGGGCCATCAAAACAATGGAGTAAAGTTCAAACTCAGAAAAGAAAGGCTGTCACACCATCAGATTCAGATGTTGAATCAGATGTCCCAACATCTCCTCCCAAGAAGAGACCAGCAACATCCAGAGCTTCAACTGCTGTACCAGAAGCTCCCTTGGACAACATATCATTTCACCATGTCTCTAGTGTGAACAGGTGGAAGTATGTGTACCAAAGAAGGGTTGCCCTGGAAAGAGAACTGAGCAGCAATGCACTTGAGTGCACAGAACTGATTGATCTCATCTCTGCTGCAGGACTATTCAGAACAGTCTCAGACCTCTCTCCCTGCTATGAACTTCTTGTCAAAGAGTTCATTGTGAATCTTCAGGAGGATTGCTCAAATAGTAAGTCCTCTGAGTTTAGAAAAGTTTATGTTAGAGGTAGATGTGTGGAGTTTTCTTCCCAAATCATAAATCAGTATCTAGGAAGAGAAACAGATGGACCAAATGAGCTAGGCAAGACAGATAATCAAGTCTGTAAGGTGATAACTGCTGACCAGGTAAAGGCATGGCCTGTGAAGGGAAAGCTATCTGTAAGCATGCTTACCAGAAAGTATGCCATGCTGAACAGGATTGGTACATCTAATTGGGTGCCTACTAACCACACTTCCTCAATCTCAACTGGTCTAGCCAGATTTATATATGCTGTTGGAACTCAAACCAAAATGGACTATGGAGCTTTCATCTTTGATCAAACCATGAAGCATTCCAGCTCTTCTGCAACAAAGCTACCAATAGCTTTTCCTTCATTGCTATGTGGTATAATATTAAGCCAGTTTCCTAGGATTTTAACTGAGAAGGACACAATCTGCAAGAGAGAAAGCCCCCTGGCTTTTCACTACAAATTATTTCTCAGTCACCATGCTGCAGATGTTGAAGCACCTGCTGGGACATCTGCTGGTCCCTCCTCTGCTAAGAATCCAATCTCCAAGAAAGAATTAATTGCTGAGCTAAAGTGCACCTGCAAAGAGCTTGAAGCTAGAAAGAAGAAGCTGGAGGAAATAATTAAGAGGTTGGAAAGTGAAGAAGATCAGACAGCTGCATCTGATGAAGACAGTGAAGCTGCAAGTGAAGCTGATAAAGATGAAGACACTGAAGTGGAGGAAGCTACTGAGAGTGATGAATCTGAGTGATCTGTGTATGTGAGGCAAATGTAATGACAGCAATGTAATGACTGAAATAATGTCTTTGGCCCCTAATTTTGTGTCTACCAAGGGGGAGAACAACATCAAATGTAATTGCTGTTTAAATGAATGAAAAAATTCTGTTTGTTTGCTTCTGAACTGAATAAGTTTTTCTGTTGGAACAAGACTGGATAAAGACAGGACACATGTATGTTTGAGGGGGAGTAATCTCAAATAAAAATCAACAGAAAAGTAATGATATACTCTGATAAAAAGAACTTCTGCTGCACTCTGAAAACCAGGAAAGATGTTAGCCAAAAATTAGCCAAAGGGGGAGTTTGTAGATGTTTAAGAATTGGCAGAATTTTTGACCAAACAAGAAATGTTAAATTCAGTTCAGAATGTCCTATCAGATGTTGGGACATTATCAAACAGAGTATGTGAATTTATTTCAGGATGTCTCATCAGATGTTGGGACATTGTGTGAATAAATTAAGTTCAGTTTTTCAGGATGTCCCAACAGATGTTGAGACATCTCAGACCTGCTACCAGAATTAATTATTGATTAACAGATCAGAGATATTTAAGGAGAACTATCTGGAATTAATTAATGCTGGATAAAAACAGAACAAGGCGCATCTGTAGGGAGTTTTAAATTGAAGATTCAGATTAAAACAGAAGACCTAATGCACCTAGAATATAGGAGGTAACAAACCCTAAATTCAAGGTGACAGTTGCTGCACATTAGGGCTGGATCATTCTACAGAAAGCCCAAAATTCAGATACCTATTTAAACAACAGAAACTCATAGAATTGTGTACGAATTTCAGAAGACTAAATAGGGTGTCTAGTGTTTTAATAGCAGGTTGTTTTTATGTACCACTTTATGAGCTTTTAAGCAAAAGTGCATTTGTGACTTGATTGAAACTGTGAAGTAAGATCAAGCTGTTTTGTTTGAAGGATGTCTTCAATTTCTGTAAACTTGTAAACTTGATCACTGGGTGATTGAGGGGGAGTGAGTAGGGTACTCTTATCTAAGTGAGTCTTAGGTAGAAATTGCATTGGGTAAGTATTAAGTGATAGATTAAACAGGGTGGTTTAAGTCTAGAATTAATATTACTAATAGTGGATTTCCTCCTGGCTTGGTAGCCTCCAGATGTAGGTGTGGTTATACACTGAACTGGGTTAACAAACTTCTGTGTTGTTTACTTTTCTTGCTGTTTAAGTTTTGGTTAAATTTGTCAAATGTCCTATTAAGTGTTGGAACATCTCTTAGGACATCTCATACCTGATCACAGAATTTCACTACCTGCTTGATCGCTACCGGGAGGAGTGACACTGGGTCGAGCACGAGTTCCACGTCTACCAACCATAATTCCTAAATGTCATCAAAACAGGATTAAGTTGATCAGGCTCAATACCATAAACATAACATTTAGTCCTATCACAAGTCAACGTGTATGAACGGAAGGAAACACTTATAATATTTCAAGGCTAGGTCGAGGATACGACCTGGTCTGATACCAACTGTAATACCCATATACAAAAGACATACATGAAGCATATTTTTCATATATAATATTAATAATTTGGTACTGAAATACAAATAAGTTATTAGCAACATATTGTATAAATATAGCCACTACAACATAAGGTACTAAACACGACTATAAAATAGTACAAGTTGTTCAACTACAAAAAGATCTAAGAACTAGATCCGAAGATCTCAAAAATCCACAGCGGAAGACTAAGCCATCAACTAGTAAGGATAATCAAGTTTCCTTATCCTTACTCTTAGCGGAACCTGAAGTACCTGAAATAACAACATCAACATGGGGTGAGATAAAACATGTCAGTGGGTTCCCTATCTTAGAGTTCTCTCGGCTCTAAGGGTCAAGCATGAAAATTCTACGAGTACAAGGTTCCTCTCAAAAATAAACGAATCGAAACGGAACAACCTAACCATACATCAT
This sequence comes from Lathyrus aphaca, assembly GCA_963966055.1. NCBI lineage: Eukaryota > Viridiplantae > Streptophyta > Magnoliopsida > Fabales > Fabaceae > Lathyrus > Lathyrus aphaca. Next base: position 508,551,278 of record OZ014519.1, on the reverse strand, counting down.
ACAAGACTTTCCCGTGGGACTCAGTGGAACACCCACCTCAAGTATGAACCACTAGACTTCTCATGGGACTCAATGAAATATCCATCTCAATTTAACTCTCGCTTCCCGTGGGACTCAATGTAATACCCACCTCAAGCTAACTCTCGCTTCCCGTGGGACTCAATGTAATACCCACCTCAAGCTAACTCTCGCTTCCCGTGGGACTCAATGTAATAACCACCTCAAGCTAACTCTCGCTTCCCGTGGGACTCAATGTAATACCCACCTCAAGCTAACAAAGGGGAACACAACCAAGCGCGATCCTTAATTCTTATTAGTCTACGAACTCCTAGGTGTCTCACAAGTCTCACCAATTCCTTACATTTAACTCACAATTCCATAATTATGTTTCGTTACCTTTTAATCGAATAGTCAGGTAAAAGTCGGGTGGAACCAATATTTCTTGATCTCAAAATATAGATTTCATCATTAGCTTCGAAACGATATGTGGAACGCTAAAAACGGATACCCGGATCATAAGTTACGAATTAAAAACCAAGGTTGGAACCTACAGGTCTCACTGAGCGAGCTCCTTCTCGCTGAGCAAAAATCCCCCTGGAACTTTCGTTGAGCGAGGTATGCTCGCTGAGCGAGCTAGACCAGTTCAGGAAGTTCCAGCCTTACGGGAAACCACTTTTTCCACACCCAAACACTCCCAAACATCAACCAATGCAACAAGACATAATCAAACATATCCATTATCATCATATGAGTATTTTAGGTAGGTTTTAATCGAGTTTTAACCGTTAAACTTCTGATTTTTCTTAGATTTTCCAATATAGACCTAACCACAAAATCTCTAAAACTCAACCAAAATCAAAGATAAAAGTTTCTAACTAAGAACCCACCTCGAGAGATGAAGATTGGCGGAAAGATTGAGTTGATTCGACGAACGGATGATCGGGAATGAGGAATTGGAGCTTTAGGGCTTTTCTCTCTTCTCTTCTCCTTTTCCTTCTTTTCTTCTTTCTTACCAACTTTCTCTTCCTCTTATAATCTTTCTATATATATAAAAATATAAAAGCTTATATTTTTACCAATAGGTCAAAATTAGAGAATATCCGAAAATGTCTCTTAATCCGATATTTTATAAAACCTCTAAGTCAGCTAATATCAATTAATAAAATAATATCCCGTTGTTTACTCTATTTGGTTCCATTAAAATTTCTTAGAGTATTCCGGAATAATATTATTACTAATTAATATTGTCCAGAGCTTTAAATAAAATACGGGGTATTACATCATCTTACCAACATTAGGATTTTCGGGCTAATATATGTTAGGGAATTTGATGTTAGGTCACAAATGTTGGGGTTTGGATCAGGACCATACATGCTAGGCATGAACAGATAGGGAAGACCTTCATAGTCTTCAGAGTCAAAGACACTGAAGGGATGATCAACATTGGTTAAGTCTTCGGGAGTGCCCTTAGGCAGTTGATTATTTGGATTTTCAGAGTAGGGAGTATTAACTGATGGCGGTATGATGGGTGATGGTAGTGATGATGGATGGGGTATAGAAGTCATATAACGAAAGGAGGAACGTTGTTCAGGAACACATTTTGGAGACACGTTTTTTGTGGGTTGTAATGGTAGTGGAGTTGATATAGTGATGAGTGATGGTGATGGAGATGGAGTGGTCAAAGTTGGTAAGATAACATGGGAAACACCAAAAATAAAGACAAGTGAAGAGTCATCGAGACAAGACTTACTTAGATTACCAGTAGGAGGAACATATGAAGTTGTCTTAGAAGAAACAAGAGTATCATCAATAATCATGGCTTTAATTTGAACACTGGCAGGAACTTCATCCCCAATAGTTGATGTAGTTGCCATCTTCGACCTTTTTGTAGATGTTCCTTCACCATCAGCAAATCTCTTCTTCTTTCCTTTCCTCTTTTTTCTTAGGAAGCTCTGGAAGAGTATCTGGTAAATTGCCTAAGTCAGTCCATGCATCCAAAACATCATATTTGTACCCATCAAGGTAGTTTGATAGTTCTTCTGGATTATAGAGTCTATTAAAATAAGGAAACCCAGTAATTGGAACCCTCATAGCATCAACTTCTTCCTTAGATGGAAGAACAACGAGATGAGTGATCTTTTCAATGAATTCCATACTCTTCAGATTCTTCGAATGAATATGCTTCTAACAATCGTTTTTAACCTTTATGTTTCCCCCATTGACCTAAAGATCTACAAAAATTCCCGATTCAACAAGAATGCCAGAAATGAGTATGTCGTAAGGGATATGATTCCCCTTTTTGGAAGAGCCAATTCTTGAGTTCATGATTGAGACTCTCAGGAATCTAAACAAAATGACTGGGAGATGAATATGTATCCCTTTCATCAAGAAGTACATAACATGCTTTTGAGGAACATTGATATAATCTGAAGAATGAGTAAGATGACAGTGGTAAACACTTCCCAACAAGATCTTGAACCAAACTCTCAGAGAATTTCTCAGAAGAGAAGAAGAAGGATCCTTCTTTGAGTCAAAAACAGTTCCTTCCTTGAAGTTAGAGGCTGTGACTTTGGCTTCCCTTTGCTTATCTACCAAAACATTGGAGATTCTTAGTCATTTTCCATCATGTGAGATCAGATTGGAGATAGTCTTTTTAGTAATGACAATTCTTCTTCCAAAAATAGAGGAAATGATAACATTCATGTTTGTTGATGCATGAACCCAGAAATCTCTTACCAAGACAAGATAGGTAGGTCTTTACAATCCTTTAAAAAATCCGCCCCATCCTTGGAATTCAAGAGCTGGAGTAAGATCTCATCCATTAGCCTTCAAATTGTTGAAATCCACCATTGTTTCACAAAGAACATGAAGATCCTCAACCGGCGTATCAAGAGTGATATGACAAGTATCAGGAAAAGAGAACCGACTTTCTTGTTGTGGAGTTTGAGAATAATGTTGAGATGATTCGGCCATTGTTGTTGAGAGATGAATATTGAAGAGATGAAGACGAAAGGTTGAGAGTGAATAGTTATTCTAAAAGGGATTTAGGGTTTGAAAAACTAAAAAGTGTGGGAGAAGTGAGCATAGTGTGAAGTTTTAGTGATGTGAATATATATAGGCACTAAGAAATCAATTAACACAATTAATCATGATTAAAAACAGTAAATGCACAATTATTTGGGGCATAAAGATTTTACCTATTCGCAAGACGGTTACAAAACCCAATGTGTCAAATCATGATTATGCATGTTCAGTAAGTGAGACGGTTGTCACCATTCACGTTCACATAATTTCAGATGAAAGGACAACAATTAATGTTGTAACTGTTCACAATCCAGAAGACAAATCAAAGGATTTCCTTCTTAAAAGAAACATTCTAATTTAGGAAACTTCCTCACTCCAGAAAGCTCAAGTTTCATAATCTTAAGAAATAAATGAATAAATAAAATTCCTCAGAATCTTATTTCACAACTTCTGATAGCCTGACACGTTGTAATTTCATCAACTCATTTTGGACAAGGTTTTATAAATATATTTTTCAGAATGAAAACGAATATATCCTCAACAAGGGGTTTTGTAAATATATCAGCCCACCGGTGGTCTGTATCCATAAATTTTAAATGAAAGATACCCTTCTGAACATAGTCACGTAAAAAGTGATGTTTACTTTCAATATGTTTAACCCTAGAATGTAATATAGAATTCTTGGATAAAAAATAGAAGAAGTATTATCACAGAAGACAAAAATGTTACTCTCAGAAATATGATAATCTTCTAATTGACTTTTCATCCAGAGAATTTGAGTGTTGCATCCGGAAGCTGCAATATATTCAGCTTCAGTAGTTGATAACACAATTATAGATTGTCTCTTGTTGTACTATGAGATTATACAAAAATAATTCGGAAAAATCCTCGTGGTATTCAGTTGGGATTGTGATAGTGCTTGTAGGAGAGGGGGTGGTGTACCTGCAATGTACTCCAACGCTCAAGTAAGTTTCAGTGTGAGACAAACTAAAGCGTAAGAGAGAATTGAGTTATTAGAATTGAATACCTGGCCCTCCAAAGGTGGAGGGTATTTATAAGGGCATTTTCTAGTGAATATTGGGCGCGTGGCCTTTAGCTGATCATAACTACTTCCTGTAATTTCGGAGGGCAGTTGGCTGCGTGAAAGGTATTAGGGTGTGTATGGAGGAAGTCCCCAACGGCTATATTCCAACGGCTCTATTTCCCAATGGTCATGTCTTCGCTAATATCTTATTGGGCTTATGCCAAGAAGTACACTAGATTGGGCCTCAATTGGGCGTAGGGAATTGTAAACACTCCAAATTTGCCCTCACCCATTCACACCATGGCTTGTGATCTTTTCATATGCATAAATTCCATCATAGCATCTCATACCATATTTTTGATTCACTGCATTGGTTCAAAGTCATCTGCATCTAGGGTTTGTGATCTGAGCAATCTAAGAGCCATTTGAGCCACTCCAAAGGTCATCAATCACTTCAAAGGGGTCCATGTATGTTCAAGCATCATATCATATCCCCACAAAGTCAAGAAAGTCAAAGAATCACAAGAACTGGGAATGGCATGGAAGCAGAGCCAAGTTTAATTGCACAGATGACCTAGAATTAGGGTTTTGGTTTCAGAGGCCATAACTCCAATTTGTTTGGTCATTCTTGTTTCTATTGGTCTCTATATGTTATAAGGTTCATGCATATCAATTTTCATGAAGAAATTCCATGGGGAAGGCATCTAATCAAGAGTTGACTTCTTAAGCAAGTTAGTGTAAAATCAGGGCATCTGAGGCCCCCAATGACCCAACCAAAGGTTGTTCTCCATCATTTTGAATGTGTATGATCTTTATTTGATCATAGAAGATGTTAGAAGTTCACAAAATTGAAGAATTTCAAGCCATTTGCAAAATTTCCTTTTTGGGAAAGTGACTTGTAATGGAAACTTGCCATTTTGGGAAACTTTTTCAACCCTTTCTTTTTGATTCAAAAATGCTTCAAATGGGAAAATTTTGGTCATGAAAGTTGTATAATGGATAATTCCCTTTTCAAAAAGTACAAGAACTCATTCTAATTCATTTTGGATCAAAAGTTATGGCTTGTCAAAGTTGGGAAAAATCACATAATTTCAAGTTTTCTACCAAAGAGGCAAAGTTGCAAAACCACTTACCAAGACAAATTGTGCTATAAAATGGACTTCTAACCTTTGTACAAACATAAACCAAGGCCTAAAGATTAGATTGCATCAAAAGTTTACTCATTTTCATGACTTGTGGATCAAGAAATTTCAAAAGGGGCAAAGAGGAACAAAGTTGCAAAACATCATTCAAACCCTAATCCACTTGCTGGCTGGCTTCAAAACTGATCCCATGGCCCTCCTCACTTCTTGCTGCGCATGACACCCCTCTTGTCCTTGGATAACTATTGGCCCATACCTCTCTTACACAAAGCTTGACTTTTTTGCAAAAGACCCATACCAATCACAATAGGGCACAACCACTCCACAGACCTATCCATGAGTGATAAGTGGACCAAAGGCAAGCCATAACACCACACAACTCATGCTGAAACACACCCCAAGCCATAGTTATCAAAAATCCTCCAACTTGCAAAACCATTAGAATCTCTCAGCTCACCCAACCATTCTTCAAACCAACTTCACCATTGATCTCAAAATGACTCACTGATCACAAACCAACCATTGAAACAGCCAAAAACCTCACAAAAACAAAATACGATTTCTTCCCCTCTCTGAACAGAACTCAATCAATCTCACAAACTAGCCAAAATAAACTCCAAACAAGCCTTGCAAACATCTGAGGAGAGTCATTAGAGTTGATTGGAAGCAAAGAAGCAAGCTGAAAGCTCCAAACTGAAAGCTTCACTTCAGGTAGCTTCGAAAATTATTTTTTCCAGAAACCTTGTTTTAAGCTACTAAAATGATCTACATGTTCCCCTGATTGTTTTGCACTTTGTAGTTTTGAAAATGATTGAGCATTGAGTGTGTATTGCATCTCTGAAAGTTTGGCCATTTTTACGTTTTTGATTCGAATCATGTTTTTGAGCAAAAAGAAATGAGTTTTGAGGTTAGATTCAGGTTCAGGGGGATGGAGAGAGTTGATCTGGAGCTTTAGAGCTCCAGAAATAACCTAGAAGTGAGTTTTTGGTTTTGCTCAGGGGAGGTGTGGCCGGAGAAGACGACCGGAGGTCTTTTCCGGCCACCTGAAAGTGATTAGAGCCTTAATTGCGTTTAGGGCAAAGTTTGAATGTGGACCCTTGATTCAGTGGACTTTTGTTGACTCCAGCGCGTTCCAATGGCCATGATGGTTTCATTAAACCCTAATCCACGTCATTAATCCAATTAATTAAGTTTATAAATTAATCCTGCCAGTTTGAATCTCAGCCACAAGATCTGGCGCCAGTCAACTCCCGCGCGTCCCCTTCAAATATCAGCCACTGGATCTGTTGACTTCCCATTAAAATCAATTTTAATTTCATTTTTCTTGCATTTTCTTTCATATTTATTTTAAAATAGTTAGAAAAATCCCAAAACTATTTCCTTTTGCATTTTTGTTTCAAATATTTTTCTCAATCAGAAAATGATTTTTATTTTATTTTTTGCATTAAAAATTATTTTTAAATCATTTAAATGTTTATTTTTAATTAATTAATGAGAATTAATTAATTAAAAATACATTTAGGTATTTAAAAATCACAAAAAAATTCATGTTGCACTTTAAAACATTTAGAAACATTGTCCAACTCTCAAACCAAATTTCTTTTTTGTTCTTAATACCTTTTGATAATTTTCAAATGGAATTAAATTCATTTTGAGGTAATATTTTGGTTCAAACTTCAAAAATTCATTTTTGTCTAACCTTTGAGAGGTGGATCATGATTCTTCTTGCATTGCATCTTGTATGGCATGTAGTTTATAGGATAAAATTAGCTTGAATTGATCTTGCATTTTCAATTTGTTTTGCATTTTTCTTGTCAAGGTACCTTAAAACCCTAGCAATCTTAGGAAATTCACAACTTTCAATAGGTTAAGAGTTGGATCCTCTCCTTTGGGCAGTGAGTTTGTATATATTTAGGGTATCTTTGATTGCATTTTCAAATTTTTATCATGTTGTTTGCTTCTGGTTTTGGATTTTTGCTTTGTGTGATGTTTGTAACCCTAATTTAGGCCTTCCTTTGCATCCATCTTTCATTTGCTTGCATACCATGACTTGCCATGACATTTTGTGCATTCATTTGATTCATAATACATCTTAAGACATATTAGAATCATGTTTGATCATTGCATCTTTCATTTGCCATGTTATATGTCTTTTGCATTCCATAACTTTTTCATAAACATCCATGGTTCAAAGCATGTTTCTTTTGCATCCATATGTTTGTTTGATCATTCTCATGCCTTGCCTCATGATTGTATCATCTCTTAGCATCATTAACATCATACTCATGCTTCTGGTTTTGGTTTGCATCATGACATTGCATCTCATTTTGCATTGCATTTCATTTCTTATACTAACATTTCAGGTGGTAAGTTGTTTGGGAAGTGAATTTGCCTTCACTTCTCATAATCTCTTTTCATCTCTTTCATACTTCCTTTGCTGCATTTTTGTATGTGTATTGGATTGAGCTTGCTCATTCTTGTTCATCTTACCTTCTTTCCTCAAGCAACTTGACTTCTTAAGTGAAGCAAGTTGTTTTGCTTCTCTTTGCTTCTTCCTCCCTTCATCTGCTTCTCTTCCTGGTGGTTTCTCTGAAGATCTTCTTGCAAATCTCATAAACCCTAGGAACAACCAAGCATGACAATAATTAGGGTTTGATTAGTTCCCAATTTTGATTTTACCTTTGAGTCATCTTTGAGTCCTCTCTCCTCATCTCATAATCAAGGACTAAACCCTAAAGGCTTTAAGGCTTTGTGATTAAGCTTATGCCTGTATCCTTCTATTAGGATGGAGTGTATAACTTTAATCCTAAGTGTTAAACCCTTAATGTGTTTAAATCCTTTAATCAATCCACCTAATAATCACCAAGACATCAAGCTTGTAACTTGGGCCTTGCATTAGGGTTCTAATTCTTCCTTAATTGGTTAAGAAGGACTAACCCTAGTTTTAATGGACAATCCCCCTCAAGTTGTCTTACAAACCATAAAAATAACTTCTTCATCTTACCATTAACTAAAATCCACTTAATAAAGGCTTTGTTTTGTCATGAGTTTAATCCCTAATCATGGATTAAGTTGAGGAGTTTTTCTCAGCTTAAATGTTCTCATCTATTATCCTTCTATTAGGATGGTGTAATGAGTCCATTAAATCTTTGATTATGGCTTAATCTCATTACTTAACACTAAACAAAAACAACAAAAACATCTAAATAATCACAAGTAGGTTAATGATCTTAATCCTATACCATGATGATTAAGTGTGAGATGCTGACTTCACACTTAAGGTATTCTCATTACCCCTAATCAGAGGGAGGATGTGATGAGTTTACTAACCCATTGGTTTAGGCTTAAGCTCATTAACTTATGACACATTTCCAAAAGCAATAAAAGATTGAAAACATAAAAACAAACAATGATCGTCTCCTACGGGATTCTTTTCTCATCTCATTCACTCATAAACGAGAACTTGCTTCTTCCGTCTAATGCAAGACAGTTTGCAACTGAGCCAGACAGGTCATACACTTGAGCATAGACAAGCAAGTAGTTCACAAGACAATTTATCTTTCAGTCTCTTTGAGTCGAACTACGGTGTTCTGACTTCCTCATTGCACGAGAGGATACGTAGGCATAACTTAACAGTTATCGAACAAAAGTCTCTGTATATTCCCCCTCTTTCCAGCATTATTCCTTAAGCCTCATAGTCATGAGCATTATTATCTTGTTCTTACACTGACACTTCTCTTATACACTGCACATTTCTTTTACACTGACACTTGCATTCTTTTCCAGCTTTGATACACAGATTGCACTGAAACTACCCCTTTAAAACACAAATCTTTTAAGCGTGGATCCCATCGAGTACGACGGACAATATGGGTGCTAATACCTTCCCAGGTTGTAACCAACCCCCTTTCTCAGTTTCTCTGGTTCGCGACCGTCTTATCCATATCTTTTCTTAGGTCTATGCAGCATTACCTTTCCTACGGGATAAAAATGCCTAGCTGGCGACTCTTTTCTTTTCTGAGTTCACCCTTGTGTGTTCTCTCATCCTTTTCGCCGACCGTTCGCGTCTGTACCCCTTTTGACCTGGGTGTCATTTGGTGGGAGCGACAGCTTGGCGACTCTGCTGGGGACCCTTATATTGTAACCAGGGCTTCTGGTTCTTTTTTTGTGGGTTCCTCCTAGCGCTTGTTTGATTTGTGTTTATTTGGGTGTTATGTGCTGATTGTGTTTGCATATTTGCTTTATTTACTGCTTTATGTACAGTTATTTATTGCTTTCTTTACAGCTTTATATACATCATACTGTCATACTGTTATCTGGATGGATCTGGTTTTGTTGCTTTGATGGGTGGGATTCTATTGAGAGTTTAAGGTTCTATACCTGGGACCTGAGTGACACCTAGGCTAGAGTGGTTCATGTTCTTTCCCATTCCATTTCGGTCTGGTGCGGGAATATGAAACACGGTTCAGATATGGGTTTCTTCTTGAGAACTCTGTGCTATAGATCTCCTGTAGTGCTAGAGCTATCTGGGAAGCCTGCTAAGTCTGGATGACCTTTATTATGACCTTCAGAAACTGAGGTGAATTAGAGGAGGATCTTTTATGGTTATTGTAAACACTGTACCTCCGGGTTAGAAGTGTTTACACTTCTCATAACTGATCCAAGTCTGAGGATCCTTGTTTTAGAACATCACCTGTGAGGGGGTTGGGCTGTTTACAGGATTGCAGGTACCCTTGACCACAGCATACCCTGATACTTTGTTTTGATTAAGAGTACTCCACTTTGGACAGTTCTTGTGATTTAACCCTGGACATGTGACTCTTTATTTGAGTCCCCCACCTTGGTTACTAGACTTTTGAACCTCCATCTGGACTTCTTAGACATACATGGACTTATATCAAGGCAGTAATCAGATCCAGCTTGATCACAAACCCTTGCATATCATTTGCATACTCATCATTTGCATCATTTAACATTTGTTTATTTGTTTTTCAGGGTATCCACATATTATCTGGCTTGGTTTTGACCCATTCATCTGCATAGACCTCTGTTCATCAGTTATCTACTTCAACTATCTTCATCAGTTGCCTGCTTCAACTACTTTTACCACCAGCTTCAGCCTATCAGTGGCTCATCTCCAGTATCAGTCTTCAACATCAGCACTTGTTTTCAGCTCTTCATCAACAGTCATGGCACCCAAGAAGAGTAACATTTCATACCATTTCTTTGAGCCTGTGCTGGCTGGCATCAGGCAGGTCCAGGCACTTATCACTCCAGACCACATCCCATTATTCAGAGAGCATTATGGAGGCATCCTTGATATGGTTATGGACCTGGACCCTTCTTAGAGGAGTTTGATCCACACTTGTCTACAGTTTTATGACCCTCCTTTGAGATGCTTCACTTTCCAGAACTTTCAGTTGGGACCTTTGTTGGAGGAGTTCTCATCATTGATTGGAGTACCTGTCAGGGGTGGCATCCCCTTTAACCCTGAGATGACTTCTCCCAGTAATTAAGAAGTGGCAAAGGCACTGCACATAGAGCCTATATTGATTGAGCAGAACATGACAACAAAGGCTGGAATCCCTGGTTTGCACCTAGACTTTCTGAATTCTCAGGCCATCCTGAAGGCCTCCTTAGGAGAATGGAAGGCAATTTGTGCATTGTTAGCCCTCAGTATATATGGGGTTATACTATTTGCAGATGAGCCCAAGTTTATCAGCAAGAATGCCATTCATCTTTTCCTTCTGAGGAACCCAATACCCACATTGCTGGGGGATTTCTATTATTCTGTCCACCAAAGAAATGAGAAGCAGAGAGGGAGGTTGGTGAGATGCTGTGCTCCTTTATTTCACACATGGTTGCTCAAACACTTGCCCAGGACTGATGCCTTCCTGAACCCCCACCAACAGAAGAATTGGGCTAAGAGACTTATTGCTTTGACTTCAGATGACATCAGGTGGTGCACCCAGAGCACCAAAGGCAGGGACGTAATTACAAGCTGTGGGCAGTACCCCAATGTACCTCTAGTGGGAGTAAAGGGTTGCATCAACTACAATCCTTTGCTATTTAAGAGACAATTGGGCTATGCTTTGGTTCACCCTCCTAGAGTACAGGACTTGGCTGAAACCCTGTATTGTGAGATAAAACCTAATCTAGCTGTTGTCAGACAAGCATCCTGGGCTTGGGACAACATCCAGACCAAAGGGATGGCCATTCTTGGAAGATGAAATAATGTGGCTTCGGCTCAGTATTATGAGTGGTCTCATGCTAGGGCTCAGATTTCTGGGATGCCCTTCACCATTGAGGATGCACCTGGACCATCCACAGTGCCACCTCCAGCCACTGTCAGCCTGGAAGAATTTGAGAAGATGAAGGAAAGGAATGAGAATCTGTCTCAAGCTCTGAAGAAAACCCTCTGGGAGAGGAGTGATGGTCGTCTAGACATTGAAAGGTTGGAAAAGCTTAAGGTGGAGCATCTAGCCAGGATTGAGAAAGCAGAGGACTACATCAAGAAATCAAGAGCTGGAGAGCAAATTTTGAAGAATGCCTGTAAAGAGGCCCAATTTCAGAAGGCTAGGACTGATCTTTATCTAGAGGAAAGTCAAGCTAGGTGGGTCAGGATCACTGAAGCTCGCACTCAAGAAGATAAGAGAACTCAAGCCAGGATTGAGCAGTTGGAGGCCAATGAGAAGAAGCAACAGGAGGTTTTACTGGCAACTCAGAAGGAAATTTCAGAATTGAAGCTTAGGGCTGGAGTGAAGAGGTCAAAGGACCAAGATAGGCACAAGAAGCTGACCACTGCTATTGCCACCAGGAACCTTCTTATCAGAAACATCACAGAGCATCCGGTTGCTCCTGTAACTGAAGCACTTCTGAAGGAGGTTAAGGAGGATGAGTTTGGATTAGATGTTTGACTTCTTTGCTTGTTGTTATTTCCATTTCGTGTACTTTTCTTTTTATGTTGTACTTTGACCCCTCAGGGGCGTGTGTTGTAAAAAACAAACTATGTATGATCCACCATTTGTAATGTATTTGTCAGTTCGTTTCATTTGAGTTTCTTTTCTCAAGCAACACCAAAGCATCTTCCTCAGGGTCTGGAAAGGTCAAAACCAGGAGCCAAGCCGGATACCTTGGAAAATAAATAAGCATATTGCATTGCATACTAACTTTTGTTTGGTTTTGTAGGTTTTTGTTTTGTTTGTTACTAACTCTGTTGGGGTTCAGGAATTATTGCTCGCCGTCGGGTGTTCCCTCTCAACCGTCCGCACAGGTATCCTACTCGCAACAATCTTCCTGGTATCCAAATGGACCAAGTACAGCAAGATCTGACGGAGGTCAGGACCCAGATGACTAATGAAAGGCTGGAGATGAGAAACCAAATGACCCAATTCATGGAAGTAATGAATGGCTTGGCCCAAAGTCAAGAGAGATTGAGGGCATTGGTAGAAAGACAAACCCCGGAGGAACCCCATCTGGGAACTGGAGGAACAAGTAACAATGAAAGGGGTCAGCCTCATGTTAACCCACCAGTATATGGGCCTCATCTACATCCGGAAGTCAACATCCCGACTAATGTGCAAGGAAATACTACTGGGGGGAGGATTTTACAAGTAGACCCCCAAGAGGAGCAATTCACTGTCATGGGAGCTGGGGATGAAGTCTATGATAGGAGGTTTGATGAAATTGCTGAGAAGTTGAGATCTCTGGAGTCTCAAAATTCCCTAGGATTTGATGTCATGGATATGGGGTTAGTGGATGGGGTAAGGATTCCCCACAAGTTTAAACCCCCGTGCTTCGAGAAGTACAATGGAACTTCCTGTCCACGAACTCACTTACAGTCTTTCCTGGGGAGACTTAAGGCATACACCATGGATGAAAAACTGTGGATGTTTTACTTTGAAGACAGTTTGACTGGGGCTTCAAGGGAGTGGTACTCACACTTAACCAGAGCTACTATCAGATGCTGGAAGGACCTAGCTGAAGCCTTCATCAGACAATACCAATACAATCTGGACATGGCTCCTAACAGGACCCTTTTAATGGGAATGTCTCAGTCCTCCAGAGAAAGCTTCAGGGAATATGCCCAGAGGTGGAGACAGCTTGCTGCTGCTGTCCAGCCACCCATGTCGGAAAGAGAAATGGCCGACATGTTTATGAATACTCTACAAGGAACATATATTGACAGGCTAGCTGCCTTTTCTTCCACCAGCTTCGCGGACGTAGTTATAGCCGGAGAAAGAATTGAAAGCCTTCTGAAAATGGGCAAGATTTCTGATAATGGTGCAAGTTCGTCCGGTAACTCCAGAAAGCCTTTTGTGGGACCTAGGAGAACCAGTGAGACAAATGCCATTCATGCTAGCAGGGGCAGACCTCAGTATGTCCACAGATCAGTAGCAGCTGTCACTATTCCAGCTCCGATTCCTCAGCAACCAGCATATTAACCACCACAACAACCACACTATCAACAGCAAGTTCAGTATCCGCCACAGCGGGCCTACAACAACAATAACAACAATCAACAGCAAAGACCCTTTCAGCAAAGACCATCACAGGCAAATAGGGTGATTGACCCTATCCCTATGCCTTATGCTGCCTTATTGCCACAACTCCTGAAACTCAACTTGGTTGAACTAAGGACATTGGCACCACCCGATCCTTCCAATCTTCCAAGAAATTATGATGCCAACGCCAGATGTGCTTTCCATTCCAATGCACCTGGCCACAATACGGAGAAATGCAGGGCTTTACAAATGAAGGTACAAGATCTGGTGGATTCTAAAGCCCTCAACTTTGCACCCCCTCCAAGTGTCACCAAGAATCCCAAGCCCAATCATGGAGGACCCAGAATTAATGCCATTGAGGAAGACAAGCCCTCCTTCTTAATCACCAGTGTTGGACAGATTCGGACACCTCTGGTCGAAATTAAGGCTCAGCTCCTAGAGTGCCAGATGTTCCCCGGGTGTGAGCTCGGTTGTGGGTATTGCAACATTTCGGTTAACGGGTGTGATAATTTGAGAAGCGGCATAGATGGTCTTATCAAGAGTGGTACACTTCATATCACAACAACGGCGCCTACAAATCCAGCAATCCCTTTGACAACAATTCCTGACTCTTCTACAACTGCAACAACAATCATTCCGACCAATTCATCAATATCATCAACAATGGCTTCATCCATTACTTCAGCAAACCAGATGTCAACAACTATTTCTTCTACAACATCAGCATCTATTTATTCAGCAGAATCTTCTACAACGCCAACAGAAATTAATGAAGATATCTCAGCAGTCACCATTTACTATGATCCATCAGATGTTCCTCCAAACAACAACTTCCAACAACAAACAGTGGCACCTCCTGCCAGGTCACCAGTCACAATCTACTATGATCCGCACACCATTTCAGTCCCTTCCTCTGCAGCAGTCAGTCCAGTTACCATCACGGTGCCTGGACCAGTTCCATATGAAAGCAGTAATGCCATACCTTGGCATTATGGCTCTGACCTCTACTGCAACGGAGAGAAAATCACTTGGGACTCTTCAACTTCTTCTCCACAAATTGATAATGTTGGGGGAGGCGGAGGCTTCACCAGAAGCGGACGCCTTTTTGCCTCACAATTGCAAAGACCTAATGTCGAAGCAGAAGCTGCTGCCAAAGCAAAGGGGAAGAGTGTGATATCTGAAGAACCAATTCTCAAAGAAACTCAGAAGACATCTTTTGAACAGGATGTAGACGAGTTTATGAGGATTATAAAGAGAAGTGATTACAAAGTAGTGGACCAGCTTCACCAAACTCCCTCAAAGATCTCCATATTATCCCTGCTGATGTGTTCTGAAGCTCACAGGAATGCATTACTGAAAGTCCTGCACGCAGCATACGTGCCAGAGGAGATTACCGTTAATCAGCTAGAAACTGTGGTGGCAAATGTCAACACCAGCCATGGGCTGGGTTTTACCAATGCTGACTTAAAAACTGAAGGGCGTAACCACAACAAGGCTTTACATATCACCCTAGAATGCAAGGGTGTTGTTCTATCCCATGTACTGGTGGACACTGGGTCTTCACTCAATGTTCTACCAAAGAAAGCCTTAGTGAAGCTGGAGTATGATGGCTTGGCACTGCGTCCAAGTAATTTGGTGGTAAGAGCATTTGATGGCTCTAAAAGATTAGTGCTTGGAGAGATTGATCTGCCTGTGATGATTGGCCCGCAGACTTTTAAGATTACCTTCTATGTGATGGACATTCAGCCGGCCTACAGCTGTTTGTTGGGTAGACCTTGGATTCATGCCGCTGGCGCTGTTACGTCTACCCTTCACCAGAAGCTGAAATTCGAGTGGGAAGGTCAGATCATCACCATCTGTGGTGAAGAAGACATCTTTGTTAGCCATCTGGCTACGTATAAGTATATTGAGATGGATGGAGAAATCCATGAAACCATGAGCCAGGGGTTTGAGGCCCTGAACATTAATGAAGCATCTGCTGTACTAGGAACCTCCATAACGTCATATCAGCAAGCCAGGAAGGTTGTTGAAGAGGGTACTGCCCAAGGCTGGGGCAAGCTGCTGCCCGTGGAGAAGAAAGAGGACAGATTTGGGTTGGGTTACAAACCAACTCAACAAGATCAATCAGAGGCTGCCAAAAAGCCCAGTTTTGTCAGTGGGGGAATGCTCACCCCTGATGCGGTGAACAACTTGGAAGACGAGGAAGAAAGCGACCGCAACCTGGAGAGCTGGATACGTCCAAGGATCCCGGGGAGCCAAGTCCTTAACTGGTCTTCCCAGGAAATTATAAGGGTTACTCCTGCAGAGTTATTATTATTTCCTGTATTTTTTAAGCATGCATCAAGTCTTGCATCTTGCCCAAGATGACAAGACTCATTTTGTAATCGGGCCATCTTGTAATTTTGTGCAAACAAATCAATCAATGAATATCGGACATCTTTTGCAAAATGAGTCTTTTCTTTCCCGCTCACTGTTTTTCATTTTTTTCTTTTTGTACAAAAATAAAATGGCAATGTTTTCCAAAATGATAAACTTCATTTCACTTTTTTCTAAACAAGATTAAAATCAATCACTAAAATGAACAATCTAAACCCTTGCAGAAAGTGCCTTTCAGACTGCACCGACAACAACACTGCTATGGTTTCGTATGACTTTGGCAATCCAATCAATCAAGCTGATGAAGGGGTTGAAGAAGATTATGAGCTGCCTGAAGAGCTAGCCAGGTTTTTAAGGCAAGAGGAGAAGGTTATCACCCCTCATCAGGAGGAGGTTGAAACAGTTAATCTCGGTATGGAAGAGGATGTGAAAGAAGTTAAGATCGGGGCCTGCCTACAAGACTCAGTGAAAGAACAACTGATTGATATGCTTCGGGAGTATGTGGATGTGTTTGCTTGGTCTTACCAGGATATGCCAGGGTTGGACACCGATATTGTCATGCACAAGCTGCCTTTGAAAGAAGACTGCCCACCAGTAAAACAGAAGTTGCGCCG
This sequence comes from Lathyrus aphaca, assembly GCA_963966055.1. Lineage (NCBI taxonomy): Eukaryota > Viridiplantae > Streptophyta > Magnoliopsida > Fabales > Fabaceae > Lathyrus > Lathyrus aphaca. Next base: position 508,534,594 of record OZ014519.1, on the reverse strand, counting down.
TACTCGCCCAGATATGGCAATGAAGATTAAAGAAGAGGTACAGAAACAGTGGGACGTCGGGTTCCTTGCTGTGACTAGCTATCCGCCGTGGGTTGCTAATATTGTACCTGTGCCTAAGAAAGACGGCAAAGTAAGGATGTGTGTGGATTACCGGGATCTGAACAGGGCCAGCCCGAAAGATGACTTCCCATTACCTCACATTGATGTATTGGTTGATAATACGGCTCAGTTCTCGGTGTTCTCCTTCATGGACGGGTTTTCGGGATATAACCAGATCAAGATGTCGCCTGAGGACATGGAGAAGACGACTTTCATCACACCCTGGGGCACGTTCTGTTATAAGGTAATGCCATTCAGACTGAAGAATGCTGGTGCAACTTATCAACGGGCTATGGTGACATTATTCCATGATATGATCCACAAAGAAATTGAATGCTACGTGGATGACATGATTGCCAAGTCCCTCACTGAAGAAGACCACCTGGTGAACCTATTGAAACTATTCAAGCATCTGAGGAAGTACCAGTTGAAGTTAAACCCCAACAAATGCACATTCGGGGTGCGATCCGGTAAACTGCTGGGATTTATTGTGAGCGAGAAAAGGATTGAAGTTGACCCTGATAAAGTCAAAGCCATTCAAGAAATGCCTGCACCGAAGTCAGAAAAAGAAGTTCGAGGGTTTCTAGGTAGATTGAACTACATCTCAAGGTTCATATCTCACCTTACTGCAACCTGTGAGCATTTGTTCAAGCTGTTGAGAAAAGAACAAACGGTCAGGTGGAACGAAGACTGCCAGAGGGCTTTTGACAAAATTAAGGAATACTTACAAGAGCCTCCGATCCTTATGCCTCCAGTTGAAGGAAGACCTCTGATAATGTACTTGGCAGTATTAGAAGAGTCAATGGGGTGTGTGCTGGGCCAGCATGACGAGTCTGGTCGAAAAGAGTATGCAATTTACTACCTAAGCAAAAAGTTTACCGACTGTGAACAACGTTATTCACTGCTCGAGAAAACTTGTTGTGCTTTAGCGTGGGCTGCTCGCCGACTAAGGCAGTATATGTTGACCCACACTACCTTGTTGATATCAAAGATGGACCCAGTTAAGTACATTTTTGAGAAGCCAACACTTACCGGACGAGTTGCAAGATGGCAAATGATCCTCACGGAATACGACATTCAGTACACATCTCAGAAAGCCATCAAGGGCAGTGTACTGTCTGATTATCTTGCTGAGCAACCTATTGATGATTACCAGCCTATGAGATTTGACTTCCCTGATGAAGACATTATGTTCATAAAAGCAAAAGATCATGAAGAGCCTATTCACACTGAAGGGCCTGACCCGGAAGAAGAATGGACTATGATGTTTGATGGGGCTGTCAATATGAATGGTCGTGGTGTTGGTGCAGTACTCATTACACCCAAGGGAGTTCATATGCCTTTCTCGGAAAAACTCACCTTTAACTGCACTAACAACGAAGCTGAATACGAAGCTTGTATTATGGGTCTTGAGGAAGCCATTGACCTCAGGATCAAGACTTTGACGGTATTCGGAGATTCAGCTCTGGTAGTTAATCAAACCAACGGCAAATGGTACACACACCAGGATCATCTGATACCTTACAGGGATTATACAAGGAGGTTATTGACTTTCTTCACAACGGTCAAGCTTGAGTATATCCCTCGGGACGAGAATCAGTTTGCAGATGCTCTGGCTACCATTTCATCCATGATCAAAGTTCAAGCTGCCAACTTTGTACCTCGGATCTCAGTATCCAGACTTGACAGACCAGCATATGTATTCGCAGCAGACATTGTAAAGGATGATAAGCCTTGGTTCCATGACATTAAATGCTTCTTGGAGGATCAAACATACCCACCTGGGGCATCTTCCAATGACAAGAAGACATTAAGAAGGCTAGCTGGTAGTTTCTTCCTGAATACTGACGGTTCCCTGTACAAGAGAAACTTCGATATGGTACTCCTCAGATGCGTTGATAAAACAGAAGCAGGCTTGTTAATGCACGAAGTGCACGAAGGATCCTTTGGTACCCATGCAGGAGGGCATGCCATGGCCAAGAAGTTACTAAGATCAGGCTATTACTGGATCACAATGGATGAAGACTGTTGTGCCTATGCCAGGAAATGCCACAAATTCCAGATCTATGCGGATAAAGTGCATGTACCCCCCAATCCTCTGAATGTGATGTCTTCACCCTGGCCCTTTTCTATGTGGGGCATTGATATGATTGGCAAGATTGAACCAACTGCTTCAAATGGCCACAGATTCATCCTGATAGCCATTGACTATTTTACCAAGTGGGTTGAAGCAGCTTCTTATGCAAATGTTACAAGGCAGGTGGTAGCCCTATTTCTGAAGAGAGACATCATTTATAGATATGGAGTGCCCGAGCGAATCATTACTGATAATGGTTCCAACTTAAACAACAAAATGATGGCAGAGCTGTGCCGGGACTTCAAGATCCAACACCACAATTCTTCTCCTTACAGGCCAAAGATGAATGGCGTTGTTGAGGCAGCTAACAAGAATATCAAGAAGATTGTGCAAAAGATGGTCGTCACATACAAAGACTGGCATGAAATGCTACCGTTTGCCTTGCATGGGTACCGAACGTCAATCAGAACATCCACCGGGGCAACACCGTATCAGCTTGTTTATGGTATGGAGGCAGTCCTACCTGTTGAAGTTGAATTACCCTCCCTGCGGGTACTAATGGATGTTAAGTTGAATGAAGCAGATTGGGTCCGATCCCGATACGAGCAACTGAGCCTGATTGAAGAGAAGAGATTGGCTGCAATCTGCCATGGGCAGCTGTATCAAAAAAGAATGAAGAAAGCCTTCGATCAGAAAGTCAGGCTCCGAGAGTACCAAGTAGGAGATCTTGTGCTGAAAAGACTCCTCCCTCCTCATACAGACCACAGGGGCAAGTGGACTCCGAACTATGAAGGACCATTCGTAGTAAAGAAAGTTTTCTCTGGTGGAACACTGATGCTCAGCACTATGGATGGTGAAGACTTCCCGTCCCCTGTGAATTCAGATGCAGTTAAAAAATACTTCGCATAAAAATGACCTGCTGGACATAAAAACAGAATGTAAGTCCAGGCAAAAATAGGGCATCCCGGCGAGTCAAAAACAGAATAAAAGACTCGGGCAAAAATAAGGGAAAATAAACAAAAAAAATGTACACCCGCTAAGTTGAAAAGCCGCATTGGACAACTGAGGCAAAAATGGGTATCCCGGTGTATCGAAAACCCGAAAGGGCGATCCACGCAAAATAAGGGGATAAGCAAACAACTGCATTCTGAACACATCTGTATCACTTGCAACATGGTAAGCTTCGAAAGGTTCGAGCTTCGGTCAGAATCAGCCTTCTCCAGAAAGCAAAACGAGAAGAACGTCAAAAGTCATACGAGCCATAGCAAAAGGGAAGCTCCTGAAGCGTCATCAACATTGCCAACATCTTTTTTTTCTCAATTTGTAACAATCCCCTCATTCTAGGGGACTTGTTCCTTTGACTGTATCTTGCCAATTCAGGGCACACGAATTAATAAAATCAGATTTTCAGTCATGTTTCGTCTCGTACACTTTATTCTTGTTTGCAAAAAATGTCCGATGTCTTTAAGATACTGATTGCATAAATACATATGCTTTTCTTCTAAAAATACGTGCTTACAGGAAATATACTTACTCCCGGGAGTGTCTAAACTCCTATGATGGAATCCGGCGAAGGATACCTCGGGATTACTCGTGCGTTTCTCTGTCTTTTCAGGATTGCAGATATTCAAAGCACAATATGGGGCATGAAAGCTTCACCCCAGCGAGTTGGCAGATCATTATCTACTCGGTCGCAGCACCAGAGGTGTTTTCTCCCCAGCTGAGTTACCATTTGTCATCTCCTCCTCGGCCAAGTACAAAAGCCAGGGAACCATCTCCCCGCAGAGTGTCAACCTCTATCCATAAAAGCAACGCGTGAAGAAATCACAACAGAGTAAGGAAAGCTTCTACAAACCCAGCTGGGTCCCTTATTAATGAGATGGGTCTATCAGTGACCTATTTCCCCAAGCAGAGTCATACACGACAGATCTACCAATGATCTTATTCCCAGCTGGGGTGTCCGCTTCAAGCAGATCAGTCAGAGATCTTCACAGCAATGGGACCCGAGTCCCGTATCGTTATCTTTGCATAATCATAGCATTCGCATCATTATTCTCCCCACAGAGCGTAGCATTCCGTCTAATACGGAGCATTACGGCAAAAATCAAACATATTGCATAGTCATAAGCCATGTTTTGAATACTGACAATCCATCAACGATGTACAGAAAGCTCCCCAGATTCCCCGGCAGAGAGCCAGAGCATTTACACTCACAAATACAAGTACAAATTCCCTGACACCCGTCTGTGTCATCATCCCCTAGTAAAGTCGCTCGAGCATTCTTTACCAACAGACCACTTATATTACAGATACTTCTTGACACCCGTCCGTGTCATATCCCCCAACAGAAATCCAAAGCGTCCCCTTTGCACTCACCGTACAAATGCACATATATACAATTCCTTGACACCCGTCCGTGTCACCTCCCCAGCATAGTCACCCAAACGCTTTGGAAACCATACACTTGTTTATAATACACTTTCTCCGACACTCGTCCGTGTTACTCATCATCTTTTTACTCATACAGATGCTCGTCCGTACCCTGTATACACCACTTATATCCCTCAGATTCGACACTCGTCTGTGTTCTTTGTTAACCAGTTGATACTCGTCCGTATCATCATCTCTGAACATGTGTCAGTGTTTGTTTCTACCTGATACTCGTCCGTATCATAGTCTTAAGGATGCTCGTCCGCATCTTTAATCTATACACCGTGTCAAACACTTATGTCTTCTTGAATTTAGACACTCGTCTGTGTCTACTATTCCCCAGAAGAGTCCCCGTAGAATCAATACTCGTCCGTGTTCTTTGTTAACCAGTTGATACTCGTCCGTATCATCATCTCTGAACATGTGTCAGCTTTCGTTTCTACCTGATACTCGTCCGTATCACAATCTTAAGGATGCTCGTCCGCATCTTTCGTCTATACACTGTACCCAAACAATTATACTTCTCATTTCCTGGATATAGACACTCGTCCATGTTTATTTGTCCCAGCAAACCCCAGTGAACTATTTCCTTTCTATCTGACATTCGTCCTATGTCATGATACCCTTTCGGCAGCTGTACCCTGCCAGGTGATCGTCCTTCACCATTGGATGACCGTCCCTCATCCTTTCCCCAGCGGAGTCTCCATTGTTGGAACCCTTTCCTATCCGGCATTCGTCCTATGTCGTGATATTTAGCAGCCGTCCCCTGCTAGGTGATCGTCCTTCACCTTTTTGATGATCGTCCTTCATCATTTTATCTGATGGTCGTCCCCATCGTTGATCTTGTTATTTGACATTCGTCCTATGTCATGATGAACCCTGAGAGCAGCCGTACCCTGCTAGGTGATCGTCCTTCACCTCTTGATGATCGTCCTTCATCATGCTTATCCGATGGCCGTCCCCATCGTCGACCTTTTTATCCGACATTCGTCCTATGTCGTGATACTTTTGGCAACCGTACCTTGCCAGGTGATCGTCCTTCACCTTATATGATCGTCCCTCATCCTATCCCCAACAGAGCAGCCGTCCCCTGCTAGGTGATCGTCCTTCACCTTTGATGACCGTACCTCATCATTCATTTCATTCACCTATAATCCCCAGAGAATCTTATAGCTTTATTTTGATGGTCGTCCCCGTCGCAATCTCTCATATCCCCAGCTTGTCGGTCGTCCCCGTCATTGCTTTATTTCCCGCATCTTCCCCCAGCATGTCGGTCGTCCCCGTCATCACTTTTTCCCCAGCAGTCGTCCTCTGCTCGACGGTCGTCCTCCGTCGCCCGCATTTTATATACATGCTTTATTTTCCTTTACAATCTATATCCCTTTTCTTCTTCATTCTATGAGTGCAAATTGTGGACTGTCTTTGGTATTCAACCACAAGTTATCTTGTTCGCCTGTTAAGCCACTGCTTACATCCTACACAGCTAACTCATGTTTGAATAGGGGCAGCTGTAAACACCCTAAATTTGCCCTCACCCATTCACACCATGGCTTGTGATCTTTTCATATGCATAAATTCCATCATAGCATCTCATACCATATTTTTGATTCACTGCATTGGTTCAAAGTCATCTGCATCTAGGGTTTGTGATCTGAGAAATCTAAGAGACATTTGAGCCACTCCAAAGGTCATCAATCACTTCAAAGGGGTCCATGTATGTTCAAGCATCATATCATATCCCCACAAAGTCAAGAAAGTCAAAGAATCACAAGAACTGGGAATGGCATGGAAGCAGAGCCAAGTTTAACTGCACAGATGACCTAGAATTAGGGTTTTGGTTTCAGAGGCCATAACTCCAATTTTTTTGGTCATTCTTGTTTCTATTGGTCTCTATATGTTATAAGGTTCATGCATATCAATTTTCATGAAGAAATTCCATGGGGAAGGCATCTAATCAAGAGTTGACTTCTTGAGCAAGTCAGTGTAAAATCAGGGCATCTGAGGCCCCCAATGACCCAACCAAAGGTTGTTCTCCATCATTTTGAATGTGTATGATCTTTATTTGATCATAGAAGATGTTAGAAGTTCACAAAATTGAAGAATTTCAAGCCATTTGCAAAATTTCCTTTTTGGGAAAGTGACTTGTAATGGAAACTTGCCATTTTGGGAAACTTTTTCAACCCTTTCTTTTTGATTCAGAAATGCTTCAAATGGGAAAATTTTGGTCATGAAAGTTGTAGAATGGATCATTCCCTTTTCAAAAAGTACAAGAACTCATTCTAATTCATTTTGGATCAAAAGTTATGGCTTGTCAAAGTTGGGAAAAATCACATAATTTCAAGTTTTCTACCAAAGAGGCAAAGTTGCAAAACCACTTGCCAAGACAAATTGTGCTATAAAATGGACTTCTAACCTTTGTACAAACATAAACCAAGGCCTAAAGATTAGATTGCATCAAAAGTTTACTCATTTTCATGACTTGTGGATCAAGAAATTTCAAAAGGGGCAAAGTGGAACAAAGTTGCAAAACATCATTCAAACCCTAATCCACTTGCTGGCTGGCTTCAAAACTGATCCCATGGCCCTCCTCACTTCTTGCTGCGCAGGACACCCCTCTTGTCCTTGGCTAACTATTGGCCCATACCTCTCTTACACAAAGCTTGACTTTTTTGCAAAAGACCCATACCAATCACAATAGGGCACAACCACTCCACAGACCTATCCATGAGTGATAAGTAGACCAAAGGCAAGCCATAACACCACACAACTCATGCTGAAACACACTCCAAGCCATAGTTATCAAAAATCCTCCAACTTGCAAAACCATTTGAATCTCTCAGCTCACCCAACCATTCTTCAAACCAACTTCACCATTGATCTCAAAATGACTCACTGATCACAAACCAACCATTGAAACAGCCAAAAACCTCACACAAACAAAATACGATTTCTTCCCCTCTCTGAACAGAACTCAATCAATCTCACAAACTAGCCAAAATAAACTCCAAACAAGCCTTGCAAACATCTGAGGAGAGTCATTAGAGTTGATTGGAAGCAAAGAAGCAAGCTGAAAGCTCCAAACTGAAAGCTTCACTTCAGGTAGCTTCGAAAATTATTTTTTCCAGAAACCTTGTTTTAAGCTACTGAAATGATCTACATGTTCCCCTGATTGTTTTGCACTTTGTAGTTTTGAAAATGATTGAGCATTGAGTGTGTATTGCATCTTTGAAAGTTTGGCCATTTTTACGTTTTTGATTCGAATCATGTTTTTGAGCAAAAAGAAATGAGTTTTGAGGTTAGATTCAGGTTCAGGGGGATGGAGAGAGTTGATCTGGAGCTTTAGAGCTCCAGAAATAACCTAGAAGTGAGGTTTTGGTTTTGCTCAGGGGAGGTGTGACCGGAGAAGACGACCGGAGGTCTTTTCCGGCCACCTGAAAGTGATTAGAGCCTTAATTGCGTTTAGGGCAAAGTTTGAATGTGGACCCTTGATTCAGTGGACTTTTGTTGACTCCCGCGCGTTCCAATGGCCAGGATGGTTTCATTAAACCCTAATCCACGTCATTAATCCAATTAATTAAGTTTATAAATTAATCCTGTCAGTTTGAATCTCAGCCACAAGATCTGGCGCCAGTCAACTCCCGCGCGTCCCCTTCAAATATCAGCCACTGGATCTGTTGACTTCCCATTAAAATTAATTTTAATTTCATTTTTCTTGCATTTTCTTTCATATTTATTTTAAAATAGTTAGAAAAATCCCAAAAATATTTCCTTTTGCATTTTTGTTTCAAATATTATTCTCAATCAGAAAATGATTTTTATTTTATTTTTTGCATTAAAAATTATTTTTAAATCATTTAAATGTTTATTTTTAATTAATTAATGAGAATTAATTAATTAAAAATACATTTAGGTATTTAAAAATCACAAAAAAAATCATGTTGCACTTTAAAACATTTAGAAACATTGTCCAACTCTCAAACCAAATTTCTTTTTTGTTCTTAATACCTTTTGATAATTTTCAAATGGAATTAAATTCATTTTGAGGTAATATTTTGGTTCAAACTTCAAAAATTCATTTCTGTCTAACCTTTGAGAGGTGGATCGTGATTCTTCTTGCATTGCATCTTGTATGGCATGTAGTTTATAGGATAAAATTGGCTTGAATTGATCTTGCATTTTCAATTTATTTTGCATTTTTCTTGTCAAGGTACCTTAAAACCCTAGCAATCTTAGGAAATTCACAACTTTCAATAGGTTAAGAGTTGGATCCTCTCCTTTGGGCAGTGAGTTTGTATAGGTTTAGGGTATCTTTGATTGCATTTTCAAATTTTTATCATGTTATTTGCTTCTGGTTTTGGATTTTTGCTTTGTGTGATGTTTGTAACCCTAATTTAGGCCTTCCTTTGCATCCATCTTTCATTTGCTTGCATACCATGACTTGCCATGACATTTTGTGCATTCATTTGATTCATAATACATCTTAAGACATATTAGAATCATGTTTGATCATTGCATCTTTCATTTGCCATGTTATATGTCTTTTGCATTCCATAACTTTTTCATAAACATCCATGGTTCAAAGCATGTTTCTTTTGCATCCATATGTTTGTTTGATCATTCTCATGCCTTGCCTCATGATTGTATCATCTCTTAGCATCATTAACATCATACTCATGCTTCTAGTTTTGGTTTGCATCATGACATTGCATCTCATTTTGCATTGCATTTCATTTCTTATACTAACATTTCAGGTGGTAAGTTGTTTGGGAAGTGAATTTGCCTTCACTTCTCATAATCTCTTTTCATCTCTTTCATACTTCCTTTGCTGCATTTTTGTATGTGTATTGGATTGAACTTGCTCATTCTTGTTCATCTTACCTTCTTTCCTCAAGCAACTTGACTTCTTAAGTGAAGCAAGTTGTTTTGCTTCTCTTTGCTTCTTCCTCCCTTCATCTGCTTCTCTTCCTGGTGGTTTCTCTGAAGATCTTCTTGCAAACCTCATAAACCCTAGGAACAACCAAGCATGACAATAATTAGGGTTTGATTAGTTCCCCATTTTGATTTTACCTTTGAGTCATCTTTGAGTCCTCTCTCCTCATCTCATAATCAAGGACTAAACCCTAAAGGCTTTAAGGCTTTGTGATTAAGCTTATGCCTGTATCCTTCTATTAGGATGGAGTGTATAACTTTAATCCTAAGTGTTAAACCCTTAATGTGTTTAAATCCTTTAATCAATCCACCTAATAATCACCAAGACATCAAGCTTGTAACTTGGGCCTTGCATTAGGGTTCTAATTCTTCCTTAATTGGTTAAGAAGGACTAACCCTAGTGTTAATGGACAAGTCCCCCTCAAGTTGTCTTACAAACCATAAAAATCACTTCTTCATCTTACCATTAACTAAAATCCACTTAATAAAGGCTTTGTTTTGTCATGAGTTTAATCCCTAATCATGGATTAAGTTGAGGAGTTTTTCTCAGCTTAAATGTTCTCATCTATTATCCTTCTATTAGGATGGTGTAATGAGTCCATTAAATCTTTGATTATGGCTTAATCTCATTACTTAACACTAAACAAAAACAACAAAAACATCTAAATAATCACAAGTAGGTTAATGATCTTAATCCTATACCATGGTGATTAAGTGTGAGATGCTGACTTCACACTTAAGGTATTCTCATTACCCCTAATCAGAGGGAGGATGTGATGAGTTTACTAACCCATTGGTTTAGGCTTAAGCTCATTAACTTATGACACATTTCCAAAAGCAATAAAAGATTGAAAACACAAAAACAAACAATGATCGTCTCCTACGGGATTCTTTTCTCATCTCATTCACTCATAAACGAGAACTTGCTTCTTCCGTCTAATGCAAGACAGTTTGCACCTGAGCCAGACAGGTCATACACTTGAGCATAGACAAGCAAGCAGTTCACAAGACAATTTATCTTTCAGTCTCTTTGAGTCGAACTACGGTGTTCTGACTTCCTCATTGCACGAGAGGATACGTAGGCATAACTTAACAGTTATCAAACAAAAGTCTCTGTATATTCCCCCTCTTTCCAGCATTATTCCTTAAGCCTCATAGTCATGAGCATTATTCTCCTGTTCTTACACTGACACTTCTCTTATACACTACACATTTCTTTTACACTGACATTTGCATTCTTTTCCAGCTTTGATACAGAGATTGCACTGACACTACCCCTTTAAAACACAAATCTTTTAAGCGTGGATCCCGTCGAGTACGACGGACAATCTGGGTGCTAATACCTTCCCAGGTTGTAACCAACCCCCTTTCTCAGTTTCTCTGGTTCGCGACCGTCTTATCCATATCTTTTCTTAGGTCTATGCAGCATTACCTTTCCTACGGGATAAAAATGCCTAGCTGGCGACTCTTTTCTTTTCTGAGTTCACCCTTGTGTGTTCTCTCATCCTTTTCGCCGACCGTTCGCGTCTGTACCCCTTTTGACCTGGGTGTCATTTGGTGGGAGCGACAGGAATCTGCTAGGCCAATCCAAAATAAGGGCCCCCCAAGTCGCTATACTCGAGCGAGGATATTGACTTAAGGTGTCAAGGAATCTAGGTTGACGTTACCTATATCTAAAATGTTGCGAGAAAGTGGTCTCATCAGGATCTAGTTATTATAACGAGTAGTTGTCTGTAGGAAGAATGTATACAGACATTAGGAAACAATTCTGTTTTGAGAAGTTAAAACGTCTCTAACTTTAATGACACGTGTTGGAATGCACTGCAATTTATTTATGATACCTGGGGGCTAGCCCTAGGTAATAATTACTTGTTTTTTGAATTTCCCCATGCGAGCTTAGTACATTATAAAATGGGAAGAAGAAATCCATTTTATCATTTCATACGAACTCTTCCTCTCACCATGAAATCTTCTCTCTGCAACTTCTCTCTAGAAACTTCATTGTCGATGTCATCAACTTCAAAATATTCTGTTATGGATCAAGGTAATTTTAATTTTCTTCCTTCTATTTTGCAGCTTGAGTGATGAACATTCATAAGTTTTCTCATGAAGTTCATAAGATCTTCAACGTTTCTGGGAATTCCTATGAATTTCTAAAGAACTTGATGAATGTTTATCAAGTGCGTATAAGTCTCATGAAGAACTAGGGTTAGGTTTCAGAAGACGAATAGGCTGATGTTAGATCCATGCTAGATGTTGGTTAGGACAATTTAGTGTTAGTGATCGGGCATTTGGTAGTCACCGATAATGGTAGTGTAGAGGGATTCGTCCCCGGTAGACTTTCCACCCAGTTTGGATAACGTTGCTTATAGCGAGGATGAATCTGACATGTTTGGTTTGGCTGTGTCGCAGAAGAAAAACTCAGAAAATCACAGCCCTTGCTTAGCGAACAAGTTGGATTTTTGGAGCGTGCTTTACAGAGATTTGCTTGCTCAACGAGCAAGCTCCTCGCTTAGCGAGACCTGTAGTAAAATAATATTTTATTTCTGAAAATTTCTCTAAAATTCTTTAATTAATATATTAAGGGATGGGGAGTGATGTAGTGTTTTTAAGGTGAGTAGAGATGAGTATGAGCTTAATTAGAGGAATAATAAGCATAACTTGAAAATTAGCATGAACTAATATGTACATTTGTTGTTGTGTTGGCTATGTGTAGTTGTTGTTATTGTTACATGACATTGATGTTAATATATGTTGATGTAACTATTGATGTATGTTATGTTGTTGATTATGTGTTCTCGTTGTGTTGATATATGTTGTTGCATTTGAAGATGCATGAGGTTTATGTTGTTCGGTGTTGTAGTAAGTTATTGTTGTATGTTAGTTGCTGATGTTAATTGCATGATGTAGTTATCGTAGAAATGCATAATTTTCATTGATGGTGCATGGCATGTGCATGGTTGGGAATGGTATACCAAGGTAAGGTATATCCATTTGAACCCCAATGGGGGTCGGTTTGATGTAGGTACGATCATGAAATAGGGATCATACGTGACTATGAAACAGGGGTTGAGGGTGTGATCATGAAATAGGGGTCATACTAGATCATGAAAGAGGGGTCGAGAGTTTCGACGGGAACTGGATCTTGAAATAGAGATCGATACACGGTGTTGTACCCCAAAATTTGCCCTCTATTTTTAACTCTAACCGACTTTTGTTTCGCATTCATTTGCATCATCTTCATAGAATAGCATATATTTTGTCTTAATATTAGCCGAAAAAATTTCTCGGAATTTACAGACAGACTAGTCAAATTAACTTTCAATTGTCCCTAAAACCAGTAAACGAAAAAATGTCACATTTAAATTTGTAAAAGTCAGTACTATTAATTTGCGATTCATATACATTAACCTGACATGCTAAAACAAAATTTACGACTATTTTTGGTCGTATGTTGATCAGTCTGAGCAGCTTAAACGGTCATAATTTTTATTTCAAAATCTGACCAAACGTTGTATTTTTCCGAGTCGTTTATTTTACGTTTATCATTTTGATGTATTCATTTTATTTTTTCGAGCATTTTGGCGCCCGACTTTTTTGGGTCCGTTTATTTTTACATTGAGTCTAGAATAAATAAATAGGTTTATTAGTTTTTGTTTTTAATTTTAACTATTTTAATTATTAAACTATTTAGTTTTTAAATTAATATTTTATTGGGTTTCAAAATAAACACTTAGGCCCATTATACTAACCCTAATTGGTCCTATATATACTAACTAATGGAGACCAGAGGAAAAGGAGTCGAAACTGACTTACTAACTTAATAATATATATATAGAATTTTTTGTTTCCAGCTATACATGCATAACATGTTTGGTTTATACTGCATCTTTTCCTATTTCTCTTTTTCTTTACGTCACTTTATTCTACTCTTTTTTTATTTACTACATGCATTTTAGTTTATATATGTATTATATAAAATATTTGTTTATTATGAAATATATATATATATATATATATATATATATATATATATATATATATATATATATATATATGTGTGTGTGTGTGTCTATTATTACTGTTTTATTTTGGATTAAATTATATTGTTTGGATCGGATCGTGTCAATACGTTGTTTGCACATTTGTGTGCATGAGGTGTGACACTTGCATTGATCCGATTCAGTTGCGATGATCTCATTTTTGCGTTAGCAACGTCGTTCTTTCTTTTCATATTTTTTTTCTGTTATACATTTAGATCTACACAGATAACTAACTACCCTGATTTCTTTCATAAACCTTGACAATTTCGCCAAAAACCTTAATTTCTCAAACATTCTCCTTAAAAACTGATTATATATTTTCTTTATGAATTTTAACGTGTTCAACCTTAACTTTTTCACTAACCCAAAAAATATTTTTTTTAACCCCAATAATTTTCTCTATAAACCTTGAACTCTAATTTTCACTATAACTCTAACTCATCTTTATGTTATTCATTTGCCATTTATTTTGTTATGTAAATTTGTAATATTCTATATTTTTATTTTTTCGCCTTATTATGTTAGTGTCTCCTTGATGTAATAATTTAGTGTTATTTTCCGCCTTATTATTATGTAACTGCTCCGAAGCTATGTAATAGTTAGGAATATTTTATTTTTTTGTCTTTAAATTTCTGTCCTTTTTTATTATTATTATTATTATTCCCTACGTGGTTAGTAATTTAGGGTGTGCCAAGAACTGAATGAAAATCAATATGAACTTAGATCTTTAATTAAAAAAAAAGACTAATTAATCAATAAACTTTTTCGTATAATAATAATAGCATTTTGTATAGAGTTTCTTTTATTAAGTTAAAATTAGGGTAAATTAATTAATTTTTAATTAGATTAGGATTTTCTTAATAAAAATAAATTAATTTTTAATTAGATTCGGATTTTCCTAATAAACCTTAAATTTCCCTAATAAAACGTTTTTTTTTAAATTAACCCTATTTTTTTAATTTTAACCTTTAAAGTTTTTCTCAAACACTAAAACTTTGTGTCCCCCTTTTTATGTTATTCATATAACCTGTCTTGTTATTGTACTGAAGTTTTTACCATCATTTGTTTTTCTGCCATTATTTTCATGTATCTACTCCGAAGCGTTGTAATAGTTTAGAAATTTCTTATTTCTGCCTTTAATTTTCTGCCATTTATTTTTTGTTTAATAATTTTGTGGTTAGTAATTTAGGGTGTGGCAAGATCTAATTGTAATTAATTCGGACTTAGAAAATTAATTAAATAAGATAAAACATCTGAAAAATAACACTCACACGTAAGTCGATCTAAGATCGTCATCTGTACTTCCTAGGGTATCCCTCTTGGTTGCCTTTATAAACAGTCAAGTCCCTCGAAAGTGGGGGTATTTTAAGCAAAACCCATACAAGTAAAATCACCAAGTCCCTACAGATTTAAAAGATCAAGTCCTTTCGAGGTTGCCTACGATCATGATCTTATCCCTTCGAATAAATGATGATAGTCCCTACGAATTGCTAAAGACACCCCTTAAGTTGCCTTCATTTACCGTACGATGACCCTACGCTCGTCCCTTAACAAATCTAAGGTAATGACTACCTATTCCTTAATAATAGGGATAGTCTTACCCTTGAAAGAATATACAAGAACATGAATGACTTAGTCTAGGGTAGGTACCTCATAGTTACTTGCTCACACCTTTAAAAAATGTTTTTCACACCTCACAATATTTTCAAACATTTTCAAATAAGGCTTTGTATACATCTATACGAGGATCATTACAAAGTACTTAGAAAATTTCTAATCACACACTATATTTTTCAAAAATAATTAAAGTGAGCTAAATAACTAAGAGCCCATGGATAACCATAGATATAAAGGGTGCTAACACCTTCCCTTTATATAACCTACCCCCCGAACCCAAGCCTTTTAAAATAGGTCTTTCCTGTTCTTTTATGTTCTTTCCACTTGGATAAAATAAAATTCGGTGGCGACTCTTGCTATCCGCAACATTTATAGAAAGTCATTTCTCCCACCGTGTTACAGAACTGGCGACTCTGCTGGGGAGTTACTAAGTAAAAGAGGGATACCCTTAGGAATTAGATCACTTAAATTGCTTGCTTTGTTTGCTTTATATTACTTGTTGGGCTTTTTGTGTGAAAGATCCTAACTCGGATCTAGTGTACCCTAGGTAAATGGCAGTAGACCAAGGAAACTGTACGGTGTATACCGATATGGTTGGTCTGGTGGCCATAGTTAGTGTGACTTCTTGGTTGATGCTTATGTTCCTTAAGTAAGTTGAGGATAATATGGGGCTGCCATATGTTGTCAATACACTAACTAACCTTTAGAACCCTAGTTATCCCATCTTGGCCTTTAGAAAGTAGTGAGATAACCGGCTTTGGTGAAGACTAAAGTTGGTTGATACTCGATGCTACGCTCATTGAGATCCTAAACTTGGAGGGTTTTGGTTGGCAAGTAAGTTGCCTACTGAAAAACCACCCTTGGGAAGGATCAGTGATATTGAGATCCCTTAGAACCTGGTTACTTTTGTAGGACAGGATGAACCATCTAAACTTCAGGGGAGGGTACTTACCTTTAAACCTCATGCAAGCCTTCAAACTTAGGGCTATTGTGTGACTTGTTTGTGTGTGCCACATGTTTGTGATTGAGCATAACATCATGACATCATAAGCATATAATTTTCACTAACCATTTCAAGGACCAAAGGATTTATCTTTGTTCTTTGTTGTAGGTCATGACTTCTGCTCGTAGGAACACTATCCGGATCAACTTTGTAGGGATACCTTCTAAGCTTAAAGAATGGTATCTAAAGTTTATGAAAGCTCCCAATTCATCAAGAAGCGTGGTTACCTGCTGGATCTAGTTACTTCAGGATTCAATGAAGACATGATGAGTGTCTTTTCCAGTTCTTTGATCCTAAACATCACTGCTTCACATTCCCTGACTATCAGCTGGTTCCTACAATGGAGGAGTTCTCCAAACTACTGGGTATACCTATCCTTGATCAGATACCCTTCACAAGTTTAGAGAAGGAGCCTAAACCTGAAGTCATTGCTGCAGCCCTACATTTGAAGAAATCAGACATTGTCCTAGAAACAAGAAGCTGTGTTAAGGTTATTCTTGCTAAGGTATTGATGGAGAAAGCTCAAGTGTTCTTGGATGTTATGAGCTATGATGCTTTTGAGGAGATATTAGCCTTATTGATTTATGGCTTAGTGTTGTTCCCTAATCCAGACCAGTTTATAGACGTACACACCATCACCATATTTCTGACTCACAATCCAGTGCCTACATTACTCGGAGATATCTTACATTCTCTTCACACTCGTACTGCGAAGGCTAGGGGAACTCTGATGTGTTGCATACCTTTACTGGTTAGGTGGTTTATTTCTCACCTTCCTCGATTAGTGATGAAGAATGAACAAGGGTTAAGGTGGTCTAAAAGGATTATGTCACTTTCTCATTCAAATATTCACTGGTGCTTTCGATCTATGGAGAATGTTACTATCATTGACCGTTGCGGAGAATTCCCTTATGTGCCCCTCCTTGGCATAAGAAGGGGAATTACCTACAACCCTTCTTTAGCACTACGTTAGTTTGGTTATGCTCGGAGTAATGGTCCTCATGACATGCTTATTCAGGGTATTGTGTTCGATTACGACAACGATCTTCAGGGTTACCGTCAAAGGTTTATATAAGCTTGGAGTAAAGTAAACAAGATTGAAAGAAAGACTTTGGAACCAAAGTACTTCATTCCTATGGAGCCTTACCTCAGATGGGAGCGATATCGTACTCAGACTCTTATGATGCCATATCCTGCTGTTCTACTAGTTACTATGGAGCTTGTTGCGAAAGGAGATGTTCCTTATACCATCCTTCATCCAGACATGCCCACTGATCTGGAAGATTTGCAAAAGTCTTGGATTCAATTGAAGGAGCAAAGGGATACTTTTCAGAGCTAATCAAGAAAAAGTTCTAGAACTGGCAAAGCAACTTCACGAGGAGCGAAACCTCAACACATACCTCAACACAAAGAGGAAGCGTCCATGGGAGACTTAAAACCCCATATATTTATCACTTTGTATTTTATTCTTATTTCCTTTCATTGTAAGCCCAAGGGGCAATTTATATTAAGCATTTACTAATAAAAAAATTGTTTTTGTTTTTCTTTAAACAAATTTAAATCCTATGTGGTCCTTGAAAACATTGCATATGCATCTACATACCATAACATTGCATAACAGGTTTTCTCTACAATTTTCTCATCTTCTCGCTGTTTATTTCAGCATAAATGGATCTCGAACAATCTGTCAAAGATCTCCAAACTCAGATTGCTCAATTTCAAGAGGTGATCCTGAATTTGTCCAATGGGCAAGAAGAATTGAAAACCCTCCTCACTAAGGATATGAAAAAGAAGAATATTGTAGATAGCAAGGGTGATCAGTTGGAACAACTGCAAGCAGAGATAGCAGAGATGAAAATCCAGATGAATGGTCAGGTAGCTCTTATCCAGAGCTTAGCCCAGGGGCAAGAAGAGCTGAGAATCTTTGTCAACAAGTTTCAAGGTAACAGTCAACCTCCGATTAAACAAGTTGACTTGGTTGAAAGGAGAACAAGGATAAGAGAAGGAAAGAGATCGGCTACTACCGATGATTCTTCAGTTGAATAAAGAAGTTATTATAGGGCTAATCCACCACAACACAAGGAGTGTAGAAGACAATTCTCCCGATTCAACACGCCAATGTCACAAGCTTTGCAATGCTTGTTGGTAATGAAGTTGATTATCTTGAAAGACGCTCCTCGAAAGCCCAATACTTCTTCTCCTCGCTATTATCCCAATACAAGATGTGGGTATCACTCCAATTGTCCTGGACACAACACTAATAGTTGCTGGGCATTGAAGAATAAGATTCAAGACCTGATTGACGAAGAAATCCTTGAGGTTACACTAGAAGGTCAGATTGAATTCTCCTATCATCCGTTAAACATCAAAGTTACCAGACGTTCAGAGTAATAACTTTAGAGGAGGCTTTGAGAACATTTGAATTTCCATTTATGATTTCTTTTGTTGGTCTAAACATTTATTACTATATCAAACTTTGTTTTACATTAATGCATTGCGTATGTTTGTCTTGAATTAATCCATTCGCTTCACTATACTTAAAATTATGCTTTTACTTTGCTGTTTGTGATATTTAACTCTTGATAAAGTTGTAAGCCTTTAGAGGGAGGATGACGAAGACGATACCATAATCTTAAGCAGTATACTTTTGAACAGACTATGCTGACGATGTACAGGCATTGTTTCAATTCCTAAACAATGGAGATATAAGGAAGTTAATCCCTAGTCAACCCTTTTGAGCCTATGAAGTAGGAGTTTTCATTCTCACGCAAATTAAAACCCTTAATCATAACCTGGGGCAGGGTAGTTCCTCGGTTAACTAGATTATGCTATTTGTTCTTCTTGTACATAACTAATGATGGTTCCCTGTAGTCACTAAGTTCGACAGTCAATATCTAGAAAAAGAAAAGCTCACTAAGTCAAAACCTATGAAGGAGACTTAGTAAAAAATTAAGACATCCCGCCGACTGTAATCTTGAAATAAACAGTTCAAGCAAAAGGAAGGGATAACAAAGTCAAAAGAAAAAGGAGGTCACTACAAATCCTCAAACAAAGAAAAGATGACTGGTTCTTCAAATAAACTTCTATCAGTGTTACAATTCCAAACTATTTCGGGGCCTCAATGCATAAGTTAACCGAACCTAGGACTGAAGAACATCATGAAGAATGGGTTGGGTACAAATAAATTTGAGCCTTTTATCCTTTGTTTCTTAAACCGTGAACCAGACCACGTTATAACCCTTTAAAAGTCCTAACTGAAGCATGGTTAGTTTAAAAGCGTACTGCTACAAAAAGGTATCCTGACTCCTTTAGGGCTTATTATAAATCTTGAGTTGATATCAACGTTTTCATAAACATTGTTTTACTAAAATAACTCTTTTTCAAAATTTCAAGACAGACATAAGCATTGCATTTTTAAATATCATTGTTTTCATATAACTAAGTGCTTGACAAAAGAGAAACTTACAGGGTGAATGTTCAATAAACCAAAGTCCTTTCGATAAACAAAGTTGTTTCCTGGATCAAAGCCCATGTATACAAAGGGGCATAGTCAATATCTCCCAATCAAGGGGGGCATGCCATGTTACTGTCCAATTCATTTGGGGCAATCAGGTCAAGATTCAGCTATACTTAAGTAGCCAGGGGCAGGTCTCCTCATCTATCTGAATTACCAAAGGTAACATTACAGAGTTCATGATACCAGGGGCATATTATTATGGGGCATTTTGCTTATTTCTCTTAAGTAGCTCCTTTCAAATACTTCCTTTATGGGACAAATCATCCTCAACTAAAGGGGCAACGCTCTCTTTCCAGATCTAATACCCGGAACGCATATGGTCCACCACAGTCTGAAAGCACGTTCCTCTCATTATATTGTTTTGATATTGGATTCTCAGTAGAAGCCATTGTGGAAATTAATTGTTTGCGCCAGAAGTATCAGATGGTGTCAGTATCATGTTTTGGATCCAGTCATGAGAATTTCTAGGAAATTACTCAGGGAAGTCAAGAACCTCAGCAGCTTTAAATCCAATTGGTTATACACTCTTAAAGTTGAAACGATTTTGTTTTCGAGTCCAGGTTTACTTTTCCCTTTTTATTCAAGTAAGAAATGTTTTCCGATTTCAGGTTTACTTTTCCCCTTTTACTAAAGTGAGAAATGTCTGTTGGTTGTGTTTGAATGTATATATGCCTTTGAATATGATTGATGTTTACCATAAATGCATAAAATACAATAATAGCATTTACTAAGGACGATCGGAGGTAGGAATCCCCAATAAAGTTCATATCCAACGAATCTTCGCCGGTTCATCCCCATAAAGTAATCTCTACGGATTTTCTTACGGAATACTTCAAGTAATATCTTGTACTTCCAACTCTACGAAGTCTCCAAACAGATTCATATCCTCCGAAGAAATGATGCTTGACCAAATAAGTCTCCCGGATCTATGTCCATCTCTTTTATCCTCAGTCGGGATATCCATGAACTAAATCCTTCAATAAGAAGTACGAAGAACGAAAAACGGGAGGTTCTAAGTACAATGTTCTTAAACAAGACGGGAACGAAGTCTTCATACTCCTCAGCAACGAATCGAGATTTATTTTCCCCAGTCAGCAGTTATTCTACGGAGCTACTTATACGCTTCAACTACATAATTCATACATACAACACATCATATCATAGCATACGCATTCTCATAAAATATTATCTTGCAGAATGTTATATACATCATGATATTTGCATAAAACTAACCTTGTCGTTCATGATAATTTCCCCAGCAGACGAACGACATCAATAACTTATTCTCGGGGTTATTTCAAACAACATCTTGAATTGTGTTACCCTCCAGGAATACATATACCAATGTCTTGAGCTTCTACATCCTCCAAGATTACATCCAGTTATTACCTTGGGCCGTCGTTTATCTTCCAAAAGGTTATCTCATTATCTTAGGACGTTGTGTATCTTCCCGAAGGCTATCTTGGGACGTTGTTTATCTTCTCAAAAGTCATACTGTTACCTTGGACCATCGTTTATCTTCCCAAAGGATATCTCATTATCTTGGGATGTTGTTTATCTTCCCAAAGGATATCTTGGGACGTTGTTTATCTTCTCAAAATCCATATTATTACCTTGGGTCGTTGTTTATCTTCCCAAAGGTTATTTAATTATCTTGGGACGTGATCACACTAAATTTCACCGTATTTCTGACTCCGATTTCGCATGCATTCTTAGCTTTTATTGTTATTTTGTTATGTTATTACTTTGTTTTCTTTTCTTTTCAGGTTTTTATTGTAATCGGGGCTTGAATCGAGAAAAGGAGCGAAAAAGGAGTGGAAACGGACGAAAACCTAGAAATTCAGCGTTTTGCACTTACGGCACCCACCGTGGCGGGCGCCATGGGGTTAGCCATGACGTGGCCACGTCTCAAGACCACTCCACAACTGCCAAGACCCACAATCCCCACTCTTCCATTCCCTATTAGTACTATGGCGGGCGCCATAGGCCTGTGGCGGGCGCCACAAGGCAAAAATACAGTTCCCTCCACTTTTTAGTGCAGGGGCGTCCTGGTCATTTCCCGCATTTAGTTTTCCTATAAATAGGACTTTAGTTTTTCGTTTTTCTTCATCCAAACTTAGATTTCTCTAGGCATATATCAGTTTTATAGCAGTTACCATTCCACATCGGGGTGTTTCTGCAATCGAGTGATCGAGTCTGTAATCTGTCTGTGTGATCGAGTTTTGGAGCATTCTGGAGGAAGTTAATCCTGCCGCCATTTTAATTCCAGTTCATATTTTACTTTTCCGCATTGCTTTACTTTTATTTATTTCTCGCACTGCTTTACTTTCTTTATTATCCGCACTCGCACTTTATTTCGTTTATTTCCCGCACTCGCTTTACTTTCGTTTATTACCCGCACTTGCACTAAATTCCTTTATTTCCCGCACTCGCACTAAATTCATTTACTTTCCGCACTCGCACTAAATTACTTTTATGAAAAATTATAAAAAGAATCTTTACTTTATCATGTCTAACTAATTCCATAAAGGTTAGAATGTAAGGATCGTAATTAAACCAGTAATCCGTATAATTGTTCGTGGAAACACTTAAGGGCTATTTTATCTTTCAATTCAATCTAATTGTTTTTAACTATTTCAAAAACAGCCAAAAGCGCTTTGTATAGTTCATTAGGAGTTTTTAGATTGAAAAGAAAAGAGATTTTAAAACGATTTTCGGACGTGTTAGGAAGTTTAAAGTCTGGTTCGCAAGAACCTCTTTTTGCTAAGAAATCCAGGTTAAAATACTTTTCAACTTAGTTAAGATACTATATTTCTTAAAAATAGGTTTACTACTCTAACGCAGTACGCACCTTTTTATCCGTGACAATAGGAGGGGTTGATTAGAGAGTACAACTCGGTTCTGAATACGCGAAAGCGGCAGTTCCTGTTAAATTAGTTCTTTTCAAAGGAGAAAACATTGCCCATAAGTAGTTCCATTAACAAGTACTGGATTATCATTGATTACGTGAATTACATTCGAGCCTGTCTTTGTTTATTGTTTAAAATTATTATTTTATTTACCATTGCACCCTTCTTAAAACCCCTTTATTTAGTTGCCTTAGATACACACCATAACAACAGGTACGATAGATTGACACTTGGTCTCTGTGGATTCGATAATCTTTTATATTACTCTGACGTGTTCGTACACTTGCGAAAAACACGCATCAAGTTTTTGGCGCCGTTGCCGGGGACCAATTTCGTCAAATTTCATTACCCTGTAGTTATACCGTTTAGACTAAGGTTGTTACCCACCGGTCAATGCGAAAGACTCGCAGTGCCGGAAGTTTAGTAGACCCTCTAGCTGAACCTGAACATTACGCTCGCGCACGTTTGTTTTTCCATAGGAATAGGAAAGCTATGGCCGAAGATCAAAACCGAAGACCTCTTAAGGACTTCGCCCAACCATCAAACGAGGAACCTAGTTCCAGTATAGTAAACCCCGCTATCCCAGCCAATAATTTTGAACTTAAACCATCCCTGCTGCAATTAGTGCAACAGAGACAATTCGCAGGTCTCGCTACTGATAACCCGAGCCAACATTTAAAAAACTTTCTTCAGTTAGCAGACACCTTTAAAACCAATGGAGCTTCTCCTGAGGAGATACGCTTAAGATTATTTCCCTTTTCCCTCAGAGATAAAGCTCTATCATGGTTAGATTCCCTTCCACCCAATTCAATAACAACTTGGGATGACCTTAGCAAAGTTTTCCTTGCTAGATATTTTCCCCCAAGTAAGACCGCTCTTCTTCGAAACCTAATAACTAGATTTACCCAACACCAAGGAGAGTCGTTGTTCGAAGCCTGGGAGAGATATAAAGAACTATTAAGAGCATGCCCACATCATGGCTTAGAGAATTGGCTAATCATCCAAACCTTCTATAATGGACTTCATTATAACACTAAGATGACCATCGACGCTGCCGATGGTGGCGCACTGATGAACAAACCTTACCCTGAAGCTAGTGCCCTTATCGAGGATATGGCCCAAAACCATCAATCATGGGGAGTAGAACGAGCGACAGTGGAAAAGAAGGAAGCCCAAGGAGGAATACATGAGCTAAGCTCTATAGACATGATGCAGGCTAAAATGGACGCGTTGGCCCTTAAAGTCGAACATATGTACACAACTCCGAATACTGTAGCCACAGTTTCGCCGAATTGTGAGATATGTGGAACGCAAGGACACCAATCCGCCGAATGCAATCTATTAAATGAGACCAACACTGAGCAAGTGAACTATACCCAAGGGAACCCATTTTCAAACACATATAACCCTGGATGGAGGAATCACCCAAACTTCTCCTACAAAAATAATAACCCTGTTCAAAATACCGCACCTCCGAGACAACAAGGTTACCAAGCCCCAAGAACAAATCAACCTATGCAACCTGTACCACCAAGTCCGAGCTTTGATGAAGTTGTAAAAAGTTTTATCGCTGCTCAAACACAAAAAAACAAAGAGTTCATGAACCAAAACGTCCATGTTAACGAACTAATTACCCAGTTAGGAACCAAGGTTGATCAAATCATTACTCATAATAAAATGCTTGAAACCCAGATCTCTCAGGTAGCTTTAAACCAAGCCCCACAGACTACACCTGGAGGACAGTTCCCTGGACAACCTCAACAAAACCCAAAAGGGCAAGCTAATGCCATTACTCTACAAAGTGGAACCGCTTATAAAGAACCTTCAAACCCTAGATTAAGTGAGCCCGAAACTTCTGAGAGGAATGAGGAGAAGGAACCAGAGGAGTCTGAAACCCCGGAAAGTCAAGAAAAAGGAGAAGAACCTAAAAATAAAACCTATGTACCACCACCGCCATACAAACCACCAATACCTTACCCTCAAAGATTAAAGAAAACCCAAATCGATAATCAATATCATAAATTCGTTAAGGTTATAGAAAAACTTCACGTAGAAATCCCCTTTACAGAAGCCATCACCCAAATACCTTCTTATGCTAAGTTTCTCAAAGACATACTTACAAATAAACGTAGACTTGAAGATCCAAAACCCGTGGAATGTAATTCTATTTCCGAAAATAGGTTAGCAAAGAAAGATAAAGATCCCGGAAATTTTTCCATTCCTTGTATTTTGGGAAATCATGTCATCGAAAAAGCTTTTCTAGACTTAGGAGCTAGTGTGAGCTTAATGCCTTTGGCAGTTTGTGAGAGATTAAACTTAGGAGAATTACAACCTACTAAGATGTCACTTAAATTAGCCGATAGATCCGTTAAATACCCTATAGGCATACTTGAAGACGTCCCTGTTAGGATAGGTCAGCTGTTTATACCTACTGATTTTGTTGTCATGGACATTAAAGAAGATGACGACATACCAATCCTCCTAGGTAGACCATTCTTATCGACTGCTGGAGCCGTGATAGATGTTAAAAAAGGGAAACTAACTTTTGAGGTAGGTGACGAGAAGATAGAATTTATACTTTCAAAATTTCTTATGGAACCTGTGATAGGAGATGCTTGTTATGCCTTAGATATCATCGAAGAATGCATTAGGGAATTAGAACAAGAAGAAGAAACTGAATCTATAAAATTGCCATCAACCCTTATTTTGGAAGATGACAATTATAAAAGACCCTACATTGACGATAACCTTCACGAATGTTTATCTCTTACCCCAGATCCTATGCCTTGCCCTATGAAACCGACCGTAAAACTTAAGGAACTGCCTAAAAACCTGAGATATGAATTTCTCGATGAAGATATGAACCGTCCAGTTATAGTCAGTGCTACCTTAAACCAAGAAGAAACCAATCAATTATTAGATGTTTTACGTAGGTATCCCTCAGCCTTAGGATATAAGATCTCAGATCTAAAAGGAATAAGCCCATCCGTATGCATGCATCGGATTTTGCTTGAAGAAGATTCAAAACCTTCTAGAGAACACCAACGAAGAATAAATCCTATAATGAGTATTGTAGTTAAGACTGAAGTTCTTAAGTTACTAGAGGCAGGTATAATATATCAGATCTCGGACAGTAAATGGGTGAGTCCTGTGCATGTAGTACCTAAAAAGGGAGGCATCACAGTCGTGCAAAACGAGAAGGACGAACCTGTAGCAAAAAGAACTGATGGAGGTTGGCGTATGTGCATAGATTATAGAAAATTAAATAAAGCAACTAGGAAGGACCATTTCCCATTACCATTCATAGACCAAATGTTGGAGCGCCTAGCCAGACACTCCTACTTTTGTTACCTAGATGGATATTCAGGATTCTTCCAAATACCTATTCACCCCGAAGATCAAGAAAAAACTACCTTTACATGCCCAGTTGGAACTTTCGCCTATAGAAGAATGCCTTTTGGACTCTGTAATGCTCCTGCCACTTTCCAACGCTGCATAATGTCTATCTTTGCAGACTATTTAGATGGAATCATGGAAGTATTTATGGATGATTTCTCAGTTTGTGGATCAGATTTCAAAAATTGTCTTATCAACCTTGAGAAAATCCTGGAGAGATGTGTGGAGGTAAACCTTGTGCTAAATTGGGAAAAATGTCATTTCATGGTCACCGAAGGGATTGTTTTAGGACATATAGTTTCCGAAAAGGGTATAGAGGTAGATAAAGCAAAAATAGAAGTCATAGAGAATCTAAAACCGCTGAAGACTATCAGGGAGATAAGAAGTTTTCTTGGACATGCCGGATTTTACGGACGTTTCATCAAGGATTTCTCCAAAATAACAAAGCCCTTAACTGGTCTTTTGATGAAAGATGCTGAATTCATCTTTGATGAAAAATGTACTGAAGCATTTAATCTTCTGAAGCAAGCTCTGATTTCAGCACCTATAATGAAACCCCCTGATTGGTCAGAACCGTTTGAGATAATGTGTGACGCCAGTGATTATGTTGTTGGAGCCGTTCTAGGTCAGAGAAAAGACAAAAAGTTACATGTAATTTATTATGCCAGTAGAACCCTAGACGCTTCACAGCTCAACTACGCAACAACCGAAAAAGAGTTCCTCGCTGTAGTTTTTGCCATAGACAAATTTAGATCTTATCTAGTAGGAGCCAAGATTATAGTTTACACCGACCATGCTGCCATTCGTTACTTGCTAAGCAAAAAGGATACCAAACCTAGGTTACTTCGATGGATTCTATTATTGCAAGAGTTTGACTTGGATATCCGTGATAAGAAAGGCACTGATAATGTGGTAGCTGATCACCTATCCAGGCTAGAATACCTGAAACCTGACTCAGTACCCATAAATGACGATTTTGCCTATGATAGATTGATAGCCCAACTAGAAACTATTGAAGATGATCACCCAGACCCTCATGAGCATTTTCATAAAACCTTAGCTATGAGCAATGTACCTTGGTATGAAGACTTTGTTAACTACCTAGCCGCTGACATCATACCCCCTGATCTAAACTACCACCGGAAGAAGAAGTTCTATAGTGTTGTGAGAAACTTCTATTGGGATGAACCATTTCTTTTCAAGAGAGGTAAAGATGGCATTTTCCGCCGTTGTGTTCCAGAAGAAGAGGTAAATAATATAATTGAGCATTGTCACTCTGCACCCTATGGTGGACATGCGAGCACATCTAAGACCTACGCCAAGATTCTTCAAGCTGGCATATTCTGGCCTACTATGTGGCGTGATGTCCATGCTTTCATTGTCAAGTGTGATAGATGCCAACGCACAGGAAATATTTCAAGACGTAATGAAATGCCGTTAAGAAATATCCAAGAAGTAGAACTCTTCGACGTATGAGGTATAGACTTTATGGGACCGTTCCCACCATCTTTTGGAAATCAGTACATCTTAGTAGCAGTTGACTACGTGTCTAAATGGATTGAAGCTATCGCCGCACCCACGAACGACACCAGAGTAGTCATCAAATTATTCAAAAACTATATATTTCCCAGGTTTGGAACCCCCCGTTTAGTCATAAGTGATGGAGGATCACACTTCATATCGAGAATATTTGATAAACTTTTAAGCAAGTATGGAGTTAAGCATAGAGTAGCAACACCATACCACCCACAGACCAATGGACAAGTGGAAGTATCTAATAGGGAGATCAAACAAATCTTTGAGAAGACTGTCTCTATATCTAGAAAAGATTGGTCGCAGAAACTTCAAGAAGCATTATGGGCCTATAGAACCGCTTTCAAAACCCCTATAGGAACAACCCCTTACCAACTGGTCTATGGAAAATCATGTCACTTACCTTTTGAGTTGGAGCATAAGGCCTATTGGGCCATCAAAACTTTGAATTTGGATTACTTGACTGCTGGTGAGAAACGTATCCTTGATATCCACAAGTTAGAAGAGCCCAGACAATCCGCCTACGGAAATGCCATCATATACAAAGAAAGAACAAAAGCTTGGCATGACAAAAGAATCATAAGAAGAGACTTCAAGATAGGCGATCCTGTTCTCTTGTTCGATTCTAGGTTACGACTTTTTCCAGGGAAGCTTCGTTCGAGATGGACTGGCCCTTTCGAAGTATCTAAGATCCTAAGATCCGGCGCTATTGAAATCAAGAACCAAACATGTAAACCGTTCATCGTCAATGGATAGAGGTTGAAGCCCTACGAAGGAGGTGACATCCCAATAACATACACCTGTCATACTCTGAGTGATCCACCATATTCTTCCAATGATGTTTAAAAAATCGGTCGTCGAGCTAATGACGTTAAACAAGCGCTGCATGGGAGGCAACCCATGGTTTTTCTTATTTATGTACTTCTTATTTATTTTTACTTTATTTTAATTTGTTTACTTTATTATTATGTCAGGACTAACGATTGAATGTTTTATGTGCTTTCAGGACTTGTTTGCTAACCTTGTGCAGAATGCAGAACCCTGATGACATGCACGTGGCCTTTAGAGACGACGCACAGAGAGAGCGTTACTATGTCCACATGAGACGCCCTATGGCTCCTACCAGGTACCCTGACAATGACTGCATGGATGCCTTAGGGATAGAGCCAAGCGTCAGATTCTTATGCCATCAACTCCAGTGGGACCAGTTTGACGACAGGAACAACACTTATAGGAACTTGACTCTTGAGTTCCTCAACTCGTTTCATCATGACCCTTGGGCTGGACCCGATGGACTCGCTGTTTTCAGGTTGTTCGGGATTGACTACTCCTTCTCTCACAAAGAGTTTGGTGATTTACTAGGTTTCCAGACTACTCCTGATGCTATTCCAGAGACACCGATGGGGTATTTTATGAGCAGAGAAGTGGAAAAGTTTTGGTCTAAAATATCAGGTGGAGGAAGCCAAGATCCTTCCACCCAGTTTTCTCAGGTAATCCACAACCCTGCGTTAAGGTACTTCCAGATGATTCTAGCGCATTCTTTCCTTGGTTTGCCAGATACAGAGACCCTGCTAAGTGAAGAGGAGATTTTCCTACTGTTTTGTGCGACTCAGTCTCGCTCAGTTGCTTGTGGCAACTTTCTGTTGAAGGGCCTTGCTAGTGTTGCCAGATCATCCGTAGGCATCATACATGTCGGTGGGATTGTTACATAGATAGCTACTGCATTGGGTTTGTCTCGCAAATTATTGCACCTCAGGACCTTCTGCTGCTACACCACCATGGATGTTGATTTTTGTCTTGACAGAGGACTGATGAGGAGGGCTTCTTTTGAGCCCAACATGTTTAGATTACTGATCGACGGCGAAGCGATACACTACTTTACATTACCAGATCCGCTGATGACCAGTGTCCATGATCCTGCAAATTGGAGTTATGCTTTAGAGGGTTATGGAGAGACTGTCAAAGAGCCGAAATCGCCTCCCGCCGCTGAGTACACTCCTACACCTCTTACTCCCCGAATCACTGTTATGTCTAACAATGTGTCTCTGCAGCCGCCTGACCTACAAACACAGATTTATGAGCTCCGTAAGGAGACTGCCCTGCTCAAGCAGGAAGTGGCGGACTTGGAATTACAGATTCAGGTTTCCGATCTCACTCATGCCTTAGAGGCCGATGCTCTATATCAGGATATTGAAGAGCTTCGGAGGGAGATAGCTGAGATTCGTGGATCAAGCCAGGAGAAGAAGCCTACCACATGATTCATTCTACACTGACAACGCTACCCTAGTATTTAATTTCCTTTTATATGCTTTATTTTATTTCTCGCATCTCCAGACATATCTCACATTATTGTATCTATTATATTTTCATGTACTTTGAATTCCTCCTATATATACATATTATGCACTAATGTCGATTTTTCTTTTTCTTTTTTGATTTTTAATTATTTTAATTTTGTCGTGCAAAGAAAAAAATATATATAAGACAAAAATATTTTCATTTTTGTCTTCACAAAAAAATATGCAAGCCTCATGCCTTGAAAAGAAGAAGAAAACGCTATCCAGACCCCCCCGAAGACCGGAGGTGCAAAGAAGGCCCAAAGGAGGATTTAAAAAAATCCAAGGCCCAGGAAATAGCCTTGTGGCGGGCGCCACAAGCCCATGGCGGGCGCCATGGCGTTCCCCCCTATTTCGGGGCTGAACTCCCATTTTCACCATTTTCATACCTTCCTTCTCCAAAAACCCATTTTTGCAACTTTCAAAAACCTCCTTGAACCCCATTAAAGCTCCCCCATTTCCAAAATACCCACCATCCATAAAACCTATCCAAAATCCATTTTCATTTTCATCCACCCCAAACCATAAAAATCAAAACTTTATCATTTCTCTCAAAAACCATTTTTCTACCATTTTCACTTCTAAGGAGCAATCAACAAATGGAGTTCAATGGATTTCTTCTTCGTGATGGAAGACCGGGTGATAGGCAACGGAAAATTATTCAGAGGCTTTAGAGTCGAGAAATTCTCTCGACTAGGTACGTCGACGATAACTGTCTGTATGCTTTGGGTATCTACCATAGTGTTTTTAATTTATTAGATTTTTTAGGCTTGCATAATATTTTCGTTAATCAGGAACCTACCTATGAGAGACTGACAATTGAGTTTTTGAGTTCTTTGATATACACTGTCAGTCCTAACACTGCTAGCACTGTCGGTACTGTTATTTTTAGACTGTTTGGAATTGAATATGAATTCAGTACCAACGAGCTAGCAGGCATGTTAGGAATCCCTCATAGGGAAGGTGCGATTTGTGAGGCACCTTTGGATGCGGAATGGTCGGCCGAGGTATTTTCCTTCTGGCAAAGGCTTTCAAGTACTTCAATTAATTCTTTTGAAGGGATACTTGCGTCGACCATTCACAACCCGACCATCAGAGTTTTCAGACATCTTTTGGCATGTACTATTTTTGGCCGGGAGAGTCCAAACAAGGTAAATGCTAGAGAACTCCTATTTTTGCAAGGATGCCTCACTAGAACCCATATCAATCCGCTCCCGTTTATGCTTGAACACATGGCTTTACTTACTAATAAAACAGGACCGATTGTCTTTGGAGGGCTTGTTACGTCTATTGCTCGGGCTCTTGGCCTGAACAATGAGATAGCTACACTTGAACCACTATCTCCTCGCACAATTAATTTAAAATTTATGAAAGACATGAAATTGTGCCGAACGAGGAGAGAAGGTGGTTATGAGTTGATGGTTCATGGGGTAGCTATCCCATCTGTTGCTTTACCATGCAGTAGACGTATTGATGTACGTATTGAAAGGAACTGGACCTATGATCTGAATGCTCCACCTGTTTTGGGTCCACTTCCTCCTAATATTCCTGATGGGGAGGCACATGACACTGATGAAGAGTATGATCGGAGAGAGCAGTCTCCCATACCTCACATGTCCCCCCATCATCCTTCACAGTCACACACCGCACCATCTTCCTCTAACCCTGTTGCAGGTGCTGCTCCTGGATTCTATGTCACCGAGGAGATGTGGCGTGATATGAAAGCTAGAGAGGAAAGGCGGGACGGCCTTCTCTCTACTATTTCACAACAACTGACGGACAACATGAGCTTCATGCAACAATCGCGATTGGTTTCGGACCGTGCTTATAGCAACATTTGCCGTACCTTGAACGATATCTCATTAGAGCAGAACCGTCAGAGAGAGTTCAACAGCCGGCACTACCAGCTTGTAGAGGCCACTCAGGGTTCCATCTTAGGTAACCTTCGAGAGGTCCGGAGTGCTCAGGCTGCCTTATCAGCACGACTAGACCGGAGGGACCAGCATCGTAGTAGATCTCGTCGTTCCAGACCTTCACAGCAGGACGGCGAGGGCACCAGTGCTCCTCCTCAGTAGTCTTTTTCAGGTTACCCCCTTATCTTATTTCAAAACATTGGGGACAATGTTCGATTTAAGTGTGGGAGGGGATTTTATTGCTTTCTATCATTTCCCTTTTTGGTTAATTATTTCCTTTCAGTTATTTCCCTTTTCAGTAATTTATTTAGTTTAACTTTCTTAGATAATGCATGAGTCTGACGAGTCACCAGTATAGTGTATTTTTAGTTCATCTTCATTTTTTCCCATTTCCTTAGCCTTACCAGAAAAATTTTAAAAAGAAAATAATGTTGTTTCACATGTTTTTTGGGCTTTGAGACAGGTTTAGATTAGGATGTGGTAACTTAGGTCAACTTTTTGAAACATCAGAACCATTTTAGCACCATAGACCTCTTGAATATAGGAATCACTCCTAAACCCCACCACCATGGCCTTTATTATCATTTAAAAAAAATTGTCCTAAGTAGTTTATTTTAGCAGTCAGCTCCGGCCTAAGCATGCTCTACGTAGGGGGCCGATGAACATAAGTGAATGATCTAGTGCTAATAAAAAAAGAAAAAGAAAAAGGGCAAACTCTGGTATAGGTGATCCTCACAAAGTCATTTAAACCGAAAAAAAAAGAGAAGAAAAAAATTTTTGCCACAAAAAGAAAAAAAATTGCAAGTCACCTATTGTTAGTTGGTTCAGAGGTATCTGGCACTAAACTTGGTAGGGCGAATTACGATCCGATCCCCCGCAGCTACATTTAGGCGAAATAAAAACAGGTTTACACATGCTTATGTGCCAGAAACCTTATGTTATGGATCAGAATCACTAACCGGTCACTCTACTATGAAGCATGTACGGATAACGGGCTTAATGTGATTGCGCCTGAATGAAAAGGACACAAAAGGATGAGAAGATAGGCCTAGGTATTGTGGGATGACATGGAGTGGTTAATATAGGATTGAAGTTTGTGTTTGTGTTACTATGGTACCCTTGTTTCACTTAGTTAGTACCTGTCATTGCATCCTGACTTGAACTTAGAAGCCCTTTAGCCCAAAGACACGTGTTGACACCATATTTTCTTGAGCTTTAATGTTTGCTTGAGGACAAGCAAAGGTTTAAGTGTGGGAGAATTTGATCACACTAAATTTCACCATATTTCTGACTCCGATTTCGCATGCATTCTTAGCTTTTATTGTTATTTTGTTATGTTATTACTTGGTTTTCTTTTGTTTTCAGGTTTTTATTGTAATCGGGGCTTGAATCGAGAAAAGGAGCGAAAAAGGAGTGGAAACGGACGAAAACCTAGAAATTCAGCGTTTTGCACTTACGGCACCCACCGTGGCGGGCGCCATGGGGTTAGCCATGACGTGGCCACGTCTCAAGACCACTCCACAACTGCCAAGACCCACGATCCCCACTCTTCCATTCCCTATTAGTACTATGGCGGGCGCCATAGGCCTGTGGCGGGCGCCACAAGGCAAAAATACAGTTCCCTCCACTTTTTAGTGGAGGGGCGTCCTGGTCATTTCCCGCATTTAGTTTTCCTATAAATAGGACTTTAGTTTTTCGTTTTTCTTCATCCAAACTTATAATTCTCTAGGCATATATCAGTTTTATAGCAGTTACCATTCCACATCGGGGTGTTTCTGCAATCGAGTGATCGAGTCTGTAATCTGTCTGTGTGAGCGAGTTTTGGAGCAATCTGGAGGAAGTTAATCCTGCCGCCATTTTAATTCCAGTTCGTATTTTAATTTTCCGCATTGCTTTAATTTTATTTATTTCTCGCACTGCTTTACTTTCTTTATTATCCGCACTCGCACTTTATTTCGTTTATTTCCCGCACTCGCTTTACTTTCGTTTATTACCCGCACTTGCACTAAATTCCTTTATTTCCCGCACTCGCACTAAATTCATTTACTTTCCGCACTCGCACTAAATTACTTTTATGAAAAATTATAAAAAGAATCTTTACTTTATCATGTCTAACTAATTCCATAAAGGTTAGAATGTAAGGATCGTAATTGAACCAGTAATCCGTATAATTGTTCGTGGAAACACTTAAGGGCTATTTTATCTTTCAATGCAATCTAATTGTTTTTAACTATTTCAAAAACAGCCAAAAGCGCTTTGTCTAGTTCATTAGGAGTTTTTAGATTGAAAAGAAAAGAGATTTTAAAACGATTTTCGGACGCGTTAGGATGTTTAAAGTCTGGTTCGCAAGAACCTCTTTTTGCTAAGAAATCCAGGTTAAAATACTTTTCAACTTAGTTAAGATACTATATTTCTTAAAAATAGGTTTACTACTCTAACGCAGTACGCACCTTTTTATCCGTGACAATAGGAGGGGTTGATTAGAGAGTACAACTCGGTTCTGAATACGCGAAAGCGACAGTTCCTGTTAAATTAGTTCTTTTCAAAGGAGAAAACATTGCCCATAAGTAGTTCCATTAACAAGTACTGGATTATCATTGATTACGTGAATTACATTCGAGCCTGTCTTTGTTTATTGTTTAAAATTATTATTTTATTTACCATTGCACCCTTCTTAAAACCCCTTTATTTAGTTGCCTTAGATACACACCATAACAACAGGTACGATAGATTGACACTTGGTCTCTGTGGATTCGACAATCTTTTATATTACTCTGACGTGTTCGTACACTTGCGAAAAACACGCATCAAGTTTTTGGCGCCGTTGCCGGGGACCAATTTCGTCAAATTTCATTACCCTGTAGTTATACCGTTTAGACTAAGGTTGTTACCCACCGGTCAATGCGAAAGACTCGCAGTGCCGGAAGTTTAGTAGACTCTCTAACTGAACCTGAACGTTACGCTCGCGCACGTTTGTTTTTCCATAGGAATAGGAAAGCTATGGCCGAAGATCAAAACCGAAGACCTCTTAAGGACTTCGCCCAACCATCAAACGAGGAACCAAGTTCCAGTATAGTAAACCCCGCTATCCCAGCCAATAATTTTGAACTTAAACCATCCCTGCTGCAATTAGTGCAATAGAGACAATTCGCAGGTCTCGCTACTGATAACCCGAACCAACATTTAAAAAACTTTCTTCAGTTAGCAGATACCTTTAAAACCAATGGAGCTTCTCCTGAGGCGATACGCTTAAGATTATTTCCCTTTTCCCTCAGAGATAAAGCTCTATCATGGTTAGATTCCCTTCCACCCAATTCAATAACAACTTGGGATGACCTTAGAAAAGTTTTCCTTGCTAGATATTTTCCCCCAAGTAAGACCGCTCTTCTTCGAAACCTAATAACTAGATTTACCCAACACCAAGGAGATTCGTTGTTCGAAGCCTGGGAGAGATATAAAGAACTATTAAGAGCATGCCCACATCATAGCTTAGAGAATTGGCTAATCATCCAAACCTTCTATAATGGACTTCATTATAACACTAAGATGACCATCGACGCTGCCGATGGTGGCGCACTGATGAACAAACCTTACCCTGAAGCTAGTGCCCTTATCGAGGATATGGCCCAAAACCATCAATCATGGGGAGTAGAACGAGCGACAGTGGAAAAGAAGGAAGCCCAAGGAGGAATACATGAGCTAAGCTCTATAGACATGATGCAGGCTAAAATGGACACGTTGGCCCTTAAAGTCGAACATATGTACACAACTCCGAATACTGTAGCCGCAGTTTCGCCGAATTGTGAGATATGTGGAACGCAAGGACACCAATCCGCCGAATGCAATCTATTAAATGAGACCAACACTGAGCAAGTGAACTATACCCAAGGGAACCCATTTTCAAACACATATAACCCTGGATGGAGGAATCACCCAAACTTCTCCTACAAAAATAATAACCCTGTTCAAAATACCGCACCTCCGAGACAACAAGGTTACCAAGCCCCAAGAACAAATCAACCTATGCAACATGTACCACCAAGTCCGAGCTTTGATGAAGTTGTAAAAAGTTTTATCGCTGCTCAAACACAAAAAAACAAAGAGTTCATGAACCAAAATGTCCATGTTAACGAACTAATTACCCAGTTAGGAACCAAGGTTGATCAAATCATTACTCATAATAAAATGCTTGAAACCCAGATCTCTCAGGTAGCTTTAAACCAAGTCCCACAGACTACACCTGGAGGACAGTTCCCTGGACAACCTCAACAAAACCCGAAAGGGCAAGCTAATGCCATTACTCTACAAAGTGGAACCGCTTATAAAGAACCTTCAAACCCTAGATTAAGTGAGCCCGAAACTTCTGAGAGGAATGAGGAGAAGGAACCAGAGGAGTCTGAAACCCCGGAAAGTCAAGAAAAAGGAGAAGAACCTAAAAATAAAACCTATGTACCACCACCGCCATACAAACCACCAATACCTTACCCTCAAAGATTAAAGAAAACCCAAATCGATAATCAATATCATAAATTCGTTAAGGTTATAGAAAAACTTCACGTAGAAATCCCCTTTACAGAAGCCATCACCCAAATACCTTCTTATGCTAAGTTTCTCAAAGACATACTTACAAATAAACGTAGACTTGAAGATCCAAAACCCGTGGAATGTAATTCTATTTCCGAAAATAGGTTAGCAAAGAAAGATAAAGATCCCGGAAATTTTTCCATTCCTTGTATTTTGGGAAATCATGTCATCGAAAAAGCTTTTCTAGACTTAGGAGCTAGTGTGAGCTTAATGCCTTTGGCAGTTTGTGAGAGATTAAACTTAGGAGAATTACAACCTACTAAGATGTCACTTAAATTAGCCGATAGATCCGTTAAATACCCTATAGGCATACTTGAAGACGTCCCTGTTAGGATAGGTCAGCTGTTTATACCTACTGATTTTGTTGTCATGGACATTAAAGAAGATGACGACATACCAATCCTCCTAGGTAGACCATTCTTATCGACTGCTGGAGCCGTGATAGATGTTAAAAAAGGGAAACTAACTTTTGAGGTAGGTGACGAGAAGATAGAATTTATACTTTCAAAATTTCTTATGGCACCTGTGATAGGAGATGCTTGTTATGCCTTAGATATCATCGAAGAATGCATTAGGGAATTAGAACAAGAAGAAGAAACTGAATCTATAAAATTGCCATCAACCCTTATTTTGGAAGATGACAATTATAAAAGACCCTACATTGACGATAACCTTCACGAATGTTTATCTCTTACCCCAGATCCTATGCCTTGCCCTATGAAACCGACCGTAAAACTTAAGGAACTGCCTAAAAACCTGAGATATGAATTTCTCGATGAAGATATGAACCGTCCAGTTATAGTCAGTGCTACCTTAAACCAAGAAGAAACCAATCAATTATTAGATGTTTTACGTAGGTATCCCTCAGCCTTAGGATATAAGATCTCAGATCTAAAAGGAATAAGCCCATCCGTATGCATGCATCGGATTTTGCTTGAAGAAGATTCAAAACCTTCTAGAGAACACCAACGAAGAATAAATCCTATAATGAGTACTGTAGTTAAGACTGAAGTTCTTAAGTTACTAGAGGCAGGTATAATATATCAGATCTCGGACAGTAAATGGGTGAGTCCTGTGCATGTAGTACCTAAAAAGGGAGGCATCACAGTCGTGCAAAACGAGAAGGGCGAACCTGTAGCAAAAAGAACTGATGGAGGTTGGCGTATGTGCATAGATTATAGAAAATTTAATAAAGCAACTAGGAAGGACCATTTCCCATTACCATTCATAGACCAAATGTTGGAGCGCCTAGCCAGACACTCCTACTTTTGTTACCTAGATGGATATTCAGGATTCTTCCAAATACCTATTCACCCCGAAGATCAAGAAAAAACTACCTTTACATGCCCAGTTGGAACTTTCGCCTATAGAAGAATGCCTTTTGGACTCTGTAATGCTCCTGCCACTTTCCAACGCTGCATGATGTCTATCTTTGCAGACTATTTAGATGGAATCATGGAAGTATTTATGGATGATTTCTCAGTTTGTGGATCAGATTTCAAAAATTGTCTTATCAACCTTGAGAAAATCCTGGAGAGATGTGTGGAGGTAAACCTTGTGCTAAATTGGGAAAAATGTCATTTCATGGTCACCGAAGGGATTGTTTTAGGACATATAGTTTCCGAAAAGGGTATAGAGGTAGATAAAGCAAAAATAGAAGTCATAGAGAATCTAAAACCGCCGAAGACTATCAGGGAGATAAGAAGTTTTCTTGGACATGCCGGATTTTACCGACGTTTTATCAAGGATTTCTCCAAAATAACAAAGCCCTTAACTGGTCTTTTGATGAAAGATGCTGAATTCATCTTTGATGAAAAATGTACTGAAGCATTTAATCTTCTGAAGCAAGCTCTGATTTTAGCACCTATAATGAAACCCCCTGATTGGTCAGAACCGTTTGAGATAATGTGTGACGCCAATGATTATGCTGTTGGAGCCGTTCTAGGTCAGAGAAAAGACAAAAAGTTACATGTAATTTATTATGCCAGTAGAACCCTAGACGCTGCACAGCTCAACTACACAACAACCGAAAAAGAGCTCCTAGCTGTAGTTT
Organism: Lathyrus aphaca; assembly: GCA_963966055.1. Taxonomy (NCBI): domain Eukaryota; kingdom Viridiplantae; phylum Streptophyta; class Magnoliopsida; order Fabales; family Fabaceae; genus Lathyrus; species Lathyrus aphaca. Next base: position 508,496,155 of record OZ014519.1, on the reverse strand, counting down.
TTTCCATAGACAAATTTAGATCTTATCTAGTAGGAGCCAAGATTATAGTTTACACCGACCATGCTGCCATTCGTTACTTGCTAAGCAAAAAGGATGCCAAACCTAGGTTACTTCGATGGATTCTATTATTGCAAGAGTTTGACTTGGATATCCGTGATAAGAAAGGCACTGATAATGTGGTAGCTGATCACCTATCCAGGCTAGAATACCTGAAACCTGACTCAGTACCCATAAATGACGATTTTGCCTATGATAGATTGATAGCCCAACTAGAAACTATTGAAGATGATCACCCAGACCCTCATGAGCATTTTCATAAAACCTTAGCTATGAGCAATGTACCTTGGTATGAAGACTTTGTTAACTACCTAGCCGCTGACATCATACCCCCTGATCTAAACTACCACCGGAAGAAGAAGTTCTATAGTGATGTGAGAAACTTCTATTGGGACGAACCATTTCTTTTCAAGAGAGGTAAAGATGGCATTTTCCGCCGTTGTGTTCCAGAAGAAGAGGTAAATAATATAATTGAGCATTGTCACTCTGCACCCTATGGTGGACATGCGAGCACATCTAAGACCTACGCCAAGATTCTTCAAGCTGGCCTATTCTGGCCTACTATGTGGCGTGATGTCCATGCTTTCATTGTCAAGTGTGATAGATGCCAACGCACAGGAAATATTTCAAGACGTAATGAAATGCCGTTAAGAAATATCCAAGAAGTAGAACTCTTCGACGTATGAGGTATAGACTTTATGGGACCGTTCCCACCATCTTTTGGAAATCAGTACATCTTAGTAGCAGTTGACTACGTGTCTAAATGGATTGAAGCTATCGCCGCACCCACGAACGACACCAGAGTAGTCATCAAATTATTCAAAAACTATATATTTCCCAGGTTTGGAACCCCCCGTTTAGTCATAAATGATGGAGGATCACACTTCATATCGAGAATATTTGATAAACGTTTAAGCAAGTATGGAGTTAAGCATAGAGTAGCAACACCATACCACCCACAGACCAATGGACAAGTGGAATTATCTAATAGGGAGATCAAACAAATCTTTGAGAAGACTGTCTCTATATCTAGAAAAGATTGGTCGCAGAAACTTCAAGAAGCATTATGGGCCTATAGAACCGCTTTCAAAACCCCTATAGGAACAACCCCTTACCAACTGGTCTATGGAAAATCATGTCACTTACCTTTTGAGTTGGAGCATAAGGCCTATTGGGCCATCAAAACTTTGAATTTGGATTACTTGACTGCTGGTGAGAAACGTATCCTTGATATCCACAAGTTAGAAGAACTCAGACAATCCGCCTACGGAAATGCCATCATACACAAAGAAAGAACAAAAGCTTGGCATGACAAAAGAATCATAAGAAGAGACTTCAAGATAGGCGATCCTGTTATCTTGTTCGATTCTAGGTTACGACTTTTTCCAGGGAAGCTTCGTTCGAGATGGACTGGCCCTTTCGAAGTATCTAAGATCCTAAGATCCGGCGCTATTGAAATCAAGAACCAAACATGTAAACCGTTCATCGTCAATGGACAGAGGTTGAAGCCCTATGAAGGAGGTGACATCCCAACAACATACACCTGTCATACTCTGAGTGATCCACCATATCCTTCCAATGATGTTTAAAAAATCGGTCGTCGAGCTAATGACGTTAAACAAGCGTTGCATGGGAGGCAACCCATGGTTTTTCTTATTTATGTACTTCTTATTTATTTTTAATATATTTTAATTTGTTTACTTTATTATTATGTCAGGACTAACGATTGAATGTTTTATGTGCTTTCAGGACTTGTTTGCTAACCTTGTGCAGAATGCAGAACCCTGATGACATGCACGTGGCCTTTAGAGACGACGCATAGAGAGAGCGTTACTATGTCCACATGAGATGCCTTATGGCTCCTACCAGGTACCCTGACCATGACTGCATGGATGCCTTAGGGATAGAGCCAAGCGTCAGATTCTTATGCCATCAACTCCAGTGGGACCAGTTTGACGACAGGAACAACACTTATAGGAACTTGACTCTTGAGTTCCTCAACTCGTTTCATCATGACCCTTGGGCTGGACCCGATGGACTCGCTGTTTTCAGGTTGTTCAGGATTGACTACTCCTTCTCTCACAAAGAGTTTGGTGATTTACTAGGTTTCCAGACTACTCCTGATGCTATTCCAGAGACACCGATGGGGTATTTTATGAGCAGAGAAGTGGAAAAGTTTTGGTCTAAAATATCAGGTGGAGGAAGCCAAGATCCTTCCACCCAGTTTTCTCAGGTAATCCACAACCCTGCGTTAAGGTACTTCCAGATGATTCTAGCGCATTCTTTCCTTGGTTTTCCAGATACAGAGACCCTGCTAAGTGAAGAGGAGATTTTCCTACTGTTTTGTGTGACTCAGTCTCGCTCAGTTGCTTGTGGCAACTTTCTGTTGAAGGGCCTTGCTAGTGTTGCCAGATCATCCGTAGGCATCATACATGTCGGTGGGATTGTTACATAGATAGCTACTGCATTGGGTTTATCTCGCAAATTATTGCACCTCAGGACCTTCTGCTGCTACACCACCCTGGATGTTGATTTTTGTCTTGACAGAGGACTGATGAGGAGGGCTTCTTTTGAGCCCAACATGTTTAGATTACTGATCGACGGCGAAGCGATACACTACTTTACATTACCAGATCCACTGATGACCAGTGTCCATGATCCTGCAAATTGGAGTTATGCTTTAGAGGGTTATGGAGAGACTGTCGAAGAGCCGAAATTGCCTCCCGCCGCTGAGTACACTCCTACACCTCTTACTCCCCGAATCACTGTTATGTCTAACAATATGTCTCTGCAGCTGCCTGACCTACAAACACAGATTTATGAGCTCCGTAAGGAGACTGCCCTGCTCAAGCAGGAAGTGGCGGACTTGGAATTACAGATTCAGGTTTCCGATCTCACTCATGCCTCAGAGGCCGATGCTCTATATCAGGAGATTGAAGAGCTTCGGAGGGAGATAGCTGAGATTCGTGGATCAAGCCAGGAGAAGAAGCCTACCACATGATTCATTCTACACTGACAACGCTACCCTAGTATTTAATTTCCTTTTATATGCTTTATTTTATTTCTCGCATCTCCAGACATATCTCACATTATTGCATCTATTATATTTTCATGTACTTTGAATTCCTCCTATATATACATATTATGCACTAATGTCGATTTTTCTTTTTCTTTTTTGATTTTTAATTATTTTAATTTTGTCGTGCAAAGAAAAAAATATATATAAGACAAAAATATTTTCATTTTTGTCTTCACAAAAAAATATGCAAGCCTCATGCCTTGAAAAGAAGAAGAAAACGCTATCCAGACCCCCCCGAAGACCGGAGGTGCAAAGAAGGCCCAAAGGAGGATTTAAAAAAATCCAAGGCCCAGGAAATAGCCTTGTGGCGGGCGCCACAAGCCCATGGCGGGCGCCATGGCGTTCCCCCCTATTTCGGGGCTGAACTCCCATTTTCACCATTTTCATACCTTCCTTCTCCAAAAACCCATTTTTGCAACTTTCAAAAACCTCCTTGAACCCCATTAAAGCTCCCCCATTTCCAAAATACCCACCATCCATAAAACCTATCCAAAATCCATTTTCATTTTCATCCACCCCAAACCATAAAAATCAAAACTTTATCATTTCTCTCAAAAACCATTTTTCTACCATTTTCACTTCTAAGGAGCAATCAACAAATGGAGTTCAATGGATTTCTTCTTCGTGATGGAAGACCGGGTGATAGGCAACGGAAAATTATTCAGAGGCTTTAGAGTCGAGAAATTCTCTCGACTAGGTACGTCGACGATAACTGTCTGTATGCTTTGGGTATCTACCATAGTGTTTTTAATTTATTAGATTTTTTAGGCTTGCATAATATTTTCGTTAATCAGGAACCTACCTATGAGAGACTGACAATTGAGTTTTTGAGTTCTTTGATATACACTGTCAGTCCTAACACTGCTAGCACTGTCGGTACTGTTATTTTTAGACTGTTTGGAATTGAATATGAATTCAGTACCAACGAGCTAGCAGGCTTGTTAGGAATCCCTCATAGGGAAGGTGCGATTTGTGAGGCACCTTTGGATGCGGAATTGTCGGCCGAGGTATTTTCCTTCTGGCAAAGGCTTTCAAGTACTTCAATTAATTCTTTTGAAGGGATACTTGCGTCGACCATTCACAACCCGGCCATCAGAGTTTTCAGACATCTTTTGGCATGTACTATTTTTGGCCGGGAGAGTCCAAACAAGGTAAATGCTAGAGAACTCCTATTTTTGCAAGGATGCCTCACTAGAACCCATATCAATCCGGTCCCGTTTATGCTTGCACACATGGCTTTACTTACTAATAAAACAGGACCGATTGTCTTTGGAGGGCTTGTTACGTCTATTGCTCGGGCTCTTGGCGTGAACAATGAGATAGCTACACTTGAACCACTACCTCCTCGCACAATTAATTTAAAATTTCTGAAAGGCATGAAATTGTGCCGAACGAGGAGAGAAGGTGGTTATGAGTTGATGGTTCATGGGGTAGCTATCCCATCTGTTGCTTTACCATGCAGTAGACGTATTGATGTACGTATTGAAAGGAACTGGACCTATAATCTGAATGCTCCACCTGTTTTGGGTCCACTTCCTCCTAATATTCCTGATGGGGAGGCACATGACACTGATGAAGAGTATGATCGGAGAGAGCAGTCTCCCATACCTCACATGTCCCCCCATCATCCTTCATAGTCACACACCGCACCATCTTCCTCTAACCCTGTTGCAGGTGCTGCTCCTGGATTCTATGTCACCGAGGAGATGTGGCGTGATATGACAGCTAGAGAGGAAAGGCAGGACGACCTTCTCTCTACTATTTCACAACAACTGACGGACAACATGAGCTTCATGCAACAATCGCGATTGGTTTCGGACCGTGCTTATAGCAACGTATGCCGTACCTTGAACGATATCTCATTAGAGCAGAACCGTCAGAGAGAGTTCAACAGCCGGCACTACCAGCTTGTAGAGGCCACTCAGGGTTCCATCTTAGGTAACCTTCGAGAGGTCCGGAGTGCTCAGGCTGCCTTATCAGCACGACTCGACCGGAGGGACCAGCATCGTATTAGATCTCGTCGTTCCAGACCATCACAGCAGGACGGCGAGGGCACCAGTGCTCCTCCTCAGTAGTCTTTTTCAGGTTACCCCCCTTATCTTATTTCGAAACATTGGGGACAATGTTCGATTTAAGTGTGGGAGGGGATTTTATTGCTTTCTGTCATTTCCCTTTTTAGTTAATTATTTCCTTTCAGTTATTTCCCTTTTCAGTAATTTATTTAGTTTAACTTTCTTAGATAATGCATGAGTCTGACGAGTCACCAGTATAGTGTATTTTTAGTTCATCTTCATTTTTTCCCATTTCCTTAGCCTTACCAGAAAAATTTTAAAAAGAAAATAATGTTGTTTCACATGTTTTTTGGGCTTTGAGACAGGTTTAGATTAGGATGTGGTGACTTAGGTCAACTTTTTGAAACATCAGAACCATTTTAGCACCATAGACCTCTTGAATATAGGAATCACTCCTAAACCCCACCACCATGGCCTTTATTATCATTTAAAAAAAATTGTCCTAAGTAGTTTATTTTAGCAGTCAGCTTCGGCCTAAGCATGCTCTACGTAGGGGGCCGATGAACATAAGTGAATGATCCAGTGCTAATAAAAAAAGAAAAAGAAAAAGGGCAAACTCTGGTATAGGTGACCCTCACAAAGTCATTTAAACCGGAAAAAAAAGGAGAAGAAAAATTTTTTGCCACAAAAAGAAAAAAAATTGCAAGTCACCTATTGTTAGTTGGTTCAGAGGTATCTGGCACTAAACTTGGTAGGGCAGATTACGATCCGATCTCCCGCAGGTACATTTAGGCGAAATAAAAACAGGTTTACACATGCTTATGTGCCAGAAACCTTATGTTATGGATCAGAATCACTAATCGGTCACTCTACTATGAAGCATGTACGGATAACAGGCTTAATGTGATTGCGTCTGAACGAAAAGGACACAAAAGGATGAGAAGATAGGCCTAGGTATTGTGGGATGACATGGAGTGGTTAATATAGGATTGAATTTTGTGTTTGTGTTACTATGGTACCCTTGTTTCACTTAGTTAGTACCTGTCACTGCATCCTGACTTGAACTTAGAAGCCCTTTAGCCCAAAGACACGTGTTGACACCATATTTTCTTGAGCTTTAATGTTTGCTTGAGGAAAAGCAAAGGTTTAAGTGTGGGAGAATTTGATCACACTAAATTTCACCATATTTCTGATTCCGATTTCGCATGCATTCTTAGCTTTTATTGTTATTTTGTTATGTTATTACTTTGTTTTATTTTGTTTTCAGGTTTTTATTGTAATCGGGGCTTGAATCGAGAAAAGGAGCGAAAAAGGAGTGGAAACGGACGAAAACCTAGAAATTCAGCGTTTTGCACTTACGGCACCCACCGTGGCGGGCGCCATGGGGTTAGCCATGACGTGGCCACGTCTCAAGACCACTCCACAACTTCCAAGACCCACGATCCCCACTCTTCCATTCTCTATTAGTACTATGGCGGGCGCCATAGGCCTGTGGCGGGCGCCATAGGCCTGTGGCGAGCGCCACAAGGCAAAAATACAGTTCCCTCCACTTTTTAGTGGAGGGGCGTCCTGGTCATTTCCCGCATTTAGTTTTCCTATAAATAGGACTTTAGTTTTTCGTTTTTCTTCATCCAAACTTAGATTTCTCTAGGCATATATCAGTTTTATAGCAGTTACCATTCCACATCGGGGTGTTTCTGCAATCGAGTGATCGAGTCTGTAATCTGTCTGTGTGATCGAGTTTTGGAGCACTCTGGAGGAAGTTAATCCTGCCGCCATTTTAATTCCAGTTCGTATTTTACTTTTCCGCATTGCTTTACTTTTATTTATTTCTCGCACTGCTTTACTTTCTTTATTATCCGCACTCGCACTTTATTTCGTTTATTTCCCGCACTCGCTTTACTTTCGTTTATTACCCGCACTTGCACTAAATTCCTTTATTTCCCGCACTCGCACTAAATTCATTAGTTTCCGCACTCGCACTAAATTACTTTTATGAAAAATTATAAAAAGAATCTTTACTTTATCATGTCTAACTAATTCCATAAAGGTTAGAATGTAAGGATCGTAATTGAACCAGTAATCCGTATAATTGTTCGTGGAAACACTTAAGGGCTATTTTATCTTTCAATTCAATCTAATTGTTTTTAACTATTTCAGAAACAGCCAAAAGCGCTTTGTCTAGTTCATTAGGAGTTTTTAGATTGAAAAGAAAAGAGATTTTAAAACGATTTTCGGACGCGTTAGGAAGTTTAAAGTCTGGTTCGCAAGAACCTCTTTTTGCTAAGAAATCCAGGTTAAAATACTTTTCAACTTAGTTAAGATACTATATTTCTTAAAAATAGGTTTACTACTCTAACGCAGTACGCACCTTTTTATCCGTGACAATAGGAGGGGTTGATTAGAGAGTACAACTCGGTTCTGAATACGCGAAAGCGACAGTTCCTGTTAAATTAGTTCTTTTCAAAGGAGAAAACATTGCCCATAAGTAGTTCCATTAACAAGTACTGGATTATCATTGATTACGTGAATTACATTCGAGCCTGTCTTTGTTTATTGTTTAAAATTATTATTTTATTTACCATTGCACCCTTCTTAAAACCCCTTTATTTAGTTGCCTTAGATACACACCATAACAACAGGTACGATAGATTGACACTTGGTCTCTGTGGATTCGACAATCTTTTATATTACTCTGACGTGTTCGTACACTTGCGAAAAACACGCATCAGGACGTTGTTTATCTTTCCGAAGGCTATCTTGGGACGTTGTTTATCTTCTCAAAAGTCATGTTATTACCTTGGGCTGTCGTTTATCTTCCCAAAGTTTATTTCATTATCTTGGGACGTTGTTTATCTTCCCGAAGGCTATATTGGGAAGTTGTTTATCTTCTCAAAATTCATATCGTTACCTTGGGCCGTCGTTTATCTTCCCAAAGGTTATTTCATTATCTTGGGATGTTTTTTATCTTCCCGAACGCTATCTTGTGATGTTGTTTATCTTCTCAAAATCCATATCATTACCTTCTGCCGTCGTTTATCTACCCAACGGTTATCTCATTATTTTGGGACATTGTTTATCTTCCTGAAGGCTATCTTGGGATGTTGTTTGTAGAAGCATACTTCAATCTCAAGGTTTTTATGAAATCAACAATATTCAAGCTCATTCTGTGATTGCAAAAAGTCAAGCTTTCAAAAGGGATCAAGATCAAAGTTATGCATCATCAATGAAATGTTTTCGTGCGGATCAAGTTTATGTGCAAATGCTCGTATTTTTTTCAAGACTTGAACACAAGCATAGGTATATAAAAAGTCACTTTCTTGATTGATATACAAGTGTTCAAAATATTTTATCATGATAATACATTGCATATACATATTTGGAAATAAATTGGAACTGGTTTAACACTTAAAATTTAAGTATTTTTCTATGTTTTTACAGTGTTAACCGGTTAACCAAATGGGTTAACCGGTTAACGGTTCAAAATTTTGAATAATCTCAGTTAACGTTACAGCGTTAACCGGTTATCTCATTTGGTTAACCGGTTAACACTGAATGATTTTTGAAAAATTGTTTCTTTTCAATTTCAAATATTTTTTAATGTTATACCTTTTCAAATATTTATTTTCATACTTTTTCATACCTTTTTGAATAGGTGTTTCGACTCTTATATATTCTGTAATTTTTAAAATACAAAACACCTCCAAGAATTTTCATAAAATTATCACTCAATCAAATTCACTCTAATTCAAATATTTTCAAATATTTAAAAGTGTTCATATTGCTCATAACATTTCATATTCATAAGTTGAACACTTGCATTGATATTGAGAAGTGGATTTTGATCAAAAGAAGAAGATCAATCTTGTATTGATACCATACATTTTATTACTCTCAAAAACAAAGTATTATAGAAGTTTTTCTATTGTGACTTGTGATCCAGGATTGTTGGACACAAGGGTTAGTGCTTGCAAGAGGATTGTTCTTGCACACTAGTTGTTGTATAGTTGTTTAGAAAGTAGGCCTCACCGGATGATGGTGCGATAGGTTATACGATCTAAAAACTATAGTGGAAAATCTCTTTCGTGTTGGAAATGGGACTGGATGTACTTTCGGACTGTGAAGGGATCCAGGATAAATTGTTGTGTCTCTTTTATTCCTTGTTTTACCGCTTTCTTATCTTACACAAGTAAATGAGAAAAATCCATCCATCAAGAAAATAATCGAGAAAATTTTATAAGACCTAATTCACCCTCCCCCCCTCTTAGGCACATTCTGAATCTACAATTGGCATCAGAGTAGGTTTAGGTAACTTGTTCCTACAAGATCCTGTATGGCTTTCGCAAACTCGAATCCTGTTTTCAAAGATGGTGGAAGTAGAAATAAGCCTCCACTCTTCTCCGGGGAATATTTTTACTTCTGGAAAATCAGAATGAAAGCACATCTTGAAGCCCAAGGAGAAGGTATATGGGAAGCGATCGAAGAAGGTCCACATAATCCTGTAAACGTGATCAATTGTGTTGGAACCGCAAAGTTAAAAAGTACATATGATGAAGACGATAAGAAAAAGATTCTAAATGAGAAGAAGGCAATCAACATACTCCAAAGCGCTCTCAGTATGGACGAGTTCTTCTGTGTATCACAGTGTAAATCGGCAAAGGAGATTTGGGATACCTTGGTAGAAACACATGAAGGAACAACAGAAGTTAAAAGATCAAGGCTTAATACTTTGAGTCAAAAATATGAGATGTTTCGTATGCAGCCCGGGGAATCCATTGTTGCCTTACAAAAAAGATTCGTTCATCTAACAAATCACTTGATTGCTCTCGGGAAGACCTTCACCAATGACGATCTCAACTTGAAAGTCCTAAGATCCTTGACAAGGGAATGGCAACCGAAAGTGACCGCTATTTCAGAAAAGAAGAGTCTCTCAATGATGGCATCCGCGTCTCTATTTGGCAAATTTCAAGAGCACGAATTGGAACTTGGAAGGCTCGAGAAGCACGAAAGTAAAGAAAAGAAGTCCAAGGGAATTGCCTTGAAGATTGACACAAAGGATGACAAAGACGACGAGACTTCCGAAGATGAGAACTTCATGCTTCTTGTTAAGAAGCTTGGTAAGTTTTTTAACAAAAATAAAAATTCCTCTTTTCCTAAAAAAAATAAACATTTCAGGAAAAAGGATGCATCCACATCGATTCAAGAAGTCATATGTTACGAATGTTGAAAGCAAGGTCACATAAAGCTGGATTTCCCGAAACTTGCAAAGAAAGGAGGATTCAAAGGCAAGAAGGATTTCAAGAATAAGAAGGCTTATGTTGCTTGGGACGATAATTAAATTAATTCCTCGTCGGAATCGAAAAGCGATGAATATGCAAATATGGCTCTAATGGCTTCACATCACTCCGATGAAGAAAATGATGAGGTTAGTAGCAATTTTTCAATTTTTGAGAATGATGCACAAGAAGTTATAGATGAACTTCTAAAAGAATGCAAGACTTTGTATAAAAGCATTTCATCCCAAAAGAAACGAATTCTATCTTTAGAAGAACAAAATACCGCTTTTGGAAAATACATTGAAAGTGAAAACAAATTGATGGATGAAAAACAAAGTCTTGTATGCAAAAATTGTGAGTCCTTATCTTTTCAAATTGTTCAACTTAAAAGAGTTTTAGAAAGGTATGAAAAAGGTCAAATTAGCTTGGAGGAAATTCTTAGGCACCAAAGATATCCTAATGACAAAAGTGGTTTAGGATATTCTAAGTTTTCCAAACCAAGCACAAATGAAACCATTTTTGTGAAAGCTAGTGAACAAGTTGTTAAAGAAAAGGCAAACAATTCTAAAACTATGCATCAAAGTCATAAAAAGAAAATAATTATTAAGAAAAATAAGTATGTTCCTAGATTTAAAAGTCACTTTCAACCTACTTGTTTTTATTGTAGAATCAAAGGCCATACACCTAATGCTTGCTATGTGCGCAACATTGGTGTTGCTAAAGGGAATTATGTGTGGGTTGAAAAGGGTACTAACTATCAAGGATCCAAAGCAATTTGGGTACCTAACAATACTTGATTTTGTTTTGTAGGTATGCTTGAAGACAACTTCTAATCAATGGTATCTTGATAGCGGTTGTTCAAAGCATATGACGGGTGATATTAACAAATTTTCAAGTCTATCACTAAAGGCCAAAGGATACGTTACTTACAGTGATGATAATAAAGGAAATATTATTGGAGTAGGAACCGTTGGTGCACCTACTCATACAATCATCGAAGACGTTCTTTATGTGGAAGGCCTTAAACACAACCTACTTAGCATAAGTCAATTGTGTGACAAAGGGTTCCGAATCAACTTCATAAAGGATGAATGCTTGATAGAACATGAAGTCACCCATGACCTCTTGCTAAAGGGTAAAAGATTTAATAACATTTTTATGATTTCTTTTGATGACTCTTCCTTGAAGGTAAAATGTTTAATGGCGAACAACAACGAGGCGTGGCTATGGTATAAAAGGTTTTCTCACATTCACATGGAGCATTTAAACAAGTTGATAAAGCATGACCTAGTTGTTGGTCTTCCGAAGATAAATTTCATCAAGGATAAGTTATGTGATGCTTGCCAAAAAGGGAAGCAAACCAAGACAACTTTCAAGTCCAAGAAAGTGGTATCTACTTCTAGGCCACCTCAATTGTTGCATATGGATATTTTCGGTCAATCAAGAATAAAAAGCTTCGGAGGTAATATTTATGATTTAGTTATTGTTGATGATTTCTCTCGATACACGTGGACATTATTTTTAGTGCAGAAAAGTGATGCTTTCAAAGCATTCAAGAAGTATGCAAAGCAAATTCAAAACGAGAAGTCACTCACTATAGTCTCCATTAGAAGCGACCATGGTGGAGAATTCCAAAACTCATCCTTTGAAGAGTTTTGTGAAGAGCATGGAATTTCTCATAACTTTTCTGCTCCAAGGACTCCTCAACAAAACGGTGTCGTAGAAAGGAAGAATAGGGAATTGGTGGAGCTTGCAAGAACAATGCTTAGCGACTCAAATCTTCCTAAATATTTTTGGGCAGATGCGGTTAGACGGCTTGTTTCGTAAGCAATCGTGTCAATATTCGACCAATTCTCAAGAAGACTCCGTATGAGTTGTTCAAGGGTAGGAAACCAAACATATCATTCTTTCACATGTTCGGATGCAAATGTTTTGTTCTCAACAACGACAAGGACAATCTCGGTAAGTTTGATGAGAAGTCTAACAAAGGTATATTCCTTGGTTATTCCCTCTCTAGTAGAGCTTTTAGAATTTTCAATAAACGAACACTTACTATTGAAGAATCTATTCATGTTTCGTTTGATGAGACTAACCCCTCGAAAGAGGATAATATTATTGTGGATGATGATGATATAGTAGATACGCCACAACAACAAAAGGAGATATCAAAGGATCAAGCAATACCACAAGAAGATGACTCACCAATCATTGAAGAACATCAAGATCTTCCGAAAGAATGGAGAACTCATAGAGATCACCCGATAGATAAAGTTATTGGTGGTATTAGCCAAGGCGTTGCAACTCGACTAAATCTCAAGGATGCTTGTCTCAACATGGCTTTTGTGTCTCAAATTTAACCAACCAAAATCGATGAAGCCTTAGGCGACGACCAATGGATAGTATCGATTCAAGAAGAACTCAACCAATTCGAAAGGAATCAAATTTGGAGTCTTGTACCAAGACCAAACAACAAACACATCATAGGAACGAGATGGGTGTTCAAGAAAAAACTTGACGAGAATGGGATCATAGTTCGTAACAAAGCAAGATTGGTCGCACAAGGCTACAACCAAGAAGAAGGAATCGACTTTGATGAAACATTCGCTCCGGTAGCAAGGTTAGAAGCAATTATATTATTACTTGCTTACGCTTGTTCCATGAAATTTTAGTTTTACCAGATGGATGTCAAAAGCACTTTCCTGAATGGTTACATCAATGAAGAAGTATATGTCAAACAACCTCTGAGCTTTGAAGACTTCAAGAATCCCTCTCATGTCTACAAGTTGAAGAAGACTCTTTATGGCTTAAAGCAAGCACCAAGAGCATGGTATGATCGCCTTAGTAACTTCTTATGTGAGAAGGGTTTTACAAAAGGAAAGGTTTACAAGACGTTGTTCATCAAGAATTTCAAGGGTAACACCTTATTAGTTCAAGTCTATGTCGACGACATCATCTTCGGATCAACAAACAAAGATCTTTGCGAAGAGTTTTCACTTATGATGCAAGGAGAATTCGAGATGTCCATGATGGGAAAGATGAACTACTTCCTTGGATTACAAATCAAGCAAACAAAGGATGGAATCTTCATCAACCAATCCAAGTATTGCAAGGAATTGTTGAAAAGGTTCGATATGGATAGTTGCAAAGTGATGTCTACTCCTATGGGATCCGGAACGTACGTTGATCAAGATCTATCTGGCATTTCAATTGATATTACAAATTATCGAGGTATGATTGGTTCATTATTATATTTGACAGCAAGTCGTCCTAACATCATGTTTAGTGTTTTTTTGTGTGCACCTTTCAAGAAAATTCGAAGGAATCGCATCTCACTGCCATGAAGAGGATTATGAAGTATCTCAAAGGAACAACAAATGTCGGACTATGGTATCCAAAAGATAGCACATGTTCTTTAATTGGTTATTCTGACGCTGATTATGCAGGATGTAAGACCGATAGAAAAAGTACAAGTGGTACCTGTCACATTCTCGGGAATGCACTAGTGTCGTGGGCATGTAAGAAGCAAGCATGCATTGCACTTAGCACGGCCGAAGCGGAGTACATCGCAGAAGGAAGTTGTTGTGCACAAATCTTGTGGCTTAAACAACAACTCCTTGATTTCGGTGTAGATCTTGGTTGCATTCCTCTCCGATACGACAACACAAGTGCCATCAATATCACAAAGAACCCGGTCATGCATTCAAGAACAAAGCACATAGATATCCGGCATCACTTCCTTCGAGATCACGTACTTAACAGAGATGTAGATGTTACTTTCGTGGATACACACAATCAACTCGCCGACATATTCACTAAATCGTTGGCTAAGGAGAAATTCTTCAAGATTCGAAGAGAACTTGGTATTCTCAATGAAGGTGACATCTAACCTTAACTTAAAAATTGCTTGTTATATGTGTTAGTTGCTTAATATATGTTTTTTGTTCACTTTGTGTTACAAAATGCTAGCACTCACTTTTCACTGTTTTTGATCTTTCTCTATTTCAGTTAACCGAAAAGTATCGTTTTTAAAATGTTTTTGATCAAAAGTTGCATTAGGTCATGTGCTAACACTTTGTAAAAAAAAATTATGAAAAACTTTTCCTATTTTCTCTAAAAAATGCTGCTGGATGTTTTGAAAAATTGAAATTTTTTGTCCGTTAACCAGTTAACGGAATCGGTTAACCGGTTAACGCATCCAAATTTTGGATTCCCAGCACGCGTTCAGTATATGTTTTTGTTTTAAAAAAATTATTTTATGTTATGCTTTTTGCTTTACGAATGTCTTTATTATACATTTTAGTACATTGCATGTCTCTCTTCCACATTCATAAGCTTTGACCCTTCATCTATTGACTACAATAAACACTATTTATAATCTTCTTCCAACTTCCAACCTTCAACAAATTAAACCCCCCATTAAAACCCAATATCTCTTAGTCTTTATAAACCCTCTACAAACCTCATTCCACTCATCTCACATCAAATCCGAAATAATATATCTTCCAAACCCTAATTTCATCATTTGTTCATGGAACCTCAAAAGAAGGGAAAGGAACCTGCCTCAGTGTCAGAAGATGCTCCGGTTGCAGAAACACCAATGGAATCCACCAAGAAGAGGAGGCTAGATTTCAAAGTCAGAGTCAGACCATTGCTTAAGGGTAATTATGTTCTCTTGAAATCCTTCAAACCTCCAACTTTTAAGTTTCTTGCATTGGTAGAATTTCAAGGCATGAGTGACTTTGTTGCTGATAACGGGAAAGTTTACCCGGATTTGATCCAATCTTTCATGCATAACTTCTCACTCAACATGGATAGGCATGTGAAACATAAGCTGCATAATCTTGTTAGAAACTGTAAAATTAAGGAGGATTTAGGTGCTCTTGCCGCGTCGCTAAAAATTCCTTTCTCTGGTATGTTTCTCCGCAAAGGCGTGAACTACACAGATGACATTTGGTCCGGCTATGATAAAATGGAGTACTACTACTCAATATGTCGTTTTCCGAAGAATGTTGTCACTTCGGGACAGTGCACTTAAAGGGTAATATGCTATGCGAAGAATTTGACGGTTGACAACCGGATGTTGCATTATATCATTTGTTATGTGCTGCTGCAAAAGGATTCAAATCACTCCCAAATTAATGATTTAGAGATGCAGGTTTTGTTCGCAATCAAGAAAAATGTGAAGGTTAATTGGATGCTCACAATTATGTACCATTTGAAACAACAACTCTCACTCAAAACTAGACTTCCATATGCTCGGCTTATCTCTCGGATCATTGAGCAAACCGACTTGGAAATTGGTAGGGAACCACTTAACACCATGAAGACTACGACAAATGAGATTACCATTGTGAAGAATACCGAAATTGTTCAACGCAATGATGGTTCATATGAATATTCTGATGGCTCCTCCGCACCATCCTTTCCTATTCCTGAAGGTGGCATAACCAATGAATTCCTTTACACCACCATAATGACAAACCACCGTGAAACCCACCGAGCTATCAAAAACCTTCGGAAACTAGTAACCGGTTCTCGCAACCAAACCGAAGAGGATGATGATAGTGAAGACGGTGAAGATGAAAGTGATGGAATTTCGGATGTTGAATGATCATGCTTGTCTTGTTGTTTTCTTTTGTTTAATTAGTTTTATAAATTCTGTTGTAAGTCCTAATGTTGTTTAGGCACTTTTGGTTTATCGCACTCTTGCTTGTTTCTGTTTTTATGAACTTCCTGTCGCACCTTGTGTGCTTAATCAATTCTGGTTTTTAGTATGAATGTTGTGTCTTATGCCTTACTTGATTGTTTGTTACTTGAATGAATGCTTACATATATGCCGATACTGCTTATTATTGTTTGAAAGCTCCTTCCTTTTTGCTAATGACAAAGGGGGAGAAGAGCTTGGTGTCTAATATCTCCTTGTGCAGAATTTTGACTTTGTTTAGATAGGGGGAGTTGCTGGACATAGGGGGAGAAGCAAGCCTAGAATGAAACATCGATCAAAGATATCACGCAAATTCTTTTGGTTGTCAACATCAAATAGGGGGAGAATGTAGAAGCATACTTCAATCTCAAGGTTTTGATGAAGTCAACAATATTCAAGCTCATTCCGTGATTGCAAAAAGTCAAGCTTTCAAAAGGGATCAAGATCAAGGCTATGCATCATCAATGAAATGTTTTCGTGCGGATCAAGTTTATGTGCAAATGCTCGTATTTTTTTTCAAGACTTGAACACAAGCATAGGTATAACAAAACTCACTTCCTTGATTGATATACAAGTGTTCAAAATATTTATCATGATAATACATTGCACATACATATTTGGAAATAAATTGGAACTAGTTTAACACTTAAAATTTAAGTATTTTTCTGTGTTTTTACAGTCTTAACCGGTTAACCAAATGGGTTAACCGGTTAACGGTTCAAAATTTTGAATAATCTCAGTTAACGTTACAACGTTATCCGGTTACCCCATTTGGTTAACCGGTTAACACTGAATGATTTTTGAAAAATTGTTTCTTTTCAATTTCAAATATTTTTTAATGTTATACCTTTTCAAATATTTATTTTCATACTTTTTCATACCTTTTTAAATAGGTGTTTTGACTCTAATATATTCTGAAATTTTTAAAATACAAAACACCTCCAAGAATTTTCATAAAATTATCACTCAATCAAATTCACTCTAATTCAAATATTTTCAAATATTTAAAAGTGTTCATATTGCTCATAACATTTCATATTCATAAGTTGAACACTTGCATTGATATTGAGAAGTGGATTTTGATCAAAAGGAGAAGATCAATCTTGTATTGATACCATACATTTTATTACTCTCAAAAACAAAGTATTATAGAAGTTTTTCTATTGTGACTTGTGATCCAGGATTGTTGGACATAAGGGTTAGTGCTTTCAAGAGGATTGTTCTTGCACACTAGTTGTTGTATAGTTGTTTAGAAAGTAGGCCTCACCGGATGATGGTGTGATAGGTCGTACGATCTAAAAACAATAGTGGAAAATCTCTTTCGTGTTGGAAATGGGACTGGATGTACTTTCGGACTGTGAAGGGAACCAGGATAAATTGTTGTGTCTCTTTTATTCCTTGCTTTATCGTTTTCTTATCTTACACAAGTAAAAGAGAAAACTCCATCCATCAAGAAAATAATCGAGAAAATTTTATAAGACCTAATTCACCTCTCCCCCCTCTTAGGCGCATTCTGAATCTACATTGTTTATCTTCTCAAAAGCCATATCATTACCTTGGGCCGTCGTTTATCTTCCCAAAGGTTATTTCATTATCTTGGGACGTTGTTTATCTTCCCGAAGGCTATCTTGGGACGTTGTTTATCTTTTAAAAAGCCATATCCTTACCTTGGGCCGTCGTTTATCTTCCCAAAGTTTATTTCATTATCTTGGGACGTTGTTTATCTTCCCGAAGGCTATCTTGGGACGCTGTTTATCTTCTCAAAAGCCATATTATTACCTTGGGCGTCGTTTATCTTCCCAGAGGTTATCTCATTATCTTGGGACGTTGTTTATCTTCTCGAAGGCTATCTTGGGATATTGTTTATCTTCTCAAAAGCCATACCGTTACCTTGGGCCTTCGTTTATCTTCCCAAAGGTTATCTCATTATCTTGGGACGTTGTTTATCTTCCCAAAGGCTATCTTGGGATGTTGTTTATCATCTCAAAAGCCATATCATTATCTTGGGCCGTTGTTTATCTTCCCAAAGGTTATCTCATTATCTTGGGACGTTGTTTATCATCTCGAAGACTATCTTGGGACGTTTTTTATCTTCTCAAAAGCCATAATGTTACCTTGGGCCGTTATTTATCTTCCCAAAAGCCATATCATTACCTTGGGCTGTTGTTTATCCTCCTAAAGGCTAGATCTTCATATTTTGGATTGCTTTCATCTCAAAGAAGTATATCTGAAGAATTTTTCTCCGAATGGCATCTTTAAGCCCATTCAAGCATCACAATCAACCAACAGTATCATTCTACGCACCGACGGGTGCAAATTTTTGGGCTTTTGTGTTCAATCCTCTTCAACCTTCCAGTCACGAATGGCGTGCATTTCAATCTCACTCCTCAGGTTTCAGAAAATTGAACAGGGGCAGCTGTTGTACCCCAAAATTTGCCCTCTATTTTTTAACTCTAACCGACTTTTGTTTCACATTCATTTGCATCATCTTCATAGCATAGCATATATTTCGTCTTAATATTAGCCGGAATAATTTCTCGGAATTTACAGACAGACTAGTCAAATTAACTTTCAATTGTGCCTAAAACCAGTAAACGAAAAAATGTCACATTTAAATTTGCAAATGTCAGTACTATTAATCTGCGATTCATATAGATTAACCTGACATGCTAAAAATATTTTTACAACTATTTTTGGTCGTATGTTGATCAGTCTGAGCAACTTAAACGGTCATAATTTTTATTTCAAAATCCGAACAAACGTTGTATTTTTCCGAGTCGTTTATTTTACGCTGATCATTTTGATGTATTCATTTTATTTTTTCTAGCATTTTGGCGCCCGACTTTTTTGGGTCCGTTTATTTTTACATTGAGTCTAGAATAAATAAATAGGTTTATTAGTTTTTGTTTTTAATTTTAACTATTTTAATTATTAAACTATTTAGTTTTTAAATTAATATTTTATTGGGTCTCAAAATAAACACTTAGGCACATTATACTAACCTTAATTGGTCCTATATATACTAACTAATGGACACCAAAAAAAAAGGAGTTGAAACTGAATAAAAGAAAAAAGAACTGGCGTTACCTCACATTCAGTTACCAGTTTCTCCATTTATAGTTTTTGGTTGTCGGTACTGATACTTGGTACTACTTTGGATTTACATCATACAAGACTAACTTACTAATATATATATATAGAATTTTTTGTTTCCAGCTACACATGCATAACATGTTTGGTTTATACTGCATCTTTTCCTATTTCTCTTTTTCTTTACGTCACTTTATTCTACTTTTTTATTATTTACTACATGCTTTTTAATTTATATATGTATTATATAAAATATTTGTTTATTATGAAATATATATATATATATATATATATATATATATATATATATATATATAGGCACATTATACTAACCTTAATTGGTCCTATATATACTAACTAATGGACACCAGAAAAAAAGGAGTTGAAACTGAATAAAAGAAAAAAGAACTGGCATTGCCTCACATTCAGTTACCAGTTTCTCCATTTATAGTTTTTGGTTGTCGGTACTGATACTTGGTACTACTTTGGATTTACATCATACAAGACTAACTTACTAATATATATATAGAATTTTTTGTTTCCAGCTACACATGCATAACATGTTTGGTTTATACTGCATCTTTTCCTATTTCTCTTTTTCTTTACGTCACTTTATTCTACTTTTTTATTATTTACTACATGCTTTTTAGTTTATATATGTATTATATAAAATATTTGTTTATTATGATATATATATATATATATATATATATATATATATATATATATATATATATATATATATATATATATATATATATATATATATATAGGCATATTATACTAACCTTAATTGGTCCTATATATACTAACTAATGGACACCAGAAAAAAAGGAGTTGAAACTGAATAAAAGAAAAAAGAACTGGTGTTGCCTCACATTCAGTTACCAGTTTCTCCATTTATAGTTTTTGGTTGTCGGTACTGATACTTGGTACTACTTTGGATTTACATCATACAAGACTAACTTACTAATATATATATATAGAATTTTTTGTTTCCAGCTACACATGCATAACATGTTTGGTTTATACTGTATCTTTTCCTATTTCTCTTTTTCTTTACGTCACTTTATTCTACTTTTTTATTATTTACTACATGCTTTTTAGTTTATATATGTATTATATAAAATATTTGTTTATTATGAAATATATATATATATATATATATATATATATATATATATATATATATATATATATATATATATTATGTGTCTATTATTACTGTTTTATTTTGGATTAAATTATATTGTTTGGATCGGATCGTGTCAATACGTTTTTACCATCATTTATTTTTCTGCCATTATTTTCATGTATCTACCCTGAAGCGTTGTAATAGTTTAAGAATTTCTTATTTATGCCTTTAATTTTCTGTCATTTATTTTTTGTTTAATAATTGTGTGGTTAGTAATTTAGGGCGTGGCAACACCTAATTGTAATTAATTCGGACTTAGAAAATTAATTAAATAAGATTAAATATCTGAAAAATAACACTCACACACGTAAGTTGATCTAAGATCGCCATTTGCACTTCCTAGGGTATCCCTCTTGGTTGCCTTTATAAACGGTCAAGTTCCTCGAAAGTGGGGGTATCTTAAGCAAAACCCATACAAGTAAAATCATCAAGTCCCTACAGATTTAAAAGATCAAGTCCTTTCGAGGTTGCCTACGATCATGATCTTGTCCCTTCGAATAAATGATGATAGTCCCTACGAATTGCTAAAGACACCCCTTAAGTTGCCTTCATTGACCATACGATGACCCTACGCTCGTCCCTTAACAAATCCAAGGTAATGACTACCTATTCCTTAATAATAGGGACAGTCTTACCCTTGAAATAACATACAAGAAAATTTCACCTCATAGTTACTTGCTCACAGTTACTTGCTCACACCTTTAAAAAATGCTTTTCACACCTCACAATATTTTCAAACATTTTCAAATAGGGATTTGTATACATCTATACGAGGATCATTACAAAGTACTTAGAAAATTTCTAATCACACACTACATGTTTCAAAAACAATTAAAGTGAGCTAAGTAACTAAGAGCCCATGGATAACCATGGATATAAAGGGTGCTAACACCTTCCCTTTATATAACCTACCCCCGAACTCAAGTCTTTTAAAATAGGTATTTCCTGTTCTTTTATGTCCTTTCCACTTGGATAAAATAAAAGTCGGTGGCGACTCTTACTATCCGGAATATTTATAGAAAGACAGTTCTCCCACCGTGTTACACATGGTACTGCATGCATAGAGTTGGTAGAGTCTCATTACATAAGTGTTGTTGATGTGTGTTATGTTGTGTTTGTTTAATCGTGGTTGTTGAGAAGTAGTGAACTATTTAATGATACTTGCTTTTATTCTTACTATTTTTCCCTTTTGTTGGTGTAAGTATATCACCCCTTCTGTTTGAATGTTACCCATATGTTGGTAACATGCAGGTGATCAGGATAAGTAGAGTGGTGGTCGGTGAAGTCGGTGTACTTCACATTTAGAGGAGTCGGCTCTGATATGTGCTTTAGGTGTCGGGACGACGAATGTTTTCCTTATTTATTCATTTTAGAAAGACATGATATTTTTAAAACATTATTTTGTGTTGAAATTTAGAGTTTTTCCGCTGCAAGTAAGATTGTTTTGTAAGACGTATCATGTTGAGCCGTGTGATTAAGCGAATTGTGACACTCAAAATTAATGGTGTATTTTAATTACTCTGATTTTTAGTTATAAATTTGTGGGGATAATTTAGGTGTTACAAAGTGGTATCAGAGCCTGGTTGGTCCGTCCGACCAAGTAGTTGAGTCGAGTTGTCGAGTCGTTGTTGAGTGTTGTTGTAGAGTTCTTGTAGTACCTCAAAATTTGCCCTCTCATTTCCTCAACATTGTGCATAACATTTAGTATACATAAGTTCATAAAATAATCAAAAACATTGCATCATGTGTAGCATAGTTGAGGCATAGGTATGTGATCAATGATTGAAGCAACTGGAGGCTATACAAAGGCAATCAAGAGGCCATAAAGCTCCTCAATCATGTGAAAAGGGTTCACAACTGATGACGTGAAAATACATCGTTTATTTGACTTTATTAATGCATATTTTGTACTCGTTTTGACTTTCATTTGCACCATATTATGTTGGTATTCTGTTTATTTTGTTTATTTCAGGTATTCAACCATTTAAGAGTCGTATGTGAAGAAATGAAGCAAATCAGGCGAGAAATGGAACAATTCGCATACAAGGAGTTGTCTGACGAAAATGGCCATAACTTTTGAACCGTAAATCGAAACGACGCCCCGTTCGAAGCGCTGGAAAGCTAACGGAAAGATCTAGATTTCTGGAAAAGTTAAGAAGGTGTCACGGTCGTCACAAGGGTCTCACGACCGTGACACGCCTTTTAAAGGTCTTACGATCGTTACATGGGCGTCACGACCGTGACGCGCTTAATATGAGAAATCTGCCCGTAACACACATGTTACGAACGTTACAAGCTTTATTTAATTTATTTGGATATGTATATGAAGATTTGCAACGAAAAGAAAGAGTCTCCCTATTATTTCTCCACCTTCCAAGACCAAGCAATCACGTGAAAAGCTCAACCACCCACTACTTCACTTCAACTTCCCACTTTCTCCACCAATCAATCATGCTACGTGAAAGCTACAGAATGAAATTTTCCTCTATATATAGGAGTTCTTTTGTCATTTTGAAGGGGGGAGTTTTTGCTGCATCAAACCATGCGGAAGCTCTACCCAATTGAAAACCAGTTTCTTTAGTTTTCTATTTCCTTGTTTCATTCCTTTGTTTCTTCTACTGTCATTTGTTTCAATTCATTTACCTTTAATAGTAATTTCAAATATTAGGGAATTACTATATTAGTTAGGATTTATTTCAAGCTTCAGATTTTCTATTTCAAATTTCCGAAGGTTCCAATCTTGCCGACTTGTGGAAGAGGGAGCTTGAAGGAATTAATTTCATTGTACCAGGTTTCGACCGAATTTAATTTAATTAATATTGTCTATGCTTAATTATTATTATTTATTCCATATGCATCTGTTACAGTATTTTAATTATTATTCTTACTTTGTTTCAATATCCATGTCTAGCTAGATAATTTAGAGTCCGGCGTATGAGGATCGTCGTTACCGACGGGACTCCGTAGAAAATACTAGGTATGAATTAACGATTAAAATTCCGTTTTGGTTATAATTTCTATGCGTAATTTAATTAGCATTGTCACGAGAGTGAGATGTTATTTAACACGGTTTTGTCACGAGAGTGAGAAACTAATTAAGGTTAGAACCGGCACAGCGAGAGCGTGGGGATCGAACCGGATAGTAGAAATTAGGCAATTTATCTAAATACAACGAGAGCGCTTTAGAGACGTTTAGGATATTATTAGCTTTCAAAACACGTTTCTTAGTTACCGGGCGAGCGAGAGCAAAATCTTGGGATTAAGAAGTGTGGCTTTAATTAAGACCGCGAGAGCGTGAGGCGGAGTCTTTAAGCTGATATATTCTACGGAACTAGCTATAGTCGTAATTAGTACCGAATTCTATAAAGTCCCTTAGGAGCGCGGAATCCATATCCTGGCCTCGTTTTATTCTTATTTTCTTTCTTAGATTTATTTTAGTTTCAGTTCTAGTTTCCCTTAAACCATAAAAATATCATTAGCCTTAGCTTTACAACGCAACGATAGATAACGGTAGGTTGACATTGGTCTCTGTGGGTTCGATATCTTTATTACTACACGATAGGATGTGCACTTGCAGTTAGAAACCGTTAGACGTATAGTTTACCGCGATCAAGTTTTTGGCGCCGTTGTCGGGGACCAACAGTCAATATTATTATTCCGTTGTTGCACCGTATAGACTAAGGCATTTTCTTTCTTATTTCTTTAATTATGTTCCACCCAAACTCTTTCTGCAATCCCCATTCCTAGTATTTCGAGGAATCTCAAGGATACCATAATCCCAACCTCGAAATACATATGGAAAATTTCAATCCTTCGTCCACCCATTCTCACCCATATAACCTCTATAACTATGAATTCCAAAATTTTGAGGAGCCGCACCCTAATTCTTTCCATA
Source organism: Lathyrus aphaca (assembly GCA_963966055.1). Lineage (NCBI taxonomy): Eukaryota > Viridiplantae > Streptophyta > Magnoliopsida > Fabales > Fabaceae > Lathyrus > Lathyrus aphaca. The sequence continues at coordinate 508,471,847 of OZ014519.1, read as the reverse complement.
ATTACCAACAGCAGGACTCCCAATACCTTGAGGAATCGCACCCAAATCTTCCCGATGATTACCATTCCCAATATTTCGAGGAACCCCAAGAGTCGTACAATTCCAATCTCGAAATACTAATGGAAGATTTCCACACGACACTATCTCATTTCCGCCCAAATTACCACTCTCAATATTTTGAAGAACCGCAAGAATCCGTTCAGTCCAACCTCGAAACATTTATGGAGGATTTCATTGAAACATCGACCAATGCTAGAATAAAATCTATGATGGAGCACTTTGTGGACGCACAAACTGTCCAGAATGAAGAACTTAAAAGACAACATATCGATAATCATGAAACCCTTAGGCAGCTGAACACGATGATCGAGTCCTTCGTGACTCACACTGAGGGATTGGAGACCCAAACCTTGCTGCTCGCACTGACACCTATAGGTCCCTCCCTTGAGGAGAATGCTTATGTTATAACAACCTGCAGTGAAAACCAAATCGAAAATCTTGAGGAGAGTGATAATGAGGATGATGAGAGTTATGGTGAGGAAAGAGTTAATATTGAGACAAATTCACCAACACCATCCACAAATGAGGTTGTCGAAGAGGTAGAGAATGAAGCACGAACTGTTGACCACCCTCCATATGCCCCACCATATCCTTTTCCGTATAAGTTTGCAGACTCTAAAGCGTATGTGCATGTATGGAAAATTATCCACGCACCCTTGTTTGAGGTCTTGCATAAAAAAAGAAAATTTGAAGACCAAACTAAGGAAACCATTAATGTTAAGAGGGTAAAGTTTGACTTTAAGGTGATGGATGAAATGACTAAGACCAAACAAGAAAGTCTAATACTTAGCATAGATACAGAACCACCACCACAAGTTCAAAATAATGAACCACCCCACAAAAAGAAGAAAAGGAAAGGTGAGGGATATGTGAGATGGCTTGATAAATGGCCATGGAAACCGAAGAATAACGCTCATAACCGTCAAGCTATCGACGTTAAACAAAACTCTGTGGGGGTGGTAACCCACAAGTTTTAATTTAATGTTTTTTTCTTTTATTGTTTTTGTTTGCAGGAAATAAAGAAATGTATCGTTTGTCGCGTCTCAGCTACTTTTAGGCGAAAGATCTCTAGATGACATTCCCTTTTGATGAGTTAGTGCCCACGCACATTCCTTTGAATGTCGCTGCTGGTGGTGACACCGATGTTGAGTATGATAGGAGATGGCATGTCTCTCCCGTCGATTACTCACCTTATCCTTGTTCTTTGCATGGTCTGGCTCCACCTACACACACCGCACAATATTTTCCTAACATGTTTTGCAGGTACTTCCTTCGGAAATAGGCAATATGATGAGCGACTTCAGGAAAGTGAAGTTTCAGCAGATTCAGATATCTCGTAGTACAAGACGCCGGAGAAGAAGTGATCAGCAAAGACAGGGACAACAAGGAAAGAATCAGAGAGAATTTGGCCGTGGTAGCAAACAAAGGCATCTATACAGGTTCTATCTTTCCTTTTCCACCTTTTATCAAAACATTGAGGACAATGTTTGGTTTAAGTGTGGGGGAGGAACTTTACCGTTTTCATTTTACTGTCTTCTAGCATATTCACTATTTTTTGTTTATTGCATGATGTTTTTCAGTTGTTATCAAATCTCCCCGAAATTTTAAAATTTTTCCATCAAAGTATCTTCTTTTTTCGAGGCATGGCACACACTCTGGAAGTATATAGGTTGTCGCTTTAGGCTTGTTAGAGAAACTTGGGGACATTTCAATAACACGAATACTGTTTTGACACCCTAAACCCCCCGTTATGTAAAATCGATTTGAGTAGACATTATGCTGAAACCTTAGTCTCAAGCTTTCGAAAGTAGCTTCTAAGTAGTTTTTATTAGCAGTCGGCACCATCCTATGAACAAACTAAGTAAGTAACTAATGCAAATATGTGTATGATCTCTAGAAATGAAAAATGATTGAATTAGAAAAGCAAATGATAAGATAAGTTCCTTTTAAGTTTGGTGGCCCTTACCCGACCATTTAGCCTAACGGAACGAACTCTTTAAATTCGATGAATTAAGAAAAAGAAAAGAAATGAAAAAGAATGAAAAGACGAGATCATTAGACACTAACAGATTAACTTACCATGTTCGAGCAAGGATAACAGGCTTAATGTGATTGCGCTCGAACGAAAAGGAGTGAAAGAGAGCAAGAGACTTAGGTTGAGTTATAATGGCATGATTCGAATTGGTCTGCATAATGATGGAGTTTTTGAAAATTGTGTCATTACGGTATCCTTGGTCTTGATTTGTCCAAATTAATTTGACATAGCCTAGTAGCCGCATACGATTAGAGTTCAGTGTGTTTGTGTTTCAAATTGCGCTTACCTTGATTTTTGTTAAGTTGGTTTATTCCTTGAGGACGAGCAAAGGTTTAAGTGTGGGAGAGTTTGATGACGTGAAAATACATCGTTTATTTGACTTTATTAATGCATATTTTGTACTCGTTTTGACTTTCATTTGCACCATATTATGTTGGTATTCTTTTTATTTTGTTTATTTCAGGTATTCAACCATTTAAGAGTCGTATGCGAAGAAAGGAAGCAAATCAGGCGAGAAATGGAACAATTCGCATACAAGGAGTTGTCTGACGAAAATGGCCATAACTTTTGAACCGTAAATCGAAACGACGCCCCGTTCGAAGCGCTGGAAAGCTAACGGAAAGATCTACATTTCTGGAAAAGTTAAGAAGGTGTCACAGTCGTCACAAGGGTCTCACGACCGTGACACGCCTTTTAAATGTCTTACGATCGTTACATGGGCGTCACGACCGTGACGCGCTTAATATGAGAAATCTGCCCGTAACACACATGTTACGACCGTTACAAGCTTTATTTAATTTATTTGGATATGTATATGAAGATGTGCAACGAAAAGAAAGAGTCTCCCTATTATTTCTCCACCTTCCAAGACCAAGCAATCACGTGAAAAGCTCAACCACCCACTACTTCACTTCAACTTCCCACTTTCTCCACCAATCAATCATGCTACATGAAAGCTACAGAATGAAATTTTCCTCTATATATAGGAGTTCTTTTGTCATTTTAAAGGGGGGATTTTTTGCTGCATCAAACCATGCGGAAGCTCTACCCAATTGAAAACCAGTTTCTTTAGTTTTCTATTTCCTTGTTTCATTCCTTTGTTTCTTCTACTGTCATTTGTTTCCATTCATTTACCTTTAATAGTAATTTCCAATATTAGGGAATTACTATATTAGTTAGTATTTATTTCAAGCTTCAGATTTTCTATTTCAAATTTCCGAAGGTTCCAATCTTGCCGACTTGTGGAAGAGGGAGCTTGAAGGAATTAATTTCATTGTACCAGGTTTCGACCGAATTTAATTTAATTAATATTGTCTATGCTTAATTATTATTTATTCCATATGCATCTGTTACAGTATTTTAATTATTATTCTTGCTTTGTTTCAATATCCATGTCTAGCTAGATAATTTAGAGTCCGGCGTATGAGGACCGTCGTTACCGACGGGACTCCGTAGAAAATACTAGGTATGAATTAACGATTAAAATTCAGTTTTGGTTATAATTTCTATGCGTAATTTAATTAGCATTGTCACGAGAGTGAGATGTTATTTAACATGGTTTTGTCACGAGAGTGAGAAACTAATTAAGGTTAGAACCGGCACAGCGAGAGCGTGGGGATCGAACCTGATAGTAGAAATTAGGCAATTTATCTAAATTTAGCGAGAGTGCTTAGAGACGTTTAGGATATTATTAGCTTTCAAAACACATTTCTTAGTTATCGGGCGAGCGAGAGCAAAATCTTGGGATTAAGAAGTGTGGCTTTAGTTAAGACCGCGAGAGCGTGAGGCGGAGTCTTTAAGCTGATATATTCTACGGAACTAGCTATAGTCGTAATTAGTACCGAATTCTATAAAGTCCCTTAGGAGCGCGGAATCCATATCCCGGCCTCGTTTTATTCTTATTTTTTTTCTTAGATTTATTTTAGTTTCAGTTCTAGTTTCCCTTAAACCATAAAAATATCATTAGCCTTAGATTTACAACGCAACGATAGATAACGGTAGGTTGACATTGGTCTCTGTGGGTTCGATATCTTTATTACTACGCGATAGGCTGTGCACTTGCAGTTAGAAACCGTTAGACGTATATTTTACCACGATCAACAACATCCCACAAGTTCTCATTTGAAGTCTCAAGTCATGAAAAGATTTGGTTTGATCAAGGAAGTCAAGCAGTGCAACATCTCCTGATGAAATGGTCCAAATTATGGTTTCATTTGTGAAGGGATTCTCCATGATTTTTTGAGCAAAAGTGGATTGTATTGTGTTATATATGACAACAAGTGTATAGGGTTCAAATTTCATCCACAAATTCATTTTGGAAGAGGTTCAATTGGTCAGATGATTGAAAATCAGGAAATTGGGGGAAAGTCAAATACAATGAAGAAAAAGTCAACTCCTGACTTTTTGAGATCAAAATCATGAAATTAGGGTTACAAGGATCCTATGGTCCAAATTTGATCAAGAAATGATGGAGGATTCAAGAGAAATCAAGAAAACCAAAACTTACCATTTTTAGAAAATTAGGGTTTCCAAAAATGGCAAGTTTTGGCTATTTTTGCAGCTACTTTGAATGAGGCCTTCTCCCAAAATATGAAAGATATGAATTTCTACTTGGATCCAATTAAAGAGGGCATCTTGAGCTTCAAATCCATAGGTGGAGCTCCTCCATATCATAAAAAATGAGAAAGATATGATCATGCAAAGTTGAGGAAAATCAAGGCAAAACTAGGTCATGGGTGAGGCAAGAAGCTGGCCAGCGCGCGTGCCCTGCAAGGAAATTTGTCAAACATGTCGTGAATCAAATGTCTAGCCATTTTTCTTGGTCAAGATCACTTCAAATCCATTTTTGTTGAACTACAAAGTTGTTCCCCTACATGTTTGCAACAACTTTCATGTTTAACAATTTTTCATAGGATCAATGGTTTAGAAGTTATGATGGGCTGAAGTAGAGAGGTCATAATTGGGCAAGCATAGGCCAGGGAAAGCATGTCAAGGCAAATTTGTGCAGGCCATTGGTGCAGTCTTGGATCATGTTTTTCAATGATAATTTCAAGCAACTTAGAGGACATATCTCATTATGGTTTGAAAATCAAATTTGTTCTATGATCTTTTCACTTCAAATTGAGTATAAGAACTTCATCCATGGATGCCTTGATCATGAAGTCACACCTCATGGAAGATCACAACATGAAATATAATTTCTTGCAGGCTAAGGCATAAGGGATCACACTTCAGTTCAGTTTACATGCTTCAATTCACATGTCATGACCATAAACTTCATGTCCATAAGCTCATTTGAGGAATGCATTATCACATGAGTGCATGATCACCTCACTTGCCATGCACCCTCTCCAAATTCAAGCTATAGGTATGTTGCATAAGCTGATCATGCTAGCCCCATCACACTTCACTCATCCTCATCATAGTTTCCATGAATCTCATCTCATATGATTGGGCTCGTGCAGTTCCAATTCTAGATGTTTCCATTGCATAACTAACTTGACTCATTGCATAACCAACTCAACTCACTTAACCAAACCATTTAACCATGGTTCTAACTGCTAACCCTTGGTCAAGGAGCTTATAAAAGAGAGAAGGCACTGCATTGTGAAGCTCTCAGCCATTTTTCACTGCATTCACTCCATAGAACTTCATCAAGCTCTCTCTGTATTTTGCTTCGAGCTATCTTCATCTTCATCAATTCAATCTCAATTCCCCTCAATTCATCTTTAGCATAACCTCCATGGATGGCATAGCTTGAATCCTCAAGAATCATAAACTGCATTATTGAGTTCACATTGAAAATTGAAGTGAAACCTCTCAATCCTCATCTCTCCAGCTTCAATCTTATTCAATTCATCATCAGCAGTGTGTGTAGCTCCATTTCCATGGCTTGATCACCTTTAATTATCAAGGAACTGGTTCTGTATAACCTTGATCATCATTGCATTGTCTTCAATATCTCAAGATTCACAAGGTACAGAGTGTTTATTTCACTCTTGTCGTGTCAAAGCAAGATCAAGCAATCCTTGGAACCTCCTCTCTGGTATTCTAGCAACATATTGATCACACTGCAATTCAGGTATGCTCTGAAAACTTGCTTGATCGAATTGATTGTTTTTCAATGTTTTCATGTCAATTGAAGCTTGTTAGAAGCAATGGTACCTCTGGCTAGTTGATAGGCATGCTAGATGCTTAGATCCAGTTTTAGGTTGGTTAATGTTTGTCTTCGATTTGATCAATTCATGAACTCTAAGCCAAAAGTAAGGATAGATTAATGATCAGTGAGGAGAGACGAGCAAGATTGTGCTTTTAGATTTCATTTTCATGGTGAATTGAGAAAGCCCTAGCAGAGCATGGTCGGAGAAGGTGACCGGAGGTGAGTTCCGGTCACCTGAACAGTAACCCTAGACTAGAGCTTAGTTTATAACGTGACCATTGGATTTGTTTGATCAAACACTCTACATCTTGCCAGCGCATTAATGATACGCGTGTTTGTCACATGATCAAAGTCAACATAAAGTCTTCAGTGTGCTACCCACACCCCCAACACGTTTGACCTAAGCCCAGTTATGTTGTTTTTACTACTTTTGGCACCCCCAAGGCCCATCTCAGATTATTTCTTTTTATTTCTTTTTACCATTTTATTTCATTTTCGTTTCTCTTTTTTAAAAATAGTAAAAAGCCTCTAAAAATTAACAAATAATTCATGGGCACTGTTCATAATATTCTTTAATTTTCCATAATTTTAGATTTTATTTTTGTTCATTTTTGAGATCAGAATTAATTTACACTTTATTTGTTACTTAATTTCCATCATTCTTGATATGTCATCTTCTTATTCCATTAAAATTCATCAAAAGATTTTTCTCTGGATTTTTAGGTCATGTTTGGATCATTTTTGAGTCCTTTCTTTCACTTGTATTCACAAAAACCCTAATTGAGTTCTACCTTAACATTAACCATTCAAAAAGAGGAATTTTAATGAGATTTTTTGTAAACATGTTAGTCTCTGGAATTTGTATTGAGTTGTTAAGTTTCAAAATTTTATAAGGTCATTTGGTATTTTTCTTGAGTTGCTTGAATTCTAAGTCATTTTTGGTCCTTCATTTTGTCTTCTCTTACTCCAAATGAATAAGGCATTTATGTCATTGCTCTAATGTTTTTATTTTGGATCTTATGTGTTGTAGTAGATGTCCTATAACATTGAAAGCCATCCTTGAGTCTTTACTTTTGTTTTTAGGGTTTACTTGAACCTTAAGTCACCATTGTCTCCATTTTGACCTAATTCTCCTTCATCCTTCATCTTGACCACTCAAAACTTCATGAATACACCAAATAAATTTGTCAATGCCTTGTTTTATGTCTTATAAACATGTTTAGATCATTCCTCTATGTTCACTTCACATGTATAATTTTTTTCCTCTCTTTATGTTTCATTTGCCATTAAGAAAGTCAACAAACCCTAATTTGAGATACCTAGTTTTAGAATACTTCATGCCATTTCATTTGCTATTGTTTTGTGAGTTTAATTTCCATATTGAATTCATGTCAAGCCCCTGGTTTTTTTATGGGGACTTCAAATCCTCTTGTTCATGTTTGAGTCTTACCTTAAGATTTTTCTTCTCTTTAAAGTTTCACTTGCATTCTCTCTTATGTTCACACCATCACTCATATAGTTTGCATTTCTTTTACTTAGGTCTCTTCATCCCTTGTAGTATGACCTATTAGGAGACTTTAATGTGATGTTAACCCCTGGATTTTCCATTCACTTTAAGGTTTAAACATTTTTAGATTAATTAATCCTTTAAGTTTCCCCATGTAACTTTACCTTAGATCTTATTAGGGTTTAGATTCTTTTTAGGGCATAGTTTGAGGTTGTCCACCTTTGTAGCTTTAGAAACTTTTGAATTGAATTATCTACTGACTTTTTAAGTTTTTTACCTTATAAGATGCTTTGGGCTTAGGTATTAACCTTAGAAGTTCACTAACATCTTTCCTTAGCTAGTGTGGGTTGTTATTGAAATTTGTCATGTAATAATTGTTCATTTTTGCTTCATCATACTAATGTTTGTTTTGTAGGGGGTGGAAAGATGAGGTAATTACTTAATTCCTTATCTCTTATGCATCAATTTATTTTTCCTTAGCACCTTTGTGCTTTGTTCATAGGTCCCCTTTTTCTCCCTTTAGATTCAACCTAACTTCCTTAGGAAGTAAGTTGAATTCTAGCTTGTTATTTCTTCTCCTTAGGTTAGAATACCTCATTAACCATAGGATCACATTTGTACATAATATGATGACTTAGGTTTATATCTTAGTCCCCAATTAGCTTTGACCTTTGCCTCTTGAGTCTTTCTCTTCTCATCTTCAAACAAATCCAAAAAGACTTAATAAATGCAGGAAAAGATCCCTTGTGTATAGCCTTATTCCATGGGGAACTTGCATTCATTCCATCTTGGAATGGTGTAAGCTTGTCTAACATGATGCACAAGTCTTATCAAGGGGTTGTTTCACAAAGAAAATTTAAAAGATACTTCTTCACAAAAGCTACAAAAACATGTAATAAGTTCAACAAGCTAGTGAACTTAGACCCTAATCCTTGGAAACAAGTCTTAGATAAATTCTCCTTACTTGGTGTTCTTGTTTTATTATTCCATCTTGGAATGTGTCGCTCCCGAAGATTTGCATCCAGGTACAAGCGCGAACGGTCGGCGAAAGGGACAGTGAGAACACACAGCCGTGAACTCACTGGAGAATGAAAAGAGTCGCCAGCTAGGCATTTTTATCCCGGAGGAAAGGCAATGCTGCATAGGCCTAGGAAAAGATACGGATAAGACGGTTTGCGAACCAGAGAGACTGAGAAAGGGGGTTGGTTACAACCTGGGAAGGTATTAGCACCCAGATTGTCTGTCGTACTCGACGGGATCCACGCTTAAAAGATTTGTGTTATAAAGGGATAGTGTCAGTGCAATCTGTGTATGAAATAGCTGGAAGAGATGTACAGGTGTCAGTGTAAAGAAATGTGATGTGTATAAATGTACAGTGTCAGTGTGAGATCAGGAATGAAATGCTCATGACCATGAGGCTCAAAGAATAATGCTGGAAGGAGGGGGAATATACAGAGACTTTTGTTCGATAACTGTTAAGTTATGCCTACGTATCCTCTCGTGCAATGAGGAAGTCAGAACACCGTAGTTCGACCCAAGGAGACTGAAAAATGGATTGACTGATGAACTGCTTGCTTATCTATGCTCAAGTGTATGACCTGTCTGGCTCAGGTGCTAACTGTCTTGCATTAGACGGAAAAAGCAAGTTCTCGATTGTGAGTGAGTGTGATGAGAAAAGAATCCCGAAGGAGACGATTATTGTTTGTTTTTGAGTTTTCAGTCTTTTATTTCTTTTTGGAGTTTGTCATAAGTTAATGAGCTTAAGTCTAAACCAATGGATTTAGTAAACTCATCACATCTTCCCTCTGATTAGGGGTAATGAGAATACCTTAAGTGTGAAGTCAGATTCTCACACTTAATCACCTTTGATGTAGGATTAAGATCATTAACATACTTGTGATTATTTAGATGTTTTTGTGTTTTTTGTTTAGTGTTGAGTAATGAGGTTAAGCCATAATCAAGGATTAAACAGACTCATTACACCATCCTAAAAGAAGGATAATAGATGAGAATGTTTAAGCTGAAGAAGACTCCTCAACTTAATCCATGATTAGGGATTAAACCCATGACAAAACAAGCCTTTATTAAGTGAATTTTAGATTAATGGTATGATGATGAAGTGAGTTTTATTGTTTGTAAGACAACTTGAGGGGGACTTGTCCATTAACACTAGGGTTAGTCCTTCTTAACCACTTAAGGAAGAATTAGAACCCTAATGCAAGGCCCAAGTTACAAGTGTAATGTCTTGATGATTATTAGGTGCATTGATTAAGAGATTTAAACACATAAAGGGTTCAATACTTAGGATTAAAGTTATACACTCCATCCTAAGAGAAGGATGCAGGCATAAGCTTAATCACAAAGTCTTAAAGCCTTTAGGGTTTAGTCCCTGATTATGAGGTGAGAAGAGAAGACTCAAAGAAGACACAAAGGTAAAACTATGAGGGGAGACTAATCAAAACCCTAATCATTGTCATGCTTGGTTGATCCTAAGGTTTGTGAGGTTTTCAAGAGAAATCTTCAATGGAACCACCAGGAAGCAGATGAACAGGATCAAGAGAAGCAAAGCAACTTGCTTCATTCAAGAAGTCAAGTCACTTGAAGAAAGAAAGTGGGAAGGAGAAGAATGAGCAAGCTCAAACTCAAACACACATAAAAATGCAGCAATGGATGCAAGAGAGATGAAAAGAAAAGTTATGAGAAGTGAAGGCAAATCCACTTCTCAAGTTTACTTACCACCTGAAATGTTAGAAAGAAATGCAATGCAATGCTAAATGAGATGAAATGGTATGATGCTTAGCAAAACCAGAAGCATGTTGATGATGATTATGATGTTATGAGATGCTACAAGCATGAGACAAGGCATGGGGATGTTCATACAAGATTATGAATGCAAATGATGCAAGTTAAGGAGCATGAACAAACATGGAATGTTATGAAGCATACAAGGCAAATGACATGGCAAATATGCAATGCAATGATCAAACATGTTTCCTATATGTCTTAAGATGTCAAATGAATCATAAACATGTACAAAATGCAAAGACAAGTCATGTTATGCAAGAGAATGCAAGAAGGATGCAAGAGAAAGCCCAAAATAGGGTTCATGAATCAAACATCAAACACAAACCCAAAACAGAAGCAAACCTCATGATAAAAAATGGAAAATGGCACCCAAAGAAACCCTAGGCCTATGATGAACCACTGCCCAAAGGGGAGCTCTCAACTCTCAAACAAACTCAAGATATGAATTTTACAAGATATTAGGGTTTTTTAGGGTTCTTAACAAAACAAATGCCAAACAATTTGAAAATGCAAGAACAATTCATGGCCTTTTTATCCTAGGAACTACATGCACAACAAAAGACAATGCAAGAAGAATCAATGTCTCAACCTTCTCCAATAGGCAGAAATGAATTTTCAAACTTATGATCAAAATAATGCATAAAAAATGATTTAATTCAATGAAAAATTCTTAAAATGCATCAAGATCAAAAAAGAAATTTGGTTCGAAGGTTGGACAATGTTTCTAAATGTCTTAGAACATTTCATGAATTTTTTTGTAATTTTTAAATACCTAAAAGTATTTTTAATTAATTAATCCTCATTAATCAATTAAAAATAACCTTTTAAATATTTAAAAAATATTTTTTTAATGATAAAAAATAAAATAAAAATATTTTTGGGTCATAAAAATTATTAAAACTTTAAGGAAAAAGTTTCATAATTTTTATGAATTTTTTGCTATTTTAAAATAATTATGCAAGTTAATTGAAAGAAAAATGAATAAAATTAAATAAAATAAAAAGTAAACAGAATGGAAGGATGAGATTGATTCTGGGGAAAGGACCATTGACTTGGCGCGCAGATCTAAGGCTCACATTCAAACTTCTAAAACTCAATTAATTAATTTAATTAATCCTGATTATGAATTAATGATGCAATCTAGACCACACACACGCGCGCGGGAAGCCAGATCCAAGGGTCTCAATTCAAACTTTGCCCTAACCCTAAATTAATGACTAATCACTTTCAGGTCACCGGAGACGAGCTCCGGTCGTCTTCTCCGGTGACCTCCTCCCCTGAAAACTTCAAACTTCCTAAAAACGCATCAAAAATGAAAAATAGAAACTGGGAAATGATCCTTACACTCTCACGAATCAAACCCCTCTCTCAAAACAAATTTATATTTCCTAAACAAGCTGAATCGAAGAAAGAAAGTTCTAGGTCACGCAAGCTTCAGAAACAAATTAAATGCTCAAATCACAACCATTTTCAAAACCAATGGTACCAGAATGATCAGTGAAGCTAGTAGAACAAGTTTGTAACAAGAAAAGCAACTTCTGGGAAAATAAATTTCAGGCTACCTGAGATTCGAAGCTTTCAGTTTAGGAACTTTCTGGCCACCTCTCCTTGTGCAATCTACTCCTTAGAACCTCTTGATGATGTTTGAATGCTCAAATGGAGTTTAAGTTGGCTTGATGATGAGTTTCGAAAGGAACTGCTTCAGCTTGATCAAAAATGGCAATGGTGTTTCTGGAGGTTTCAGGCCATGGTGAGTGATTGTTTGTGGTCTAGATGATGTGTGGAAAAGCTTTGCAAGGTTTGTTTGGCTGTTTGTGAGCTAGGATGGAAGATTCGAATGGAACTGCAAACTGAAGTGAGAAATGGCAGTGGGATCTCTTGGCTGTTTCAGGCTTGTGCTTTGGGTGGTTTGAGGTCTATGGAGCAAGGTGAGATGATTGGTGAAGTTGGCTTGAATGTTTAGTGGCTGTGGAGAGGAATTCGAAGCAAGTTGCAAGATGGTGAGTTTTTGTGTATGTGTTGAATGGGATGGTTTCAGCCTTGCTTCTTCATATCTTTGGCTTGCCAAGGGATATTGTATTATAATCCTATAGGTCAGATGATGTGACCTGGCCTATAGTGATTGGTAAGTTTACTTTTGCTCAAAATCCACTTTATGTGTAAGAGAGGTATGGTGAAGTGCTAGGCAAGGACATGGGCTGGTTCTGGCGCAGCAAAGTGAAGGGAAAGGCTAGGCTTGGTCCAGCATTCAAGGCAGCAAGTTGGTAAAGCATGATCATGAGTTTTTGCAAGTTGTGACATTTTGGTTCACATGTGATTCTTTTGCCTAACCAAACATAAAACCATGGCATTCTTAGTTCAAATCTGATTTTTAGGACTTAGAGAATGTTTGTGTAATGGTTTGAAATGAATTAGAGGTCACATGATGCATTGGTTCAAGGTTTTGCAAAATTTCCAAATGAGGCATGCCTTGAAAATTAATGATTTTAGCCAACTTTGCATTGCCATAACTTTTGATCCAAGAAGAGTTTGATCATGTTCTTGTACTTTTTGAAAAGGGAAAGATGAGATCTACAACTTTCATGACCAAAGTTTTTCCATTTGAAGCCTTTTTGGATCAAGAATCAAGGCTTGAAAAATGACCTAAAATGATGCATTCTTGAAAAGTCAACTATGCCCAAAAAGTCAACATTTGCAAAAACCCTAAATTCTTGATTTCTATGAACTTCAACCTTCTTCCATGATAAAATAAAGATCATATACACTCAAAATGATGAAGATCACCCATTGGTTGGGTCATTTGGGGCCTCAGATGCCCTGATTTTGCACTGACTTGTCTGAAAAGTCAACTCTTGATCAGATGACTTCCCCATGGAATTTCTTCATGAAAATTGATATGCATACTCCTTATACCATATAGAGATCAATGGAAACAAGAATGACCAAAAAATTTGGAGTTATGGCCTCTGAAACCAAAACCCTAATTTTCAGTCAACTGTGCAGTTCATCCTGGCTCTGCATCCACTCAAACCCTAGTTCTTGTGATCCCTCTGCAATTTTGACTTTGAGGAGATGGAATATGATATAAGAACACACATGGACCCCTTTGAGTTGATTGGTTGCCTTTGGAATGGCTCAAGATGCTTTGGGATTGCTCAGGTCACAAACCCCAGGTGCAGATGCCTTAGAAACTATCCAGTGAATCAAAAATGAAATGTGAGATGATATGATTGTACTTATGCATATGAGAATGATCACAAGCCATGGTGTGAATGGGTGAGGGCAAATTTGGGGTGTTTACAGCTGCCCCTATTCAAACATGAGTTAGCTGTGCAGGTTGTAAGCGACGGCTTAACAGGCCAAACAAGATAACTTGTGGTTGAATACCAAAGACAGTCCAAAATTTGCACTCACAGAATGAAGAAGAAAAGGGATATAGATAGTAAAGGCAAAATAAAGTATATTGTAAAGTGTGGGCGACGGAGGACGACTGCCGAGCAGAGGAAGACTGCTGGGTAAAGTGGTATGTGAAGCAAAGCGATGACGGGGACGGCCGACATGCTGGTAAAGTGCAGGAAATAAAGCGATGACGGGGACGGCCGACATGCTGGGGATAAAAAGTGAAGCTAAGACGGGGACGGCCGACTAGCTGGGGAAAAACAAGTAAAGCTAAGACGGGGACGGCCGACTAGCTGGGAAAAACAGGATATTATGATGGGGACGGCCATCAAGATAAAGCTGCAAAGTTCTCTGGGGATTAATGAAACATGACGGGGACGGCCATCAAGTTCATAAAGGTCAAGTAACCAACGATGGGGACGGCCATCGGGCTAAAAAGGAAAAGGGACCACGACGGGGACGGCCATCGGGTTAAAGAATAAATGAAATAAACAGATGATGGGGTACGGCCATCAAAGGTGAAGGACGATCACCTAGCAGGGGACGGCTGCTCTGTTGGGTATAAGAGAAATATGATGGGGACGGCCATCAAAGGTGGAGGACGACCACCTGGCAGGGTACGGCTGCCGAAAATATCAACGATGGGGACGGCCATCGGATAGAAAAGGTCAACGATGGGGACGGCCATCGGACGAGCAAGATGGAGGACGACCATCAAGAAGTGGAGGACGACCACTCAGCAGGGGACGGCTGCTCTCAGGGTTTATCGTAACACAGGACGAGTGTCAGATAACCAAAATCAACAATGGGGACGGCCATTGGATAAAATGATGAAGGACGATCATCAAAAGGTGGAGGACGACCACCTAGCAGGGGACGGCTGCTAAAAATCAACGATGGGGACGGCCATCGGATGAGCATGATGGAGGACGACCATCAAGAAGTGGAGGACGACCACTCAGCAGGGTACGGCTGCTCTCAGGATTTATCATAACACAGGACGAGTGTCAGATAAAAGAAAGATTGCTTTGTTGGCGATCTACTGGGGACATAGTAAACACGGACGAGTATTTACAACCAAGAAAAGAAAGTATGAGTGTTTAGATGTTAGTGTATAGATTAAAGATGCGGACGAGCATCCCTAAGACTACGATACGGACGAGTATCGGGTAGAAACAAATACCGACACATGTTCAGAGATGATGATACGGACGGGTATCAACTGGTTAACAAGGAACACGGACGAGTGTTGCATCTGAAAGAATTCTTCTGGGGAATAATAGACACAGGCGAGTATCTATATTCAAGAAGACACAAGTGTTTGACACGGTGTATGGATTAAAGATGCGGACGAACATCCTTAAGACTATGATACGGACGAGTATCATGTAGAAACAAACACTAGACGCAATGTTCTGAGATGATGGTACGGACGAGTACCAACTGGTTAACAAAGAACAAGGATTACTGTCGGATCTGCGGGGATATGAGTGATGATGTATACAAGATACAGACGAGTATTTGTATATGTGTACCATGAGTAGTGAGTATTGTATTGTATAGACGAGTGTTTTAACTGCTGGGGAAAGTGACACGGACGGGTGTCAAGAGAGAAGAGTATAATATTAACAAGTATATGAGTGATGAGGGTGTAAGCGACTGCGCTGGGGATATGACACGGACGGGTGTCAAGAAAGTGTATGTATAGGTATATGTGAGTGCAAAGAGGATGTCTTCGGCTTTCTGCTGGTGTATGACACGGACGGGTGCCATGATGTATCTGTAATACGGGTGATCTTGTTTGTAAAGAGTGTTCGGGCGACTTTACTGGGGAAGGATGACACGGACGGGTGCCAAAAGGTGTATATACTGGTGTTTGTGATTTGTGAGGCAGCTGCTTTTGCTGGGACTCTGATGGGGATGTTTGTATAATGATGATGAACGGTTTATTATTCACAAGTGTTCAATTCACAACATGACTTATGATTATGCTATGTATTTGATTTTTGCCGTAATGCTCCGTATTAGACGGAATGCTACGCTCTGAGGGTATAATGTGATGCGAATGCCATGATTATGCAAAGAGGCACAGATCCGGGATTCGGATCCCGTTGCCGCGAAGATCTCCGGTTGATCTGCTTGAAGTGAACATCCCAGCTGGGGATGAGATCATTGGTAGATCTAATGATGTATCTGTTTGGGGATATATGTCACTGATTGACATATCCTTATAAATGAGAAACCCAGTTGGGGTTTGTAGAAGCTTCTGTACTCTGTTGTGATTTCTCCGTGCGTTGCTCTTCTAAATAAAGGCTTGAAGCCCTGTGGGGAGATGATTCCCTGATTTCTGCATCCTGTTGAGGAAGGATGGTTGGCACTACAGCTGGGGAATGCTGTTGATAACTCAGCTGGGGAGAGTAATGAGAGGCAACTTGGTTGGCGAGAAAACATCCTGAGTGTTAAACCTGTTAGTTGATTTGGCAACTTTGCTGGGGAAAGCAATGGGGAGCAACTCAGCTGGGGATAGAGCATTTCCGATGCTGAGATTGAGTGTATGTTGATTTGGCAGCTCCGCAGGGGAAATGGGCACCTTTTAGTGCCATGTGGAAGATAGACCGAGTTGATAATGATTCGCCTACTTGCTAAGACGTAACTTGCATGCCCCAGGTTGCGTTCTGGATTCCTGCAATCCTGCAAAGATAAGGAAATGCACAAAAGGTCCCGAGGTATCCCTTACTGGATTCCGTCATAGGAGTCAAGCACTCTCAAGAGTAAGTATATTCCCTGTAAGCATGTGTTTTATTATTTCTTAGAGAAAGGCATCTGTACTTATGCAATCATATTTTTAGAGGTATCAGACAACTCTTTGCAAAACATAAATGTAAAAACGAGACATGACTGAAAAATCTGATTTCATTAATTTATATGCCCTGAATTGGCAAGATACAGTCAAGGAAACATATCTCCTGAAATGAGGAGATTGTTACAGATTGAGAAACAAAATGCTGGCGGTGTTGATGACGCTTTGAGGAGCTTCCTCTCTTGCTATGACTCGTATGACAATGACGTTCTTCTCGTCTTGCTTTCTGGAGAGAGTTGATTCTGATTGAAGCTTGATCCTTTGGAGCTTACCAAGTTGTAGGTGATACAGACGAATTCAGAATGCAGTTGTTCGCTTATTCCCTTATTTTGCATGGATCGCCCTTTCGGGTTTTCAATCCATCGGGATACCCATTTCTGCCTGAGTTGTCCAATGCGGCTTTTCAACTCAGCGGGTGTACATTTTTTCATTTATTTCCCTTATTTTTGCCCGAGTCTTTTATTCTGTTTTTGACTCGCCGGGATGCCCTATTTTTGCCTGGACTTGCATTCTGTTTTTGTGTCCAGCGGGTCATTTTATGCGAAGTATTTTTTAACTGCATCTGAATTCACAGGGGACGGGAAATCTTCACCATCCATGGTGCTGAGCATCAGTGCTCCACCAGAGAAAACTTTCTTTACCACGAATGGTCCTTCATAGTTCGGAGTCCACTTGCCCCTATGGTCTGTATGAGGAGGGAGGATTCTTTTCAGCACAAGATCCCCTACTTGGTACTCTCGGTGTCTGACTTTCTGATCGAAGGCCTTCTTCATTCTCTTCTGATATAACTGCCCATGACAGATTGCGGCCAACCTTTTCTCTTCGATCAGACTCAGTTGTTCGAATCGGGACCGAACCCATTCTGCTTCACTCAGTTTAACATCCATCAATACCCGTAGAGAGGGTAATTCAACTTCAACAGGTAGGACTGCTTCCATACCATACACAAGTTGATACGGTGTTGCCCCAGTGGATGTTCTGATTGATGTGCGGTACCCATGCAAGGCAAACGGTAGCATTTCGTGCCAGTCTTTGTATGTGATTACCATCTTCTGCACAATCTTCTTGATATTCTTGTTAGCTGCCTCAACAGCGCCATTCATCTTTGGCCTGTAAGGAGAAGAATTATGATGTTGGATCTTGAAGTCCCGGCACAGCTCTGCCATCATTTTGTTGTTTAGGTTGGAACCATTATCAGTAATGATTCGCTCGGGAACTCCGTACCGACAGATGACATCTCTTTTCAGAAATCTGGCTACCACTTGCCTTGTAACATTTGCATATGAGGCTGCTTCAACCCACTTGGTGAAATAGTCGATGGCGACCAGGATGAATCTGTGGCCGTTCGAAGCAGTTGGCTCAATCTTGCCAATCATATCAATGCCCCACATGGCAAAGGGCCAGGGTGAAGACATGATGTTCAAAGGATTGGGAGGTACATGCACTTTATCTGCGTAGATCTGGCATTTGTGGCATTTTCTGGCGTAAGCACAACAGTCTGCATCCATTGTGATCCAGTAATAGCCTGACCTCAACAATTTCTTAGCCATTGCATGTCCTCCAGCATGGGTACCAAAAGAGCCTTCATGCACTTCATGCATCAGTAAATCTGCTTCCGTCTTATCAACACATCTGAGGAGTACCATGTCAAAGTTCCTCTTGTATAAAGACCCATCAGTGTTCAGGAAGAAACTACCAGCAAGCCTTCTTAAAGTCTTCTTATCATTGGAAGATGCCCCAGGTGGGTATGTCTGATCCTCCAAGAAGCACTTAATGTCATGGAACCAAGGTTTATCATCTTTGACAACATCCGCTGCAAATACATATGCTGGTCTATCAAGTCTAGACACTGAAATCTGGGGTACAAAGTTAGCCGTTTGAACTTTGATCATGGATGAAATGGTAGCAAGAGCATCTGCAAACTGATTCTCGTCCCGAGGGATATATTCAAGCTTGACTGTTGTGAAGAAAGTCAATAACCTCCTTGTATAATCCCTGTAAGGTATCAGATGATCCTGGTGTGTGTACCATTTTCCGTTGGTTTGATTGACTACCAAAGCTGAATCCCCGAATACGGTCAATGTTTTGATCCTGAGGTCAATGGCTTCCTCAAGACCCATAATGCAGGCTTCGTATTCAGCTTCGTTGTTAGTGCAATTGAAAGTGAGTTTTGCCGAGAAAGGCATGTGAACTCCTTTAGGTGTAATGAGTACTGCACCAACACCACGACCATTCATGTTAACAGCCCCATCAAACATCATAGTCCATTCTTCCTCTGGGTCAGGCCCTTCGGTGTGAATAGGCTCCTCGTGATCTTTTGCTTTAATGAACATGATATCTTCATCAGGGAAGTCAAACCTCATAGGCTGGTAGTCATCAATGGGTTGCTCAGCAAGATATTCAGATAGTACACTGCCCTTGATGGCTTTCTGAGATGTGTACTGTATGTCGTATTCTGTGAGAATCATCTGCCATCTTGCAACCCGTCCGGTAAGAGCTGGCTTCTCGAAAATGTACTTAACTGGATCCATTTTTGAGATTAACAAGGTAGTGTGGGTCAACATATACTGCCTTAGTCGGCGAGCAGCCCACGCTAAAGCACAGCAAGTTTTCTCGAGCAGTGAATAACGCTGTTCACAGTCGGTAAACTTTTTGCTTAGGTAGTATATTGCATACTCTTTTCGACCAGACTCGTCATGCTGACCTAGTACACACCCCATTGACTCTTCTAATACTGTCAAGTACATTATCAGAGGTCTTCCTTCAACTGGAGGCATGAGGATTGGAGGTTCTTGTAAGTATTCCTTGATTTTGTCAAAAGCCTTCTGGCAGTCTTCGTTCCACCTGACCGTTTGTTCCTTTCTTAACAGCTTGAACAAGGGTTCACAGGTTGCTGTAAGGTGGGATATGAACCGTGAGATATAGTTCAATCGGCCTAAGAACCCTCGAACTTCTTTCTCTGTTTTCGGTGCAGGCATTTCTTGAATAGCCTTGACTTTATCAGGGTCCACCTCAATCCCTTTCTCGCTTACGATAAAACCCAGCAGCTTACCGGATCGCACCCCGAATGTGCATTTGTTGGGGTTCAGCTTTAGTTGGTACTTCCTCAGACGCTTGAATAATTTGAGCAGATTCACCAGGTGATCTTCCTCTGTAAGGGACTTGGCGATCATATCATCCACATAACACTCGATTTCCTTATGGATCATATCGTGGAATAATGTCACCATAGCCCGTTGATATGTTGCACCAGCGTTCTTTAGTCCGAATGGCATCACTTTGTAACAGAAAGTGCCCCAAGGTGTAATGAATGTTGTCTTCTCCATGTCTTCAGGTGACATCTTGATCTGATTGTATCCCGAAAATCCATCCATGAAGGAGAATACCGAGAACTGAGCCGTATTATCCACCAATACATCAATGTGAGGTAATGGGAAGTCATCTTTCGGGCTGGCTCTGTTCAGATCCCGGTAGTCAACACACATTCTTACTTTGCCATCTTTCTTAGGCACAGGTACTATGTTAGCGACCCACGGCGGATAGCTAGTAACAGCAAGGAACCCGGCGTCCCATTGCTTTTGTACCTCTTCCTTGATTTTCATAGCCATGTCTGGGCGAGTTCGGCGCAACTTCTGTTTGACTGGAGGGCATTCTTCTCTCAAAGGCAGCTTGTGCATAACAATGTCGGTATCCAACCCTGGCATATCTTGATACGACCAAGCAAACACATCAACATACTCTTGAAGCAGATCTATCAGTCGTCTCTTCACTGAGTCTTGCAGGCAGGCCCCGATTTTAACTTCTTTCACGTCTTCCTCTGTACCAAGATTAATCACTTCAATCTCCTCCTGGTGAGGAGTAATAACCTTTTCCTCTCGTCTCAACAACCTGGCTAGCTCTTCAGGAAGCTCATACTCTTCATCAACCCCTTCATCAGCTTGATTGATTGGATTGTCAAAGTCATACGATGTCATAGCCGTGCTGTTGTCGGTGCTGTCTGGAAGGCACTCTCTGCAAGGGTTAAGTTTGTTCATTTTAGTGATTGATTTTAATCTTGCTTTAGAAAAAAGTGAAATGAAGTTATCATTTTGAAAACACCGCCATTTATTTTTGTACAAAAAGAAAAATGGAAAAACAGTGAGCAGAAAAGAAAAAGACTTGTTTGCAAAGAGATGTCTGATATTTCATTAATTTAATCTTGTTTGCACAAAAGTACAGATGGCCCTGATTACAAAATGAGTCTTGTCATCTTGGGCAAGATGCAAGACTTTGATGCATGCTTATAAAAAATACAGGAAATAATAATTACTCTGCATGAGTAACTCTTATAATTTCCTGGGAAGACCAGTTCGAGACACTGCTCCCCGGGATCTTTGGACGAATCCAATTCTCCAGATTGCGCTCCTCTTCCAGCTCGTCTTCCAGGCAGTTGATAGCATCGGGGGTAAGCATCCCCCCACTGACAAAACCAGGTTTCTCAGCAGCCTTTGCTTGATGTTGAGTTGGTCTGTAACCCAACCCAAACTTGTCCTTCTTCTCCTCCACAGCTAAGACCTTGCCCCAGCCTAGGGCAGTTCCTTCTTCAACGACCTTCCGGGCTTGTTGATAAGATGACATGGAGATACCAGATACAGCAGATGCTTCATTGACATTCAGGGCTTCAAAACCTTGGCTCATTGTCTCATGGATCTCTCCATCCATTTCAATGTACTTGTAGGTTGCCAGGTGGCTGACAAAAATGTCCTCCTCTCCACAGATTGTGACAACTTGGCCTTCCCACTCAAATTTTAACTTTTGGTGAAGGGTAGACGTTATTGCGCCGGCGGCGTGAATCCAGGGTCTACCCAACAAACAGCTGTAGGCGGGCTGAATGTCCATCACATAAAAGATAGTTTTAAAGGTCTGTGGGCCAATTGTCACAGGCAGCTCGATCTCTCCCAGAACCGATCTCTTCGAACCATCAAAGGCTCTCACCACCAGGTTGCTGGGTCTCAATGCCAGTCCATCATATTCAAGCTTCACCAGAGCCTTCTTCGGTAAGACATTCAGGGAAGAACCTGTGTCCACCAGCACATGAGAAAGGACAGCTCCTTTGCATTCCATGGTTATGTGCAAGGCTTTGTTGTGATTACGGCCATCCGCTGTCAAGTCAGAATTGGTAAACCCTAGCCCATTGCTAGCAGTAACGTTTCCAACCACGGTTTCCAATTGGTTGACAGTAATCTCCTCAGGCACGTAAGCTGCGTGCAGGACTTTAAGTAGTGCATTCCGATGGGCTTCGGAGCACATAAGCAGTGAGAGGATGGAGATTTTGGATGGCGTCTGGTGAAGTTGATCCACAATTTTATAATCACTCTTTTTGATGATTCGCATAAACTCATCAACTTCCTGATCGAATGGAGTCTTCAGGGTTTCTTTGGCAGCTGAATCTTCCTGCACCGGGCCTTTTCCTTTTGCCTTGGCAGCAGCTTCTGCCTCGGCAGTAGGTTTTTGAACCTGTGAAGCAAAGAGACGTCCGCTTCGAGTGAAGCCTCCGCCTCCCCCCACATTATCTACTTGTGGTGCAGGTGTTGATGTTTCAAGAGTGATTCTTTTTCCTTCGCAGTATACGTCAGAGCCATAGTGCCAAGGGATGGCCCTATTGCTTTCATATGGTACTGGTCCAGGCACCGTGACAGTGACTGGACTGATTGCTGCTGCTGAAGGGACTGTAATCGTTTGTGGATCAAAAAAGATTGTAACTGGTGCTCTGGTGGGAGCAGCACCTTCTGAATGGTAGGCGGAGTTATTTTCAGGATCGTAGAATATGGTAACAGTAGAGACATCTTCGTGATTGATTGCTGGTGTTGTAGGAGGTTCTGTTGGAAGGACTGTTGTTGTTGTTGATGGAGAGTCGAAATGGAATGAAGCTGAAGTTGTAGCAGGAGAAACTGTTGAAAACTGATCATTTGGGAGGACAGATGAAGTACTTGTTGATGCTGCTGATGAATTGTCGGGAACAATAGTTGCTGCATTTGTAGGAGGTTCTGAAACCGTTGTTGATGAAGTTGTCGGATTTGCCGGAAATGATGT
Source organism: Lathyrus aphaca (assembly GCA_963966055.1). NCBI lineage: Eukaryota > Viridiplantae > Streptophyta > Magnoliopsida > Fabales > Fabaceae > Lathyrus > Lathyrus aphaca. Next base: position 508,448,950 of record OZ014519.1, on the reverse strand, counting down.
AGTGATCTGTAGCAAGCCACTCTGAATAAGGCTGTCAATGCCATTCCTCAGGTCCTCACACCCATTCCATGAAATATTGCAGTATGGACATCCTAGTTCACACCCCGGAAATATATTGTTTTCACGGAGTTGAGCTTTAATTTCCACCAATGGTGTCCTGATCTGATCCACACTAGTTATCAAATAAGACGGTTGGTCTTCTTCAATAGCATTAATTCGGGGACCACCATGGTTTGGCATAGGGTTTTTATTGACATTGGGAGGAGGTGCAAAATTCAGAGCCTTGGAATCTACCAAGTCTTGTACCTTCATATGCAGAGCCCTGCATTTTTCCGTACTGTGACCAGGTGCGTTGGAATGAAAAGCACACCTAGCATTGGAGTCATAGTTCCTTGGTAGACTGTTGGGATCCGGAGGTGCCAACGTTCTTAGCTCAACTAGGTTGAGTTTCAGAAGTTGTGGCAGCAAGGCAGCATACGGCATTGGGATCGGGTCGATCACTCTGTTAGCTTGAGAGGGCCTCTGTTGGAATGGCCTCTGTTGATTGTTGTTGTTGGTGTTGTTACTGTTGTAGTTTCTTGGAGGATACTGATTCTGATGATACTGAGGTTGTTGTTGGAAGTTTTGTTGAGGAGGTTGATAGACTGGCTGAGGATGAGCTGGAGCAGGGATAGTGACTGCTGCTATTGACCTTTGAACATATTGGGGCCTACCCCTGTTGGTGTGAATGGCATTGGCCTCGCCAGTTCTTCTCGGGCCTGCAAAAGGCTTTCTTGTACTACTGGACGAGCTGGCACCATTGTCTGAGATCTTCCCCATTTTTAACAGGCTTTCAATTCTCTCCCCAGCTATAACAACATCCGCAAAGCTAGTGGAAGAGAAAGCAGCTAACCTGTCAATATACGTTCCCTGAAGAGTGTTCATAAACATGTCTGCCATTTCTCTCTCAGACATTGGTGGTTGAACGGCAGCAGCCAATTGCCTCCATCTCTGAGCATATTCTCTGAAGCTCTCCCTGGACGACTGCGACATTCCCATTAGGAGGGTCCTGTTGGGTGCCATGTCTAGATTATACTGATACTGTCTGATGAAGGCCTCTGCCAGGTCCTTCCAGCATCTAATTGTTGCTCTTGTCAGATGGGAATACCACTCCCTCGAAGCTCCAGTCAAGCTATCTTCAAAATAGAACATCCACAATTTCTCATCCATTGTATAGGCTTTCAGCCTTCCCAGAAATGATTGCAAATGAGTCCGGGGGCATGAAGTCCCATTATACTTTTCAAAGCATGGAGGCTTGAACTTGTGGGGAATCCTGACCCCTTCTACCAAACCCATGTCCATAACGTCGAAACCCAAAGAATTTTGAGATTCTAAGGACCTCAACTTCTCAGCTATCTCTTCCAATCGTCTATCATATGTTTCCTCTCCGGCACCCATTACTGTATACTGGTCCTCCTGAGGATCTTCTTGAAGTACTCTGGCAGCTGTGGCTGTCCCTTGAATGTTGACTGGGATGTTGGCCTCTGGATGGAGATGGGGTCCAAAAACTGGGGGATTGACATGAGGTTGGACCCTCTCGTTGTTACTTGTGCCAGCAGTTCCCACATGGGGCTCCTCTTGATTCCTCCCTTCTACCAAAGTTCTGAGCCTCTCCTGGCTTTGAGCTAAGTTGTTCATTACTTCCATGAACTGTGCTATCTGGGTTCTCATCTCCAGCCTTTCGTTGGCCATCTGGTTTCTGACCTCCGTAAGGTCCTGCTGCATCTGATCCATCTGAATTCCCGGAAGGTTGTTTCTAGTTGGGTACCTGTGAGGCCTGCTGAGAGGAAATACCCGGCGCCGAGCAATAATTCCTGAGATTCACAACAGAGGTTAGCAACAACAAAACAAAAACCTACAAAACAAACAAAAGGGTTAGCATGCAATGCAGTTATGCTTATTTGTTCTCAAGGTATCCGGTTTGGCCTTCAGTTTTGACCCTTCCAGACCCTTGAAGATGATGCTGTTGAAGGTGCCTTTGAAGTAACCCAGATGGAAACTAACACAAATATATTACAGAAGGTGAAATAATACATCTTGTTCATTTTACAACACAAGCCCGCTAAGGGGTCAAAATACAGTACAAAAATAAAAGTACATGGAAAGAAAGCAACAACAAACAAATGATCAAACTCCGAGGCCAAACTCATCCTCACGAACTTCCTTGAGACGTGCTTCGGTCACAGGATCAGCCGGACGCTCCGTGAGACTTCTGATGAGAAGGTTTCTTGCTGCAACTGCTGCAGTCAACTTCTTGTTCTGACTTTGATCTTTGGACTTCTTCACCCCAGCTTTGATCTTTAGTTCTGATATTTCCTCCTGGGCTGCTGCCAGGGCTTTTTCCACCTGTTCCATCTTGTCTTGAACTCTCTTGTCTTCTAGAGTACGGGCCTCAGTGATCCGGACCCACCTGGCCTGACTCTCTTTCAAATACAAGTCTGTCCTTGCCCTCTGAAACTGGGCTTCTTTACAAGCATTCTTCAGAATCTGTTCACCAGCTTTAGACTTGTTGATATAATCTCCAGACTTCTCAATCTTAGTCAAGTGTTCTACCCTCAGTTTCTCCAATCTCTCAATCTCCCTCACACCTTCACTCCTCTCCCTGAGGGTCTTCTGCAAGGCTTGGGTTAACTTCTCATTTCTTTCCTTCAAGCTCTCAAACTCTTTCAAACTGATAGTGGCAGGGGGTGGTGCTGAAGATGACTCAGGCATGTCTTCTATGGTGAAGGGCATTCCAGAGAATTGGGCCCTGGCATAGGACCACTCATGATATTGGGCTGATGCCACATTATTGCACTTCCCCAGAATGGTGATTCCCTTGGTTTGAACATTATCCCAGGCCCAGGCAGCCTGTCTAACAACAGCCAAACTAATCTTGTTCTCACGGTAGAGGGTCTCAACCAAATCCTGTACCCTAGGAGTGTGGACCAGTGCGTAGCCCAATTGTCTCCTGAACAGCAGAGGGTTGTAATTGATACTTCCCTTAACTCCTATTAAAGGCACATTGGGAAAGTGCCCACAGCTGGTGATCATATCTCTGCCCTTGGTGCTCTGAGTACACCATCTGATATCTGCTGAAGTGAGAGTAGTGAGCCTCTTAGCCCAGTTGCTTTGCTGATGAGGATTTAGAAATGCATCTGTCCTGGGTAGATGCCTGAGAAGCCAAGCATGGAATAATGGAGCACAAATCCTCACTAATCTTCCCCTCTGCTTCTCATTTCTCTGATGGACTGAGTAATAGAGATCTCCTAGCAAAGTTGGCACAGGGTTCTTCAGGATGAACAAGTGGATTGCATTCTTGCTAATGAATCGAGGCTCATCTGCAAACAATACAATTCCATATACACTTAAGGCCAACAGAGCACAAACAGCTTTCCACTCCCCCAAGGAGGCCTTCAAACTAGCTTGAGAAATCAGGAAGTCCAGATGAAAACCAGGGATCCCAGCTTTAGAGGTCATATGCTGTTCAATCAAAACAGGCTCCAGGTGCAAAGCTTTTGCTACCTCTCCATTGCTAGGAAAGACCATTTCAGGGTTGAAAGGGATTTCCCTCTTGATGGGCAGACCAGTCAATGATGAGTATTCTTCCAGAAGAGGCCCCAACTGAAAGTCTTGAAAGGTGAAACATCTCAATGGGGGGTCATAAAACTGAATGCAGGTGTGGATGAGGCTCCTCTGGGATGGGTCCAGATCCATGACCAAGTCAAGTATATCCCCATAATGCTCCCTGAACAAGGGTATGTGATCTGGAGTGATCAGGGTCTGGATCCTCCTGATGTCTGATAAGTCTGGTTGGAAGAAATGATAAGTGATGTTGCTTTTCTTTGGAGCCATGAGTGCTGAGGACTGAGTAGGATAAGTGCTGATGAAGATGCTGAGGAGTGGGCCACTGGCTGGCTAGTGCTAGTAACTGAAGTATATGGCTGACAAACTGATGCAAGTGCTGGTGGAGATAGGTCAGAACTAAAGATGGGGTCAAAACCAAAACCAGATGAAAATGGATACCCTGAAACACAAATAAGCACATGTTAATATGATGCAATGAGTATGTATGCAAATGATATGCAGGGGTTTGTGACTGAGCTGGATCTGATTCACTGCCTTGGTATAGATCCATGTGTGTTCAAGATTTCCAGATGGAGGTCTTAAAAATCCAGTAACCAGGGTGGGGGACTCAAATAAAGAGCCACAAGTCCAGGGTTTTAGAATCACAAGAACTATCCAACATGGAGTATTCTTAACAAAGTCAAAGTAACAGGGTATTCTGAGGTCAAGGTACCTGCAAACCTGTAAACAGCCCAACCCCCTCACAGGTGATGATCTAGAACAAGGATCCTCAGACTTGGATCAGTTATGAGAAGTGTAAACACTTCTAACCCGGAGGTACAGTGTTTACAATAACCATAAAAATTCCTCCTCTAATTCACCTCAGTTTCTGAAGGTCAATACTAAAAGGTCATCCAGACTTAGCAGGCTTCCCAGATAGCCCTAGCATTGCAGGAAATCTGCAACACAGAGTTCTCAAGAAGAAACCCATATCTGAACCGTGTTTCATATTCCCGCACCAGACCGAAATGGAATGGGAAAGAATATGATTCACTCTAGCCTAGGTGTCACTCAGGTCCCAGGTATAGGACCTTAACTCTCAATGAATCACCCACCCACCAAAGGAAAACCAGATCCAGCCAGCAGCACAGTATGACAATATGATAAATGAAAAAACAGTAAAGAAAGCAATAAATAAAGCTGTACAGAAAGCAGTAAATAAAGAAAATATACACATACGAATAGCACATAACACCCCCAATAAACACAAATCAATCAAGCGCTAGGAGGAACCCACAAAAAGAACCAGAAGCCCTGGTTGCAGTATAAGGGTCCCCAGCAGAGTCGCCAAGCTGTCGCTCCCGAAGATTTGCATCTAGGTACAAGCGCGAACGGTCGGCGAAAGGGACAGTGAGAACACACAGCCGTGAACTCACTGGAGAATGAAAAGAGTCGCCAGCTAGGCATTTTTATCCCGGAGGAAAGGCAATGCTGCATAGGCCTAGGAAAAGATACGGATAAGACGGTTTGCGAACCAGAGAGACTGAGAAAGGGGGTTGGTTACAACCTGGGAAGGTATTAGCACCCAGATTGTCCGTCGTACTCGACGGGATCCACGCTTAAAAGATTTGTGTTATAAAGGGATAGTGTCAGTGCAATCTGTGTATGAAATAGCTGGAAGAGATGTACAGGTGTCAGTGTAAAGAAATGTGATGTGTATAAATGTACAGTGTCAGTGTGAGATCAGGAATGAAATGCTCATGACCATGAGGCTCAAAGAATAATGCTGGAAGGAGGGGGAATATACAGAGACTTTTGTTCGATAACTGTTAAGTTATGCCTACGTATCCTCTCGTGCAATGAGGAAGTCAGAACACCGTAGTTCGACCCAAGGAGACTGAAAAATGGATTGACTGATGAACTGCTTGCTTATCTATGATCAAGTGTATGACCTGTCTGGCTCAGGTGCTAACTGTCTTGCATTAGATGGAAAAAGCAAGTTCTCGATTGTGAGTGAGTGTGATGAGAAAAGAATCCCGAAGGAGACGATTATTGTTTGTTTTTGAGTTTTCAGTCTTTTATTTCTTTTTGGAGTTTGTCATAAGTTAATGAGCTTAAGTCTAAACCAATGGATTTAGTAAACTCATCACATCTTCCCTCTGATTAGGGGTAATGAGAATACCTTAAGTGTGAAGTCAGATTCTCACACTTAATCACCTTTGATGTAGGATTAAGATCATTAACCTACTTGTGATTATTTAGATGTTTTTGTGTTTTTTGTTTAGTGTTGAGTAATGAGGTTAAGCCATAATCAAGGATTAAACAGACTCATTACACCATCCTAAAAGAAGGATAATAGATGAGAATGTTTAAGCTGAAGAAGACTCCTCAACTTAATCCATGATTAGGGATTAAACCCATGACAAAACAAGCCTTTATTAAGTGAATTTTAGATTAATGGTATGATGATGAAGTGAGTTTTATTGTTTGTAAGACAACTTGAGGGGGACTTGTCCATTAACACTAGGGTTAGTCCTTCTTAACCACTTAAGGAAGAATTAGAACCCTAATGCAAGGCCCAAGTTACAAGTGTAATGTCTTGATGATTATTAGGTGCATTGATTAAGAGATTTAAACACATAAAGGGTTCAATACTTAGGATTAAAGTTATACACTCCATCCTAAGAGAAGGATGCAGGCATAAGCTTAATCACAAAGTCTTAAAGCCTTTAGGGTTTAGTCCCTGATTATGAGGTGAGAAGAGAAGACTCAAAGAAGACACAAAGGTAAAACTATGAGGGGAGACTAATCAAAACCCTAATCATTGTCATGCTTGGTTGATCCTAAGGTTTGTGAGGTTTTCAAGAGAAATCTTCAATGGAACCACCAGGAAGCAGATGAACAGGATCAAGAGAAGCAAAGCAACTTGCTTCATTCAAGAAGTCAAGTCACTTGAAGAAAGAAAGTGGGAAGGAGAAGAATGAGCAAGCTCAAACTCAAACACACATAAAAATGCAGCAATGGATGCAAGAGAGATGAAAAGAAAAGTTATGAGAAGTGAAGGCAAATCCACTTCTCAAGTTTACTTACCACCTGAAATGTTAGAAAGAAATGCAATGCAATGCTAAATGAGATGAAATGGTATGATGCTTAGCAAAACCAGAAGCATGTTGATGATGATTATGATGTTATGAGATGCTACAAGCATGAGACAAGGCATGGGGATGTTCATACAAGATTATGAATGCAAATGATGCAAGTTAAGGAGCATGAACAAACATGGAATGTTATGAAGCATACAAGGCAAATGACATGGCAAATATGCAATGCAATGATCAAACATGTTTCCTATATGTCTTATAATGTCAAATGAATCATAAACATGTACAAAATGCAAAGACAAGTCATGTTATGCAAGAGAATGCAAGAAGGATGCAAGAGAAAGCCCAAAATAGGGTTCATGAATCAAACATCAAACACAAACCCAAAACAGAAGCAAACCTCATGATAAAAAATGGAAAATGGCACCCAAAGAAACCCTAGGCCTATGATGAACCACTGCCCAAAGGGGAGCTCTCAACTCTCAACCAAACTCAAGATATGAATTTTACAAGATATTAGGGTTTTTTAGGGTTCTTAACAAAACAAATGCCAAACAATTTGAAAATGCAAGAACAATTCATGGCCTTTTTATCCTAGGAACTACATGCACAACAAAAGACAATGCAAGAAGAATCAATGTCTCAACCTTCTCCAATAGGCAGAAATGAATTTTCAAACTTATGATCAAAATAATGCATAAAAAATGATTTAATTCAATGAAAAATTCTTAAAATGCATCAAGATCAAAAAAGAAATTTGGTTCGAAGGTTGGACAATGTTTCTAAATGTCTTAGAACATTTCATGAATTTTTTTGTAATTTTTAAATACCTAAAAGTATTTTTAATTAATTAATCCTCATTAATCAATTAAAAATAACCTTTTAAATATTTAAAAAATACTTTTTTAATGATAAAAAATAAAATAAAAATATTTTTGGGTCATAAAAATTATTAAAACTTTAAGGAAAAAGTTTCATAATTTTTATGAATTTTTTGCTATTTTAAAATAATTATGCAAGTTAATTGAAAGAAAAATGAATAAAATTAAATAAAATAAAAAGTAAACAGAATGGAAGGATGAGATTGATTCTGGGGAAAGGACCATTGACTTGGCGCGCAGATCTAAGGCTCACATTCAAACTTCTAAAACTCAATTAATTAATTTAATTAATCCTGATTATGAATTAATGATGCAATCTAGACCACACACACGCGCGCGGGAAGCCAGATCCAAGGGTCTCAATTCAAACTTTGCCCTAACCCTAAATTAATGACTAATCACTTTCAGGTCACCGGAGACGAGCTCCGGTCGTCTTCTCCGGTGACCTCCTCCCCTGAAAACTTCAAACTTCCTAAAAACGCATCAAAAATGAAAAATAGAAACTGGGAAATGATCCTTACACTCTCACGAATCAAACCCCTCTCTCAAAACAAATTTATATTTCCTAAACAAGCTGAATCGAAGAAAGAAAGTTCTAGGTCACGCAAGCTTCAGAAACAAATTAAATGCTCAAATCACAACCATTTTCAAAACCAATGGTACCAGAATGATCAGTGAAGCTAGTAGAACAAGTTTGTAACAAGAAAAGCAACTTCTGGGAAAATAAATTTCAGGCTACCTGAGATTCGAAGCTTTCAGTTTAGGAACTTTCTGGCCACCTCTCCTTGTGCAATCTACTCCTTAGAACCTCTTGATGATGTTTGAATGCTCAAATGGAGTTTAAGTTGGCTTGATGATGAGTTTCGAAAGGAACTGCTTCAGCTTGATCAAAAATGGCAATGGTGTTTCTGGAGGTTTCAGGCCATGGTGAGTGATTGTTTGTGGTCTAGATGATGTGTGGAAAAGCTTTGCAAGGTTTGTTTGGCTGTTTGTGAGCTAGGATGGAAGATTCGAATGGAACTGCAAACTGAAGTGAGAAATGGCAGTGGGATCTCTTGGCTGTTTCAGGCTTGTGCTTTGGGTGGTTTGAGGTCTATGGAGCAAGGTGAGATGATTGGTGAAGTTGGCTTGAATGTTTAGTGGCTGTGGAGAGGAATTCGAAGCAAGTTGCAAGATGGTGAGTTTTTGTGTATGTGTTGAATGGGATGGTTTCAGCCTTGCTTCTTCATATCTTTGGCTTGCCAAGGGATATTGTATTATAATCCTATAGGTCAGATGATGTGACCTGGCCTATAGTGATTGGTAAGTTTACTTTTGCTCAAAATCCACTTTATGTGTAAGAGAGGTATGGTGAAGTGCTAGGCAAGGACATGGGCTGGTTCTGGCGCAGCAAAGTGAAGGGAAAGGCTAGGCTTGGTCCAGCATTCAAGGCAGCAAGTTGGTAAAGCATGATCATGAGTTTTTGCAAGTTGTGACATTTTGGTTCACATGTGATTCTTTTGCCTAACCAAACATAAAACCATGGCATTCTTAGTTCAAATCTGATTTTTAGGACTTAGAGAATGTTTGTGTAATGGTTTGAAATGAATTAGAGGTCACATGATGCATTGGTTCAAGGTTTTGCAAAATTTCCAAATGAGGCATGCCTTGAAAATTAATGATTTTAGCCAACTTTGCATTGCCATAACTTTTGATCCAAGAAGAGTTTGATCATGTTCTTGTACTTTTTGAAAAGGGAAAGATGAGATCTACAACTTTCATGACCAAAGTTTTTCCATTTGAAGCCTTTTTGGATCAAGAATCAAGGCTTGAAAAATGACCTAAAATGATGCATTCTTGAAAAGTCAACTATGCCCAAAAAGTCAACATTTGCAAAAACCCTAAATTCTTGATTTCTATGAACTTCAACCTTCTTCCATGATCAAATAAAGATCATATACACTCAAAATGATGAAGATCACCCATTGGTTGGGTCATTGGGGACCTCAGATGCCCTGATTTTGCACTGACTTGTCTGAAAAGTCAACTCTTGATCAGATGACTTCCCCATGGAATTTCTTCATGAAAATTGATATGCATACTCCTTATACCATATAGAGATCAATGGAAACAAGAATGACCAAAAAATTTGGAGTTATGGCCTCTGAAACCAAAACCCTAATTTTCAGTCAACTGTGCAGTTCATCCTGGCTCTGCATCCACTCAAACCCTAGTTCTTGTGATCCCTCTGCAATTTTGACTTTGAGGAGATGGAATATGATATAAGAACACACATGGACCCCTTTGAGTTGATTGGTTGCCTTTGGAATGGCTCAAGATGCTTTGGGATTGCTCAGGTCACAAACCCCAGGTGCAGATGCCTTAGAAACTATCCAGTGAATCAAAAATGAAATGTGAGATGATATGATTGTACTTATGCATATGAGAATGATCACAAGCCATGGTGTGAATGGGTGAGGGCAAATTTGGGGTGTTTACAGAATGTAGTGGAAAGTAAACATTCCATGGAAAAGAGTTTGAATTCACTTCCTTGTGCCAAATTTATACAAAACTCTTAAAAAGCAAATAACAAACTATAAGCGACTTTCCTGCGGGAACTTCTCTTCTCATATCATTCATTCTCAGCGCGAACTTGCGATGACTTGTCTCACATGCAAGATGGTAAACGCACTCGTACCAGACGAGCCTGCAACACCTGAGCATAGACATACACAGTTCCAGCCATAAAAAACACAAACGAATAGTTCCCGTCTTAGTTAGGCGAACTACGTCGACTCTGATCCTCATTATCCCGATGAGGTATGTAGGCAGCGGGGTAGGGCCCGTTCGAGAACATTCTTTATTTTCCCTACATTTCCCCATTTCCTTTCGTCCTCTCTTTTCCAGTTTCTTTCTCATTTCAGTTCCAGTTCCAGTAGCAGTTCTTTGTTCAGCAGCATTCTTATTTCTCACCCTTTGAAACAAAACAAACAAGCGTGGATCCCGTCGGATACGGCGGATGGTCTGGGGTGTTAATACCTTCCCAGTTCGTAACCGACTCCCGAACCCAGATCTTTGGTTCGCAAGGCCTTGTCCTTTGCTTCTTCCTCATGTTTGTGCAGCATTACCTTTCCCATTCATTCGGGATAAAAATGCCTGGCTGGCGACTCTACCTATTTTCCGCGCCACTTTCACGTTTGTACTAGGATGAAAATCCCGGGAGCGACAGTTCTTAATAGTTGTTTTGATTGTTGATGTGTGGAAGATTTAGAATGGCTGGAAGAAATGATGTTTCACTTGCCACTGCTATGTAGGCGATGGCTCAGGCTATGCAAAACCCGATGAATTATGGGGATCGTGAGAGTGATGAGTTTCAGAAGAATGATCCACCTACATTCAAGGGGAAGTATGATCTAGATTGAGCATAAGAGTGGATCAAGGAGATCGAGAGGATCTTTAGAGTGATGGAATGTTCTGAAGGCGGTGAGGTGCAGTTGGGTGCTCACTGGTTGGTGGCAGAAGCTGATGATTGGTGGATTGGTACACGTCAATGGTTGGATACATCGGGTGAGGCAGTCACCAAGACTAAGATTAGAAGAGAATTTCTAAGAAAGTACTTTCCTGAAGATGTCCGGGGAAAGAAAGAGATTGAATTCTTGGAAATGAAGCAAGGACATATGTCATTTACCGAGTATGCTACCAAGTTTACTGATCTGATGAAGTTTTATCCGCACTATAGCTAGATGACTGCTGAGTTCTCAAAGTGTGTCAAGTTCGAGAATGGTTTGAGGCATGAGATTAAGCAGGCGATTGGTTATCAGAGGATCCGAAGATTTTAGGATTTAATAGATTGTTGTAGGATCTTTGAAGAAGAAAACAAGGCTCAATCGGATCACTTCAAGAGTTTCGCTAAGAGAAGAGGAAAGCAACAGATGCATCATGGGAAACCTTATGCAGCTCTAGCTCATAAAGGTAAGAAGAAACAGGTTGAGGATAAAAGGCCAAGTGGGGAGGTGCTCCTGCTTATCTGAAGTGTTACATATATGGTGAATTGGTTCATTGTGTCAGTGAATGCACGAGTGACACAAAGAAATGTTTCAAGTGTGGTCAACCTGGACATTTGATTGTAGAGTGAAAGACTAATTTGGTTACTTGCTACAACTATGGAGAGTAAGGTCATATCAGCACTCATTGCCAGAATCCAAAGAAAGTTGCAACTGGAGGAAAGGTGTTTGCTTTGATAGGGACACAGACTTCTAGTGAAGATCGTTTGATCAAAGGTACTTGCTATATTAATAATATGCCTTTGATTGCTATGATTGACACAGGCGCTACGCACTATTTTATTTCTATTGACTGTGTGAGAAGACTAGGTCTTATTGTTTCCCCTATAAAAGGATAAATGGTTATCGAGACTCATGTTGATGGGTTGTTAACTACTTTTCACGTTTGTTTGGATTGTCCTCTATCGATGTATGGTAAGGGCTTTGGTGTGGATTTGAATTGTTTGTCGTTGGGAGGTTTAGATGTGATTCTGGGAATGAATTGGTTGAAGTTTATTCATGTTCACATTAATTGTTTCAGCAAGTCGGTTCGGTTTCTTACTCCGGATGAAGAAGAAGAAGTTGGTTATTTATCTGCTCGTGAGTTGAAAGAACTTTTGAATGAAGAAGCGCAAGTGTTTGCATTGTTTTCATCCTTATCGGTGGAAAATGAAATGGAAATCAGTGAATTGCTAGTGGTGACAGATTTCCCGAAAGTATTTCCATATTACATTGTGGATGTTTTGCCAGAGAGGGAGGTGGAATTTAGTATTGATCTTGTGCCCATAACTAGACCTATTTCGATAGAACCTTATCCTATGTCAGCTTCCGAGTTATCTGAATTGAAGAAGCAGTTAGAAGGACTGTTAGAGAAGATGTTTGTGAGGCCAAGTGTGTCGCCTTGGGGAGCTCCGGTATTGTTGGTGAAAAAGAAAGATGGTAGCATGAGATTGTGTATTGATTACAGGAAACTGAATAAGGTTACAATTAAGAACATGTATCCACTTCCAATGATCAATGATCTGATGGATTAGTTGGTTGGTGCTCGTGTGTTTAGTAAAAACGATATGCGATCGGGTTATCATCAGATAAGAGTGAAAGATGAAGATGTGCAGAAGACCGTTGTTAGAACTTGATATGGACACTGTGAATATGTAGTGATGCCATTTGGAGTTACTAAAGCACATGGAGTATTCATGGAATATATGAACCAGATTTTCCATGATTATTTGGATCAATTTGTGGTTATTTTTATATATGATATTCTAATATACTCTAAGTCAGAGGAAGAGCATGATGAACATCAACGGATTTTGTTGCAAGTGTTGAAGAAGAAGAAGTTGTATGCTAAGTTATCAAAGTGTGAGTTTTGGTTGAAAGAGGTGAATTTTCTTGGTCATGTAATTTTGGGAAAGGGAATAACTGTGGATCCATCCAAGGTAGATGCAGTGCTACAATGGGAGACTCTGAAGTCAATGACAGAAATTAGAAGTTTCTTGGGATTAGCTGGTTATTATCGAAGATTTATTGAAGGTTTTTCGAAAGCACTTATGTTGACTCAATTAACTTGTAAGTATAGAGTGTTTGTGTGGGACGCCAGTGTGATAAGAGTTTCATTTATCTAAAGAAGAAGTTAACTACTGCTTCAGTTTTGACTTTAGCAAAAGTAGATGAACTGTTTGTGGTTTATTGTGATGCTTATTTGATGGGTTTGGGTTGAGTGTTAATGCAAGACGGTCAAGTGATGGCGTATGCTTTGCGACAGTTAAGAATTCATGAGAGGAATTATTCTACCCATGATTTGGAACTAGCAGTTGTAGTTTTTGTATTAAGGATTTGGATGCATTATCTATACGGTTCGAGGTTTGAAATGTATATTGATCATAAGAGCTTGAAGTATCTGTTTGACCAGAAAGAGTTAAATATGAGGCAAAGATGTTGGTTGGAATTCTTGAAGGACTGTGATTTTAGTTTGAACTATCATCCTAGTAAAGCTAATGTTGTGGCTGATGCCTTAAGTCGGAAGAAATTGCATATTCGATCATCAGGGCTAGAGAGTTGGAGTTGATTAAACAATTTAGAGATATGAGTTTGGTTTGTGAGCAGACACCTCATAGTGTAATGTTGGGAATGCTGAAAGTTAACAATGATTTTCTTGATCGGATACGGGAGAGTCAGAAGTCATATGTGAAATTAGTTGACTTGATGGCCAATGATGAACGGGTTAGAGGTAATGCGTTTCGAGTTGATGAACAGGGAGTACTAAGGTTTCGGGAGCGTATTTGTATTCCTGATGATCTTGAATTGAAGAGAATGATTCTTGAGGAAGGACATAAAAGTGGTTTGAGTATTCATATGGGAGCGACGAAAATTTATCAAGATTTGGAGAAGATATTTTGGTGGCCCGGTATGAAGCGGGACGTGGCTCAGTTTGTTTATGCAAGTTTAACTTGTCAGAATTTGAAAGTGGAACATCAGAAACCTTCTTGTTTGATGCAACCGTTGGATATTCCCGAGTGGAAATGGGATAGTATCTCAATGGATTTTGTTACAGGGTTACCTAATACTCCGAGAGGGCATGATGTTATTTGGGTAATTGTTGATAGTTTAACAAAGTCAGCGCATTTTATTCCGATTGGTATTACTTATTCCTTGCATATATTGGCAGAGATATATGTCAGTGTGATTGTGAAGTTGAATGGAATTCCTCTGAGTATTGTGTCGGATAGAGATCCATGTTTTACTCTAGATTTTGGGAGAGTTTGCAAGAGGCATTGGGTTTGAAGTTGAAGTTAATTTCAACTTATCATCCTCATACTAATGAACAGATAGAGAGGACGATACAATCTTTGGAAGATTTGTTGAGGGCTTGTGTGCTTGAACAAGGATGCGCTTGGGATAGTCACTTGTCGTTGATCGAGTTTACTTATAATAACAGTTATCATTCCAGTATCGGAATGGCACCGTTTGGAGCATTATATGGTCAGAGATGTCGGACACCTTTGTGTTGGCATGAATCAGGTGAAAGTGTTGTACTTGGACCTGATATTGTGCAGCATACTACGGAGATGGTGAAGTTAATTCGAGATAAGATGAGAACTTCACAGAGTAGGCAGAAGAGTTATCGTGATAAGAGAAGGAAAGACCTTGAGTTTCAAGAAGGAGATCATGTGTATTTGAGGGTTACTCTGGTGACCGGTGTTGGACGAGCTTTGAAGTCGAGGAAACTTACTCCTAGATTTATCGGTTTGGATTAGATTTCTGCAAGAGTTTAACCTATTGCTTATAGAGTGGTGTTGCCACCGCGATTATCAAATTTTCATGATGTATACCAAGTTTCGTAGCTTCGGAAGTATGTTCTGGATCCGTCACGTGTGATATCGATGGATGAAGCTGAGGTAAGAGATAATCTTACAGTTGAAACACTACCAGAATGAATTGATGATTATGAAATAAATCAGTTGAGAGGCAATGAGATTGTTCTTGTAAAGGTGGTTTGGGGAGGAACTGTCGATGGGAACATGACTTGGGAATTGGAGAGCAAGATGCGAGAGTCTTACCCGAATCTACTTGCATGAGGTAAGTTTTCGAGGACGAAAACATTCTAAGTGGGGGAGAGTTGTAACGCCCCGATTATTATTTAATTTATTTAATTTGAATTGTTGTATTTTTGTGTGTGGAAGAAGTATTATATTATTTAAAATAATATTAATTTAAATGAATTATATTATATTGGATAATTAAAATATTTGGAATATAAAGAGAAAAAGGTAGAATGGTAATTTGGTGAAGGATAATGAGGGCAAATAAGGAAAACCATGGTTGGGGTCTAAGTGTTAAGGTTGGAAATAATGAAAAAGAGGAAGTTCAGTCGTGTATTGGTGACCGTGAAAGAAGAAGCGTAAACTGAGAAGAAGGAATGAGAAAGGGCTAGAGCTTGAAGAGGAATTCGGGACCGAAGAAAGAAATTGTTCATCAAAACTAAGGTAAGGGTGGGATTTCTTCATCTCCTAAGGGTTTAATAATCTGAATTTTAGGCAAAGTGTTATTGAGTAGAGAATTGAGGTTTAGATGATTTTTGTTGAAAAAACTTGTGTTCCATTGTTTGTAGTTGTTGATTTTGTATGGTAATTGGATGAGTTAGGCAATGGATTGTGTAAATTATGCATTTTATGGATGTAAGACTGGTTTCTGGGGGAATAATTCGTAGTAGGGTTTGGCTGAGTCGTAGAAGAAAAACTCAGAAAATCGCAGCCCTCGCTTAGCAAGCAATTTGGATTTTTGGAGCGTGATTTATAAAGAGTTGCTCGCTCAGTGAGCAAGCTCCTTTCTTAGCGATACTTGGAGTGAAAAATAAAATGTTTTATTTCTGAAAAATTCTCTAAAATTATTTAATTAATATATTAAGGGATCGGGAGTGATGTATTGTTGTTAGAGGTGAGTAGAGATGAGTTATGAGCTTAATTAGAGGAATAATAAGAAATAACTTGAAAATGAACATGAACTAATATGTACATTTGTTGTTGTGTTGGCTATGTGTAGTTGTTTTTGTTACATAACATTGATGTTAATATATGTTTATGCAATTGTTGATGTATGTTGTGTGATTGATTATGTGTTCTCGTTGTTGTTGATATATGTTATTGCATTCGAAGATGCATGAGGTTGATGTTGTTCAGTGTTGTAGTAAGTTGTTGTTGTATGTTAGTTGTTGATGTTGATTGCATGATGTAGTTGTTGTAGACATGCATAATTGTCATTGATGGTGCATGGCATGTGCATGGTTGGGAATGGTATACCAAGGTAGGGTATGTCCATTCGAACCTCGAGGGGGATCGGTGTGATGTTAGTACGGTCATGAAATAGGGATCATACATGACCATGAAACAGGGGTCGAGGATGTGATCATGAAATAGAGATCATACTGGACTATGAAAGAGGGGTTGAGAGTTCTGACGGGAACTGGA
The DNA here is from genome assembly GCA_963966055.1 of Lathyrus aphaca. Lineage (NCBI taxonomy): Eukaryota > Viridiplantae > Streptophyta > Magnoliopsida > Fabales > Fabaceae > Lathyrus > Lathyrus aphaca. The sequence continues at coordinate 508,432,394 of OZ014519.1, read as the reverse complement.
TCGTGAAATAGAGATCAATATATGGTACCGCATGCATAAAGTTGGTAAAGTCTCATTGCATAAGTGTTATTCATGTGCATGATGTTGATATGTGTTGTGATTTGTTTGTTTAATCGTGGTTGTTGAGAAGCAATGAACTATTTAATATTACGTTCTTTTATTCTTATTATTTTTCCCTTTTGTTGGTGTAAGTATCTCACCCCTTCTGTTTGAATGTTACCCCTATGTTGGTAACGTGCATGTGATCAGGATAAGTAGAGTGGTGGTCAGTGAAGTCAGTGTATTTTACATTTAGAGGAGTCGACTCTGATACATGCTTTGGGTATCGGGTCGACGAGTGTTTTCTTTATTTATTCATTTTAGAAAGACTTATCGTTTTCAAAACATTATTTTGTGTTGAGATTTAGAGTTTTTCCGCTGCAAATAAAAATATTTTGTAAGACGTATCATATTGAGTCGTGTGATTTAGCGAATTGTGACACTCAAAACTTGTGGTGTATTTTAATTACTTTGATTTTTAGTTATAAATTCGTGGGGATAATTTGTGTTACAGGACGATCCGCTCAAAACGGCTTCTCAATTTGTTATAAAAGCCTCGGACGCATAGGGTCATATCAAGAATAGGAAAAAGGGGGTCCCGCAAATTGGCGGGAACTACCTCCGAAACCCAAAAAGAGGATATGCTCTCGTTTCCCTGCCCTTCGATTTCCTATGTATGAGTTCACGTTTCGCGAAGCTGGGTACTGCATGCCCTTCACAGACTTCCAGGCGGCGGTTTTTACCCACCTTGATCTTGCGCATTCTCAACTGCACCCAAACGCCCTGGAGTTCATAAGGGCCTTCGAGTTGGTGTGTCACTAATTGAAGATAGGTGCGACCGTAAGTCTATTCTTCAGGATCTTCCATCTCCAGAGGAAATCTCAAGATGGTTGACATAGCTGGGTGTCGTTGAAGTAGGCGAGCAGGCTCTTTAAAGCGTACCTGGACTCTGTTCGCGATTTCAAGTATTGTTTTTACATCATTCATCCGAGCTCACAGATGGCCAAGAACTCGCTTTATGATGGGGAGGTCGTCGATGGTAAGGAAAGATTGGTGGCTAATTTCCCGTTGGAGTGGGTGGACGTCCATTTTCAGCATGTCAGTGACCACTATATAACGAAACCCAAGGATCTTAGCGTTGATGATACAGGGTTGTATAATACGTTCAACTTCCACTACAGGAAAAAAGGTCATCTGCCATGCACCAAAAACCACGGTTATATGCAAAATAACAGTGGTTGAAAGCTCTGGCCACAGTTTGGCCACGAATAAGCAATTGTGGGATATGCAGTCGTGGCCTAAACTATATGCCACAGTTTTAGTGTTTGGTCCATGTTTTATTTGCATTTGTCGCTTGTATTGGCCACAATTTAGGTATTTATGTTAACGCCGCAGTTTACCATGTGTCGCGGTTATTAGCTATGACCAAATCTAGCCACGGTTGATATTTAGTATAGGGTTATTATTTGTGGCCACTAAATAAAACCGCGGCATATTGTTCGTGGTTTTACACCATTTAAGTAGGCCACTATTTCTTTTTGTGTTGCATAGTTATAACCATGTTGTTCTTCATGACAAGGCATAAAGAACCATCTTAGATCAATATAATGTTTCCAACAAGAATTAAAATCTAATTATACAAGAAAAGGTTAAGCCACAACATCAAAATATTCATTATGATGATTAAGTATGTCCACTTCAAGTGACAGTACCGACTAATAAGTCGCAAAAATATATACATATATAAGTTTTGATATTATCATTCTTAAACGAAACCAAGTTTCTCTCGAGAGAGTCATCCCAAATTCAAAACAAAAGTTCTAAAACTACTACTAATTAAACTCATTCATCATCTTCTTCTATATCATCTCCTCCTTCTTCTTCTTCTATATCTTCATGATACGCTTCTTCGTCTTTGTCTCCATTCTGCAAGGAACATGATACATAAATTAATACAGGCAATTTTAGAAATTTAATGTGTTCAATATAAGTAACTTTGATCCTGATCCATGATACACTTCAATACCAGTGGAATGCCTTTGCAATTTCAGAAATTTAATGCAAGGAACATGTTACACTTCAATACCAGATCCATCACATTGTAACTAACATTATTTTGGGCTCAACAATACAACAAACATGTTTTCAAAACAGATCAGGACGAATCGGTTGAACTAGAAGAACAAAAATAGAACGAAATCAATAATACATCACATCCTGATCCACTTTAAATCAAATCATGATCAGGACGAAATCAAAACAGATCAGGATGAATCGGCTCAACAATAAACTTCAAATCTTGATCCATCACATTTGTAATTATTTGCGGTGTTTTGAAAACTGATCAAGACGAATCAGTTGAACTAGAAGAACAAAAATAACATGCTAAACTATGCCAATTGGAATTGATTACCATATTTATAGATATCCTATAATTCCAAATTATGACAAAATCAACAATGAAAACAACTGACAAGGCCTTAAAGGTGTTTCAGGAAGACTAGAAAGCAAAAAAAACACATTTCGACCAGGTATGATTGAAGGAGGAAGTAGTAATAACATAAACTTACATAACAACTACATGGTAAAAATGCATCTAGAAAATAGTAAATAACTACCTTTAACCTATTTAGGTGCATTGAATTGCACAATGATACAGAAACAAAAATAGCATGCTAAACTAGTTGAACTAGAAGATAAAATAGCATGCTAAACTATGCCAATTGGTTACCATAATCAGCTATTATTACTCAGTCAATTGGTTACCATAATCAGTTATTATTACTATGCCAATTGGTTATCATAATCAGCAATTTTTACATCTAATTGATTACCATAATCAACTATTATTACTCAGTCAAAAATATTATTACTCAGTCAATTGACATTAATAAGAAATCACCAAAATCAGCACACCTAGACTTAATATATTGCACATATGCATGGCATACAAACATATAACAAGCAGTAGTTTAGATTATACCTCTTCATAATGAGGAATATGAGTTGATGCAGACGAACGTGGAGCAGCAGGATCAGCAGGATCGACATTAGTACTACTGGAAATGCCCATAGTTATTGCCATCATAGTAGAGATCTCCTCGTCACTCATATGTGGGTTTTGTTGCTTCATCATGGTCTTAAAACGTGTCTTCATACCATCCATCTCCCTCTTCATGCCAGCCACTTCATCACTATGCTGCTTTTTAATAACCAAAATTTTTTCATTTCTTTTAAGCATGGTTGGTGTCGTTGTTCTTCCATAGCAACGAACTCGGCCAGATTTTTCTTTCCCAAACAATGACTTAAATCTCTTGGATTCAGTTGAGTTCTGAACTGAATCTTGAAGCTTATCCTAATTAACAATTGCAAAAAATAGAAAATGTTCATAGAAACACAAACTTCATACATAACAATTGCGAAAAACAGAAAATGTTCATAGAAACACAAACTTCAGCACTACTGTAAGAAACACAAACTTTAAAACCAAAAAACTTACAATTGCAGTTTGTGTTTCCTCATCCACTTTTTTTCCTTTTCAACTTTGTCGAGTCTCAATGAACATCTTTGCTTGATTAACTTCTTTTCTGTCATCTTTCTTTGCACGCTACATTTTGATATTAAACTCAGTTTATTATGAATCACTCAACCAACAAATAATTATAAATTGAAGAAAGTATAAACATGCTACCAATTTTGCATGAATCATAGCAAAGTTTGTTGGTCCCATATGATGCATGTACCTCTGCTTAGCTCTGTTCGCAACATTTACTTTGCTAATTGTCTACATTGTGGAATAACAAATTAATGTTACACAATAAAATATCATAGTTGTGAATAAGTCATAACATTATCTTACTTGGATTTTACTATTTTTCCAATAGGCTACCAATTTCTTGAAATGAGCTACAGGTACGGTCTGGGGACGATGTTTCAATCTTTCACTCATAGTACTATACTTTAAAAAACAACTCTTTTTGATATCTTTCTTGTAACGCCTCCAAGCATCATTTATGCGAGAGAAAACTGCTTTAGTTCCTTTTTCAGAGATAATGAATTTATCCTACAACAAATAAGGAAATTAGATACAATAACAAATTAAGGGACACAAGTAACAAAATGAGAAAAACTTTTTTTCATCTTACATTAACAAATTCCCATATACGGCCTTGGTTAGAATTCTTCAAAGCTTTGAAGTTAGTGTAAACTAAGGGACACAAGTCTGAATTCCTCGCGACAGTGCCAAGGAAATAACTCAAATCTGACACGGTTCGATCATTGGGTCCAATAGGCTCTCCATCATCATCTAAGACCACCTTTTCACAATCCTCACTCTTTCTAGCATGTATTTTCAAACATTGTGTTGGTCCACGTGTCTTTTTCTTACTTGTCCCTGTACAAGTTAGATAAACTGTTAAAGAATAATGCATGACATTTGAATAAATTTGAATGAAACAATAAACAATAAAGAATAAATTTGAATGTACCATCAGTTTTTTTACTTTCAATTTGCTCAGTGTTTTCTTCTTCAACCATTATATCTTCTTCTTCCTCAAAGTTTTCACCTTCATCTTCGAGGAATTTTTCAACTGAAGTCGATTTACACATTGGGATTCTTTTTGTCTTCTTCGAGCCACTTTCTTGCTCTGTCCTTGAATTTCCATGATCTTCCATGACTTCCCTTTTCATAGGATTCTTCTTTTACCTTGAATCAGTAATGTCACCCATTTGTTTCTCCTTAAGTTGATGGTTTGCACTTGGAGGTTGTTGCTTTGCACTTGAAGGTTGTTGCTTTGCACTTAAAGGTTGTTTTGACCTTGAATCAACAGTGTCACCCACTTGTTTCTCCTTAAGTTGGTGGTTTTCACTTAGAGGTTATTGCTTTACACTTGGAGGTTGCTGCTTTGCACTTGAAGGTTGCTGCTTTGACCTTGAATCAACAGTGTCAACCACATGTTTCTCCATAGGTTGTTGTTTTGACCTTGAATCTACAGCCCCTATTTTTTGGAAGCTTGCAGCCTGATCCTAGAATCAACAACTACAACCCTTGTTTTTCTCAATGTCATTGTCCTCTTTTTGGTTGGATACAACACATTGTTCGAACTATCAATTGCTTGACCAGTAGTTTCAAAGTTAGATAGCTTGATTACTTCCCCAGATGTAGGCACAAATGGAGGTCGGATGCCTACTTTTTTCGTGAGTTGGTTGTTACTATTTACCATCTCACATTTTATATCATACTTCTTAGCAAATTCAGCACTAGATCTAAACAGAGGCAATCAGAAATTGGTTGTAACTTGTTCATCCTTTTTTGTTGCATTCGTCTTCTTTTGTAAGTTTGATACCTTCTTCATTTTCTGTTAACATTGAAACAAACATAAAATTAGGAATAGAGTATGCAACATATTTAAATAGATAAATACAAAAGTAACATTATACATCAGTCCATGAAATCAAATAGAGTATCATCATAATCAGAATCCTCTCCATCACTTTCATCTTCTTTCATTTCGTGAGGTGTTTCAATTACTGTTAGAGGTATGTCTTCCCTAACCCAATTTAGTTCACCATCACCGTCATTATTTTCTCCATGAGAAGGTGTTTCAGCTTGTAAGTTTGAAGGGTCACCAATGTTAAATAAATCTCATGGAACTATTTGCAGAGCATAATTCCTGTTTATATCAAAAGGGTCTTGGATATTGTAACATTGATGAACTTGAGAAGGTATCACAAACAGATCATTCTGATAAAGTTTCTTATTGAAACGCACACAAGTAAGTCCGTATTTGTCTTTTTCTACCTCAAACTAATCGCATTTAAACACCACAAAGTTAAAGTTGCCATAGTAGTATAACTCAATTATAACAACAATTGCTCCATAATAAGTGATGTGTTCTGTCCTAGGATTTCCATCTTTGGAGCTAGCAAAACTTGAAGTTAATGAAACTAAAGTTACACCATAATTTTGAGTTTTCTGATTTGTATCTCGTTTCGTAGTATGGAACCTATATCCATTAATAATATAACTTGGATACCTCTTTGCAACAAAATTTGGACCTCTAGAAAGTTTTTCAAGTTGTAATGGCACATCATCTTTCTGGGCACGAGTTTTAAACCATTCACAAAAATCTTTACTTTGACTTTTGGCCTTGGTCCACTTCCGTTTGTTAGTGTTTGAATTAACAATCTGATCTTTCTCACTACAAAAGTCAACAATTTATATGTTAACATAACTTAAAATTAGGTAGTAGATAAATACATAGGAGGACAAATAGTTATTGCAGTACCTGATGTAAATTTGAACTTCATTGCAATTGAATAAGATATATCGATGGGCATCATCCTTTGATTTCACATCAAGATGAAAGGGTTCACCTGCCCCCCCCTAAATGACGACCCGTCGTTGTAAAGTAATCATTTGAATCTACTTTAAGTGAATCACTATCATCATAATTCCAACTCTTCCTATTCAACCTTGTATCTACATTGCTATGCAAATACCTTGAGCAGAATTTTATAGCCTCTTCAGCCAAATACCCCTCGGCAATAGAATCTTCCGGATAAGCTCTATTGCGGACATAGTTCTTAAGTTTACATAAGTATCTTTCGGTGGGATACATCCATCGAAATTGAACAGTACCACCCAATCTAACTTCATTTACCAGGTGAATAGGCAAGTGAACCATTATGTCAAAGAAACTTGGAGGAAATATCATTTCTAACTGACAAAGTATCTCTGCAATCTCTTCTTCTAAGTAATCTAAATCTTTCACTTGTATAACTTTCTGACATAGAGAGCGGAAAAAAGTGCCAAGCCGAATTAGTGGGGTTGACACCTCCTTAGGCATTGTGCTTCTTACTGCAATTTGCAACAAATAATGTAACATGAAATGTGTATCATGACTCTTGTAACCGGATATTTTTTTGTCAGCAAGATGTACGCATTTTGAAATATTTGATGCAGTCCCATCTGGTAACTTGGCAGCCTTTACAACTCCACAAAAAATTGACTTCTCAGGCAGAGTCATTGAGAAACATGCTTTTGCAAACTCTGAACGTCCTCCACCAATCTCCCTTGGATGAAGTCGTTCTCTAATTCCCAAATCTTGAAAATCATAGCGGGCTTTAATATGATATTTTATCTTCCCCATGATGTCCAAAAGAGTTCCAATAATACTATCAAATATGTTTTTTTCAATGTGCATTACATCTAGATTATGGCGCAATGTATTCTGAGCCCAGTAGGGCAACTCAAAAAATATTGACCTCTTCTTCCACGGGCCATCAACTTTCTTTTTTTTCGTCTTCCCGAATTCATTACTGAAATCTTTTAAGAATTCAAGAATTTATGCCCCTTCTGACATGGATGGTGCAGTCCTATCTTCTTCTTCTCCATTAAATGATTTGACATCATTTCTCCAAGAATGAGTTCTTGGTAAAAATATATGGTGGTCCATATAACACATTTATGATTGTGTTTGAGGTAGAACAAATTGGTGTTAGATTTACAACATGCACACGCCAATTTTCCTTTAGTGCTCCAACCCGACAACATAGCATAAGCAGGGTAGACACTAATTGTCCATAAAAGAGTTACTCACATTCGAAATGTTTGGTTTATTGAAGAATCATATGTCTCTATTCTGGATTACCATAATTCCTTTAGCTCCTCTATCAGTGGCTGGAGGTAAACATCAATATTGTTTCCTAGAGATTTTGGTCTAGGAATCAACAATGACAACATTGTATATTTAGGTTTCATGGACAAGAAAGGTGGTGTGTTGTATACCATCATCAAGACAGACCATGTACTATGATATAAGCTCATTGTCCTAAATGGATTAAACCCATCACTTGTTAAGCCAAGTCTTACATTGCGGGACTCACGAGCAAAATCTGGGTGGAGCTCGTCAAAGTCCTTCCACGCTTTACCATCAGCAGGATTCCTCAATTTCCCATCCTTTGAGCATTCTTCTTCATGCCATCTCATTGGCTCAGTTGTCTTTGAACACATGAACAACCTTTGTATTCTAGGAATCAACGGAAAGTGCCTCAAAACGTTTGCAGGAACTCTATAATCATTTTTCGATTGCTCAGACTCACATCCTTCAATTGGAGCATTTCCTTTCCACTGTGAAGCTTCACAAATCGTGCAAAAATTGTCCTTTTCATGGTCATTCCAAAATAGAATGCAATCGTTTGGGCATGCATGGATCTTTTTATAATCAAGGCCTAAACTACTTATCATGGCTTTTGTCTTGTAAAATGATACAGGAATGTTTAAATCGGGCATTGCTTCTTTCAACAATTCTAAGAGGGCGGTGAATGAGGTATTGCTCCGGCCATTAAGACATTTCAACAAGTAGATTCGAATCACGAATGATAGATTATAGAAGCCTTTTCATACAGGGTACAGTTCTTGTTCCGCCTCTTTAACCAAATTGTAAAACTTTCTAGTATCGTCATTGGGACCTTCATGAACTCCTTGTGCTTCTGCCCTATCTAAATATATGTCATGCAATAAGCCAGGAATGTCGTCATGTGATTCCTCTTGATGTTTCATCTCATCACCAATATCCATAGACCTTTTTAGTTGTTCCCTATGGTGCAACCATATGTCATAACCTTTTAGAAAACCTTTGGCTATTAATTGATCCTTAATAGTATCTCTTGTTTTCCAATACAAAATTTTTACAATTAGCACAAGGGCATAAAAGCTCATCTCCTTGAGGTCTTCCATCAGTGAAGGCAAAGTCTAAAAATTGAGTAACATCGTTGATGTACTCTTGACTAAACCTTGAAAATTTAGTCCACTCTTTGTCCATCACTTTATAATCTAAATGTTTGAAACACACAAAAATCTAATAATAAACTTAATATTAGATTTTAGTCCTCTCAACAGATCAAGAATCTCAAAATCTAATAATAAACTTTCTGATGCATTTGTATTTAAACAGATAGAGGGAGTATAAAATCTAATAACAAACTTTCTGATGCACCCAAAACAATTAAGCTGCAAAATAAGAAACTCAAAATCTAATAATAAACTTGTGCCCTTTGAACTTTCTGATGCCTTGTTCGAAATCAGCATAACATGATAGAGGGAGTATAAAATCAAAAAAAATCTAATAATAAACCCTACCTTGAACTTTCTGATGCCTTGTTTGAACCCTTTATATTGAAGCTTCTGCAAAACAAATATAAAGATCGATTAGGTTAAGTACTGATCATGAAGAAGAAGAAGAGACGAAATATAAAGATGAATGTGAAACGGAGAAGAAACATAGGAGAAACAGAGAACGGAGAAAAACAGAGAAGAGGAGAAACAGAGAAGAACAGAGAACAAAGAAGAGGGAAACGGAGAAGAACGTACGGGGGAAAAGAAGATGAACAATGTTGAGGGAAACGTAAAAGTGAAGATGATCAGTAAAAAGTGAAAGTCATTTTGTTTAATCCTAACAATAATTTTATTTTTCAATTTTTATCTTTTTTTAATTTAAAAATAAATCGAAAAGAAAATTAAAAAACGAGAGGGAAACTAAAAAATAGGAGGGAAATTATGGCTGGGTATATTTTTTTGGGCTTGGGCCACAGTTTGAACTGAAAATTATAATTTTGCGGTTTTTCTTTGTGGCTTAAAACATCTACAGTTTAATGATCATGGTAATTTAAGAAAACGCCACAATTTCACACTCCAGTTTCAATGTTTCTAAACATATGTCTACGATTTGAAAACCCTGGTAAAAGCTTGTATGTGGCCACAGTTTTTGAGTTGTGGAAAAATTTAGCATGGCCATAGGCCTAATTTCTTGTAGTGTTTGTCTCCAGCTTCCTCCCTTTGGAACTCGTAGATTCAGATAGGCATAGCCTCCTGAAGCCCGATGGAACACCGACCACCCAAGCTAGGTTAATAAATGTAAAGGCGCTGCTCAGCTGCCCGAACAATGATGCGGTGATGCGACTCTTAGGTGGATTTTAGTTTTTCTGATTTGTGCTTGAGGATTTAATCGGCAACTGACTTGTTTATCTTTTTGTCTTGCAGATAAAATTGTTGAAATGTGTGAACGCTTGGTGAAAGCCAATAAAGGAAATTTAAAGAAGGGACCCAAAAGTTGGTTAAAAGTCGTCAAATACCAAGCTACCCTCGAAAGGTTTGTCGTCTCGGAAAGCTATACTCCGGTGAGCACTCCAGTGGGTGGTTCTCCGCTAGGGAAGGAGTCGAGGGTTGAGGAAACCTAATCCCTTCCGAAGACTGTTGTGGTGCCTTCGAGAACGTTTGTTCTGCCTTAGTGTATGACTCAAAGTTCGTTATTTTGTGAGGGGTCATCAGTATGGGTCCCCGAGTTGGATGCAACGGCCATTCTGACTGTCAATCATAAGGACCTAAGAACGAAGTTGTGTTGGGATACTGCGGGGATCATGCGGATCCTCGAAGTTTCCCTTGCTCTGAATGATGCTGACAATGTGCCTCGCAAGGACCTTCAAGTTGCTAAAGACAGAGTTTCCGAGGTGGATCTCAAGAATGCCAAACTTGAGAATGATCTGCTTCAGGCAAAGGGGAATTAAGAGAGAAAGCTCGAGTTGATGAGCGAGGTCACGAGATTAGGGACAAGATGGAAGGCCTCACCGCTGACAATGAGAGTTTGAAGAAGTGAGTTGCGGAGGCAGAGAGAAAGTTGGTCGTGGGGGAGGATGAAATGGAAGAGGAGGCCGCGATGAAAACCAGGGCCGAAATGATTGCTTGGATTCGCTTGCTGGCGCATGACAATTTTGCAATGGATTCTTTTGGCTTTCACAACGCTGTTGAGCAGATCAAGGTGAAAAATCCTAGGGTGGAGTTGGTCGTGGAAGGCACTGGTCCTCTTCATCGTGTGAAGAATGGCGTGGTGATCCCTCCTGACGAGGAATGATGTTTTGTGGCATGTGTGCCATTTAATGTACTTTTGATGTATGGGCCTTAGTCCCCTTTTTATGTCATTTAAGACAATGTCCGACCATATGGTCTATATTTTTTGGATAAATATATAACTATTGCTCTTTTTACCTTGTTTGTGCATTATTATTATAATCATATGTATGGTTTAAATGTTTAAGTTATAGAACTGGGGATATGTTCGACGTGCTATGATGAACTCGATAGTGTATGGAACTTGTTGAGGGGCGAGGTTTGTTCTTATTAAAGGGGATCGAGGATGCGGTTGAGTCCCTTATTCCCTTAAGGCTTAGACCTTTCCCATCGCGAGTTGGGGGTCTTCCATGCTGGTATGGAAACAACAGATCTCGTTAAAGGTGTCCCCGTTGGACGATTCATCTGTACGATAATTGGACAAGTGTTCGCTTACATTTATGTGAAGGGTTGTACATACCACATTACATCCATGAGGTCGGGCGCTTCCCCTCTGTTAGCGAGGCATATCCGTCGGATGCTATTCTGCCACTTTGGCTGAATTTAGTTGTAGTATTGTTTTAGCTTTTCAGCATTCTATGGTTGAGAAAATGGTTCTCCATTTAGTTCTTCGAGGTAGTAGGCTCTTATTCCTGTTTTTTATTTGACTCGGTAAGGGCCTTCCCAGTTGGTTGCGAGCTTACCCTCGCGAGATTCCTTTTGGTTTCTACGCAGGACAAGACAGTTAACTTGGAATTCTCTTTTGATGATCATGGCGTCATAGCACAGTGCGATCTTTTTCTTTAGGGACTCTTCGCGGAGAGCTTCCCCTGAACGGATTTCCTCGACTAAGTTGAGCTCTTCCCCCAATGTTTCATCGTTAAGTTCCTCTTCTATAGGAGACTCTATTCGTCGCGAGAGTTCTATGATTTCCACGAGGATGATTGCTTTTGTATCATACGTATTCCGGAATGGAGTTTCCCCGGTGGTTGAATATGGAGTGGTTCGGTAGGCCCAGAGTACACTATGGAGTTCTTCGACCCACCTTTTCTTTGCTTCGCCTAGTCTTCGTCTTAAACCTCGTAAAATGACTATAATGGCGGCCTCGGCCTGTCAGTTGGTCTGGGGGTGCTTGACTGACGCAAAGTGGTGCTTGGTTCCTGTCTTGGCGAAGAAATCTTGGAAATTTCTGTCTTTGAACTGGTTACCATTGTCTGTAATGAGGGATTGAGGTACGTCGAACCTGGCTAGGATGTTTCTCTTGTAAAATTACAAAATGTTGAATGCAATGATTCTGGCCAGGGCCTCAGCTTCTATGCACTTGGTGAAGTAGCCACGACCACGATCATATATTTTTTTTGGAAAGAATCTACTATGAAGGGTCCGAAGATATCCATACCCCACTACACGAACGGCCATGGCGATGACATTGTTTTGAGCCCGGAGGTGCATCTCCCTGTGACGTTGGTATTTTTTGCATTTTTTCACGTGCTCCTTGGCGTCATTCTGCATGGTAGGCCAGTAGTAACCTGCCTTTAAGGCCTTTCGGGCCAAGGATCTGTCGCCTAAGTGTTATGCATTTATACCTTCGTGTATTTCTGCAAGATGTCTGACACACTTTCTTCCTCGACGCACTTGAGGAGTCGAATGTAAAATACTCGGCGGTATAGCTTGTCGTCTATCAAGACGTAAGAGGATGTGCGGCGTCTGGTGGCACTGGCTTTTTAGCTGTCTTCGGGCAACTCGCCGGTTGTTAAGTAGTGTAATACTAGATTCATTCAACAATTGTTATTACCTATGATGTTGATGTCGATGATTTTGCAAGGATCTTCAATGCTAGGAGGGGAAGTGTTTCCTGGATGACCGACTTGTTCCTGCCATTCTTTTGTGTATTTGCCAGTTTTGACAGGATATCTGCCCATGCATTACGTCCGCGGGGGATGTGCTAGACGTCCCAAGACTTGAATTGTGTAAGCATTCGTTGTACTAATGATAGGTATTCGACCAAATGTTCATTTTTCTTCTGGTATTCGCCTTTGACCTGCGATGCGAATAGCTGGGAATCAGTGTAGATATTAATTTTCTGTGTGCCCGTGTCTTTGGCTAAGCAGATTCCTGCTAGGGAAGCTTCATACTCAACCTGGTTCTTAGATGTTGGGAAAGAAAGGACTATAGATACTTCAACCACAAGTCCTTCTTCATTTTCGAGGATGATTCCCGCTCCACTTTCTGACGGACTAGATGCTTCATCGACGTAGATGACTCGCTTATGAGCGCTTTCCGGTGCAGCTTCTGCTAGGGTCATCTCGACCATGAAGTCGGCCAGGTCTTGAGCTTTTAGAGCTTCCATGCTTTCGTAGTGTATGTCAAATTAGGATATTTCTAGGTACCATCTTAGCATTCTTCCAACCATATTTGGTCGGGTTAATAGTTGCTTGATAGGTTGGTCGGTTCGTACGACCATAATGTGTGCCAGGAAATAGTTTCGTAGTCTCTTGGATGAGTTTACGAGCGCAAGAGAGACTTTCTTTATTTGTTGGTACCTGAGCTATGGCCCTTGCAAGGCTTTACTCGTGAAATACACTAGCTTCTTCCCCTCTGGGTCTTCCCTTATGAGAGTTGCGCTTATGGCTTTGGATTTAATAGAAAGATATAAGTAGAGGATCTCTCTAGCTGTTGGTCTAGACAAAGTCGGGGGCTCTGATAGTGCTCATTTGAGGTGATGCAAGGTCTTATAGCATTCCTCTGTCCATTCAAATATTTCTTCCTTGCAAAGTAGTTTGAAGAAGGGTGAGGTGTGCTGAGCAGATTTTGCCACAAAGCGAGATAATGAGGTGAACATGTCGTTTAAGGACTAGATCGACTTCTTCGAGTTAGGCTTAGGAAATTCTGAGAAAACGTGACATTTTTAGGGGTTATCCTCGATTCCTCTTTTTGTAAGATAGAAACTGAGGAACTTTCCCGCCCTTACACCAAAGGTGCATTGGTCAGAGTTGAAGCGCATCTTGCACTCCCTTGCTTAGTCGAAAACTTCCTGGAGATGAGAAGTGTGGTCGGATTATTGGGTGGACTTGATGATCATGTCGTCCATGTAATCAAGCATGTCCCCAATATGTGATTGGAAGACCTTGTTCATCATGCGTTGATATGTCGCTCTTGTGTTCTTCAACCCGAAGGCAATTACGTTATAGTAATAATTTTCTGTCGGGGTCATGAACGCGGTATGCATTTTATCTTTACCGGCCATGGGTATCTGATTGTATTGAGAGTAAGTATCCATGAAGGACAGTAGTTTAAAACCTGCAGAATTGTCTACCAATTTGTCTATGTAAGGCAGAGGGTAAGACCGATTGAGATCGGTGTAGTCAATACAGAGGTGCCATTTCCCATTAGATTTCTTTACGAGTACAGTGTTCGAGAGCCAAGTTGTATACCTTGCATCCATTACAAAATTGGTCTCTAAGAGGTCATTAACTAATTTTTCAGTAGCTAAAGTTTTTTCTTCAGACTGCTTGCGTCTGTGCTGAGCAATTGTGCATGTTGACGGGTTGATGGCGAGCTCGTGGCATGCGATCTTAGGGGAGATGTTGGGCATATCAGTGGCGCTCCAAGCAAAAAGGTTTGCATTTCTGCATAAGCATTGCTTCAGCTGCTTCTTCACATCGTCAGGGAGCTATGTGTCGATGCGAACTCCTTTATCAGGGTTATCTTTGAAGGTTATGACTTTGAACTCCCCTGCAGACAAGGGGCAAAGAATGGCTTCTTTTTTTGCAACGATCTCCTCCTTGGAATCTGCTGGGGTGCGAGAGTCGAGGTCGATTGTGTTAATCTAAATAATTGTTTTCTTCTCGGGATAAACCTCTTCAGTTGGGTGCCCTCGTCCCTTGCGTGCTTGTTGCTCTTCAGTGTTATCTCTATCACGGTCTGGCCTTTGGTCGCTGCTTCAAAGCATCTTCGTGTTGCTTCAATGTCTCCGTGGAGAGTAGCTACGTGCCCTTTCTATGTATAATATTTCATTTTGAGATGGAATGTAGACGGGACGGCGATGAATTCGGCTAATATTGGTCTCCCCAAGATGCATTGGTAAAGGGATGGACAACCGATCACTAGGAAATGTGTCTTGATTGTCTTGGAAGCATATCCTTACCCAAATGTGACCATCAACTCGACATAACCCCAGGGTTTGGCAGTAGCTTCGTTGAACCCTTACAGATCAGATCCAACGTATGGGGATAGGTTCTTCTAATTGAGCTGTAATGCTCGGAAGAGTGATGTGTACATGATGTCGACTGAGCTTCCCTGATTGACAAGTATCCTGCGGACATCATTTTTTTCCATCTTGGCGCAGATCAGCAAAGGGATGTGAGAGTTCGGAGAACCACCGAGGAGTTCTTCCATGTAAACGTAATTAGTTAGGACTTCCCCCTAACTTTCTCAAGAGACGAAATTTGGTTTGGTGATGAATCGACCAAATGCTTGAGCCTTCTTCTAATGGACTCGGCGGTCATCTTGTTGTAGCCCCCACCCGAGATGAGCGTGGCCGATGGGAATGCCTCCCAGGGGTTATGTGTTGCAAAGTATCATGTGCTTCTGAGGTGTCGAGGAATGAAGAAATCCTCGGGTCTGATGATTGATAAGGCGACTGGTATGGGAGTAGATTCTTCAGAGACTTTGTCAACCCTCTTTGTTTCCTCCTGTCGAGGAGCTCCATCTTTGACATACTTCTTAAAGTGCCCCTTCTTGATGAGGATCTCAATAGCGTCTTTGAGGTGGATGAAGTCCTCAGTGACATGTTTGTGACTACGGTGAAACCTAAAATATTTTCTTTTGTCGGTATTAGCCTTAAAAGCAGTTGGTTTGGGGAAGCGAACCCCTCCCTGCTTGAATTTGGTATTGATGCATTCAGTCAGAATTTTCTCGCGGGGAACTGTGAGGAGGGTATATTCAGAGAAACAACCTATTGGCCCTCTGCTTTGAGGATGATCCTCTTTGTGCTTTTCGCGTCGAGGAGCTTTGTTTTCGTCTTTCTGCTTATAAGACCGTGAATTCTCCATATTCCTTGAATCCCGTGTCTTGTATGCGGCCTCCTTTTCATCAAACTAGATATATGCTTAAGCCTTGTGGAGCAGCTCAGCAAGGGACTGGGGAAGCTCGATCCCCACAGCTTTACGGAATTCATTGTTGGGACGCAGACCCTTCTCCAGGATGTACTGCTTCATGCGGTCAGTAGTGTGTACTTCCTCAACTTCTGTGTTGAATCTGTCGATGTACTCCCGCAAAGGTTCTTCTTTACCCTGTATGATCCCTTCGAGGGTGGCCTCGGACTTGGGATGACGTCTGGATGTAGTGAAATGCCTAGTGAACTGGTTCTTCAAGACTCTCCATGATGTGATAGATTCCGCGCGGAGGTGTTTGTACCACGACATAGCGCTTTTTCATAACGTGATAGGGAAAAGCCTACACTTGATGGCTCCTTCCATGTTCTGATAATGGAGCATGGCCTCGAGGTTTTCTATGTGATCATCGGGATCGGTAGTCCCGTCATAGGTGGCCAGTGGAGGGGGCTTCTCGAGACCGCGAGGGATGCAGGTTTCCATAATCTCGCGACTTAGAAGCCCACGATGATCCTCGTCATCACTGCTTTCAAACAAAGGATATGGAGACCTGCGTCAGTGAGGACTCCTACTACGTTGTTGGGGATGACAGTCTTCATAGTAACGAGACTTCTTTCTATGATATTTATCATCTGGTGAACGTCTTGTTCTTCGAGGAGGAGATCGAGTGCGTTTTCTGGCCTTTTCTGGATGTGATCCTTCGGGCCTGTCTTGATCTCTCGAGGGAGAAAGGTGTCTGGTATCCTTCCTCTTGCAATTCTGTGGAGGGGATCGTGAGCGACGTGAAGGCGTGCGAGAGTCTCTATGGTGGCGTATCCTAGATGGAAAAGGGGAGTGACGGTCACCTTCGAGCATTTGTATGCTTTTGCTCTGCAGGAAGAGAGTGAGGTTTGCCTTCTTAAGGGTGTTGATGAGAGCTTGAATGCTAACATCTGCGTCTGATTGGATGGGTATTTGTTCCAACACGTGATCCCTATGAATGAAGGATAGTTGTTTCAGATTGTTGGAAGCTGGGGAGGATGCCTCTCGTGGTGTTCGGCATTGAGTTAGGTTGTCCCATGGTTGTCGATGTTGTCCCCGTCTCTGAGCACGATGGTGAGAGGATCTTTCATAATCTTATTGATCTAGGAACCCATGAAGACAAAAAAAGAAGAGATGAACTTTGATCTTGCACTGAAAAGAAGGGATCTTGTTCACGAAAGATGGGGGAGCTGCTAGTTTCCCACAGACGGCCCACTGTACATAAATAATTCGGACAGGTCCTCATGGTCTTCAGTTGGGACTGTGATGGTGTTTGTAGGAGAGGGGGTGGTGTACCTGCAAGGTACTCCGATACTCAATTAAGTTTCATTGTAAGAAGAACTAAAGCATAAGAGAGAATTGAGTGATTAGAATTGAATACCTGGCCCTCCAAAGGTGGGGGGTATTTATAAGGGCGTATTCCCGTGAATATCGGGCCCGTGGCCTTTAGCTGGTCGTAACGGCTTCTTGTAATTTTGGAGGGCAGTTGGCCACGTGAAAGGTGTTAGGGTGTGAATATAGTAAGTCCCCAACAGATATATGCCAATGGCTCTATTTCCTAACGGCCATGTCTTCGCTAATCTCTTATTGGGCTTATGCCCAAAAGTACACTAGATTGGGCCTCAATTGCGTGTAGGGCACCTGCTAGGCCATTCCAAAACAGGATCAAATTATCTCCCAGAAATTGATAACTTCCAGAAGTACTTTTTCTTTCAATTATATCTCCAACATAGTCATAATCACAATAGCCTACCGTTTTGTACTCAGATGATCTTATATAAAACAATCCAAGATTAGAAGTACCTTTCATATACTTAAAGATTCTCTTAACAGCTGTTAAGTGAGTTTCTCTAAAATCTGATTGGAATTGAGCACATAAGCACACACTGAAGAGGATGTTTGGTCTAGAAGCCGTCAGATAAAGAAGAGATCCAATCATACCTCTGAATAGCTTCTTTTCTACCTTACCATTTAACTCTTCTTTCTCCAAAATACATGTAGGATGCATTATAGTCTTAGATGAATTACATTCCGACATTTGAACTTTTTCAGAAGTTATTTGGTATACTTGCTCTGATGACTGTATGTTCCTTCCATTGTTGATCAATTTGAATTCCCATAAAGAACTTCAGTTCTCCCACTAAGCTCATTTCAAATTCAACATGCATTAACTTAGAAAATTCCTTGCACCAGGAAGCATTAGCAGAACCAAATATAATATCATCAACGTAAATTTGCATAACCAGAATGTCATTCTTGTAGATTTTACAAAAGAATGTTGTATCCATTTTTCCTCTGGTCAATGAGTAAAATCAAAAGTAATATACGAGTGAGAACGAATTTAAATACATAAACTGATATGTTTTACCATTTATATATTAAGAGTGGTTGACATCGCTTATGTGTGATACGACACGTTATGCAAACAATCATTTAATTATATTCAATGATTATTGATATATTGAAAAGTAAAATTATCTACTTCTAACTTGACCTTGACGAATATCTACTTTTTCTATGCCTTCTTAATTCAAAATTTGTTCATCTCATAGCAATAACATTTATGTCCATATGGAGTGTTTTCCTCTTTCCAAGGTTTTCCATTTGGAGAGATACGAATCAGATCATGCAGCCTTGTGAATTTTAATTCAGAGGGACAGTTCTGAAGATAAACACCATTATTTATTTCGCTTTGAAGAAGCTTGGTCGAAGCAGGAATCTTGTGGGGACCTGATAAGACGGTTGTGGTGTAGCAATTCAGATTCTACCCATCTCAAATTTAAGGCTATGCAAGATCTCCAATTTTCTTTTAAGGACCTCCGTACGAACAGTATCTCAAAGAAGATTTGCAGATTGGAGGCTTTGATCAAGGAAGATAGGAGATGGTCGAGTGATTTTGTGGAGATCCAACAGTACAAAGCTTTAGAGAGGCAAAGAGACAATTTGTTGAAGATTGAGGAAACTATGTGGAGACAAAGAAGTCGTGCAGTTTGGCTTAAGGGCGGGGATAAAAGCACAAAAAATATCCATTGTAAAGCTGAGCAAAGGAGATGCAACAATTTGATTAAGAGATTAAAGCATGAGCATGGGTCATGGAAGAGAGGTCGATCTCAATGTGAATGAATCCTTGTTGGCTATTTCAAATCTATCTTCTCTTCTTCTAATCCAGTTAATACAACTAAGGTTTGCAACTTTTCTCAAGGGAAACATAAGGAAAGTGATAAATTATTGTGTGCTAGCCCCTTCTCCGCTGTTGAAGTTCGTGAAGCTATTTTCCAAATGCACCCAAATAAATCTCCTGGTCCTGATGGGCTATCCTCCCTCTTATTTCAAAAGTACTGGTCTACTGTTGGTCAAGATATGGTCTTCTATGCGTTCGGAATTCTTAATAACAACAAGGATCCAGCCACCATTAACAATAATTTCATTACCCTTATTCCAAAGAAGAAGAACCCTGCGAAGCCCTGTGATTTTCCTCCAATCAGCTTGTGTAATGTCATCATGAAGGCGGTCACCAAAGCGATAGCTAATCAATTGGAGATTGTCCTGTCATAGCTTATTAGTGAGGAGTAGAGTGCTTTCATTCGTGGAAGACTCATAACCGATAATGCGCTTGTTGCCATGGAATATTTCCATTGGATGAAGCACAAGAAGATGGGTAGGAAGGGCACTATGGCGCTGAAATTAGACATGTCTAAGGCTTATGACAGGCTTGAATGGAGTTTTTTTGATAGAGGTGTTTCATAAAATGGAGTTTCCCGACTCTTTAATATCCCTGATTTTCAAGTGTATTTCCACTGTGTCCTGTCAGCTGCTTATTAATGGTCAGTCCAGTCAGCAGTTTGTCCCGGAACGGGATCTCCGACAAGGAGACCCGCTCTCACCCTATTTGTTTGTTATTTGTGCAAATATGCTTTCCGATATGCTTCGGAGGGATGTGCTTGATAAAACGATTCACGGAATCAAATTTGCTCGCAAATCTCCGGTGATTTCTCATTTATTCTTTGTGGATGATTGCCTCATTTTTGCTAGAGCTTGTGGGGAAGAGGCTGGTCGTATCCAAACCATCCTTCATGCTTATCAAAACGCTTTGGGTCAGGTTGTGAATGTTGAAAAGTCTGAGGTGTCCTTTAGAAATAATGTCTTGGAGAATGTTAAGGATTATATCAATGATAAGTTGGGTTTTCGTGGCGTACAGAACCATTCTAGATACTTAGGGCTTCTAGTCGTCTTTGGTAGATCAAAGAAAGTTGTCTTCAAACTTGTTTTTGATAGGGTGTGGAAGAAAGTTAAAGGCTGGAAGTAAAAAAATTTGTTGCAAGCATGGAGAGAAGTCCTTATTAAATCTGTTGCACAAGCCAATCCCACGTATATAATGAGCTGTTACCGTATCCCAGAGAGATGTTTAAAGAAATTGAGTCAATGCTAGCCAAGTTTTGGTGGGAGTCGAAGGACGGGAATCGAAAGATTCACTGGTTGAGCTGGGAGAGAATGGGTCAATCTAAGGGGGATGGAGGTATTGGTTTTAGAGGGATTCATTACTTTAACTCTAGCCTTTTAGGAAAACAATTGTGGCGTTTGTTGCAAGCTGATGCCTTTTTGTTGGAAAATTTTTTTAATGGTCGGTATTATCCGAGGTGTTCTATCGCGGATGCTCCGATTGGTTTCAAACCTAGTTACGCGTGGAGGAGCATTTTAAGCTCAAAAGATCTGGTTTTAAAGGGAGCAAGATGGAAGGTAGGTAATGGTGATAAGATTTGTATCTTTGGGGATAGTTGGATTCCTACTTTGCCGCGCTTCAAACTACCAACCCCAGGTGGTGATTTTGATCAGTCTGCTAGAGTTAGTGGCCTTATTAATTCAGATTTGGCTTGTTGGAATATGGAGGCTATAAAGGCATTTGTTGATGACCAAGCTGCAACCCATATTTGCAGCATTCCCTTGTCGTTAAGGTTGCCTGATGATAAGCTTGTTTGGCACCATGAAACTGACGGTGGTTATTCGGTCAGATCTGCGTATCATTGGCTAGGTGATCAAAGGCGTAGTAACAAACTGAGTTCTTCTTCGAAGGATAACCAGTTCCTTTGGAAACACTTGTGGAAGCTAAAGGTGAATCCTAGAATCAAAAGCTTCATATGGAAACTTATCAAGCACATCTTACCCACAAAGTCAAATCTGTTGAAGAAAGGTATGCTCACTGATGATCTATGCCCTTTTTGCAATTC
The DNA here is from genome assembly GCA_963966055.1 of Lathyrus aphaca. Classification (NCBI taxonomy): domain Eukaryota; kingdom Viridiplantae; phylum Streptophyta; class Magnoliopsida; order Fabales; family Fabaceae; genus Lathyrus; species Lathyrus aphaca. Next base: position 508,411,110 of record OZ014519.1, on the reverse strand, counting down.
TGATGTTGACAACTCTACCCATCTCTTTCTCCCTTGTCACTTTGTGTGAAGCACTCTCTTTGTGGATCCCCTGGGTATCTGGGTTCCCGTAACGGGTGATATTGTCGATTGGTTTGGTGAGATTTTGGTTATAAAGAAAATGATCCTGGGGCAATTTGTTGCGACGGCTTTGTGGAAAATTTGGCAAATTCGCAACTGTGTGGTGTTCAGGAATGTCAAACCAGAGGCAAGGTTAGTAGCGTTGGAGGTTTGGAGTGTTGTATAAGAGGATTCCTCTATTTCAGTTAGCTCTTTGCAACCGGTTTGTGGTAACCCGAATGGCTGGCTGGTGCAAACGAATGCAAGTGGTTTTGTAGACGGTGTTGTTTCTCTTGGGTGCGTCATCAAAGATCCTACATCCAGCATCTTCCTTGCGGCAACGAAAAGATTATCCAACATGACAGATCCTTCTATGGTAGAGGTCATGGCAATCCGTTGGTCGCTGCAGCTTGCGAAAGATTTAAGTGTCTCGAGTTTTGTCCTTCAGTCGGATGTTTTTGTTGTTGTTGATTGTATTAATGGTGTTATTGTCAATTCTAACTTGGAACATATTGTGGGAGACTGTTGCTCTCTTATGGCTGAGTTTGTTAGTATGTCTATTATGTTTATTTCTCGAAACTGTAATGTCGATTCTCATCACTTGGTTAGTGTAGGGAGATCTTTAGAATCAAGAAACTGGACTGATTTTATACCAAGTCTTGTTGATCATGTTTGTAATGTTTCCTATATTATTTAATGGAAACTGTTTTTACATAGAAAAAGAAAAACATTTATGTCCATATGTTTCTACTCTATTATACTCTTAACTTATTAAAAAAAAAGAAGCTAAAATGTGATTATAATAAGGGTTTTGCTAATAAATGGTTCAGGGGCGCTTTTTAAAGATATCAAATAAATAAAAAATATTTTATAAAAGAGTTAAGCATATTTTCAAAATAATTTTACTACTTTAAAATCTTAAAGTGTATCCTGAGACAGTTGTTAACATTTCTCGTATAATAATATGGACAAATATATTATTAAAGCCTCATAAACCAATTGTAACACCAAAGAAAACCTCCCAAACCTACAACATTAGGTAATTATTATTTAGGTTCCTGAGGCATAATTTTCCTGAGGCATAATTTTCATGACTCATTTAGCCATTGTAGCCCATGTGTAGACTTTTTCTTTCTTGCTATAAAAAGGTTATGAAGTATGATCGACTCTATTAAGCCATACCACCTGCCACCCATATAGTTCCATAACCATTGACCTATGAACAATAAATATTGCAAATTGTTCAATATGCAATAAACATGGAAATTTCATCATTACTTCATAAACATAATTATATGACTATGCCCTTACAATAAGTTGAAATTATACGAGAAAGAAGACCCAAAATAATGAAGAAATATTCAAAGTCATAAAAACACAATAAAATAGGGATAGTCTTTGATTGTAACCAACCAACCCTACCATATTAACACTATCAAAAACTTTAATCTCGATTATGACTTAAACCGGCTTTTGAATATTACTAGTTGATAAATAGACCAATCATAGACAATTAAATTGACGTGTTTTATAATTGTTGAAGACTAATTGAAAGAAATATAAACGACGTAGGGGACAAGTCAACTATTGATGTAACCATTTGGAAACTACTCAAGTGTGTTTGGCATTTAAGCATTAGAAAAGATGCATTGAATTTTAAATTTGAATGAAGGGTAAAATAAAATAGTTATTTGACTACACAATGGATGAAAGTTTTGGGAGTAATTTTTTATTGCATAGGACATTTAACAATTATAATTTAATATGATATCAAGAATAGTTCTAAGCTTGTACTAGAGGCCTAATTAGAGTTTATAAACAATAACATATTTTAATTTATAAGCCAACACTATAAACTATATAAAGATGATTTAGGCATAAATGTTTATAAGTGGATTGGGATACAAGTTACGTAATTAAAATAATAGAAAAATTACTGTAATTGGTTATACAAAATCTATAACAGGTTACCGCTGAAACAATTTCTAAAATATAAGAGTGATAATCGATTAATGCAAATGAGTAATCGGTTATACCAACGAGAATTTCTCTTTTAAGCTTTCATGTTACTTTATTTTAGAGAGTTGTAACTGGTTACACCCTTGTGGTAACCGATTACATCACTTGAATTATGGATTTTCTCATAACACACCACCTTAATTCAAATGCTCCAAGTCTTCCATGACCATGTTCATCTCTCTTGAACACTTCAAATGTACTCCATTGATCAATAAATCAGCAACTTGTTCTTCAATTCAACAATATCTCAATCTCAACCTTCCTTCACTAACAAGTTTCCTCATGTAGTGAAACATCATCCCAATGTGTTTTCTCTTCCCATTTGAAATTGGGTTCTTAGCTAGATTAATCGCAGAAACGTTATCAATCAGGAGTGTAACAACCTCACCCTCATTGTTGCACAACTCCTTCAATAGATTCATTAGCCAGACGACTTGGCACACACATAACAAAACGACTGTGTACTAGGCCTCACGGGATGAGAGTGTAATTACTGATTCCTTCTTAAAACACTATGATTTAGAATTAGCGGTCGTGGTTTTTCCTCTAAAAATTTGGAGGCATTGTCTTTATGGTGCGAGGTTCGAAGTTTTTAGTGATCACAAAAGTTTGAAGTATTTATTCGATCAAAAGAAATTGAACATGAGACAAAGGAGATGGTTAGAACTTTTGAAGGATTATGATTTTGGTTTGAATTACCATCCGGGTAAGGCGAATGTGGTGGCTGATGCCTTGAGTCGTAAGTTGTTACATATGTCTGCATTGATGATAAGGGAATGAGAACTTTTGGAGAATTTTAGAGACTTGAGTTTGGTTTGCGAGATGACGCCGAGAAGCGTGAGACTCGGTATGCTACGTGTTACGAATGATTTTCTTGCAACCGTTTGTGAAAAGCAAAAGTTGGATTTGAAATTTGTTGATTTGATTATGAATAAGAATGAGGATTTCAAGGTTGATAATTTTGGAGTTTTGAGATCCCGTGGTCGTATTTGTATTCCCGATGATGAGGAGTTGAAAAAGATGATATTGGAAGAGGGACACCGAAGTAATTTAAGTATTCATCCGGGTGTGAATAAGATGTATCAAGATTTGAAAAAGATCTTTTGGTGGTCCGGATTGAAGAGAGATGTAGCTCATTTTTTTTATGCGTGTTTGACTTGTCAGAAGTCTAAGGTGGAACATCAGAAACCTAGTGGTTTGATGCAACTGTTGGATATTCCGGAATGGAAATGGGATGTATATCGATGGATTTTGTTACGGGTTTGCCGAATACGCAAAGAGGTCATAATGCTATTTGGGTAATTATGGATAGGCTTACTAAATCTGCTCACTTTATTCCGATTGATATTAGTTATTCTTTGGAGAAGCCAGCCGAGATTTATGTTTTTGTGATTGTGAAGTTGCATGGAGTTCCTAAGAGTATTGTATCGGATAGAGATCCTAGATTTACATCGAGGTTTTGGAAAAGCTTGCAAAAGGCTTTGGGTTCTAAGCTAAGATTGAGTTCGGCTTACCATCCGCAAACGAACGGTCAAACCGAGAGGACAATTCAATCGTTGGAGGATTTGTTGTGTGCTTGTGTGCTAGAGCAATTTGGTGTTTGGGATAATTATTTAGCGTTGATTGAGTTCACCTATAATAACAGTTTTCATTCGAGTATTGGTATGGCACAATTTGTGGCCTTGTATGGGCGGAGATGTCGAACACCTTTGTGTTGGCATGAAACCGGGGAAAGAACGGTAGTTGGACCGGAGATGGTACAACAAACGACGAAAAAGGTAAAGTTTATTCGGGAGAATATGAGAGCTTCTCAAAGTAGACAAAAGAGTTATCATGAAAAGAGAATGAAGGATCTTGAGTTTCAGGAAGGCGACCATGTGTTTTTGAGAGTTACACCAGTTACGGGTGTGGGTCGTGCTTTGAAGTCGAAGAAGTTGACTTCTCGTTTTATTGGACCGTATCAAATTACTGCACGAGTGGGTGATGTGGCTTATCGTGTGGCGTTGCCTCCGAATCTTTCGAATTTGCATGATGTGTTCCATGTTTCGCAACTTCGGAAGTATGTTCCAGATTCGTCACATGTTATTCCCATGGACGAGGTTGAAGTAAGAGATAACCTTACGGTGGAAGTTTTGCCGGTTAGGATTTTGGATCGTGAAATCAGGAAGCTAAGAGGCAAAGATATTGCGCTTGTGAAAGTGGCATGGGGAGGCGCTGCGGAAGGAAATATGACTTGGGAATTGGAGAGTAGGATGCGCGAGTCGTATCCGGAGTTGTTTGGATCAGGTAATATTTTCGAGGACGAAAATTTCTAAAGTGGGGGAGAGTTGTAACGCCCCGATTCGATTTTCCCAATTTTTGTGGAGTCTTTTATTATATTTGAATGATAATTGTTTTATTTGTGAAATTATCATGATGATATGATATGTTGAGGAATTAATGTGATATGTTGGTGTGATATGTGATTGTACCATTTTGTGAATTTTCGGGTAATATTGGATAAGAGGGTATTATAGACATTTACTAATTAGTGATAAGTCAGAATTAGATGGAATTATATTGTTGTGAGAAAAATGATATTTGGTGGAGAAAATAGTTAGTAAGAGAAAGAATAGAAAATAGAGAGAAAATAGTATAAGTTAGTGTAGATGTTTAAGAATTGGCAGAATTTTTGACCAAACAAGAAATGTTAAATTCAGTTCAGAATGTCCTATCAGATGTTGGGACATTAGCAAACAGAGTATGTGAACTTGGTTCAGGATGTCCTACCAGATGTTGGGACATTGTATAAATGACTAAGTTCAGTTTTGTCAGGATGTCCCAACAGATGTTGAGACATCTCAGACCTGCTACCAGAAATTAATTATTGATTAACAGATCAGAGATATTTAAGGAGAATTATCTGGAATTAATTAATGATGGATATAAAACAGAACAAGGCGCATCTGTAGGGAGTTTTAAATTGAAGATTCAGATTAAAACAGAAGACCTAATGCACCTAGAATATAGGAGGTAACAAACCCTAAATTCAAGGTGACAGCTGCTGCACATTAGGGCTGGATCATTCTACAGAAAGCCCAAAATTCAGAGACCTATTTAAACAACAGAAAATCATAGAATTTAGCACGAATTTCAGAAGACTAAATAGGGTGTCTAGTGTTTTAATAGCAGGTTGCTTTTATGTACCACTTTATGAGCTTTTAAGCAAAAGTGCATTTGTGACTTGATTGAAACTGTGAAGTAAAATCAAGCTGTTATTTTTGAAGGATGCCTTCAACTTTTGTAAACTTGTAAACTTGATCACTGGGTGATTAAGGGGGAGTGAGTAGGGTACTCTTATCTAAGTGAGTCTTAGGTAGAAATTGCATTGGGTAAGTATTAAGTGATAGATTAAACAGGGTGGTTTAAGTCTAGAATTAATATTACTAATAGTGGATTTCCTCCTGGCTTGGTAGCCTCCAGATGTAGGTGTGGTTATACACTGAACTGGGTTAACAAACTTCTGTGTTGTTTATTTTTCCTGCTGTTTAAGTTTTGGTTAAAATTTGTCAAATGTCCTATTAAGTGTTAGAACATCTCTTAGGACATCTCATTACAGAATTTCAATTGGCATCAGAGCAGGCACCCTGCCTGTTTATACTGGGTGAGATCTAGGGAAAACAAATTCTGTAACATGGACAGAGATATAGGGTCAGTAAATAGACCACCTATACTGGATGGTTCTAATTATGACTACTGGAAGCCAAGAATGATTGCATTCTTAAAGTCACTTGACAACAGGGCATGGAGAGCAGTAATTGTTGGATGGAAACATCCTGTTAAAGACACCAAAGATGGATCAACAGTTCTGAAACCTGAAGAAGAATGGAGTAAAGAGGAAGAAGATTCAGAACTAGGCAACTCAAAAGCCCTAAATGCTCTATTCAATGGCATTGATAGAAATATTTTCAGACTGGTGCATCATTGTGAGCTGGCCAAAGATGTGTGGGATACCCTCAAGACAACTCATGAAGGAACATCAAAAGTAAAAATGTCAAGACTTCAACTTCTCACCACCAAGTTTGAAAACTTGAGAATGAAGGAAGATGAATCAATTCATGAGTTCTACATGAACATCTTGGATATAGCCAATACTTCTGGAGCCTTGGGAGAAAAGATGACTGATGAAAAGCTTGTAAGGAAGATTCTCAGATCTTTGCCAAAAAGATTTGACATGAAAGTCACAGCAATAGAAGAAGCACAAGACATATGCTCCATGAAAGCTGAAGAACTCATTGGTTCCCTTCAAACTTTTGAAATGGGACTGAATGACACACATGCTAAAAAGAACAAAAGCATTGCCTTGGTGTCAAATGCAGATGAAGAAGAAGATGATGAACTAGCAAATGATAAAAGCTTATCAGAAAACCTTGCATTAATTACAAAACAGTTCAAACAGATTCTCAGAGGTATGGAAGGTAAATCAAATTCCAGTGGAAGATTCACAAACTCTTCTGAAAACAAGAGAACCTATGATGCTAACAGAAAATCAAATCTTGCTGAAAAGACCAGTCAAGAAAAAGGAATCAAGTGTCATGAATGTGAAGGATATGGACACATCAAGAAGGAATGTCCCAATTTCTTAAAAAGACAAAAGAAGGGACTATCTGTAACCTGGTCTGATGAAGACTCAGGAGGAGATTCAGAAGAAGAATCAGCTAAGCATATTACTGCCTTAGCTGGACTGTGTGAATATGATAGTGATTCCAGTTATGAAGAGCTTACTTATGAACAACTTGAGCAAGCATTCAAAGATCTATACAAAAGAAGCTCTGAAATATGCAGTGAGGTTATAAAGCTAAAGAAGCAGAATGAAGTACTGGAAGAGGAAAAAGCAAGTGATCAAGTAATCATTGATACCTTAAAAAGTGAAGTAACTCTTCTCAATTCTAAGCTGGAACATATGTCCAAATCTGTTAGAATGATGAACAGCAGCTCAAATACACTGGATGTTATTCTCTGCAATAATAAACATTCAGGGGACAAAAGTGGACTGGGATATAACAGAGATGAAGCCAGCTCCAGCAAAGCTACTTCAAAAATTACACAGTCAAACAAGATGTCCCAACAGATGCTTCAACATCAGAACACAAAGACTAACATAGTGTTCCAACAGATGTCTCAACATTCTGGAAAGAACAAAATGAAGAAGAAGTATCAAAGATGGAGATGCCATCACTGTGGAAGATTTGGGCATATCAAACCTCACTGTTATAAGCTACATGGATATCCAAATCAGATGTATCAGCAACCCTCCAAACAGAAAGTAGAAGGTACCAAGAAAGTGCTTAGACATCTTAGAAATCAGCAATCTCCTAAGCAAAAGACAGAAGTAATCAAGAAAGTTTGGAGACCAAAGGCTGACATTCAGACTGATCAAAGCCACATACCCAAGAACAAGATCAACAATCAAGCTTGGAGATCAGCTGAACAACACTCAGAGCAGAGGCATCAAAAGAAATCTCAACTCATTTGGTCAAAGAAAAGTACTGCATATATAGCACATACATCACTAAGAGTATCAGCTAAAGAAGACTGGTACTTTGACAGTGGATGTTCAAGGCACATGACTGGATTGAAGAACCTTCTAGTGAACTTAAAATCACATTCATCCAGGTATGTAACTTTTGGAGATGGAGCTAAAGGAGAAATCAAAGGAGTTGGAACCTTGAACTGTCAAGATGTTCCAAGACTAGATGATGTGCTGCTTGTTAAAGGTTTAACTGCTAACCTGATCAGCATAAGTCAACTATGTGATCAAGGATACAGTGTAAACTTTACAAAAACTGAATGCATAGTGACTAACCAAGAGCAAGAAGTTGTCATGAAAGGTGCAAGGTCAAAAGACAACTGTTACATGTGGGAGCCATTAGACTTCAGTCCCACTTCAACTTGTTCTCTAGCTAGAGAAGAAGAAGTAAAACTATGGCACCAAAGGCTAGGTCATCTTCATTTCAGAGGCATAAAGAAGATCTTATCTATGGATGCTGTAAGAGGTATTCCCAAACTGAAGATTGATGATGGCAAAATATGTGGTGAATGTCAAATAGGCAAACAAACCAAGATGTCCCATCCAAAGCTCCAACATCTGACAACTTCCAAAGTTTTGGAACTTTTACATATGGATCTTATGGGACCTATGCAGGTTGAAAGTCTTGGTGGAAAGAGGTATGCCTATGTTGTGGTTGATGATTTTTCAAGATATACATGGATAAACTTCATCAAAGAAAAGTCAGATGTATTTGATGTATTCAAAGAATTATGTCAAAGATTGCAAAGGGAAAAATCCAGTTGTGTGATCAGAATAAGAAGTGATCATGGAAAAGAATTTGAGAATCAAAAGTTCTTAGATTTCTGTTCTTCAGAAGGAATCAACCATGAGTATTCTTCACCTATCACTCCTCAACAGAATGGGATTGTTGAAAGGAAGAATAGAACCATTCAAGAATCAGCAAGAGCTATGATCCATGCTAAGAAGTTACCTCTGTATTTCTGGGCTGAAGCTATGAACACTGCCTGCTACATCCATAACAGAGTTACCTTGAGAAAAGGAACCCTGTCCACAATATATGAAGTCTGGAAGGGCAGAAAACCCACTGTGAAGTACTTTCATGTGTTTGGAAGTAAATGCTATATTCTGGCAGATAGAGAGCAAAGGAGAAAAATGGATCCTAAAAGTGATGAAGGAATTTTCCTTGGATACTCTATAAACAGCAGAGCATATAGAGTATTTAACTACAGAACAAATACTATCATGGAGTCCATTAATGTGATAATTGATGATGCTCCTACAGATGTCCCAGAAGATGTTGGAACATCTGCTGATATCAAGATTGAAGCTGAAGAAAAGAATGATCAATATAACTTCACTCAAAATGATACAAGGCCAGAAGATTCAAGCAAACCTCCCTCCATCAGAATACAGAAGGATCATCCCAAAGATTTAATAATTGGTGATCCCAACAGAGGTGTGAGCACTAGATCAAGAGAAGTGATTTCAGGTTCTTGTTTTGTGTCCAAAATAGAACCTAAAAACATCAAGGAGGCTCTCACTGATGAATACTGGATTTATGCTATGCAAGAGGAATTAGGTCAATTCACAAGGAATGAAGTGTGGAATCTTGTTCCTAGACCTAATGACATAAATGTGATTGGTACAAAATGGGTGTACAAGAACAAGTCAAATGAACAAGGAATTGTTACAAAGAACAAAGCTAGACTTGTGGCTCAAGGATACACTCAAATTGAAGGGGTAGACTTTGATGAAACCTTTGCACCAGTAGCAAGGCTTGAATCAATAAGACTACTGTTGGGAATTGCTTGTATCTTAAAGTTCAAGCTATTTCAAATGGATGTGAAAAGTGCCTTTCTTAATGGTTATCTTAATGAAGAGGTATATGTAGAACAGCCTAAAGGATTTGTTGATCCAAGCTGTCCAAATCATGTATACAAACTCAAGAAAGCACTTTATGGTCTGAAGCAAGCTCCAAGGGCATGGTATGAGAGACTTACCACATTTCTTATCAAGCAAGGATACAGAAAAGGTGGGATTGATAAAACCCTGTTTGTTAAAGATGAAGAAGGAAATGTCATGATTGCACAAATATATGTTGATGACATTGTGTTTGGTGGGATGTCTGATAAGATGGTCAAACATTTTGTCAAGCAGATGGAAGCTGAATTTGAAATGAGTCTAGTAGGTGAATTAACCTATTTTCTTGGTCTGCAAGTTAAGCAAATGGAAGACTCAATATTCATCTCACAAAGCAAGTACTCCAAGAACATAGTGAAGAAATTTGGAATGGAAAATGCTTCTCATAAAAGAACTCCTGCTCCTACACATTTAAAGCTGACTAAAGATGAAAAGGGTGAGAAGGTAGATCAAAGTTTATATAGAAGCATGATTGGAAGCTTGTTATACTTGACTGCTAGCAGACCAGACATTGCATTTGCAGTAGGAGTTTGTGCAAGATATCAAGCTGATCCAAAAGTCAGTCATCTCAATCAAGTCAAGAGAATCCTTAAATATGTTAATGGTACATGTGACTATGGCATAATGTACTTTCATGGATGCAAACCAATTCTCACTGGCTTCTGTGATGCTGATTGGGCAGGAAGTGCTGATGACAGAAAAAGCACTTCAGGAGGATGCTTCTTCCTTGGAAACAATCTGATTTCTTGGTTCAGTAAGAAACAGAATTGTGTATCCTTATCTACAGCTGAAGCTGAGTACATAGCAGCAGGTAGCAGTTGTTCTCAGTTGGTTTGGATGAAGCATATGCTCACTGAGTACAATGTCCCACAGGATGTCATGACATTGTACTGTGACAACTTAAGTGCAATCAACATATCTAAAAATCCTATCCAACACAGCAGGACAAAGCATATTGATATCAGACATCATTTCATCAGAGATCTTGTAGAAGAAAAGGTGATTTCATTGGAGCATGTAGCTACAGATCTGCAGTTAGCTGATATCTTTACCAAGGCATTGGATGCTGCACAATTTGAGAACTTAAGGGGCAAACTTGGAATCTGTTTATGTGATATCTAGCAGTTAATGAGATGTGCCAACATGTCATATGACATTGCATGGCTTAATTTCCAGATGGCAAAACTGGTCTGGACAAGATCTTTGAGAATTCCAATCCTAATCATTTGGACTGTAACGGCTACTTATTTAGGAACTCCTTATAATCAGCTATCAAGAGTCTCTTTACACCATCTCAAGCGTATCACATTAACTAGCAATCCTTCAGAAATCATAAACCCTAAAGCTGCACATTCTTCTTCCTCAACAATGTCTCAAAACCCTAAAACAGCTGAAGAAGTTCTCAATCAGGAAGACGTAGTTCATGCCATTCCTATTTCTATGGTGCCAATGCAATCAACACCATTAGACGAGCTCAGGGGAAATGCCTCTCACACTAAGAAGGCAAGAACACCAAAAAGAGATAAAGATCAAATCAGAAGCAAAGCTAAAGAAATTCCTTCACATGTTAAATACTCCAAATATGTTGATGATTCCATCAAGGAGATTGTCAACCAAGTTTTCTCTGAACAAAGAGTAGTGAAAGGAATCTCTGTTCCTTTGAACACCATTCCTGCACCTCAAGAAGAACCAGCTCAAGCTACAAAGGACACTGCTGCAGAACAAGATGTCCCAACAGATGTTGGAACATCTGAAGATAAGAAAAAGAACTTATCTAATGTTGATCTGGAACAATCTAAGGACAAAGTCTCAAATGAAAATGATGAAGAGGTATCTGAAGAACAGGCTCAAGGCTCAAATGAAGATCAAATCCCTGCTGATCAACCAGATGAAGAGGAGACTGCTCAATCCCCTCCAATAGTCAATCTGGAACAGGATTCTGATGCAGAGATCATATCATCTGTGAAACCCAGCATTGCTAAAAGACTAAGGTCCAGGAAAGGAAAGATACAAGATGAACCTGTCATTCCTGAGAAGAAGAAGGCTAGTCCAAAGAAAGGCAAGGCTAAAGCCACTTTTGGTCCAGCAAAACCATGGAGCAAGGTTCAAACCCAGAAGAGAAAAGCTGCAACACCATCAGATTCAGATGTTGGATCAGATGTCCCAACATCTCCTCCCAAGAAAAGACCAACATCAGCAAGAGCTTCAACTGCTGTTCCAGAAGCTCCATTGGACAACATATCATTTCATCGTGTATCTAGTGTCAACAGATGGAAGTATGTGTTCCAAAGAAGGGTTGCTTTGGAAAGAGAACTAAGCAGCAATGCACTTGAGTGCACAGAACTCATTGACCTAATCTCTGCTGCAGGATTATTCAAGACAGTCTCAGAGTTCTCTCCCTGCTATGAACTTCTTGTTAAAGAGTTCATTGTGAATCTTCAGGAGGATTGCTCAAATGGTAAGTCCTCAGAGTTCAGAAAGGTATTTGTAAGAGGTAAGTGTGTTGAGTTCTCTCCTCAAATCATTAATCAGTATCTAGGAAGGGACACAGATGGACCCAATGAGCTAGGGAAAACAGATAATCAAATCTGCAAGGTGATAACTGCTGACCAGGTAAAGGCATGGCCTGTGAAGGGAAAACTATCTGTAAGCATGCTTACCAGAAAGTATGCCATGCTGAACAGGATTGGTACATCTAATTGGGTGCCTACTAACCACACTTCCTCAATCTCAACTGGTCTAGCCAGATTTATATATGCTGTTGGAACTCAAACCAAAATGGACTATGGAGCTTTCATCTTTGATCAAACCATGAAGCATGCCAGCTCCTCTGCAACCAAGCTACCAATAGCCTTTCCATCATTGCTGTGTGGTATTGTACTCAATCAATATCCTGGGATTTTAACTGACAAGGATACTGCCTGCAAGAGAGAGAGCCCCCTGGCTTTTCACTACAAGTTATTCCTCAGTCATCATGCTGCAGATGTTGAAGCTCCTTCTGGAACATCTGCTGGTCCATCCACTGTTAAGAATCCAATCTCCAGGAAGACCTTAATTGCTGAGCTAAAGTGCACCTGCAAAGAGCTTGAAGCTAGAAAGAAGAAGCTGGAGGAAATAATTAAGAGGTTGGAAAGTGAAGAAGATCAGACAGCTGCATCTGATGAAGACAGTGAAGCTGAAAGTGAAGCTGATAAAGATGAAGACACTGAAGTGGAGGAAGCTACTGAGAGTGATGATTCTGAGTGATCCAATGTATGTGAGGCATTTGTAATGACAGCAATGATTTGTAATTCTGGATAATAGTTCTTTGGCCCCTAATTTTGTGCCTACCAAGGGGGAGAACAACATCAAATGTAATTGCTGTTTAAATGATGAATGAAATCTGCTTGTTTCTGACTGAACTGAATAAGTGTGAATATTTCTGTTGAAACAAGACTGGACTCATATATGTTTGAGGGGGAGTAAAACTCAAATTTGAATCAACAGAATAGTAATGATTTACTCTGATAAAAAGAACTTCTGCTGCACTCTGAAAACCAGAAAAGATGTTAGCCAAAAATTAGCCAAAGGGGGAGTTTGTAGATGTTTAAGAATTGGCAGAATTTTTGACCAAACAAGAAATGTTAAATTCAGTTCAGAATGTCCTATCAGATGTTGGGACATTAGCAAACAGAGTATGTGAACTTGGTTCAGGATGTCCTACCAGATGTTGGGACATTGTATAAATGACTAAGTTCAGTTTTGTCAGGATGTCCCAACAGATGTTGAGACATCTCAGACCTGCTACCAGAAATTAATTATTGATTAACAGATCAGAGATATTTAAGGAGAATTATCTGGAATTAATTAATGATGGATATAAAACAGAACAAGGCGCATCTGTAGGGAGTTTTAAATTGAAGATTCAGATTAAAACAGAAGACCTAATGCACCTAGAATATAGGAGGTAACAAACCCTAAATTCAAGGTGACAGCTGCTGCACATTAGGGCTGGATCATTCTACAGAAAGCCCAAAATTCAGAGACCTATTTAAACAACAGAAAATCATAGAATTTAGCACGAATTTCAGAAGACTAAATAGGGTGTCTAGTGTTTTAATAGCAGGTTGCTTTTATGTACCACTTTATGAGCTTTTAAGCAAAAGTGCATTTGTGACTTGATTGAAACTGTGAAGTAAAATCAAGCTGTTATTTTTGAAGGATGCCTTCAACTTTTGTAAACTTGTAAACTTGATCACTGGGTGATTAAGGGGGAGTGAGTAGGGTACTCTTATCTAAGTGAGTCTTAGGTAGAAATTGCATTGGGTAAGTATTAAGTGATAGATTAAACAGGGTGGTTTAAGTCTAGAATTAATATTACTAATAGTGGATTTCCTCCTGGCTTGGTAGCCTCCAGATGTAGGTGTGGTTATACACTGAACTGGGTTAACAAACTTCTGTGTTGTTTATTTTTCCTGCTGTTTAAGTTTTGGTTAAAATTTGTCAAATGTCCTATTAAGTGTTAGAACATCTCTTAGGACATCTCATTACAGAATTTCAGTTAGGAGAAAGAGAAAGAGAAAGAAAAGAGATAGAAAGGTAATAGAAGAGAAAGAAAGGAGAAGAAGGAGAAAAAGAGGAAAAGCTAGGTTTTGATCAAGATTGCTCCGTGTAGATGAAATAATCGGGTAAGGGTGATAAGCGTTGTTATCTTGATATTGTGTATGATTATGTATGTGTTTGATTGGTTGAGTTTTGGTTTTGGTGGAAGTTTAGAGAAGATGAATAGTTAGGGTTTTAGAGAAAATGTGAGAAATTAGTGGATTAATCGGTTAGAAATCGTTGTAATCGAAGTATGATAGCTAGAATATGTTGTTAATCATGCTTATGTAAGTATTTTGGAGGTTTGGATGGGTTTAGGTTGACTGTCACGAAGCTGAGAAATTCTTGAAATCGCAGTGGTCGCTCAGCGAGCTATCCCTCGCTCAACAAAAGTTCCAGGGAAATTCTCGCTCAGCGAGCGAGAGGGCGCTCAGCGAGCCTGTAGGTTTTTGAGGAAATTGTGTTTTAATCCGTAGCTTTAGTTTCGGGTATCCGTTTTTAGTGTTCCTTATATCGATTTGAATAGAAATGTGTAAAAACTAATGATGCTAAGAAATGTAATATTTAGCCGACTTTCACCCGACTTTTCCGATAAAACGTAAATAAGTTAATTATGGAATTGTGAGTTCGGGGTGATGTTGTGGTCATTGGAAAATGAATACATTGCTTGAATTGTATGCAAATGTATGTTAAGTGAATGAGTTGAGTGCATAATAGGAGAAAAAGAGGAAAAGCTAGGTTTTGATCAAGATTTCTCCGTGTAGACGAAATAATCGGGTAAGGGTGATAAGCATTGTTATCTTGATATTGTGTATGATTATGTATGTGTTTGATTGGTTGAGTTTTGGTTTTGATGGAAGTTTAGAGAAGATGAATAGTTAGGGTTTTAGAGAAATGTGAGAAATTAGTGGATTAATCGGTTAGAAATCGTTGTAATTGAAGTATGATAGCTAGAATATGTTGTTAATCATGCTTATGGAAGTATTTTAGAGGTTTGGATGGGTTTAGGTTGACTGTCACGAAGCTGAGAAATTCTGGAAATCGCAGTGGTCGCTCAGCGAAAGTTCCAGGGAAATTCTCGCTCAGCGAGCGAGAGGGCGCTCAGCGAGCATGTAGGTTTTTGAGGAAATTGTGTTTTAATCCGTAGCTTTAGTTTCGGGTATCCATTTTTAGTGTTCCTTATATCGATTTGAAGCTAGAAACGTGTAGAAACTAATGATGCTAAGAAATGTAATGTTTAGCCGACTTTCACCCGACTTTTCCGATAAAACGTAAATAAGTTAATTATGGAATTGTGAGTTCGGGGTGATGTTGTGGTCGTTGGAAAATGAATACATTGCTTGAATTGTATGCAAATGTATGTTAAGTGAATGAGTTGAGTGCATAATTATGTTGTGAATAATGTATGCATTTTCAAGAATGTTGTGTGTCATTTTGCATGTAAAGCATAATGTATGCATTCTTGTGCCGTGGGATTCTTTGTGAATCCGTTGTAGCATTGTGTGCTCATGTGGAGTGTGAGCGATGACTACAACATGATCGTGTGCCCATATGGGGTGTGAGATATCAGATTGTGTGCCCGTGTGGGGTGTGAGCAATCCAGAAACATCGTATGCCCGTGTGGGTATGAGCGATGGGTGATTTATTCACATTGATTTTGTGCCCGTGTGGGTTGTCAGCAATCGGATTGTGTTCCCGTGTGGGATGTGAGCAATCCATAAACATTGTGTGCCCATGTGGGGTGTGAGCAATGGGTAACATCGTGTGCCCGACGGGGAGTTACTTTAGGTAACAAGCGATGATTTCATTTGGTTCCTGAGTGAACCTGCTGAAATGTTGAGTCGGTACTGCATTGCATCTGCGTAGAGTCGTGTGTCGGTCTCTATGAGTTTCATTTTATCATTTTAATTATGATATGCAGAAATAAACATGAATTTGCATATGTTTATTTGGAGTACTATGGAGATGTTAGTATGTGTGATGAAACATACTTGTTTGTATATATGCATGTTTGATATATTTATATGTATGTGATTTATACATTTGTAATGTATATGTGTGACTAAACATAGCTAGACGTATGTTTATGCGAAATGAATAGAATTGAGGAATAAACATAGATAATATAAGTTTATGTGAATTGGTGTATTGTGCGTAATTAATATGTTTGATTGGTATTGGTGTACACGTTGCAATGTGTATAGGTGATAAGGAATGAATTGTGGTGAGAATATAGATGATGTGCATTTTATATTTTGAGATATATAATTATATGCAATGTTATTATGATAATGTTTCTCACCCTTCTGTTGTTTTATGATGCTCTACGAGGCATTGCAGACTAGGATGCTGGAGATCCTTTTTGTGAAGCTCGTCTTCATCTTTTGGTCGGTCGGCTCTGATATGTAACATCGGGTAGCTAGGGTTGGCTTGATGCTTTTTTGTGAATGCATTTGTATATGTATTTTTATGATAGATGTTTTATGTAAACATGACATTATTTTGTTGATTCAAACTTTTGGATATATTTATGATAAGTATATAAGTTTGAAATTGTTATGTGGTTTCCGCTGTTATTTGAATTAAATGAATACGGGTGTAAGGATGAAATCCTGATTGTGTGCAAGTTACCCCGTTTGTTGCATATCTTTATTGAGCAGATGTTGTATGATTTCAATTTCAAGTATAATGTGGCATTGCTCTTTTATACCATGTTTCAAATATACTCTGATGAAATTATTAATATGTGTCTAAATGATTTAATTGTTTATTTAGGGTATAGAAAGGGGGTGTTACACATGAGCAGTCCCATTTTGGACTTATGGAGCTCAATGCCAAAGAAGTATGTCATGAGGCCAAGGTCAGTCATCTAAAAATTCTTTCATAAGTTCACTCTTGAAATTAGAAATTCATTTTATGTTTCATCTTGTTATCAATGAGTCGTCTACACATCGACAAAGGACAATCCTTTTTTCACTTGTATTCGTCTTCACACACACGCCATGCTCAGATACACATTTCTTGAATCCAACCTCCTTCAGGAAACCATTTATCCTTTTGTTCCAATCTATTGGAGCTTTCTTCAAATCGTATGATGCTTTCTTCAACTTGTAGAAATTTAACTTTTGGTTTGCCACGACAAAACCAGGAGGGTTGTTCTACATACACATCTTCTTCAAGCGGCTCGTTCAAAAATTCATATTTGACGTTTATTTGATAGATGAACCAAAAGTGACTGTGTACTAGGCCTCACGGGATGAGAGTGTAATTACTGATTCCCTCTTAAAATACTATGGGGTTTGTGTTCCCCTGAACATAAAGATGTATCCAACTGTAAACTTTTGATAATAATTATCTCTACACCAATTAGAATCGATAAAACCGAGAAAAATGGATTTTTTGCCTATGTCCGTTGCAGGAAAGATAATTATGTAATCAATCAATCATTTGATGTATCTTAGGGTCCTTTTGACTGACGTCAAGTGAGACACCTTTGATCTCCCTATGAATTTACTCACAATATCGACATTAAACACCAAGTTTGGTTGCATATTGCACAAGTAACACAATGATCCAATCATTCTCCTATACTGAGTTAGATTGACATCTTGCTCATCCTCACTCTTTGACAATTGTAGCCTCGATTTTGTATGAGTAATGACAGCAATACAATGCTCCATTTCAAACTTCTTCAATATCTCAAATGCATACCTTCTTTGGTGCATGAGCAGTCCCCTTTTGGACTTATGGAGCTCAATGCCAAAAAAGTATGTTATGAGGCCAAGGTCAGTCATCTCAAATTCTTTCATAAGTTCACTCTTGAACTTAGAAATTCATTTTATGTTGCATCTTGTTATCAATGAGTCGTCTACACATCGACAAAGGACAATCATTTTTTCACTTGTATTCGTCTTCACACACACACCATGCTCAGATAAACATTTCTTGAATCCAACCTCCTTTAGGAAACCATTTATCCTTTTGTTCCAATCTATTGGAGCTTTCTTCAAATCGTATGATGCTTTCTTCAACTTGTAGAAATTTAACTTTTGGTTTGCCACGACAAAACCAGGAGGGTTGTTCTACATACACATCTTCTTCAAGCGGCTCGTTCAAAAATTCATATTTGACGTTTATATGATAGATGAACCTATTGGTGTTATTTGCAATACCAATAACTAGCCTAATGATTTCAATCCTCACAACCGGTGTGAATACCTATTCAAATTCTATGACTTCTCTTCACAAGAATCCCTTTGTAACTAATCAAGCCTTATGCTTAATTATTTCACCCTAGGGATTTTCCTTCACTTTGAACACCCATCTCACACCAATTGGCTTCTTCCTGTTCGAAAGATCATCCACCTCCCAAGTATTTTTCTTCTCAATATATTCCATTTCCTCCTTCATGGCACAAATCCATTTTGGCTAACTTAAAACCTCTTCCGTTTGAACGAGTTCAGATACAGCCATAAGTACAAAATATACAAAATCACCATCAGCATGGACTTTGTTGTCTCAGAACATCTCACAATCTATGAGTCTATGAGGCAAACTTATTTTCCTTGTTGATCTTCTTACATTCTCTTCAATTTGGGCTTCGGTAACGGATGTTTATGGACTTCCCAATTCTGCATAATGTGAACTTTCAAAGTTGTAACCAGTTACAGCTTTTATGTAAGCGGTTATAGGTTGCTGTAGTTGTTTTATCTCGTCGAAAACAACATCTCGATTGATCACAGCTCTCTTATTTGATGCAACAAACAACTTGTAACCACCAGTGGAGTGATACCCTCCAAGTATCATCATTTCTCCCTTATCATCAAATTTCTTTCTAAGCTTCCCCGAAACATGTTGATACGCTACGGAATCAAGAACTCTCAAATGGTTCATATTCGGTTTGAATCCTGACCATGCTTCCTCTGGTGCTACCTTCTCAAGCTTTTTTGTTGGACACTTATTCAACAAATAGGCAGTTATGGATACCGCTTCTCCTCATAATTATTTCTTAAGTTCTTCCCCTTTAACATTCTTCTTACCATGTTCATGATAGATCTATTCATCCTTTCAACAACACCATTTTGTTGCAGTGTATAAGGTGGTACAACTTCATGTATTATCCCTTCTTGATCACAAAACCTTTCAAAGTCTTTTGAGACATATTCACCTCCACCATCTATTTCGAGCAATTTGAGCTTGTGACCTCTTTGCTTCTAAACCAAGGACTTAAATTTCTTAAACACTTCAAATACCCCATCCTTTCTCTTAATTATGAATGCCCATAGCTTTCTAAATATAAATGATAAATGATAAATTAAAATCGTTAGATTAAAAAAAAATAAAGAATTGAATGTAAGCCATTGAATTTATTGTAGTCAATATAATCTTTCTCATAAAATGATTAGATTAAAAAAATAATAAAAAACTAAATTTTTAAGTCTTTGAAATTAATGTACTCAATGCAATCTTTTTCATAAATATATAATCAAATTTATTTATGAACTTACCGAATTAAATTATACATAATTCTAATTCAATTCATTTAATAACAAGTTTAAGTTTTTACTCATTAAACTCATTTAATTCATAGACCTATTTCAATAATTTAATCTTCAAATTTAATTTACGTTAGTTGATACAGTGATTGACGCTGAACTTAGTTAGTTGATACAATAGTGATTGACGCTGAACTTAGTAGAGAAAATTACTGTTCGATCTCTCGCAACTGCAATCAGAAGGAGACTAAAACCACTTGATGTCATATGATGAACTTAGTAGAGAAAATCACGGTTCGATCTCCCGCAACTGCGATCGGAAGGAGACTAAAACCACTTGATGTCATATGATACCAGAACTGATCCCCAAACCGGACTAAACCGGTGATAAACCAAAAAAAAAATGATTCCACATTACATATAATTCTACTAGTTGTGACTTGTTTTACATGTAAAAGAGAATAACAAAAGTAGAGAATCATCGATTCAATAGTCACTAAAATGCTTGAATGAAGTCACATCTCATATACACCATACTATTATTACAACGTGTGATTCAACATCCTTGTAATCAATTTTCATTTTCACTTAGATTTGTCTCAGTTTTTCCTTTCTCAAAGAAACATGTATAATTTCACTATTTTCTTTCTTCTCCTCTACTAGAAAGAAACACTAAATC
Source organism: Lathyrus aphaca (assembly GCA_963966055.1). Taxonomy (NCBI): domain Eukaryota; kingdom Viridiplantae; phylum Streptophyta; class Magnoliopsida; order Fabales; family Fabaceae; genus Lathyrus; species Lathyrus aphaca. The sequence continues at coordinate 508,390,787 of OZ014519.1, read as the reverse complement.
TTACTCATCATGCTAACTAAGCCTTGCACATATATATAAAATAAAATAAAAAAAGCAAGTGGTAGGTCAAATAATAATCTCAAACAAGATCATCTTTCTCATGTCGGTCTCGGTTTCGGTTTCGTCTCATACACATTGTTTAGGCCGAAAATTTTCGTTCGACAACATCTTGCTGATTAACGTTTCAAGCCTCTTTGAACCGTTGTTTGGCCTTAGGACCGTAGTGTTTCCTACTATGGAACAAGGGTCGGTCCCATTCTCTCTGCTGCCAATGCACCAACCACCAGGAACAGGCATTCCGGGATTTCGGGATAATAGTTCTGCATCGATTTTGTCCAAAACTGGATCCTCTCGATGGAACTTCCTTGCAAAGGGGGCATTGCTGTTGACCATAAGTTTCATATCAGCAACCGTGAGGTAGTGAGGATGTTGCTTGGGAGGATTGTCCCATGAAATGAAGTGTAGATCGCTGTTCACGGTTGTGTTTTTGAATTCTTGAGCATTGCAAATAACTGTATGGAAGTATCCTTCAGGCGAAGATATGAAATTTGAATAGTACATGAGAACGGTTCGAGGTAAATTGTCCCATCCCCATATGACGTAGTCGATGAAAGGTCTCGAGAGTACCATCCAAGCCGAACCTAACAAGAGAGAAATATTATGTGCTTTGCAAAATGACTTACCGTCATGAAACACTAACATAGACACAAACACTAACAAGTTGACCTAATAATAGTTTGAGAAAATAAAATAATTGAATGTAATCACACATGTTAGGGTCGTGTCAGACACTTGACACGTATCAGACACTTGACACGTCTCGATGAACACTACAAAACAATCCAATGCAGAAACCAAGAAAACACTACAAAATTCTTAATTAAATACCGGATTTTTTATCATTAACTTTTCAAATAAATTGACATTAGTTTCCCGTCTCAGTTTTCTCAGAATCTCGCTCATTTAACTTCTCCATGAACACCTATAAATAAGCTTCTAAAGACTTTTCCACAAGTGACGAACCGTTAACTTGTTTCAATGGAAAACCTCAGTAACATAGAAAAGAAAAAGCGAAAAGAAATTCATTTAACTTCTCCATGAACACCTATAAATAAGCTTCTAACTTGTTTCAAAATCACCACCAAAAAGTAAAAAACCAGTGTAAACTATAGCGAAAAATTGTAAACCCGAAAAGAAAAAGCGAAAAGAAACCCAGCAGACAAGAAAAAGGATATTCACCTGTGAAAAGCTTGAAAGCAGTAGGTCTACTTCTCCTCTGAGTAACCCAAAACACATCTTGCTTCTTATTCATGTACAGCCCTGGATCAACAATTATCGGCCTCGCACGCTGATGACTAATAAACAACACACAAAACAACAATCAATCCCCATCCTCAAAACAAAAATCAATCACAAATCAACTATATATGATAAAAAAAACTCACTCTTTCCATCCAATGTCACTCGTATGGTCGATGAAATTAAGATCGCGAGGCAAGTAGCTAAACGTGTGAAGCAGATCTACTCATCCAAAATCCACAAAACAAAAACAACAATCAATTCTCAAAACCAAAAAAAGAAACATCATAAAAAACATAGATAATCCTAAATTTCAATCCTCAACTATGATAACTCTATTGTACTAATCTCCAAAACCTTAATTCCAACAAATTGAACTAAACCAGAACCATAATTCAAAACCTTAAACATTAAACTAGAAAGAGAAAAACACAAACCATCTTGAGTGACAAGTGGATAATCAGAAGCACTAAGATTGATGAACCAATCCCAATCACCACATTCCTTCAACAAAATAGCAGCAGCATGAAGAGTATTAGCAACCATAGTAGGACCTCTATAAGTAATCAGATTCGCCTTAGTAATCATCTTAACATTCTCAAATCTCTTAAACAAATCATGATTCTTCACAAACTCAAACAGATCCGCACGTTCCTTAGGTGAAGATTCAAGGTCAAGATGAACAACATAACGGTTATGAGGATGATACATCGCAAGAAGAACCCTTTTCACAGAAGCACCATCCCCAGCGGAGCCAGAGATGAGATAAGCAAGACGAGGTGGAGGAGGTAACGTTGAAATGGGTAAAGGTTGAAGCTTAGATTCAACAAAAGCGGAATAAGAAGCTGAAATGGAACGGTAGAATGGAAGAATGTGCGTGCCTTGTGGTGATGATAGTGTTGCAATGAAGAGAAGGAAAAGAGAGAGGATTGAACCGATTGCAAGTGGGAAAATCCATTTTCTTTCTGGTGATTGGTGATGATGATGATGGTTTTTGAAGTGCATGTAATAGTTTTTCAATTTCTTCATTTTGTTTGTGATTGGAATTGGATTTGCTTCGTTTTGGGGTTTCCTTTTCTGAGGAAAATCACAGAAAAAGAAAACCCTTTTGAAGATTTCAACACCAATTTGTAGCGCGATGGGTGAAACCGAAGGAAAATTGAAAAAGTTTTGATTTTGAGATGTGGGGTTTGTGAAAAATTGAATCTTTTTTCAGATTGGTTGTGTTGAGTTTTAGGGTATTTTTTTCTGTGGAAATTTCCGTGGAAAAATGGTGATGTATGTATGTGTGTTATGTGTTGTGTTTGTTCAGTTTTACTGAAATGTTGGAAATTGGGAAGAGAGAGAAAGAGATGAGAGAGAGAGTGGAAAATAGAACTTATTACTCGTATAACCAATTAAACAAGAGTAGTACAATATAAGAGCTTTTTTTTCTTATAATAAATTATGTTTCTTTTCTTTAATGTTTTATTAAGTTTTTGATTATTTTAAGGATGGTGTGTGAATGAAGGGTAATTTGGGTATTTTGTTTGTGAATGTGATGACTTTGAAAACAATCTTGTTTTATGAATTGAGTTTTACAGTTATTGTTTGGTTTTTGGTTAATATGAAAATGGGGTCATTATAAGGTGTATGAAAAATTGAGAATCAGTTTAGATTAGGAAATTATGATTAAATAACTGAACACAAGAATTTAAGAAAGATTAATAATTTTAAATTAAAAAAACACTAAAGTATTATGGTTGTGTCTATTTTTCTTTATTGAAGATTTTTGTTTTATTATATATTTTGTTTCAAAAATTGTAATATTTAAAAATAATAATTTAAATATTTTTTCATAAAATATTAATTGAAGTATTTTATTGTTTTATTATACTTTTTTTATCTGAAAGATTCAAAATTATTTTTACAATAATAATAATGAAAAATTATTTTTTGACATATTTTCCATAAAAATTATATAATTTTGAATAATGTAGATTTATGATTTTAAATATTAAAATTAACTTTTTATATAAAAAATTTGTTTGAAATAATTTTTATTATTTTAAGTTTGTTGATTTTCTGTTTTAATTTATTTTATAAATTATGAATTTTCTATTTTATATAGATTATTTTTACAATCTTATCTGATTGGATAATCTTTTTTTATGTTGTATTAATTTGTTTTTTTGTTTCAAAAATGCTTCTTCTTTTTTTCTTTTTTGGTCTTTTATGGTTATATTAGGGAAATCGATGTAATTAGTGTTGTTATATAATTAGTTTAGAGGAGTTATTATTAATCTAAGGAAGAAAACGGTGCTTTAATATTTTGCTCAAAAAAAAGATAATGTTGTCTTAATAAAAAAAGTAATAGTTTGGTGTTTAACAGTTTTAGTAAATAGTATTAATTAATTTCGAAAGAAACTGTTTGAATTGAAGTGATAAGTAGTGTTGTAATTATCATATGATGATGATGTGTCATGCGTTTGTTGAGGAAGGTGGGAAGTGGTTTTATTATGAAATTGTTATGTAATAATATTAACTAAATTATTCCAAAAAAATTAGTATATTGTCAAATAGAAAGAAAAAAAAGTCTAAATGAGAAAACATTCTCTTTTTTACACTATGTATATTGGATCCAACATATATATATATATATATATATATATATATATATATATATATATATATATATATATATATATATATATATATATATATATATATATATATATATATATATATATATATATATATATATATATATATATATATAAAAGTTAGTTAACTTAGAAACACTTGTTTTTATGAATGTCTATTTTAGCTACATGCATCTTAGGAAATAAATGAAATAAAAAATTAAAATAAAATTAAAATATAAAATATAATAAAAAAATAAAAAATAAAAAAATAAAAAATAAAAAAATAAAACATAGTAATGATATCATTGACGAGGAAATTGTTGCAGATGCGGTTGATTTTACTGCAGATTATTTTAATATTAAAGAAGGAGATCTCAATATTAAAACAATTTTCCCTCCTTTAAACTAAATTTGATACATATTTGAGTTATTTTGTTATAAACTATTTAATTAAATTATCTTGCAATTAGACTTTGTTTGCACTTAGACTTTTTAATTTTATACTATTTTGTTATGTGTGATACATTTATTTAAAATTTGAATTTAGATTATAAACTTGTGAATTTATTATATGATATTTAAAAAAATGTTATTTATATTTTGTAGAGACTGAATTATCTAGTTCGATCAGTTTTATACCTATATAATTTTCTTATAAAGACTGACCTATTTAACCGAGTTATCCGATTTAATTCGATTTTGGTCATGCGGTTCGATCAGTGACCCAGTATCCTCATCGGTTTGGTGACTGGTCCGATTTTTAAAATACTGCATTTAACCATTCTTTAGTTAAAGCTTGCTAAAATACTCTTTCATAAAATAAATGGGTGTATTATAGCAAACCACACACACACACACACACATATACACACACACACACACACACACACACACACACACACACATATATATATATATATATATATATATATATATATATATATATATATATATATATATATATATATATATATATATATATATATATATATATATATATATATATATATATATATATATATACTATTTGAGATAGACTTTCAAACTAGAAGTACGAAGAGGAATGGCTTTCAAACATTTGAAGTTGAAGAGAATTGAATACCAAAAGAGCCATAAAATTTGCACTTTGGGGATGAAAGAAAAAATATAGTGATGTAGTAGCTCTCTCTCTTTTTTGCTTCTGGTGAAAAGGTTTACGATGAACGGGTATAGTTAAACAATGACAATCTGGTAATGGTGTAATGGTACCAACGAAAGGTAATATAGAGAAAAGGTAAGATCAATGAATCTCTGGCCTAAAGGAAAATAAGGAAAAGTGAGATCGACAGATCCACGACTCACCTAAAGATACAAAGGGAATAAGATCAACGGATCTACAAACCAAAGGCTAGGAAACTATTTACCCCCAAAATTGGTAAGCAACCATTGATCCTCTGAAGATACTAAAAATACCCTCAGTTACTAACAAAATCGACCAGATTGATCCTAAGACATGTGCTAAGTAAAAAGGGATTGTCATTTTGATGTATCACGTTTTTGGGAAAAGGGTCTTGAATCTTTCAACAAGATTCAGAATTTAGTTTTGAAGAAAAGATAAAGTAAAAGGGCAAAGACTTTTAAAATAAATCAAAGTAAAGACAAGGCTTGGAATTTTAAAGAAAAATAAAGGCAAGGTTTGAAGTTTAAATGAATTTTAAAGGCAAGGCGAGGAATGTTAAATTGCTGAAAATGTAAAGAGGCTGGAATTGTAAAAGAAAATGCAGTAAATTGCTGGAAGGATAAATGACCTTTGAAATGTAAATTGCTTTAAGAATAAAGGCTTGTAAAGATAAATGGCTTCAAAATTAAATAACTTGAAGATAAATTTGACATTAAAAGTAAATTGGTGGTATTTCAATCACGTACATTCTCACTGCACTCGTTTCTCTACACGCGGATACTTTGAGTATACGGAGTTACTATTACATATGATTTCCACGCACTGATTTTAACATTAGACTAAGTTATTTATATACATTACAAAGTAACCGCTCTCGATGATTTCTCCTATAACTATCCTAAGATGGTGACATTTATCCCACTATATGCTGAAGAAGCTTCATCTTGCGCCACTTGTCCCTGTCTTTGAATTGAAAAATCTCCATTTTCCCTGCAAGATTGAACGTGCAAGACTATTGGTAACTGCCACCTTCGTCGAACATACACTTGGTCGAATCCCCTCAACACTTAGAAAATATTCCAAACTTTGAATTTCACTAAGTATGAAACTTGTAGGTAGGTCGCTTCGACTCTCACCCTTTAATAGGTTAGGTCGAAATCTTACTTTTGGCTTATCACAAGAAAAGTCTTTTACTAAGCCAAATTAACCTCATTAATTGCTAGCGTCGAAATTTAGGGATAACAAATTGCCCCCAAAAAATGTTCTTTTCGACCATTTTGATGAAAATATCATTTTTTTTATATTCATATTTTTTGACACCAACTTAGGTCAAACAAAAGCATGGATGAAACCACCTACCCCACGTTCTAACTGTTGTGATTCTTTGCCCACGCGCATGACTTCATGTCATAATGGCAAAATCCCAAAAGTCCCATCAGTCGTTTCTACGGCTTTCCGATCATGAATTTTTCCTTGAAACAATGCGCTAAAGTCTTTTCCATTAACTGCTTCCTCAAAGCGTCAGATCCCAAGTGCCAGGTGCCCCACCACTTTATGTTTCCATCAAGTGGCCAGGCTTTGCAACTTCTCATTGCCTACACCTATAAATACCCACTTTAGCAAACAAAGAAAACTTTCCAAACACTTTGTGAATTCATCTCCTTCTTGCTAAAGTTTCCACCTTTCTTTCCAAGAACCCTAGAAAACCTACATTCTCTTTATCAACAATGGCGTCCTCTAAGACCAACGTTTCTCAAAAGAAAGGTCAGAAAGCCAAAACTTTCCATTTTGAACAGACTCTTCCACCATTCAACAACATTTCTGAACCGAAAACCATAAAAAATCCTCAGTTCACACCCGAACCTTTGAACAACGAGACAAGGAGCGTGTACTAGTCTCAGGTAATGATTTCATTCCTTGTAAATGATTGTCCTTTTGTTGTATCTAGTCTATTGGCTACTGTACATAGCACCAATGAAAAACTAAAAGAGTTCTTTCCTTGCTACCGAAAAACTCAACCTTTAGGGCACAAACACCTCCCTAAATCTTCTGATTCTTCTTCTGACCCACTTCCTCTTAATGAACTGGATGTGAAGTACCTCTATAATGGTACCAAGCTGGTTAAGGATGTCAGCCAGTTTGCTGAGTTTGATCTATGGTCTGCTAGGTTAGAGAATACTAAGGTTGGCCACTGGAAAAGCATAGGGATATATGGTCTTTTAATGCTGACAAAGACGCACATACCCTACTGCTTAAACCTCCTGGTTTCCTCCTTGTATTTCTGGGATTGTACCCATTATACCTTTCATCTTCCTTGTGGGATGGTTACTCCCACTCTTTTTGACATAACCGATATCACAGGGTTTCGACCTGATGGTCCTGCTTATGATCCCACCGATGATGTCGAAGACATTATCGGCTTCAACACATCCAAACTAACATACACTCTCTTCCTCAGGAATCATTCCAAACTAAAGGAAGAGGTAGTTTATGTTGAGGAACATATTGCTTTCCTTACATTCTGGCTGTCTAGATATGTCTTCTGCACCAAGTCTCTACAGGTGGCAAAAAAGTATCTACCCTTAGCAAACCAACTTCACAACAACATGAATGTTTGCTTAAGTGAGCTCATCCTGGCCAGTCTCTATGAGTCCCTCAATGAGGGATTGACTCGACTGAGGGACCCAGACCACAATTCTGGTTCTATGAGTCTCAATGGCCCTCTTTGGCTTCTTCAACTTTGGCTAAATGCCACCTTTAAACATGTGCTTCCCAGGAAAGGAAAAGTCGATGAGGAGTAAGAGGAAATCAGGTTAAGGAGTACTGAGGGCGTTCGACTAGCCAAGCTTACTCCCAATGATGAAGGTGAAACCCTAAAAGGGGCCTTATCTAGTTTTGTGATGATGTTTACACATCAGTGTGATTTTGCACCATACATGGCTCCCTTTGCTGGTAGAAAGTGTGGTCCCAGGTGGTTCACTAGGGCCTTCCCTAACTCCCCTACAAGGAAGCTTCATATGGACTCTGTTGGAATTTGGGAAGCCTTTTTAATTTCCCGATTCTTTGTTTATAGGTTGAATGGCAGGAGACCTGATACAAGCCTTATTAGTTACCAACCCAATTTGGTTTCTAGGAAATTTGGGCTGAGTCAGAGCTTCCCCAAATGTATTTATGATAGAAAGAGCCAGGTTATTCTTTATAATAATTTTTTCGACGAGGATGATGTTAGCTAACATCTTTGCCAGATGGGAATCCCAGAAGGAAGTCTTGTTTCCTGTCTTCTTTCAACCTTCAACCCAGCGCACTCATCTTTTTAATGATTGGTGGCGCAAGTATTACAGTGAGAACTTTCTCACTGCTGCTGAATTTTCTGCTCAACTTGACCTTGCTTTTAAAAATGTGCAGGAGAAAGTCAAGAAAACTAAGTCTGCTCACATCAAAGAGATATAAGCTTTCCAAAAGCACCTTGAAACTATCTATCGACCGGATGATCTTAGTTGAACCATTCGTGAGGCTGCTATCACTTTAAAGGAAAAAAATTTACAAAAAAACGATAAGTTGAAAATCCCCCCAAACATTCCTCATGAGAGGCGGTATGAGGAGGCTTTTCAACTTTTTCCTCCCAAATTCCTTCGACTTCCTACTGCTGATTTTGGAGTAGCGTTGGCTCCTCTATTTCCAGACTGGTTTGTCTGTAGGGATTCAATTAAAATCCTTCGACAATAGTCTCATCCGAAAGCTCAAAGAGTGGTTGCGACTAAGCATACACTGGATAGTTTCAAAGGGCACCTTCATATAGGGCTTGAAGACGTTAGCATCGAATGTGAAATATATAAAGGTTTGAAGTCTTTATTTCCCCTCACTGAGTAATCAATTATTAACTCATGACAATTGTTTATGGTACTTCCAGCAATCACCAGAAGAACCACTGCCAATAAAGGTGTGGTAATACAGACGGAGAACAAAGAAGGCACTAAGGTATCTTATCATCCTTAATTTACATAACCTCTCATATGTTTGTATTCTAATATCCGGTCTTTTTGCTAGACAACCAAAAAGCCTTCTGCGTCTCCAAGAAAGGGGAAAAAGACCTCCAACATTGTCATCACTGCAGATGATGACGAATCCCCTGAGGATATGCCCCTCAAAAGGAAGAGGAAGACTGCATAGTATCCCAGTGGTGCTGGCCAACCTTCATCTAAGGTGGCCAAAATTGTAAACAAAGCACTTACTAAGGGTGCTGTCGAGGATAAACTTCCTACTCCTGTAGCGAAGCCTACTATTGGCGCTCTTGTGAATGTTGTCGCTCCCCGGATTTCCATCCCGGTACAAACGCGAAAGTGGCGCGGAAAAAGAATAGAGTCGCCAGCCAGGCATTTTTATCCCGAAGGAACGGGAATGGTAATGTTGCACAAACCAGAAGAAAAGAAAAGGAAGGACACGGGTCCTGCGAACCAAAGAGACTGAGTTCGGGAGTCGGTTACGACCTGGGAAGGTATTAGCACCCAGATCGTCCGCCGTACCCGACGGGATCCACGCTTGCAAAGAAAACTGTTTCAAAGGGTGAGGGTATGAAAGCTGCTGCAAAGAAAAGAAAATGAACTGGAAAAGAAACTGAGAAAAGAACTGAATAAGAGAACAAAGAGAAAAAATGTAGGGAAAATAAAGATTGTGCTCGAACGGGCCCTACCCCGCTGCCTACGTACCTCATCAGGATAATGAGGATTAGAGACGCCGTAGTTCCCCTAACTAGGGGTGGCAAGGAAATTGCTTGTGAATTAAGGCTTGAACTGCCTATGCCATTGCTCAGGTGTTGCAGGCTCGGACGACGAGTGCGTAACCATCTTGCAAAGTGACAAGTAATAGCGATTTCGCGTACAGAGCGAAGGAGATGAGAAAAGAGTTCCCGAAGGAAAGACGCTTATTGTTTGTTTGTGTTTTTTAGAAGCTTTTTTAAGAGTGGAGTTTGCATAGGTAAGTGTACATAAGTCTTACTCAATGGGATGTGTACGTCTCACATCATCCCGAAATGGAATGCGCAAGAGGCACACCTATCTATGGAGGAAATCCCCAAAGCTAGTCCCACAAGTGAAGGCTCAGACACACTGACCTATTGACAATTATTAAGTATTTTTGTAGTTTTTGGTTAAGAAGTATTTTTTAGCTTTTCTTTGTGAGGTACTCATGCTAAGACCTATCCACCACGAGGGATAACTTACACCTCGCCCCGAAACGGAACACGTGCAAGTATCTCATAGCAAAGTCTCATGTCACATGAAAGCACTCAACATTTATTAAGTGAATTAGAATTGAGTTTGAAGATGAGAAGAGAAAACACCAAAGGATCTAAAGGTACAACATCTAATGGGGGACTAAAAAATCTTAAATGTTGTCATGCTTGGATATCCTAAGGTTAGTGGGGTTTTCTATCCTAAAGAAGAAAGAAAGAAGAAGAGAAGAAGAAGAAGAAGAAAGAGAGGGGATGAGTAAGGCCTAAGCCCAACAAGCAAAGGGTTAGCATTAATAAGAAATAAGAAGAAGAGATGAGATTTGGAGATGTGGAACTCACTTCCACACCTCACACTTACCATAGCCCCTGCAAGGTTAGCAACATGCATACAAGTGAAATGAAATGAACAAGATGACATGCCAACATCATACAAACAGAAGTGAGATCATATATACAAATTCTCAATGGATATGCAAGTCACAAGAATGAGGAATGAAGCAAACAAGACAACATGATGCAACATGGAACACATGACAAAACAAATGTAAACTTAATGAGATGCAAAGCAAAAATGCACAAACATGGACTCAAGGCACATAATCAGAACAAAAACAAGTTGAAGAAAAGCTTTAGAAGCAAGGGAGATGAAGTGAAAAGACACACAAGGTCAAACAATCACATAATGAAGTGAAAGAAGTAAGGAGATGAAGTGAATACACTTAAGAAAAGATGAACTCAAAAGGTAAGCAAGACACCAAAATTTCTAAGACACAAACCCTAAACCAAGACCAGAATGGAACTCATACCCCAAAGGGACCCCAAATGAGAAGAATAAGTTGGCACAAGTGCCCTTCTAAGCTTATGAGAGAGCTAAAGATCACAAAGAAGCAAAATGGGACAAGGTACAAGACAAAATTCAAATCAAATCAACAAAACCACTAAAAATTCCACAACTTAAGCCAAATGATCTTGAAACATGATATAACAATGATCCAAAAGGATTGGGAGAAATTCAAAAGCCAAGTAGGTCAAGTGAGGACATAAACAAGAACTAGGGTTAATAACTTCCTTCACAAGTCAAAGGACCAAGACCCAATGAACAAAATTCTAAAAATCAGGGGGAAAAACATACAAGAACTAAATCATCTTAGGAATTCAAAGCAAAAAGAACCAACACAAAACTCAAAATAATGAACTCTATGGAAAATGAATAAAACAGATTGCTCAAAAAAGGATCAAAAAGAATTAAATGAAAGAGGAAATTAAAGGACACGTGGAAATTAAGAAAAAATGGAAAATAAAAATGTAGAAAATTAAGGAAAACTCAATTGAACACACAAGAATTATTTTGTAATTTTTTGACCCTTGGAGATGTTTTTAATAATTAAAAATCAAAATGAGAGAGAGTTTTGTGATTCTGAAAGAGTTTGCACGTGTGAATGGAGAGAATTTGTGATTCTTGCCAATTTTGCAAATTGGTGTGAGAGAATGAACTCCTCATGATTTCCTTGGCCTTCATCCCCATGTGCAATCCAAATCCAACCCTTAATCATAATCCAAAAGATATTGGCCCTTAGATCAAAGTTATCACATTTTTCTCATGAATGTGCAAAAAATCCACTTATGAAGCAACTTTCTTGACTTGCACGAATTTTTGAGTTTCTTTGGAGAAAAGTGGTCTATTTGCAATGAATTTTAACTTTGTAAACTAATTTGATCCATACCAAGCCTTGAAATGAAGTTTTGAGACATTTTGCTCTTGGTGCATGCATGAATTTTAGGTTTTGCCCTAATTTGGAGCAAATTTTCGAGGGCCTTATAGAACAAACCATGAATCCCATGAAAAAGTACTTGTAATTTTTGAAAATGGGAGACCTTAATCTCAAACTTTCATGTTTTACTTTGTTTCATTTGAAGAATTTTTTATCATGTTAAGCTCACTTGAATTTTAGGGCAAAAGTTGCCAAAAATGGAATTTCCTTAAAACCAACTTTGTACCAATTTTGCAAAAACACTCAAATCTTCATGATACTTGATCCTTGAACCTCCCAAACCTCTTATAACATTTTAAGGACATCCCTCTGCTATAAAAATTGGGTTGGACCCTTTGAAATCACACAGTTTACTTTTTAAGGGCACAGTTGACCAATTACTTCATCTGCAAGCAACTGAAGAAATTCTTTACTTCCACATGGAATTTTCTCATGAAAATTGGTACCTAGGATCCTCTTAACATATAAAAGACTTTTCCAAAATGAAATGTCCAAAGTTGTGAGGTTTTGATGCTTGAATCTCAAACCCTAGTTTAGGTCCCTTGCTTAGGAGCTTTGCCCTATCCTGGAATCTCTGATGATCATTCAACCTTCTGAGCTTTTGTAAATGAACTTGAGCTTGTAAATATAATGTAGACCCCTCATAGGACTTGTACAAAACCATTGGGACCCTTGTCATGGCTTATGATGCCTCAAGAACCTCCACAGGTGACCATATGCCTAATGCTAGGACATAAGAAATGTTATGCCTCATCTTTCCATGCTAGGATGCTAAGAAAATGATATGTTCATGATGAATATGATGTGATATGATGCTTAAAATGAAGAGGGCAAATTTGGGGTGTTACAGCTGCCCCTATTCAAACAACTGTTAATCTGAAAAGGACGGTAGCACGGGCTATCGACCGTTCAAGATAAACTATGGTTGAATACCAAAAAGACCTGAAATTTGCACTCTGACGAAGAATGCAACACTGGGAAATAAACCCAACCAAATGACGCTTTGGTAACTGCAGGGGAGAGAAAACAGACGAGCTTCTTCCAAGTAGAAACTATTATCTGGAATAAGAATACATTGACAAACGGGTCTTCTTCGAACAATCCTGTTACGCCAGGAGTTGGACATACGAGTCCTCACTGCAAAAACATATGACTTGAGACAGACGGGCCTCTTTCGGATATACCTGTTACGCTAGGACCGGGATGCACTTAAGTCTGTGGGATAGACATGCATAATCAAGGTAGACGAACCTTTTTCATATATTATCCATGGATATATGGTATAAGACAGACGAGTCTTCTTCGAGTAAACCTGTTACGCCAGGTGCAACAACAATAATTGGAGCTTGAGACAAACGAGCCTCCTTCGGATTTACCTGTTACGCCAGGAACGATAACCATTTTGACATTTATTCCCACAGTCAGGATTTTAAACCTCTTCAATACAGACGAGTATTGGATGATCATCAAGATAAAATAGACGAGTGCCATAGGTCAATGATACAGACGAGTATCAGACGACGATCTGAGAAACACAGATGAGCGCTTCAGGCAATGATACAGACGAGTATCAGCCACTGGTACAGACGAATACCAGAAATTCAAACACAGACGAGCATTTGGAGTAGCAATACAGAAAAGTACCAGGATAATCAGCAAATCAACACATACACAGATATAATCTAACACAGATAAGTGTTGGGGATGATACAGACGAGTATCCAAACAAAGCAGACGAGCTCCAAACAGATAACAAACACAGACGAGTGCTGGGGAATGCAGACGAGCAATCAGAAATGTTACAGGTATCACATAGACGAGTGTTGAAAAACTGCATACGAGCAATAGCAGAAGTGACAACACAGACGATTGTTAGAAATTGCAGACGAGCAATAACAAAGATTACATGTCAAACACAGACGAGTGCTGGAGAGTGCAAACGAGCATACAACAAATACCATATACCAACCACAGACGAGTGTTAGGACGTGCAGACGAGTGATACCAAAGATCATCAAACATCCAACACAGACGAGTGTTGAAAAGTTGCAGACGAGCAATAGCAGGGAGTACATATCAAACACAGACGAGTGTTGGAATTTGCAGACGAGCAATAAACAGAGATCAAACACAGACGAGTATTGGAAGTTGCAGACGAGCAACAGTAAATATTATATACCAAACACAGACGAGCGTTGGAAATTGCAGACGAGCAACAACAAAGTAGTCATGGGCCACTGCTGGGGAAAGCAAACGAGCAATGCCAAAATGATAACACAGACAAGTGTTGAAAGATGCAGACAAGCAATAATAAGGCACGAACACAGAAGAGTGCTGGAGGGTGCAGACGAGCAACAAATAACTGCCTGATTGACCACAAGAGTTACAACTCTGCAGGGGAAGAACAGGTCAGGAGGCCTTGACACCTAACTCTGACAGTGATGAATAGCTGACTGTATCATCATGTGATAACTTTACTGGGGAATATTTCACTGATGGGAGTGAAAATTCAAAAATGAACTCTGTGGGGAAGGATCATCTTCAGACTTGGCTGGGAAATGATGCTTCAACAATGCTCTGGATGGGGAGAACATTTGCTGATTCAAAGCTCTGTGGGGACATCAGGTATTCAGCTTCCTGTTGGGCATACTCCACTGGGGAAGAATAAATTGCTTGGGCTACCTGCCAAGGCTTAGCTGGGGAAGAATTCTGCTTGGGGAGAATGTGACGCCATTCTGCAACCTGCAACAACAGAAAACACAAGTGTGCCCCGGGGACTTTCATGGTATGATCTGTTCATCCATCGTCTCCCGACACTCAAAGAGGGTTCCAAATGTTTCCCTGCAATGTCATTTTCTTTCAAATTATCACCATGTTTTAATGCAATGCTATTTTTGCCAAAAATTCAGGACATTTTGCAAACAAAAATAAACACAACACAGCTTTTTGACTGAATATTCTTGTTATTGAAAGGCCTCTGAATAGGCAAATATTTACATCAGGAAGCAACCATCTGGAAAGATGTGGCCACCATAAAATTAAGAAAAGAAACTATCCTAATGGCAATGGGCACGGCATCCCAACGAGTTCCATTTCTGCTATGACCAGCACGTCTTCGAGACTCTCCATTCTTCTTTTCTTTCTGAGAGGATGAGGGGATTGTTTCTTATACTTTTGATATTTTCAAGTTGTATGAAACAATGACTTGGTTCAGATTACTCGGATCGCAGTCGTTCGCTTATTCCCTTGTTTTGCGTGGATCGCCTTTTCGGGTTTTCAATCCACCGGGATACCCTTTTTTTGCCTGAGCTGTCCAATGTGGCTTTTCAACTCAGCGGGTGTACATTTTTTTTATTTCCCTAACTTTTGCCCGAGCTTTTTATTCTGTTTTTAGCTCGCCGGGATTCCCTTTTTTTTTGCCGGGACTTTAATTTTGTTTTTGTGTCCAGCGGGTCTCTTTATGCGAAGTATTTTTTAACTGCGTCCGAGTTAACAGGGGATTGGAAGTCATTTCCATCCATAGTGGTGAGCATCAGTGCTCCTCCTGAGAAGACTTTCTTCACTATGAATGGTCCTT
Organism: Lathyrus aphaca; assembly: GCA_963966055.1. Taxonomy (NCBI): domain Eukaryota; kingdom Viridiplantae; phylum Streptophyta; class Magnoliopsida; order Fabales; family Fabaceae; genus Lathyrus; species Lathyrus aphaca. The sequence goes on along the minus strand of OZ014519.1, from coordinate 508,375,126 downwards.
CGTAGTTTGGGGTCCACTTGCCCCTATGATCTGAACCTGGAGGAATGATACTTTTGAGCACAAGCTCTCCTACTTGATACTCCCGAGTACGTACTCGTTGGTCAAATGCACGCGTCATTCTCCTCTGATAAAGCTGACCATGACAGATAGCCGCTAATCTCTTTTCCTCAATTAGACATAGCTGATTGTAACGAGCATGCACCCATTCAGCCTCATCAAGCTTCACGTTCATCATCACACGCAATGAAAGAATCTCAACTTCAACAGGCAGGACTGCTTCCATACCATATACCAAAGAGAAGGGAGTTGCCCTAGTTGACGTCCGGACTGACGTTCGGTACCCATGCAGCGCAAATGGTAACATCTCGTGCCAATCTTTGTAAGTGACAACCATTTTTTGCACAATCTTCTTGATATTCTTGTTTGCCGCCTCTACCGCACCATTCATCTTTGGTCGGTAAGGAGAAGAATTGTGATGCTGAATCTTGAAGTCTCGACACAACTCTGCCATCATCTTGTTGTTGAGATTAGAACCATTGTCAGTAATGATCCTTTCGGGCACTCCGTATCTGCATATGATATCCCTTTTCAGGAATCTTGCCACCACTTGACGAGTGACGTTGGCATAAGATGCTGTTTCCACCCATTTGGTGAAGTAATCAATCGCGACCAGGATGAAGCGATGACCATTTGAAGCAGTAGGCTCTATCTTCCCGATCATGTCAATGCCCCACATAGAAAAGGGCCAAGGAGATGACATGACATTGAGCGGGCTTGGAGGAACATGCACTTTGTCTGCATATATCTGGAACTTGTGGCACTTACGAGCGAATGAACAACAGTCTGCATCCATTGTCATCCAGTAATACCCCGATCTCAGCAACTTCTTTGCCATAGCATGCCCTACTGCATGGGTACCGAAAGATCCTTCATGGACTTCCTGCATTAACAGGCTTGCTTCGTGTCTATCCACGCATCTGAGCAAGACCATGTCAAAATTTCTCTTGTACAAAACCCCGTCTGTATTCAAGAAGAAGCTAGCAGCAAGTCGCCTCAAGGTCTTCTTGTCGTTGGAAGATGCCCCAGCTGGGTATTCTTGCTTTTCCAGGAATAACTTGATATCAAAATACCAAGGTTTCTCGTCAGACACAACATCTACAGAGAAGGCATGAGCTGGAGCGTCAAGCCTGGAGATGTCAATTATGAGCACATAATTCCAACACAAGAATTTGATAGACGAAGAAAGAGTGGCCAATGCATCGGCAAACTGATTTTCATCACGTGGTATGTACTGAAGCTTAACTGTCGTGAAGAACGTCAACAGTTTTCTGGCATAATCCCTGTATGGAATTAGATGCTCTTGATGCGTATACCACTTGCCGGTAACTTGGTTAATAACGAGGGTTGAATCTCCGAATATATCGAGGTTCTTAATCCGAAGATTAATAGCCTCCTCTATTCCCATTATGCATGTCTCGTATTCCGCTTCATTGTTGGTGCAGCCAAAAGTAATTCTGGCAGCGAAGGGAAAGTGAACACCTTCGGGAGTAATAAGAACGTCACCAACTCCACGTCCTTTGATATTGACTGCCCCATCAAACATCAACTTCCATTTGGATTCAGGGTCTGGACCCTCTTCCGGAAGTGGTTCCTCGCAATCGTTTGCTTTGAGGTAAATGATGTCCTCATCAGGGAAATCAAACTTCATTAGCTGATAATCATCTTTAAAAGGTTGCTGTGCAAGGTAATCCAACAATACACTTCTCTTGATGGCCTTCTGAGAAGTATATTGGATGTCATATTCAGTTAAAATCATCTGCCACTTAGCAACCCTTCCGGTTAACGCTGGTTTCTCAAAGATGTACTTGACAGAATCCATTTTGGAAATGAGCAGTGTGGTATGAGTCAACATGCACTGCCTCAGTCGGCGGGCAGCCCATACCAAAGCGCAGCACGTTTTCTCGAGCAGTGAGTATCGGGATTCACAGTCGGTAAACTTTTTGCTAAGGTAATAAATAGCGTACTCTTTTCGACCAGACTTGTCATATTGGCCTAGAACACACCCCATTGACCCTTCTAGCATGGTCAAGTACATGATTAAAGGTCTTCCTTCAACTGGAGGCATTAGAATTGGAGGCTCCTGCAAATATTCTTTTATCTTGTCGAAAGCTCTTTGACAATCATCTTTCCACCTGACCGTTTGCTCCTTTCTTAGCAATTTGAATATTGGTTCGCACGTGGCAGTTAGATGAGATATGAACCGAGAAATGTAGTTCAACCTCCCTAAAAACCCGCACACTTCTTTTTCTGTTCTCGGTGCAGGCATATCTTGAATAGCTTTTACTTTTGCAGGATCTACCTCAATTCCTCTCTGACTAACAATGAAACCCAGCAGTTTCCCGGAACGCACTCCGAAAGTGCACTTGTTTGGATTCAACCTCAGCTTGTATTTGATCAGCCTATCAAACAGCTTCTTGAGATTGACCAGATGCTCTTCTTCGTCTCGGGACTTAGCAATCATATCGTCTACATAACACTCGATCTCCTTGTGTATCATGTCATGGAACAATGTGACCATCGCCCGTTGATAAGTTGCCCCGGCGTTCTTCAAACCAAAGGGCATGACCTTATAGCAGAATGTACCCCACGGGGTAATGAACGTTGTTTTCTCCATGTCTTCCGGCGCCATCTTAATCTGATTATATCCGGAGAAGCCATCCATGAAGGAAAATACCGAGAATTGAGCAGTATTGTCTACCAACACGTCAATGTGTGGTAACGGAAAGTCATCTTTTGGGCTCGCTCTATTCAAATCCCGGTAATCATAGCACATTCGGACCTTGTCGTCCTTCTTTGGTACAGGTACAATGTTAGCTACCCAAGGTGGGTAACTAGTTACGGCAAGGAACCCAACATCCCATTGCTTCTGAACCTCCTCTTTGATCTTCATCGCCATATCAGGACGAGTTCTTCTCAACTTCTGTTTCACAGGAGGATAGTCTTCTCTCAGAGGTAGCTTATGCACAACGATGTCGGTATCCAACCCTGGCATATCTTGATATGACCAAGCAAAGATATCTACATACTCTCGCAGCATACTGATCAGCTCTTTCTTGACTTCGGCCTGTATACTGGCCCCAATTTTGATCTCTTTCTTCACATCTTCACTGCCAATGTTGATGATCTCTATTTCTTCTTGATGAGGCTGAATAACCCGTTCCTCTTGTTTCAACAATCTGACCAATTCTTCAGGGAGTTCACAGTCTTCCTCAACCCCTTCATCAGCTTGGTAGACATGATTGTCAAAGTCATTCGTAGTCATAGCAGGAATGTTATCAATGGAATCCGGATGATCAACACTGCACAGATGATGTGCTTATTCAGAATCTGCTTATTTTGAAAAAGAGACGCAAACACAAAAACAAAAAGGAAAAACATTGCCATTTTTATATTTTTTGTGAAAAATTTAAAACAAAGAAAGAGAACACAATTTGTCTGAAAATGTCCTTTTATTTCATGGTAAAATAAGATGCATACAAAACATGGTGGCCCAATACAATGGATCCTAGCATCTTGGGCAAAATGCTGGATTTGACAATGCAGTATGATAATAAAAGGAAACAAATGAATTACTCTGAGTGCCAGGTAACTTGGACAATGTCTTTAGCAGACAAGTTCTTCAGCTCCTCTCCGGGCGCACACGGATGAATCCAGTTGTCCCAGTCACCGTCACTGTCTCCATCTTGGCTTGTCACACAAATCTGGTTGCGGTCGAGCATCCCAGCGCTTGTAAAGGTAATGGCTTTACCACTTGGAGTAGATCCACCAGGCTGATAACCCAAACTAAACTTGTCGTATTTCTTTTCTAGTTCCAGCAATTTGCCCCAGCCTTGGGCGCTTCATGACTGAACTACCTCCTTTGCCTGCTTGTAAGAATGGATGGAGGTACCTTCTTTCTCACCGCTCTTCTCTACAGGAGTCAAGATGCTGACGTTGACTGCTTCGAAGGCTTGACATAGAGTCTCATGGATCTCTCCATCCATCTCCACATACTTGAACATTGACAAGTGGTTTACAAAGATGTATTCCTCTCTGCATACTGTGATTACCTGGACATCAACCACATATTTGAGCTTTTGATGCAGAGTGGAAGTAACAGCTCCGGCAGCATAAATCCATGGGCGTCCCAATAAGAAGTTGTAGGCGGGTTGAATGTCCATTACATAGAAGATACTTTTGAAAACTTGAGAACCTATCTTCAAGGGCAACTCAACTTCTCAAAAACTGACCTTCTCGACCCATCAAAAGCTTTGACAATCAAATCACTTGGTCTTAGGACAATACCATCAACATTGAGCTTCATTAATGCTTTCTTCGGAAGTACATTAAGAGAGGATCCTGTGTCAACAAGGACATGCGACAACACAACACCCTTGCACTCCATAGTGATATGTAGTGCTTTGTTATGGTTTCGTCCCTCTGACGTGAGGTCTCTGTCTGTAAAGCCCAGCCTGTGGCTTGCATTCATACTGCCCACTATAGCTTCAAGTTGATTGACAGTGATTTCTTGAGGAATATAGGCCATCTGCAACACTTTCAACAAGGCCTCTCTGTGTGCAGGAGAACACATCAGCAAAGATAGAATGGATATCTTGGAAGGTGTCTGGTTTAACTGCTTGACCACCTTATAATCACTCTTTTTGATGATCCGCATAAATTCCTCGACCTCCTTTTCAAATGTACCCTGCCCAGCAACAGGAGTTGTTGATTCTTCAGTCACAACTTGCTTTGCTTTGGCTTTTGACGAAGCCTCAACCTCAGGATCCCCTCTCAGGACTGGGGGAGCAAATAGACGACCATTTCTTGTGAAACCTCCAACTCCTCCGACGTTCACTACAGTCGGGTCAATAGCAACAGACTTGCTCTCAATCTTCTGTCCAGCCACGTATACATCTGAGTCGTAATGCCATGGAATGGCTTTATCGTCTGTGTAAGGAACAGGCCCAGGCACGGTGATAGTCACAGGGCTAACCTCAGGAGCATAAATGGTAACAGACTTTCTTCTGGCAGGCATCTCAGCTTCATCATAGAAAATGGTTATGGTGGACACATCATCAGCTTCATCACCAACTCTATTAAACTACAAAGATCCTTCATCAATCAAACTCTGTAATCCTCTCTTCAGGTCTTCACACCCATTCTCTGAATTCAAACATTTCTCGCAATCAGAACAGCATCCTGGAAACACTTGGCCATTCAGCAACCTTTCTTTCACTACCAATAACGGAGTCTTCACTTCTTCAATATTCAGCATCAGACTTAACTTCTCACCACTTTCAACAGCATAGATTCTAGCCCCTCCATGATTCGGAATAGGATTCGAAGTAACATTTGGCGGTGGTGCGAAGTTAATCGCCTTGGAGTCTATCAGGTCTTGGACTTTGTGTTGTAACGCCCTGCACTTCTAAGTTGAGTGCCCGGGTGCTCCTGAGTGGAAAGCGCATCTTGCATTGACATCGTACCCCACTGGGAGCTCTCCAGGTGGTGGTGGTGCCAAAGTTCTCAATTGAATCAAATTCAGGTCCAACAATCTTGGTAGCAAAGCAGCATACGTCATGGGGATTGCCTCAAGCACCCTATTAGCCGGGCGAGTCTGCCTTGGCTGATAAGGTCTCTGTTGATAGTTGGTATGCTATGGTTGTTGTTGCTGTTGTTGTTGAGGTGGTGCCTGCTGCACAGGGCTGGAAGGAATTGTGACTGCTAACACATGCTCATATGGTCTTCTATACCCTCGGCCCCGTCCTCGGCCAAACACAGCATTTGTCTCACCCTCCCTTCTCCTTGGAGGTCCACTGAAAGCTTTTCTTGCTCCATTAGAACTGCTAGCACTTGTATCTTGGATCTTTCCCATCTTCAACAAGGTCTCTGATGCGTGTTTTTCGCAAGTGTACGAACACGTCAGAGTAATATAAAAGATTGTCGAATCCACAGAGACCAAGTGTCAATCTATCGTACCTGTTGTTATGGTGTGTATCTAAGGCAACTAAATATAAGGGTTTTAATAAGGGTGCAATGGTAAATAAAATAATAATTTTAAATAATAAATAAAAGACAGGCTCGAATGTAATTCACGTAATCAATGATAATCCAGTACTTGTTAATGGAACTACTTATGGGCAATGTTTTCTCCTTTGAAAAGAACTAATTTAACAGGAACTGTCGCTTTCGCGTATTCAGAACCGAGTTGTACTCTCTAATCAACCCCTCCTATTGTCACGGATAAAAAGGTGCGTACTGCGTTAGAGTAGTAAACCTATTTTTAAGAAATGTAGTATCTTAACTAAGTTGAAAAGTATTTTAACCTGGACTTCTTAGCAAAAAGAGGTTCTTACGAACCAGACTCTAAACTTCCTAACGCGTCCGAAAATCATTTTAAAATCTCTTTTCTTTTTAATCTAAAAACTCCTAATGAACTAGACAAAGCGCTTTTGGCTGTTTTTGAAATAGTTAAAAACAATTAGATTGAAAGATAAAATAGCCCTTAAGTGTTTCCACGAACAATTATACGGATTACTGGTTTAATTACGATCCTTACATCCTAACCTTTATGGAATTAGTTAGACATGATAAAGTAAAGGTTCTTTTTATAATTTTTCATAAAAGTAATTTAGTGCGAGTGCGGAAAGTAAATGAATTTAGTGCGAGTGCGAGAAATAAAGTAATTTAAAGCGAGTGCGGGAAATAAAGGAATTTAGTGCAAGTGCGGGTAATAAACGAAAGTAAAGCGAGTGCGGGAAATAAATAAAGTAAAGTGCGAGTGCGGATAATAAATAAAGTAAAGCAGTGCGAGAAATAAATGAAAGTAAAGCAATGCATAAAAGTAAAATACCAACTGGAATTAAAATGGCGGCAGGATTAACTTCCTCCAGAGTGCTCCAAAACTTGATCACACAGACAGATTACAGACTCGATCACTCGATTGCAGAAACACCCCGATGTGGAATGGTAACTGCTTTGAAACTGATATATGCCTAGAGAAATCTAATTTTGGATGATTAAAAACGAAAAACTAAAGTCCTATTTATAGGAAAACTAAATGCGGGAAATGACCAGGACGCCCCTCCACTAAAAAGTGGAGGGAACTGAATTTTTGCCTTGTGGCGCCCGCCACAAGGTCATGGCGCCCGCCATGAGGCCAATGGTGAATGAAAGAGTGGGGATCGTGGGTCTTGGCAGTTGTGGAGTGGTCTTGAGACGTGGCCACGTCATGGCTAACCCATGGCGCCCGCCACGGTGGGTGCCGTAAGTGCAAAACGCTGAATTTCTAGGTTTTCGTTCGTTTCCACTCCTTTTTCGCTCCTTTTCTCGATTCAAGCCTCGATTACAATAAAAACCTGAAAACAAAAGAAAACAAAGTAATAACATAACAAAATAACAATAAAAGCTAAGAATGCATGCGAAATCGGAGTCAGAAATACGGTGAAATTTAGTGTGATCAAATTCTCCCACACTTAAACCTTTGCTTGTCCTCAAGCAAACATTAAAGCTTAAGAAAATATGGTGTCAACACTTGTCTTTGGGCTAAAGGGCTTCTAAGTTCAAGTCAGGATGCAGTGACAGGTACTAACTAAGTGAACCAAGGGTACCATAGTAACACAAACACAAACTTTAATCCTATATTAACCACTCCATGTCATCCCACAATACCTAGGCCTATCTTCTCATCTTTTTGTGTCCTTTTCATTCAGGCGCAATCACATTAAGCCCGTTATCCGTACATGCTTCATAGTAGAGTGACCGGTTAGTGATTCTGATCCATAACATAAGGTTTCTGGCACAAAAGCATGTGTAAACCTGTTTTATTTGACCTAATTGTAAGTTGCGGGGGATCGGATCGTAATCCTCCCTACCAAGTTCAGTGCCAGATACCTCTGAACCAACTAACAATAGGTGACTTGCAATTTTTTCTTTTTGTGGCAAAATTTTTTTCTTCTCTTTTTTCGGTTTAAATGACTTTGTGAGGGTCACCTATACCAGAGTTTGCCTTTTTTTCTTTTTTTATTAGCACTGGATCATTCACTTATGTTCATCGGTCCCCTACGTAGAGCATGCTTAGGCCGGAGCTGACTGCTAAAATAAACTACTTAGAACAATTTTTTTAAATGATAATAAAGGCCATGGTGGTGGGGTTTAGGAGTGATTCCTATATTCAAGAGGTCTATGGTGCTAAAATGGTTCTGATGTTTCAAAAGGTTGACCTAAGTCACCACATCCTAATCTAAACCTGTCTCAAAGCCCAAAAAACTTGTGAAACAACATTATTTTCTTTTTAAAATTTTTCTGGTAAGGCTAAGGAAATGGGAAAAAATGAAGATGAACTAAAAATACACTATACTGGTGACTCGTCAGACTCATGCATTATCTAAGAAAAATAAATTACTGAAAAGGGAAATAACTGAAAGGAAATAATTAACTAAAAAGGGAAATGACAGAAAGCAATAAAATCCCCTCCCACACTTAAATCGAACATTGTCCCCAATGTTTCGAAATAAGATAAGGGGGGTAACCTGAAAAAGACTACTGAGGAGGAGCACTGGTGCCCTCGCCGTCCTGCTGTGATGGTCTGGAACGACGGGATCTACTACGATGCTGGTCCCTCCGGTCGAGTCGTGCTGATAAAGCAGCCTGAGCACTCCGGACCTCTCGAAGGTTACCTAAGATGGAACCCTGATTGGCCTCTACCAGCTGGTAGTGCCGGCTGTTGAACTCTCTCTGACGGTTCTGCTCTAATGAGATATCATTCAAGGTACGGCAAACGTTGCTATAAGCACGATCCGAAACCAATCGCGATTGTTGCATGAAGCTCATGTTGTCCGTCAGCTGTTGTGAAATAGTAGAGAGAAGGCCGTCTCGCCTTTCCTCTCTAGCTGTCATATCACGCCACATCTCCTCGGTGACATAGAATCCAGGAGCAGCACCTGCAACAGGGTTAGAGGAAGATGGTGCGGTGTGTGACTGTGAAGGACGATGGGGGGACATGTGAGGGATGGGAGACTGCTCTCTCCGATCATACTCTTCATTAGTGTCATGTGCCTCCCCATCGGGAATATTAGGAGGAAGTGGACCCAAAACACGTGGAGCATTAAGATCATAGGTCCAGTTCCTTTCAATACGTACATCAGTACGTCTACTGCATGGTAAAGCAACAGATGGGATAGCTACCCCATGAACCATCAACTCATAACCACCTTCTCTCCTCGTTCGGCACAATTTCATGTCTTTCAGAAATTTTAAATTAATTGTGCGAGGAGGTAGTGGTTCAAGTGTAGCTATCTCATTGTTCAGGCCAAGAGCCCGAGCAATAGACGTAACAAGCCCTCCAAATACAATCGGTCCTGTTTTATTAGTAAATAAAGTCATGTGTGCAAGCATAAACGGGACCAGATTGATATGGGTTCTAGTGAGGCATCCTTGCAAAAATAGGAGTTCTCTAGCATTTACCTTGTTTGGACTTTCCCGACCAAAAATAGTACATGCCAAAAGATGTCTAAAAACTCTTATGGCCGGGTTGTGAATGGTCGACGCAAGTATCCCTTCAAAAGAATTAATTGAAGTACTTGAAAGCCTTTGCCAGAAGGTAAATACCTCGGCCGACCATTCCGCATCCAAAGGTGCCTCACAAATCGCACCTTCCCTATGAGGGATTCCTAACAAGCCTGCTAGATCGTTGGTACTGAATTCATACTCAATTCCAAACAGTCTAAAAATAACAGTACCGACAGTGCTAGCAGTGTTAGGACTGACAGTGTATATCAAAGAACTCAAAAACTCAATTGTCAGTTTCTCATAGGTAGGTTCCTGATTAATGAAAATATTATGCAAACCTAGAAATTCTAATAAATTAAAAACACTATGATAAATACCCAAAGCATACAGACAGTTATCATCGACATACCTAGTCGAGAGAATTTCTCGACTCTGAAGCCTCTGAATAATTTTCCGTTGCCTATCACCCGGTCTTCCATCACGAAGAAGAAATCCATTGAACTCCATTGTTGATTGCTCCTTAGGTAGTGAAAATGGTAGAAAAATGGTTTATGAGGGAAATGATAAAGTTTTGATTTTTATGGTTTGTGGTGGATGAAAATGAAAATGGATGTTGGATATGTTTTATGGATGGAGGGTATTTTGGAAATGGGGGAGCTTTAATGGGGTTCAAGGAGGTTTTGGAAAGTTGCAAAAATGGGTTTTTGGTGAAGAAAGGGATGAAAATGGTGGAAAATGAAGTTCTGCCCCAAAATAGGGGTGAACGTCATGGCGCCCGCCACAAGGCTATTTCCTGGGCCTTGGATTTTTTAAATCCTCCTTTTGGGCCTTCCTTGCACCTTTGGTCTTCGAGGGGGGGGGGGGGGGGTCTGGATAGCGTTTTCTTCTTTTCAAGGCATGAGGCTTGCATATTTTTTTGTGAAGACAAAAATGAAAATATTTTTGTCTTATATTTTTTTTCTTTGTACGACAAAAATAAAATAATTAAAAAAAAGAAAAAAAGAAAAAGAAAAATTAACATTAGTGCATAATATGTATATATATGAGGAATTCAAAGTACATGAAAATATAATAGATGCAATAAAGTGAGATATGTCTGGAAATGCGATAAATAAAATAAAGCATATAAAAGGAAATTAAATACTAGGGTAGCGCTGTCAGTGTAGAATGAGTCATGTGGTAGGCTTCTTTTCCTGGCTTGATCCACGAATCTCAGTTATCTCCCTCCGAAGCTCTTCAATCGCCTGATATAGAGCATCGACCTCTGAGGCATGAGTGAGATCAGAAACCTGCATCTGTAATTCCAAGTCCGCCACTTCCTGCTTGAGCAGGGCAGTCTCCTTACGGAGCTCATAAATCTGTGTTTGTAGGTCAGGCGGCTGCAGAGACATATTGTTAGACATAACAGTGATTCAGGGAGTAAGAGGTGTAGGAGTGTACTCAGCGGCGGGAGGCGATTTCGGCTCTTCGACAGTCTCTCCATAACCCTCTAGAGCATAACTCCAATTAGCAGGATCATGGACACTGGTCATCAGCGGATCTGGTAATGTAAAGTAGTGTATCGCTTCGCCGTCGATCAGTAATCTAAACATGTTGTGCTCAAAAGAAGCCCTCCTCATCAGTCCTCTATCAAGACAAAAATCAACATCCAGGGTGGTGTAGCAGCAGAAGTTCCTGAGGTGAAATAATTTGCGAGACAAACTCAATGCAGTAGCTATCTGTGTAACAATCCCACCGACATGTATGATGCCTACGGATGATCTGGCAACACTAGCAAGGCCCTTCAACAGAAAGTTGCCACAAGCAACTGAGCGAGACTGAGTTGCACAAAACAATAGGAAAATCTCCTCTTCACTTATCAGGGTCTCTGTATCTGGCAAACCTAGGAAAGAATGCGCTAGAATCATCTGGAAGTACCTTAACGCAGGGTTGTGGATTACCTGAGAAAACTGGGTGGAAGGATCTTGGCTTCCTCCACCTGATATTTTAGACCAAAACTTTTCCACTTCTCTGCTCATAAAATACCCCATCGGTGTCTCTGGAATAGCATCAGGAGTAGTCTGGAAACCTAGTAAATCACCAAACTCTTTGTGAGAGAAGGAGTAGTCAATCCCGAACAACCTGAAAACAGCGAGTCCATCGGGTCCATCCCAAGGGTCATGATGAAATGAGCTGAGGAACTCAAGAGTCAAGTTCCTATAAGTGTTGTTCCTGTCGTCAAACTGGTCCCACTAGAGTTGATGGCATAAGAATCTGACGCTTGGCTCTATCCCCAAGGCATCCATGCAGTCATGGTCAGGGTACCTGGTAGGAGCCATAGGGCGTCTCATGTGGACATAGTAACGCTCTCTCTGTGCGTCGTCTCTAAAGGCCACGTGCATGTCATCAAGGTTCTGCATTCTGTACAAGGTTAGCAAACAAGTCCTGAAAGCACATAAAACATTCAACCGTTAGTCCTGACATAATAATAAAATAAACAAATTAAAATAAAGTAAAAATAAATAAATAGTACATAAATAAGAAAACCATGGGTTGCCTCCCATGCAGCGCTTGTTTAACGTCATTAGCTCGACGACCGATATTTAAACATCATTGGAAGGATATGGTTGGTCACTCAGAGTATGACAGGTGTATGTTGTTGGGATGTCACCTCCTTCGTAGGGCTTCAACCTCTGTCCATTGACGATGAACGGTTTACATGTTTGGTTCTTGATTTCAATAGCACCGGATCTTAGGATCTTAGATACTTCGAAAGGGCTAGTCCATCTCGAACGGAGTTTTCCTGGAAAAAGTCGTAACCTAGAATCGAACAAGAGAACAGGATCGCCTATTTTGAAGTCTCTTCTTATGATTCTTTTGTCATGCCAAGCTTTTGTTCTTTCTTTGTATATGATGGCATTTTCGTAGGCGGATTGTCTGAGCTCTTCTAATTTGTGGATGTCAAGGATACGTTTCTCACCAGCTGTCAAGTAATCCAAATTCAAAGTTTTGATGGCCCAATAGGCCTTATGCTCCAACTCAAAAGGTAAGTGACATGATTTTCCATAGACCAGTTGGTAAGGGGTTGTTCCTATAGGAGTTTTGAAAGCAGTTCTATAGGCCCATAATGCTTCTTGAAGTTTCTGTGACCAATCCTTTCTAGATATAGAGACAGTCTTCTCGAGGATCTGTTTGATCTCCCTATTAGATACTTCCACTTGTCCATTGGTCTGTGGGTGGTATGGTGTTGCTACTCTATGCTTAACTCCATACTTGCTTAAAAGTTTATCAAATATTCTCGATATGAAGTGTGATCCTCCATCACTTATGACTAAACGGGGTGTTCCAAACCTGGGAAATATATAGTTTTTGAATAATTTGATGACTACTCTGGTGTCCTTCGTGGGTGCGGCGATAACTTCAATCCATTTAGACACGTAGTCAACGGCTACTAAGATGTACTGATTTCCAAAAGATGGTGGGAACGGTCCCATAAAGTCTATACCCCATACGTCGAAGAGTTCTACTTCTTGGATATTTCTTAACGGCATTTCATTACGTCTTGAAATATTTCCTGTGCGTTGGCATCTGTCACACTTGACAATGAAAGCATGGACATCACACCACATAGTAGGCCAGAATAGGCCAGCTTGAAGAATCTTGGCGTAGGTCTTAGATGTGCTCGCATGTCCACCATAGGGTGCAGAGTGACAATGCTCAATTATATTATTTACCTCTTCTTCTGGAACACAGCGGCGGAAAATGCCATCTTTACCTCTCTTGAAAAGAAACGGCTCGTCCCAATAGAAGTTTCTCACATCACTGTAGAACTTCTTCTTCCGGTGGTAGTTTAGATCAGGGGGTATGATGTCAGCGGCTAGGTAATTAACAAAGTCTGCATACCAAGGTACAATACTTATAGCTAAGGATTTATGAGAATGCTCATGTAGGTCTGGGTTATCATCTTCAATAGTTTCTAGTTGGGCTATCAGTCTATCATAGGCAAAATCGTCATTTATGGGTACTGAATCAGGTTTCAGGTATTCTAGCCTAGATAGGTGATCAGCTACCACATTATCAGTGCCTTTCTTGTCACGGATATCCAAATCAAACTCTTGTAATAATAGAATCCATCGAAGTAACCTAGGCTTGGCATTCTTTTTGCTTAGTAAGTAACGAATGGCAGCATGGTCGGTATAAACTATAATCTTGGCTCCTACTAGATAAGATCTAAATTTGTCTATTGCGAAAACTACAGCTAGGAACTCTTTTTCGGTTGTTGCGTAGTTGAGCTGTGCAGCGTCTAGGGTTCTACTGGCATAATAAATTACATGTAACTTTTTGTCTTTTCTCTGACCTAGAACGGCTCCAACAGCATAATCACTGGCGTCACACATTATCTCAAACGGTTCTGACCAATCAGGGGGTTTCATTATAGGTGCTGAAATCAGAGCTTGCTTCAGAAGATTAAATGCTTCAGTACATTTTTCATCGAAGATGAATTCAGCATCTTTCATTAAAAGACCAGTTAAGGGCTTTGTTATTTTGGAGAAATCCTTGATAAAACGTTGGTAAAATCCGGCATGTCCAAGAAAACTTCTTATCTCCCTGATAGTCTTCGGCGGTTTTAGATTCTCTATGACTTCTATTTTTGCTTTATCTACCTCTATACCTTTTTCAGAAACTATATGTCCTAAAACAATCCCTTCGGTGACCATGAAATGACATTTTTCCCAATTTAGCACAAGGTTTACCTCCACACATCTCTCCAGGATTTTCTCAAGGTTGATAAGACAATTTTTGAAATCTGATCCACAAACTGAGAAATCGTCCATAAATACTTCCATAATTCCATCTAAATAATCAGCAAAGATATACATCATGCAGCGTTGGAAAGTGGTAGGAGCATTACAAAGTCCAAACGGCATTCTTCTATAGGCAAAAGTTCCAACTGGGCATGTAAAGGTAGTTTTTTCTTGATCTTCGGGGTGAATAGGTATTTGGAAGAATCCTGAATATCCATCTAGGTAACAAAAGTAAGAGTGTCTGGCTAGGCGCTCCAACATTTGGTCTATGAATGGTAATGGGAAATGGTCCTTCCTAGTTGCTTTATTTAATTTTCTATAATCTATGCACATACGCCAACCTCCATCGGTTCTTTTTGCTACAGGTTCGCCCTTCTCGTTTTGCACGACTGTGATGCCTCCCTTTTTAGGTACTACATGCACAGGACTCACCCATTTACTGTCCGAGATCTGATATATTATACCTGCCTCTAGTAACTTAAGAACTTCAGTCTTAACTACAGTACTCATTATAGGATTTATTCTTCGTTGGTGTTCTCTGGAAGGTTTTGAATCTTCTTCAAGCAAAATCCGATGCATGCATACGGATGGGCTTATTCCTTTTAGATCAGAGATCTTATATCCTAAGGCTGAGGGGTACCTACGTAAAACATCTAATAATTGATCGGTTTCCTCTTGGTTTAAGGTAGCACTGACTATAACTGGACGGTTCATATCTTCATCAAGAAATTCATATCTCAGGTTTTTAGGCAGTTCCTTAAGTTTTACGGTCGGTTTCATAGGGCAAGGCATAGGATCTGGGGTAAGAGATAAACATTCGTGAAGGTTATCATCAATGTAGGGTCTTTTATAATTGTCATCTTCCAAAATAAGGGTTGACGACAATTTTATAGATTCAGTTTTTTTTTCTTGTTCTAATTCCCTAATGCATTCTTCGATGATATCTAAGGCATAACAAGCATCTCCTATCACAGGTGCCATAAGAAATTTTGAAAGTATAAATTCTATCTTCTCGTCACCTACTTCAAAATTTAGTTTCCCTTTTTTAACATCTATTACGGATCCAGCAGTCGATAAGAACGGTCTACCTAGGAGGATTGGTATGTCGTCATCTTCTTTAATGTCCATGACAACAAAATCAGTAGGTATAAACAGCTGACCTATCCTAACAGGGATGTCTTCAAGTATGCCTATAGGATATTTAACGGATCTATCGGCTAATTGAAGTGACATCTTAGTAGGTTGTAATTCTCCTAAGTTTAATCTCTCACAAACTGCTAAAGGCATTAAGCTCACACTAGCTCCTAAGTCTAGAAAAGCTTTTTCGATGACATGATTCCCCAAAATACAAGGAATGAAAAAATTTCCGGGATCTTTATCTTTCTTTGCTAACCTATTTTCGGAAATAGAATTACATTCCACGGGTTTTGGATCTTCAAGTCTACGTTTATTCGTAAGAATGTCTTTGAGAAACTTAGCGTAAGAAGGTATTTGGGTGATGGCTTCTGTAAAGGGGATTTCTACGTGAAGTTTTTCTATAACCTTAACGAATTTTTGATATTGATTATCGATTTGGGTTTTCTTTAATCTTTGAGGGTAAGGTATTGGTGGTTTGTATGGCGGTGGTGGTACATAGGTTTTATTTTTAGGTTCTTCTCCTTTTTCTTGACTTTCCGGGGTTTCAGGCTTCTCTGGTTCCTTCTCCTCATTCCTCTCAGAAGTTTCGGGCTCACTTAATCTAGGGTTTGAAGGTTCTTTATAAGCGGTTCCACTTCTTAGAGTAATGGCATTAGCTTGCCCTTTCGGGTTTTGTTGAGGTTGTCCAGGGAACTGTCCTCCAGGCGTAGTCTGTGGGGCTTGGTTTAACGCTACCTGAGAGATCTGGGTTTCAAGCATCTTATTATGAGTAATAATTTGATCAACCTTGGTTCCTAACTGGGTAATTAGTTCGTTAACATGGACATTTTGGTTCATGAACTCTTTGTTTTGTTGTGTTTGAGCAGTGATAAAATTTTTTACAACTTCATCGAAGCTCGGACTTGGTGGTACAGGTTGCATAGGTTGATTTGTTCTTGGGGCTTGGTAACCTTGTTGTCTCGGAGGTGCGGTATTTTGAATAGGGTTATTATTTTTGTAGGAGAAGTTTGGGTGATTCCTCCATCCAGGGTTATATGTGTTTGAAAATGGGTTCCCTTGGGTATAGTTCACTTGCTCAGTGTTGGTCTCATTCAACAAATTGCATTCGGCGGATTCGTGTCCTTGCGTTCCACATATCTCACAATTCGGCGAAACTGCGGCTACAGTATTCGGAGTTGTGTACATATGTTCGACTTTAAGGGCCAACGCGTCCATTTTAGATTGCATCATGTCTATAGAGCTTAGCTCATGTATTCCTCCTTGGGCTTCCTTCTTTTCCAATGTCGCTCGTTCTACTCCCCATGATTGATGGTTTTGGGCCATATCCTCGATAAGGGCACTAGCTTCAGGGTAAGGTTTGTTCATCAGTGCGCCACCAGCGGCAGCGTCGATGGTCATCTTAGTGTTATAATGAAGTCCATTATAGAAGGTTTGAATGATTAGCCAATTCTCTAAGCCATGATGTGGGCATGCTCTTAATAGTTCTTTATATCTCTCCCAGGCTTCGAACAACGACTCTCCTTGGTGTTGGGTAAATCTAGTTATTAGATTCCAAAGAAGAGCGGTCTTACTTGGGGGAAAATATCTAGCAAGGAAAACTTTCCTAAGGTCATCCCAAGTTGTTATAGAATTGGGTGGAAGGGAATCTAACCATGATAGAGCTTTTGGTTTTAAAGGTGTCTGCTAACTAAAGAAAGTTTTTTAAATGTTGGTTCGGGTTATCAGTAGCGAGACCTGCGAATTGTCTCTGTTGCACTAATTGCAGCAGGGATAGTTTAAGTTCAAAATTATTGGCTGGGATAGCGGGGTTTACTATACTGGAACTAGGTTCCTCGTTTGATGGTTGGGCGAAGTCCTTAAGAGGTCTTCGGTTTTGATCTTCGGCCATAGCTTTCCTATTCCTATGGAAAAATAAACGTGCGCGAGCGTAACGTTCAGGTTCAGCTAGAGGATCTACTAAACTTCCGGCACTGCGAGTCTTTCGCATTGACCGGTGGGTAACAACCTTAGTCTAAACGGTATAACTACAGGGTAATGAAATTTGACGATATTGATCCCCGACAACGGCGCCAAAAACTTGATGCGTGTTTTTCGCAAGTGTACGAACACGTCAGAGTAATATAAAAGATTGTCGAATCCACAGAGACCAAGTGTCAATCTATCGTACCTGTTGTTATGGTGTGTATCTAAGGCAACTAAATATAAGGGTTTTAATAAGGGTGCAATGGTAAATAAAATAATAATTTTAAATAATAAATAAAAGATAGGCTCGAATGTAATTCACGTAATCAATGATAATCCAGTACTTGTTAATGGAACTACTTATGGGCAATGTTTTCTCCTTTGAAAAGAACTAATTTAACAGGAACTGTCGCTTTCGCGTATTCAGAACCGAGTTGTACTCTCTAATCAACCCCTCCTATTGTCACGGATAAAAAGGTGCGTACTGCGTTAGAGTAGTAAACCTATTTTTAAGAAATGTAGTATCTTAACTAAGTTGAAAAGTATTTTAACCTGGACTTCTTAGCAAAAAGAGGTTCTTACGAACCAGACTCTAAACTTCCTAACGCGTCCGAAAATCGTTTTAAAATCTCTTTTCTTTTTAATCTAAAAACTCCTAATGAACTAGACAAAGCGCTTTTGGCTGTTTTTGAAATAGTTAAAAACAATTAGATTGAAAGATAAAATAGCCCTTAAGTGTTTCCACGAACAATTATACGGATTACTGGTTTAATTACGATCCTTACATCCTAACCTTTATGGAATTAGTTAGACATGATAAAGTAAAGGTTCTTTTTATAATTTTTCATAAAAGTAATTTAGTGCGAGTGCGGAAAGTAAATGAATTTAGTGCGAGTGCGAGAAATAAAGTAATTTAAAGCGAGTGCGGGAAATAAAGGAATTTAGTGCAAGTGCGGGTAATAAACGAAAGTAAAGCGAGTGCGGGAAATAAATAAAGTAAAGTGCGAGTGCGGATAATAAATAAAGTAAAGCAGTGCGAGAAATAAATGAAAGTAAAGCAATGCATAAAAGTAAAATACGAACTGGAATTAAAATGGCGGCAGGATTAACTTCCTCCAGAGTGCTCCAAAACTTGATCACACAGACAGATTACAGACTCGATCACTCGATTGCAGAAACACCCCGATGTGGAATGGTAACTGCTTTGAAACTGATATATGCCTAGAGAAATCTAATTTTGGATGATTAAAAACGAAAAACTAAAGTCCTATTTATAGGAAAACTAAATGCGGGAAATGACCAGGACGCCCCTCCACTAAAAAGTGGAGGGAACTGGATTTTTGCCTTGTGGCGCCCGCCACAAGGTCATGGCGCCCGCCATGAGGCCAATGGAGAATGAAAGAGTGGGGATCGTGGGTCTTGGCAGTTGTGGAGTGTTCTTGAGACGTGGCCACGTCATGGCTAACCCATGGCGCCCGCCACGGTGGGTGTCGTAAGTGCAAAACGCTGAATTTCTAGGTTTTCGTTTGTTTCCACTCCTTTTTCGCTCCTTTTCTCGATTCAAGCCTCGATTACAATAAAAACCTGAAAACAAAAGAAAACAAATTAATAACATAACAAAATAACAATAAAAGCTAAGAATGCATGCGAAATCGGAGTCAGAAATACGGTGAAATTTAGTGTGATCAGTCTCTACCCTCTCTCCAGCAATTACAATATCATTGAATTTGGTGGCAGAACTGGACGCCAATCTTTCAAGAAACACACCTTGCAAAGACCCCATAAACATATCAGTCATTTCATTCTCAAGCAGTGGTGGTTGCACTCTGGCAGCAAGCTGACGCCACCTTTGAGCATATTCTTTGAAACCCTCCTTAGCAGTTTGAGACATGTGTTGCAATTGAGTGCGATTTGGAGCCATGTCCAAATTATACTGGTATTGTCTCACAAAAGCTTATGCCAGGTCCTTCCAGCTCTTTATGTTGACTCTGCTAAGCTTCATATACCATTCCAAGGAGGCCCCGACCACGCTGTCCTGGAAATAGTACATCCAGAGTTTTTCATCATCAGTGTGAGCAGCGATCCTTCCTACGAAGGACTAAAGATGGGTCTTTGGGCATGCAGTGCCAATGTATTTCTCAAAAATTGGTACCTTGAACTTGTAAGGGATTCTAACCCCTGGAACCAATCCCAAGTCTGTAATGTCAAATCCCAAAGAGCTCTGGGATTGAATAGCCTTGATTTGTTCTGCCATTTCCTCAAACTTCATGTTCATCTCAGCCCCCTGACCCTCAGCTTCGTCCAGCAGAGTGAACTATTCGTCCTGGTTATCCATTTGCACATTATTCAGCCCATCATTGATTATAGTCACCCCTGGCTGTGTTACGGGGATTTCCACTTGACGTGCGCCCGCACCGTTACGATTATCAGCAGCAACAGTGTTGTTCTTGGCTTGATTCTCAACCAATTCCTGCAGACGCTCTTGATTTTGACCCATGCCTACCATCAAGGTCATAAAGTTGTCCATCCTCAGTCTCAAATTAGCTAAGTCAACTTGCATCTGATCCATGATTCTCTCTCTGTTGACCTTTGTTGGATATTTGTGTGCGACTGGTTGTTCCCGAACTTTTCTGGGAGCTATAGTGCCTGAAACACAAAAGACATTAGCAGTTGGTGACCATACCTGCAAAATAAGAAAACAAGTGATATGTATGCAATGCAGTTGTTTATGTTTCCAATCCCAGGTCATTCATGCCCCGGTTCCGGTATTTAGCAAAGAAAACCAGATGGATACTGATCCTCGACTTTCAGAAACCTTCGCAAAGAAACCACATTCAAACCAAAACAGCAGGCACACAAAGAAATGGTGAACTGAAAAACTGCATAACATAAATCAACCTATAAGGCAAACATAACAGAATTCCCTGTAGGGTACAAGTTTCTAAGGAGAAAAGCAAACAGTCAGGATTCCTACAACATGTCTGTAGGTAATCCAAATACAAGGGAAACAAACTAAGAAGCAAAACCACTGCCTGAGGACCCTGAACCTCCCTCACTAAGCCCCACATCAGACCTAGCTTTCTTGACTCCAGCCATCAACTTGAGGTCTTCAATCTCTTTAAGTGCTGCTTCTAGGGCTTGTTGACTATCTGCTAACTGCTGAGTCTTCTCCCTTCGAATGTTGTGGACTTGCTCCACCTCTTCCTTCTTGTAGGCCATTTGCACTTCGAAGAACTCTTCTTTTTCCTTATATCTCTTCAACTCTTGCTCTCTCTGTCCCTGCAACCAGACAATAGACTGACGAGCTTCCTTGAGAGTCTTTGAATTCTTCTTGCGTTCAGCTTCTCTTTTTGCTTCCATCATACCCAACCTATGAAAGTGAGTTTCCCTTCCAACAAAGTCTTTCTCTTTAGCCTCCAAGGTGGTCTGTATCTTCAGCAATTTCTCTTCAGCTTCATTCTTGGCCCGGTTGGCAAGATGATACATATTAACCATTTCAGTGTTCTCCACTCTGACTGCATGCAGCTGGGCTTCCAACTTCTTGAACTCTTCTAAAAACACAGTATCATTGGACTCAACAGCTAGAGGAACTGGAGGTGAGAATGGCAGCAATACCCTTCTGGCTCTGTCTTTCAACCAAGCTTCATACTCCGGGAAGGTCCGATTGTTGCACTTTCCAAAACTAGCTATCCCTTCTCCCTTAATGCATTTCCAGGCTTCAGCAACCTTCCTCACTAAAGACATATTGTCTTTTACCGGGAAGTAGAAAATAGGGGTCAACTTCAATTCTTCCGATACCTCTCTCAAGGCATATCCCAACTGTATTCTTAACAAGATTGGATTGTAATTGATCCCTCCAGTTAATCCCAATAAAGGTACACTAAGATAACTCCCACAACTAGTGATGAAACGTGCACCTTGAAGCCTTTGAGTAATCCACCTAACATCCTTGGCAAGCAACTTTTCCAGCTTCTGAGCCCACACCAAGGTATGATCACTAAACACTCCAGTACTAGGCAGATGCCTCATGAACCACATATGAAATAAAGGAGCACAACAACGAACTAAACCTCCCCTATTCTTCTCAGTCTTGTAGTGCACCGAGTAATACAAATCTCCGAGCAATGTAGGCACAGGATTCTTCAGCAAAAAGAGATGTATGGCATTCATATCTATGAACTTCTCCATATCAGCAAACAAGATACTGCCATAGATAGAAAGATCCAAGATAACACAGACATCATCCCATTCTTCCTCAATAGCCAACTCTTCCAACTTCTTTACCAGAGCCTCTAAAGAAAATCCAGGTACACCTCCCTTAATGATGGTCATAGAATTCACAGCAGAAGTGCTCAAATAAAGAGCCTTGGCAATAGCCTCAGGTGAAGGTCTACTAATCTCAGCATTGAATGGAATCTGGTCTCGAACAGGAACTCCCAAGATCAAAGCATACTCCTCCAGCAAAGGACCTAACTGAAAATCAGGAATAGTGAAACAACGGAGCTGAGGATCATAGTACTGAAGCATGGTATGAATGGCACTTCTCTCAGAAGGATCTAACTCTACCACCACATCCAGAATACTCCCATAAGCCTTCCTGAATCTCTCTACATGATTGGGTGTGATCAGCTTCACCATCTTCTTTAACAGGCCAACCTTAGTGTCAAAGAACTTGAAATGAATATTCTGCTTGCGAGGATCTTCCATCTCTGAAGAGGATACCGGAACCGGAGGCAAAGATATGAACCTGTGAATGAAAACAAAACAAGATTAATGATGCAATGATGCAATGCAAATGCAAATGCAAAAACATATGATCCATCTGGGACTGTCTGGAATCTGGATACCAAGGCCAAGTGATCAGAAACCCAAATCCTCTGGATATCAACCCATAAACACTCAGATAATCTCAGATACTCCCAATCAAGAACCAGATAAACTCAAGAACTCCGGAACCAAAGTAACTGTATCAGAACATGAAATTGCACTGGTAACAAGGGTATGATGGAGTCAAGGGTTCCTGCAAACCTGTAAACCCCTCCCCATCTCACAGGTGTGCTCCGGGTCAAACATCACGGACTCTCAAAGCCAAATAACAATAATACTTTCACCATTTCCGAGAAATGGCTCATGACCAAATCAGGGAATCAGTTTGGCATTATGTACTACGCAGGGAGGCCTCAGCTGAGTCCGGGAAAAACAAGCATCCCTTATAAGTTCCCAGCTTCAAGCGCTGAAATCGAGAAACAATAGTACATTCAGCCCGTAGGATACAGTACTAATGTCATACGACCAGATGCTTTGACTAAGTTCCTATAAGAGAACCAGGCCATCCTATGCGAGTCCCCAGTGGACCCTCGGGTGCGAATGGGTTTGCCACAAAATATGGTCTGCCACTGCCACCACTGGAGAGGGTTGTTTCCACAAAGGTTCTCAATGATCGGTCCCCAGATGCACATAACTATCAAGGTCCTATCCCGAAGTGGAGGAAATCCCCACATAAGATATTTCCAAGACGGTCGCAATTTGGGCGTGAAACACATTGCCACTCATCATGTCACATGTGAGTACAATATGTCCACTCTAATCCTATGGTGCACTCAAGCCGGGTACTTGGCTTATCTCTCAGAAACAGTATCACCCGAGCCCACCAAACAGAAAACCAGTCCAGACAGTCCAGTATGATATATATGATGCGGAAAATAAATACTTGTAGATGTTTAGAATTGGCAGAATTTTTGACCAACAAGAAGTGTTGAACTTAGTTCAGGATGTCACACCAGATGTTGTGTGATGGGCTAAAGACGTGTCTACTTATGCGTCTAGCGGTATCTTACTGCAAGTGCACAGCCTATCGAAGTAATATTTAAGATTATCGATCCACAGGGATTCTATGGTTACTTAGTGCTAGATGAACTTTCTAGTTTAGCTAAGGCGAATGGTTGTCACGATTTTTGTTGGTTTTTAAGACTATTAAAGGCGAAATTAAAATTTAAGTTTTAATTAAGTAATTCTAAGGCGGTCGGTATGTAATTATATTAACTTAGGTGGGTCAATCTAACCTAGGCTTATTTAAGATGTTCACTTAATCTATTCGGTAGAGATTACTAGTTTAAATACCCTCAACTCACACTCTCGTGGTCTTATATCAGATCTTATCCCTAAAGCCCTATGCCTGCTCTCGCTAGCCCATAAGTGTTTAGAGGTAATTTTTGGAAACTAAGTAATTCTAATTTATCTTAAAGCGCTCTCGCTGTGTTTAATTTAAATGCCTAACTTTAGCTATCTGGTTAAAATCTCACACTCTCGTGGTCTTGACCTAACCTAATACTCTTTTCTTACTCTCGTAACAAAAAGGTCTTTTTACTTAAAAAGTGTCATCCAGAATGTTAAGTGATTAATTATTTTTAGCCTACGGTTATATTTTACCGGTTAAGTTCGTTCTAACTACATACCGCCCTAAGGTGTTTAGTTACTCATTTTTGTTGAACCAGACAGAGGCAGAGAAACAGTAAACAAAATATTCATGGCAGAAAGATAAATAAATAACATAATATTAAATTGCAAATAATAAAAACCTGGTTAACAATAAAATGGCAGACTCCTTCTTCCACAGACCGGAAAGCTTGGAGTAATTGGCGGAAATCGAAAATAATGCAAAATCTGAAGGTTTAGAAACAAGTAATTTTTATAACAATTTCCTGATGTTGGAAATTGTTATAGGTTGGGTTTGGATACAATAAAAATAGAATACTGAAAATAATGCTGAAATAAAAAAAAGGGTTGCTAAATAATTCGGCAGAGCTTCCGCAGGAAATTGATAGAAAAAATGCTCTGTAGTTTCTTCATAAAACTAATGCTATTTATAGAACTTCAATTGGGCTGGATTTTTGGGCTTCAATTTGAATGGGCCTTCCTATTTTTGTGGAGAAAATGTAGGTAGTGGCAAAAAATTAGGAAACCATCTCTTTCACGTAATGCCTTCACGTTGCCTTGGTCAAAAACCTAAAATATTCATTGTCACGGTCGTGACACTTCTCTCACGGTCGTGAGGCCTTCTTTTGGGGTGTCACGGTCGTGACACCCTAGTGACGACCGTGACTGCAACAAATTATGCAGTTTTGCAGGAAGCTTCATTTCTTCATCTTTTTATGACCGATTTTGTTCCTTTTTCTCTTGATTCATGATTTAGCTCCACATAATGGTGTACCTGCAAAACGGTAAGAAAAACTCGAGAAATCGAGTGTTAAAACGGTAATTATTCGATAAAACGCCAATGAAAACTAGCAATATAATCGATACGTTTTCTCGTTATCAAACTTCCCCAAACTTAAACCTTTGCTTGTCCTCAAGCAAATAGTCGGTTGAAAATCGGCGGACAAGATGTTATTCACGCATACTCCTAACAAATCAAACGAGGGATCGTTTTTGTCGGATGATCCGATACTTTGATAGAACATTACCGATACACTAATGACACAAGCAACAAGCTATGTCGTCGACTTCCCGTTAAATGAGCCAATCGGCAATTACTTTACGATTTCACCTAAAGTTTTTCGATCTTATTTCGCCCGGTTTCATTCTAGCGCAATCACATTAAGCCCTTTGCCTTAGCACGCACGTAGTGGAGTAGCCGGTTAGCGACTTTGATCCTTTTTAAGCACGGGGTCTGGTACACGAGTGTGGTAACCCTACATTTTGTATCCGAATTGGAGGTTGTGGGGGATCGAGCCGTAGCACGCCCTACCGAGTTCAGAACCAGTACCTCTGAACCAACCCGCAATGGACTCCTTCTCATATTTCTCGTTTCTTATATGCGACCGTGTACTTTGGTGCAATTTCTTTTCATTTTGCATCGAGATATGAAGGATCATTATTGATTAGGCATCAAACGCTTATATTCATCGGCTCCCCACGTGGTTTGTGTTCAGACGGTGCTGACTGCTAGTATAAACTACTCGGGGTTACTTTCGAACTGAAACTAGAAGTGTACTCGTAATGGTAATCGGAGATGGAATCGCTTAAGTAGGAAGTCAAAGTTGTCAAGATTGTATTGGTCTTGTTTAATCGTTCTCGGCTTCCTATTTACGATTTCGTAGGTAAGTCGGGTAATGCGAATAATTAAAATTTTTTCGGTTATGGCTAAATAAACGGGAAAGTTTGAAACTAAAGAAATGTCATAAAGATTTTTGCACGCTTCATTAACTTGCTAAAGGGAAATACAATGGAATTGAAAATACAACGAAATGGAAAAATGCGAAAAGGGAAAAATACGGAAATGAAAGGTACCTCTCCCACACTATATCAGACATTGTCCTCAATGTTGTGATATAAATGCGGTCAAAGTACAGTACAAACGACAAAAACTAAAAACAAACATAGGAAAACTAAAACTATGGCTACTGAGGACCGCGGGGTCGGCTTCTGGTACGGGAGCGGCGTCTGGAAGGAGTCGCTTCAGGATCAGAACCGCTGCTGGTGGTCCCAGTGATGTCGATACGCAAGGCTGCTAACTCGCCAAAAATCGCGTCAAATCTCTCATTAGTAGCTGCCTGGTTTGGTGCAATAGTGCCGAGCAAAGCATCGTACTGCTCCTTATACGTACGCTCCAGTGCGGCATTCATCTGGTTTTGCTGATGAATCGCACGGAGGATGTCCTCAAGTGTGATGTCCTGTGCAGGAGGCTGTCGGGTAGATGTCTCTGGTATATCCTGGACAGGCTCACCTGCATCCATAGCGTCCTGCATCTCATCCGCAGGGAGATCTGCCTGATCATGGATAGGAGCGTGGTCAGCAGCATCAGGTAGAACAAAGATCCAGTTGGCTCGGCTGGATGGGTCGATGCGGTCGCGGGACGGCAGAGTGATATGGTGAAATATGGTGCCATGGACAACAGGGCTATACCTGCCATCCTCTCGCTGCGCAATCAGGTGAGCGGACCTGCAATAACTCTTGGTAAGGTATTCTGCGGCTAGATGAGGCTGATTAGCAATCGCGTCACCAAGCCCCAACTGAATGGCGAGGGTGGTGACGATGCCGCCTATGAAGAACGGGGTGGAGCCTCTGTGTGCAATGGCCTGGATGTGGTAAAGCATGAAAGGGGCAGCATTGATCGGCTCGTCATTAAGAGCACAATGCAAGAATAGAAGCTCCTTAGAGTTGAGCTTATGGTTGCTTTCTCGAGCGAAGATGGTGTTGCAAATGACTCGGTGGAAATAGCGGATGGCCGGATTGTGAATGTGAGTGGCGTTGAGGCTTTGGAAGGCTGATGCACGGGTGTTGGTTAAATCGTGCCATAAAGTGAAAGCTTGTTCACTAAAGTTATCGGGCACGCGACGATGAGCTTCAGTTCCGTGATGGAAGCCTAACAACTCGGCGATCCTGTCTTGCGAGAGGTTGAACTCTTGGCCATGCAATCTGAATTTTGCGAAACCGGTGAGCTGACTCAAAGAACCGGTGCCGGTGATGTAACTGAATGAACTTAAGAACTCCAGTGTCAGAAGTTTGAAGGTTGGCTGAGGTTGACTGCAAAGGTCCCAGAGCCCGACTTTTTGGAGCAGGTTCGTAACACTGGCAAGCATTCCGAGTTCTCTCAAACACACAGTGTCAATGTAACGCGTAGGTTGCACACCGCGGCTTTGGAATCGGAGAAATCGTTCTCTCTGAGTTTCTCCAGCATCACCTTCTCTAAAAGTGATAGAATCCATTGCATGCAAGAGCTTAGAGTTAAGAATGAAGATTTTTGAAGTTTTTGTGAAAAATTGATAAAATGAGAGAAAAAATTGATTCGGGATAAATGATGGAGAGTGAGAATGTAGTAGGTTGTGATAATGGGTGGTTAATGAGATTAAAAATGGTAAATAGGGGGTTACGGAGGTTAAGAAGAAGATGGGTAGTTTTTTAGGAAGTTATGGAGAAGAAGAAGAAGAGGCACGAAGAGAAACAGTTCTGTTTCTCACGAATTCTGGTATAAGGGTCGTCACGGTCGTGACAGGGGTACGACGATCGTGACACTCAAAAAGAGCGTGTCACGATCGTGAAGGGCAGTGACGACCGTGAGGCTTGCAAACTTGAAATATTTTCCAGAAAAACGCTTTCTCACTTGTTTCACATAATTTATATTAATGTATTTTCCTCACTAACTCTCATATTAATTTATAAACACCACATGGTATAAATGTTCAACACAGTACTTCAATAACTTGCAAGGCATGAGAGATTTGTATATATAATGAATAAATTCAAGCATAAAAGTGCATAGAATGAAAAATACATAAATTGCTAAAAATGGAGAAATTTTGGAATTAAAGATGCATTGCATAAAGTACTTGAAAATGAAATTACATAAATGGAAAAACGATAAGAAATTGTTGCGAAAAATAAATCTAACTAGAAACGAAAACAATGAGAAAATAAACTAAATCACTTATAACATTATCAAAAGCGTTTCTTCAAGTCTTCGATGGCGGAATTCAAGTGATAGAACTGTTCGCAGGTTATGTCAGTCAATCCTATAATATCCAATCGCATGCTTTTAATGTCTTCTTTAAATAAGTTAATGTCAGTTTGGTAGGCATTGAGAGTGTTCATGATGTTTTGTAAGTTGTTAGCATAATCTCCGTGATTCACTTCAGGGGTTTCATAAACTTCTTCAGTGTGGCCAATGTCATGGTAACCAGGAGGTGTCTCAGGGTCAGTTTCGACATCGGTCATTGTATCATCTTTTATCTTGTAAGACTGAGGTGTTTCAGGAGTGGGTGGATAATCAGGTGGGTTTAACTCATAAAGCCAGTTATCCTTATTATGAACACTTACTTTAGCATGGTTAGGCAAGGTGAACAGGGTTACTACCTCGTTCCGGATTAGGTACTCAAAAGGTGGATGTCCTAAATTCCTTATGATATGTCTATTGAAGCAGAAGTTAAGATCCATAGGACGGATGCTACCTAAACGGTTGCACCTGTGCAATTGGTACCTAAGTCCTAAAGCATCAGCAATTATGGTTACAAGACCTCCTACTAAGATAGGTAATTCAGGTTCTTCTTGGATACGGGTGAAGGTTTGCATCATGAAAGGCACACCATTAACAGGCTGTCCATTAGTAAAACATGACATAATAAATATTTCATCTTTAGAAACTCCGGTAATGTTTTCTTCTTTTCCAAAGAATGTGTGGGCAAGGAATTTATGGAAGTAACGGAGGGCAGGATTATGGATCTCATCATTATTCATGTTATTTGGTTCAGGGTGGTAGTTTCCGGTTAAAGTCCCCCAAAAGAAATCTAGCTCAATATCCATCAATTCTACCTGTGTGGTAGTAAAAGCAAATGGTCCACTAGGGAATCCTAACAAGTCAGCTAGTTCTTTATGGTTAAAGTCATATTCTATTCCAAACAGGCGGAAACTAATAAATCCTTTCCTAAATCCAAAACCGCGCTCAGGTAGGTAAATTAAGGAGCTAAGGAACTCAAGAGTGAGCTCGCGGTAGGTCACGAACTTATGTTGGATCAATGAATTCTCCCATCCGAGTCGGTTAAGCAAGTACATAATGCTATCATGTATTCCTAAGGTTTCCATAGTCCGATCATCCGGGTACAGGGTCAAATCCATTTGCCTCTGTGATAACTCTTCAAATTTCATTCTTTGGTTCCTACCTCTAAATTTGGTTTCCATATGGTTAATTGGTTGGTTAGCCATGGTAAGTGCAAATATGGAGGAAACAAATCAGGAGAAGAAGGAAAGTGGAAAAGACTTTTAGAAAATCTGTAAAAAGTGATTTAAAGTAAAAATAAGAAAATGAAATGCATAATGTAATGGCAATAATAGTAATATAAAATAAACTAAAAAATGACAAAACAAATAGTAAAACAATAAATAATAAAAATGATAAAGAGAATAATTTAAATAATTTGATAAGTAAATGGGTTGCCTCCCACTAAGCGCTGTTTTTATCGTCTAAAGCCTGACGTAATGCTTAAGTTTAGATTAATCAGGGGAATTAGTGGACAACTCTAAAAGCTTTAGATTATTCGCATAATCTTTATTTTCAACTTTATGATAATGTTTTAAACGTTGTCCGTTTACTATGAATGGTTCACTATTCCTACCCTTAATTTCTATTGCTCCACTCGGGAATACTTTAATTATTTCAAAGGGTCCTGACCATCTAGATTTTAATTTTCCAGGAAAGAGCCTAAGTCTTGAATTAAAGAGGAGTACAACGTCTCCCACACTAAATTCTTTCCTAGATAGGCGTTTATCATGCCATCGCTTAGTTCTTTCTTTATATATCTTAGCATTCTCATAAGCATCTAACCTTAATTCTTCTAATTCGTTAATGTCTAGGATTCTCTTTTCTCCTGCAGCATTATAGTTTATATTGAGAGTTCTAATTGCCCAATAAGCTTTGTGTTCTAGTTCTACTGGTAGGTGACAAGATTTTCCATAAACGAGTTTGAAAGGTGTAGTACCTATGGGTGTCTTGTAAGCGGTCCTATAAGCCCATAAAGCTTCATTAAGTTTAGATGACCAATCTTTCCGAGATATGGCGACAGTCTTTTCTAAGATTTGTTTAATTTCTCTGTTTGAGACTTCGACTTGTCCACTTGTTTGTGGATGATATGGTGTAGCCACACGGTGTCTTACTCCATACTTAGATAGTAATTTGTCAAATATTTTTGAGATGAAGTGCGAGCCACCGTCACTTATGACGAGTCTAGGCACACCAAATCTGGGAAAGATTATATTTCTGAAAAGCTTTATTACAACTCGCGTATCGTTTGTAGGAGAAGCTATAGCTTCAATCCATTTCGAAACATAATCAACTGCTACGAGTATGTAATTATTACCGAAAGATGATGGGAATGGTCCCATGAAATCTATTCCCCAGACGTCAAAGATTTCTACTTCTAATATTCCTTTTTGAGGCATTTCATCTCTTCTTGAAATATTGCCAGTGCGTTGACACCGATCGCAATTTATAACAGCGATGTGGACATCCTTCCATAGATTAGGCCAGAATAAGCCGGCTTGCAAGATTTTTGCACAAGTTTTGGAAGTACTTGCATGTCCACCATAAGGAGATGAATGGCATTGAGCAATGACATCTTCTATTTCTTCTTCGGGAATACATCGGCGAAAGATTCCATCTGGTCCTCTTTTGAACAATAATGGTTCATCCCAATAGTAATGTTTCAGATTATGAAAGAATTTCTTTTTCTGCTGATAGGTTAGATCGGGTGGAAGAGCTCCTGCAGCTAGGTAGTTGACGATGTCAGCGTACCATGGCAGTCCTACAGTTGTCTGGATTGTTTCCACGGATTCTGGTTCATTTATATCTAACTGAGCTAGGTCGCTTCCTAATTGTGCTATCAGCTGTTCATACGGAAAATCATCGTTAATCGGCACTTGTTCAGGTTTAATACCTTCTATTCTAGATAAATGGTCCGCTACGACGTTCTCAGTACCTTTCTTATCTTTTATTTCTAGATCAAACTCTTGTAAAAGTAAAATCCATCTTAAGAGTCTTGGTTTAGCATCTTTTTTAGTTAATAGATATCGGATAGCAGCATGGTCTGTGTAAATGATTATTTTCGCTCCAACAAGGTAAGAACGGAATTTGTCAAGCGCAAAGACAACTGCTAACAATTCTTTTTCGGTAGTGGCGTAGTTCATCTGGGCAGAATCCAAGGTTCTACTGGCATAGTAGATCGCATGAAGTTTCTTTTCCTTTCTCTGGCCTAGAACTGCGCCTACAGCATAGTCACTCGCATCGCACATGATTTCAAAAGGTAATCTCCAGTCAGGGGGTTGCATGATTGGTGCGGTGATGAGGGCTGTTTTTAGAGTTTCGAATGCTTTAAGACAATCTTCGTTGAATATGAACTCAGCGTCTTTCATTAATAAACCAGTAAGAGGTTTAGTGATTTTCGAGAAGTCTTTGATGAATCGTCGGTAGAAACCGGCGTGTCCTAAAAAGCTTCGTATTTCTCGAACGGTTTTAGGGGGTTGAAGATCTTTTATGACTTCAATCTTAGCTTTATCAACTTCAATTCCCTTGTCTGATATTACATGACCTAATACGATTCCTTCGTTGACCATAAAGTGACATTTCTCCCAGTTAAGCACGAGGTTTACTTTTACACATCTTCCTAATACCATTTCTAAGTTTGATAAACATCCTTCAAAACTTTGCCCGCATACAGAGAAGTCGTCCATGAACACTTCCATGATGTTGTCTATAAAATCTGCGAAGATTGACATCATACATCTTTGAAAGGTTGCAGGAGCGTTGCATAATCCAAAGGGCATTCGTCTATAGGCGAACGTTCCATAAGGGCATGTGAATGTAGTTTTCTCTTGATCATCTGGATGGATAGGGATTTGGAAAAATCCTGAGTAACCGTCAAGATAACAGAAGTAAGAATGCTTGGCTAATCGTTCTAACATTTGATCTATAAAAGGTAGTGGGAAGTGATCTTTTCGAGTGGCTTTGTTTAGTTTACGATAATCTATGCACACTCTATATCCCGTCACTACTCTTTGCGATATCGATTCGCCTTGAGCGTTCTTCACAACAGTGATACCTCCTTTCTTTGGCACTACATGTATTGGACTAACCCATTCGCTATCAGAGATTGGATAAATTATTCCGGCATCTAATAATTTCTTAACTTCCTCTTTTACTACTGTGCTAAGGGTTGGGTTAATTCTTCTTTGAGATTCTCTGGAGGTTCTGCAATCTTCTTCTAGCAGAATACGATGCATACAAACTGAAGGACATATTCCTTTGAGATCAGATATGTTATATCCTAATGCAGTCGGATATTTCTTCAAAACATCTAAAAGTTTCTTTGTTTCTATAGTTCCTAAACTGGAATTTACTATAACTGGTCTTTTACATTCAACGTCTAAGAATTCGTACCTTAGGTTATGAGGTAAAATTTTTAATCCTAATGTAGGTTTATCCTTACTTGGCATAGGATCCGGTGTAAGTGCTAAACTTTCGCTTAGACTATCATCCTGATATGGTTTACGCCAATTATCATCTTCGAAAATCGGAGGGATTTGAATTTTCATTATTTCAGAATAAGTGGTCTCTTTTAGTTCCATTTCTCTTACACATTCGTCAATTACGTCCAATAGATAGCATGTATCCTCTATAGCTGGTGATTGTAAGAATTGTGTTAAAATAAATTCAACTTTCTCTTCACCCACTTCAAAGGTTAGCTTTCCTCTTTTTACGTCTATTATAGCTCCAGCAGTGGCTAAGAATGGTCTTCCTAGTATGATAGGTGTAGTGGAGTCCTCAGAGATGTCCATGATTATAAAATCAGTAGGGATATAGAATTGTCCTATACGTACTGGGACGTTTTCTAGTATGCCTACAGGATATTTAACAGAGCGATCGGCTAGTTGAACAGACATTTTAGTTGGTCTTAGGTCTCCCATGTCTAGCCTTTTGCAAATCGTTAAGGGCATAACACTGATACTGGCTCCTAAATCGCATAGAGCTTTGTCAATGACGAATTTTCCTATTACACAGGGTATAGAGAAACTTCCTGGATCTTTTAGCTTAGGAGGCATTTTATTCTGAATTATAGCGCTACACTCGGCAGTAAGTGTAACTGTTCCGTTATCCTCTATCTTTTTCTTATTGGATAAGATTTCTTTTAAAAACTTAGCATACGAGGGTATTTGAGTAATTGCTTCTGTAAACGGAATAGTAATATTCAACTGTTTCAGAAGTTCGACAAATTTCTTAAATTGACCCGTCGTCTTGGAATTTATTAATCTTTGAGGGTACGGAATTGGTGGTTTATAGGGTGGTGGAGGCACATAAGGTTGTTCTTTCTCCACTACCTCTTGATTGTCAGCTCCCTTTTCTTCTGGATCATTCACCACTTCAGTCGGTTTATCCGGTTGTTGGTACATGGCTGGATTGTCAAGTCTTGGATCGGTAGGTCCGTCAAGTTCCTTGCCACTTCTTAATATCACAGCGTTAGCATGTCCTTTCGGATTAGGTTGAGGTTGTCCAGGGAACACTCCAGCTGGTGCAGCAGTAGGTGCTTGTTGTTGAGCTACTTGTGAAATCTGGGTTTCTAGCATTTTGTTATGTGTAGCTAATGCATCTACTTTGCTCACTAATTGTTTAATCTGCTCATTAGTGTGAATGTTTTGGTTTAAGAAGTCCTTGTTTGTCTGAGATTGGTTAGCTATAAAGTTCTCCATCATCAACTCAAGGTTCGATTTTCTAGGGATACTAGGAGCAGTCTTTTGATATCCTGGTGATGTAGCTGGTGCTTGACCTGGCGCGTATAAAGCGTTGTTATTCTTATAGGAGAAGTTCGGATGATTCTTCCAACCTGGGTTATATGTGTTTGAGTAAGGGTTTCCTTGAGCATAATTCACTTGATCCGTGGGAGTTCCTGTCAATAGTTGACAATCAGAAACTTCGTGTCCTGAAACTCCACATAACTCACAGTTAGGTGTTACTGCAGCCACGTTGGCTGTTGGTGTTATGGCCAAGTTGTCGATCTTTTGGTTTAGTTGGTCAAACTTCGCATTGACTTGGTCCATACTACTTACTTCATACATACCTCCCTTTGTTGGTTTCTCAGTTGCGACTCTCTCGCTTCCCCAAAGGTAATGATTTTGAGCCATACTTTCGATAAGTGCATAGGCATCATTATATTCTTTGTCCATCAATGCACCGCCCGCGGCAGCGTCAATTGTCATTCTTGTATTGTACAAGAGTCCATTATAGAAGGTATGGATGACCATCCATTCTATTAATCCATGATGTGGACAAAGTCTCAATAGATCTTTATAGCGTTCCCAAGCTTCGAATAATGATTCACTTTCTCTTTGCTTAAATCCGTTGATCTGAGCTCTCAGCATAGCTGTCTTGCTAGGTGGAAAATATCTGTTCAAGAAAACTCTCTTAAGCTCCTCCCACGTAGTTACTGAGTTCGAAGGCAGAGATTGAAGCCAAGATCTTGCTCTGTCTCGAAGCGAAAAAGGAAATAAACGTAATCTAATAGCTTCTTGGGTAACTCCATTGGCTTTTACGGTATCGGCATATTGCACAAAGATCAAAAGATGAAGATTCGGATCCTCGGTAGGATTTCCGGCGAATTGATTTTGTTGCACGGCTGATATCAATGAAGGTTTTAGTTCGAAATCGTTTCGGTTGATAGCCGGCGCTGCAATGCTCGAATGCGGTTCAGCTTGCGAAGGACTTGCGTAATATTTGAGTGGATGAGTTTGTTCTTCAGCCATCTCTGCGTCCTTTGATGTTACGACTGGTTTAGGCGGATCTGATTGAAGATCTGGAATACTGTAACTTTTTTCGTAATCGAATATACGTCTTCTTACGTGTAAGAAGCGTTCCGATTCAGGGATTAGAGGTTGCAAGTCTTCGCTTTTAGAGCGAGTACTTGGCATACACTCGGAAATTAAATTAAATTAAATAGTTGATACCTTAGTCTAGACAATGCTACCTAAGTGCACTAGTAACTAAATTAAGGAATCCCCGGCAACGGCGCCAAAAACTTGATGGGCTAAAGACGTGTCTACTTATGCGTCTAGCGGTATCTTACTGCAAGTGCACAGCCTATCGAAGTAATATTTAAGATTATCGATCCACAGGGATTCTATGGTTACTTAGTGCTAGATGAACTTTCTAGTTTAGCTAAGGCGAATGGTTGTCACGATTTTTGTTGGTTTTTAAGACTATTAAAGGCGAAATTAAAATTTAAGTTTTAATTAAGTAATTCTAAGGCGGTCGGTATGTAATTATATTAACTTAGGTGGGTCAATCTAACCTAGGCTTATTTAAGATGTTCACTTAATCTATTCGGTAGAGATTACTAGTTTAAATACCCTCAACTCACACTCTCGTGGTCTTATATCAGATCTTATCCCTAAAGCCCTATGCCTGCTCTCGCTAGCCCATAAGTGTTTAGAGGTAATTTTTGGAAACTAAGTAATTCTAATTTATCTTAAAGCGCTCTCGCTGTGTTTAATTTAAATGCCTAACTTTAGCTATCTGGTTAAAATCTCTCACTCTCGTGGTCTTGACCTAACCTAATACTCTTTTCTTACTCTCGTAACAAAAAGGTC
Source organism: Lathyrus aphaca (assembly GCA_963966055.1). Lineage (NCBI taxonomy): Eukaryota > Viridiplantae > Streptophyta > Magnoliopsida > Fabales > Fabaceae > Lathyrus > Lathyrus aphaca. Next base: position 508,339,574 of record OZ014519.1, on the reverse strand, counting down.
TTTTTACTTAAAAAGTGTCAGCCAGAATGTTAAGTGATTAATTATTTTTAGCCTACGGTTATATTTTACCGGTTAAGTTCGTTCTAACTACATACCGCCCTAAGGTGTTTAGTTACTCATTTTTGTTGAACCAGACAGAGGCAGAGAAACAGTAAACAAAATATTCATGGCAGAAAGATAAATAAATAACATAATATTAAATTGCAAATAATAAAAACCTGGTTAACAATAAAATGGCAGACTCCTTCTTCCACAGACCGGAAAGCTTGGAGTAATTGGCGGAAATCGAAAATAATGCAAAATCTGAAGGTTTAGAAACAAGTAATTTTTATAACAATTTCCTGATGTTGGAAATTGTTATAGGTTGGGTTTGGATACAATAAAAATAGAATACTGAAAATAATGCTGAAATAAAAAAAAGGGTTGCTAAATAATTCGGCAGAGCTTCCGCAGGAAATTGATAGAAAAAATGCTCTGTAGTTTCTTCATAAAACTAATGCTATTTATAGAACTTCAATTGGGCTGGATTTTTGGGCTTCAATTTGAATGGGCCTTCCTATTTTTGTGGAGAAAATGTAGGTAGTGGCAAAAAATTAGGAAACCATCTCTTTCACGTAATGCCTTCACGTTGCCTTGGTCAAAAACCTAAAATATTCATTGTCACGGTCGTGACACTTCTCTCACGGTCGTGAGGCCTTCTTTTGGGGTGTCACGGTCGTGACACCCTAGTGACGACCGTGACTGCAACAAATTATGCAGTTTTGCAGGAAGCTTCATTTCTTCATCTTTTTATGACCGATTTTGTTCCTTTTTCTCTTGATTCATGATTTAGCTCCACATAATGGTGTACCTGCAAAACGGTAAGAAAAACTCGAGAAATCGAGTGTTAAAACGGTAATTATTCGATAAAACGCCAATGAAAACTAGCAATATAATCGATACGTTTTCTCGTTATCATTGTGACATTATCAAACAGAGTATAAGTTAATGAAGTAAGTTCAGATTTCAGGATGTCACACCAGATGTTGTGACATTGTATAAGTTAATGAAGTAAGTTCAGATTTCAGGATGTCACACCAGATGTTGTGACATCTCAAACCTGCTACCAGAATTAAATAATGCATAACAGAACTGAGTAAATTCAGGAAATTGATCTGGAATAAATTGTGAATGGATAAACAATACAAGGCGCATCTGTAGGGAGATTAGTTATATGATTTCAGTATAACAGAATAACTATCTCACCTAGAATCAAGGAAGTAACAAACCCTAATTCAAGGTGAAGACAGCATACGTATCAGGACTGGATAACCTACAGAAAGCCCAAAACCCAAACATCTATTTAAGGAACAGAAACTCTCAGAATAGAGTACGAAATTAAGAATACTAAATAGGGTGTTTGTGTTTAATAGCAGGTTTTATATGTGTATCACTTTATGAGCTTTTAAGCAAAAAGTGTATCGTGTCTTGATTGAAACTGTGAAGTAAAATCAAGCTGTTGTGTTTGAAGTGTGACTTCAATTTTATTAAACATTGTAACATATCACTGTGTGATTGAGGGGGAATGAGTTGGTACTCATATCTAAGTTGTGTCTTAGGTAGAAATTGCCTTGGGTAGATATTAAGTGAGGGATTAAACTGAGTGGTTTAAGTCCATAATTAATATTACTTATATTGGATTTCCTTCCTGGCTTGGTAGCCCCCAGATGTAAGTGTGGAGATACACTGAACTGGGTTAACAATTTCCTGTGTTGTTTAATTTACCTGCACTTTAAGTTTTGTTTAAGTCTTCAAGTGTTTAAACATCTCATTCGACATCACGTACCTGATCCCAGAATTTCAATTGGCATCAGAGCAGACACCCTGCCTATTTAACTGGGTGAGATCTAGGGACTACAAATTTTGGGAACATGGATAGAGATGTAGGATCTGTAAATAGACCACCTATATTGGATGGATCCAACTATGACTACTGGAAGCCAAGAATGGTAGCATTCTTAAAATCACTTGACAGTAGGGCTTGGAAAGCAGTCAACAAAGGATGGGAGCACCCTGTCCAAGACAACAAGGATGGGGCAAAAGTGTTGAAACCTGAAGAAGAATGGATCAAGGAGGAAGAAGATTCAGCAGTTGGAAATTCCAAGGCCTTAAATACCTTATTCAATGGCATTGATAGGAACATATTCAGACTTGTGCATCACTGTGAGCTGGCCAAAGATGTTTGGGACACTCTCAAAATAACTCATGAAGGAACATCAAAGGTGAAGATGTCAAGACTTCAACTTCTCACCACCAACTTTGAAAACTTGAGAATGAAGAAAGATGAGACAATTCATGAGTTTTACATGAACATCTTGGAAATAGCTAATACTTCTGGTGCTTTGGGAGAGAAGATGAGTGATGAAAAGCTGGTAAGAAAGATTCTCAGATCTTTACCAAAAAGATTTGACATGAAGGTTACAGCAATAGAAGAAGCTCAAGACATATGCACAATGAAGGTTGAAGAGCTCATTGGTTCCCTTCAAACATTTGAGATGGGAATGAATGATACAATTGTAAAGAAGAACAAAAGCATAGCCTTGGTGTCAAATACTGATAAAGAAGAAGAAAATCATGAAGCAGACCCTGAAGAAAATTTATCAGAAACAATTTCTATGCTTGGAAGACAATTAAACAAAATTCTCAAAAGAATGGATAGCAGGTCCAGACCAAGTGGAAGAAACTCAAACTCTTCTGAGAATAAAAGACCTTATGATAGAAGGACAAATTATGATGAGAAGACCAACCAAGAAAAAGGGATTAAATGTCATGGATGTGAAGGATATGGACACATCAGAAATGAATGCCCTACCTATCTAAAGAAGCAGAAGAAAGGTCTCTCTGTGACCTGGTCTAATGAAGACTCAGGATGTGATTCAGAAGAAGAATCAGCAAAGCACATCACTGCTCTAGCTGGAGTATGTGAATCTGAAAGTGGATCCAGTGATGAGGAGCTGACTTTTGAAGAGCTTGAAGAATCATACAAGATGCTGTGTAAAAGGAGCACTGAAGTATGCATGGAGAATATAAAGTAGAAGAAGCAGATTGAGGCATTAAAGGCTGAAAAAACAAGTAATCTAGAGATCATTGACACTTTGAAAAGTGAAGTAAGCCTTCTCAACTCCAAGTTGGAGCATATGTCCAAATCTGTTAGAATGCTGAACAGTAGCTCAAATACACTGGATGTCATTCTCAACAACAATAAGCATTCAAGGGATAGAACTGGACTGGGATTTAACAAAGCTCAAAAGGTTGAGGCTAGCACCAGCAAAACTACTTCAAATCCCATAAAGTCAAACAAGATCTCCCAACAGATGTCCCAACATCATGAAAAGAACATGATGAAAAAGAAGTATCAAAGATGGAGATGTCATCATTGTGGAAGGTTTGGTCACATCAAACCTTATTTCTACAAGTTGCATGGATATCTAAATTAGAAGCATCAACAACCCCCTAAGCAGAAGATAGAGGTCATCAAGAAAGTGTTGCATGGACATCAAAATCAAAGATATCAGCAATCCCCTAAGCAGAAGACAGAGGTCATCAAGAAAGTATGGGTACCTAAAGCTAGTCTTCATGCTGATCAAAGCTACATGCCCAAGAACAAGTTCAACAAACAACCTTAGAGCTCTAAAGATGGACACTACACAGGGCAGAGGCATCAAAGGAAACCTCACAACAAGCAAAAATGGTCAAAGAAGGGTGTTGCATATATAGCTCATACATCTCTCAGAGTATCAGCTAAATAAGACTGGTACTTTGACAGTGGATGCTCAAGGCACATGACTGGATTGAAGAATCTGCTGGTAAACTTAAAGTCACATTCATCCAGATATGTAACCTTTAGAGATGGAGCTAAAGGAGAAATCAAGGGAGTTGGGACCTTGGACTGCCCAGATGTACCAAGACTAGATGATGTGCTGCTGGTAAAAGGATTGACACAAATTGAAGGAGTAGACTTTGATGAAACCTTTGCACCAGTAGCAAGGCTCTAATCAATCAGACTACTTTTAGGAATTGCTTGTATCCTGAAGTTCAAGCTATTTCAAATGGATGTGAAAAGTGCCTTTCTAAATGGTTATCTTAATGAGGAGGTATATGTGGAGCAGCCTAAGGGATTTGTTGATCCAAGCTGTCCAGATCATGTATACAAACTAAGGAAGGCTCTTTATGGTCTGAAGCAAGCTCCAAGAGCATGGTATGAAAGGCTGACTACTTTTCTCACAAAACAAGGATACAAGAAAGGTGGAATATACAAAACCTTGTTTGTGAAGGATGAAGAAGGAAATGTCATTATTGCTCAAATATATGTAGATGACATAGTCTTTGGTGGGATGTCAAACAGGATGGTTAAACATTTTGTCACTCAAATGGAATCTGAATTTGAGATGAGCCTAGTAGGAGAACTAACCTACTTTCTTGGACTGCAAATCAAGCAGATGGAAGACTCCATGTTCATATCCCAAAGCAAGTATGCAAAGAACATTGTCAAGAAGTTTGGGATGGACAGTGCAAGTCACAAAAGAACACCTGCCCCCACTCATTTAAAGCTGACAAAGGATGACAAGGGTGAGAAGCATGATTGGAAGCCTATTATATCTGACTGCTAGCAGACCAGATATAGCCTTTGCAGTAGGTGTATGTGCAAGATATCAAGATGATCCAAAAGTTAGCCATCTAAACCAGGTTAAGAGAATTCTGAAATATGTCAATGGTACTTGTGACTATGGCATAATGTACTCCCATGGATGTGAACCAATTCTCACTGGCTTTTGTGATGCTGATTGGGCTGGAAGTGCTGATGATAGAAAGAGCACATCAGGAGGATGCTTCTTTCTAGGAAACAATTTGATTTCTTGGTTCAGTAAGAAACAAAATTGTGTATCCTTATCCACTGCTGAAGCTGAATATATTGCAGCTGGTAGCAGTTGTTCACAGTTGGTTTGGATGAAGTAAATGCTCACAGAATATAATGTCCCACAAGATGTCATGACATTGTACTGTGACAATTTAAGTGCTATTAACATATCAAAGAATCCTATCCAACACAGCAGGACCAAGCACATTGATATCAGGCATCATTTCATCAGAGATCTTGTGGAAGAGAAGGTAATCTCATTAGAACATGTAGCCACAAATCTGCAATTGGTTGATATATTTACTAAAGCTTTGGATGCTACCCAATTTGAAAACATAAGGGGTAAATTGGGAATCTGCTTATGTGAAATATAGCAGTTATGGAGAAGTGCCAACATGTCCTATGACATCGCGTGGCATGATCACCAGATGGCAACACCAGTCTGGTCAAAAACTCTGTGTATTCCACTCTTTAAAATTCTCCAAGTAACGGCTTTTATAAAAGCTCCAACTTGCTCTCAGCTCTTCATCTCCTCATTATCTTCTCAAAACAAATTGCATGCTAAAGCTGATTTTCTTAGCTCATCAAAATCAATCAAACCTAAACTCTTCTTCCACCACATTCGAAAATGTCTCAACATTAAAACCCTAACATCATGGATGAGAATCTCAACCAAGAAGATATGGTGAATGCAACCCCAATCTCTATGGTACCTATGGATACAACTCCCATAGACGAAATCATAGGAAGTGTTCCTCTTGCTCAAAAGCCTAGAACTCCAAATGTGAGAAGAGCAAAGGAACCTGTATTCAGCAAAAGCAAAGGGATTCCTTCATCCTCAAACACCACCCCCAAAGCCTCTGAATATGTGGATGCCTCCATCAAGCATCTTGTTAATAGGATTTTGTCTGAGCAAAGAGTAGTGCGTGGGGTATCTGTTCCCCTAAACACCATGCCTGCTCCACAATAGGAACAGAGCAATCAAGCTGAAGAGAACACTCCTGTTCAACAGGATTACCCAATAGATGTTGAAACATCTGAGGACCAGCACAAGGCCTCAACTGATGATGATGATGAAGCCACTGATGACCAATCTTCTGTTGATCCTCCTGCTGAAGAGGAGACTTCCCAACCTCCTCTTGTTGAAGCCATAGATGATGACTCTGACACAGAGATCATTGCATATGTGGACCCTAGCATAGCCAAAAGGCTTAGGGATAGGAAGGAAAAAAAGACTGCAGGACATCCAACTCCTGAAAAGAAACAACCTACTCCAAAGAAAGACAAAGCCAAAATGGTATTTGGACCTACTAAACAATGGAGCAAGGTGAATACACAAAAGAGGAAAGCTGTAACTCCACCAGATTCAGATGTTGAAGAGGATGTCCCAACATCCCAACCAAAGAAGAAACCAGCACCTTCAAGGTCTACCTCTGCTGTTCCAGAAGCTCCTCTGGACAATGTGTCATTCCATCATGTGTCAAGTGTGAGCAGATGGAAATATGTATACCAAAGAAGGGTGGCACTTGAAAGAGAGCTGGGCAGCAATGCACTTGAGTGTACTGAGGTAATAGACATAATATCTTCTGCTGGTTTATTCAAAACAGTTTCAAAATTTCACCCTGCTATGAGCTGCTAGTCAAGGAGTTCATTGTCAACCTGCAAGAGGACTGTACTGATGGAAAGTCAGAAGAATTTAGAAAAGTCTATGTAAGAGGGAGATGTGTGGAATTCTCTCCTAGGGTTATCAATCATTACCTAGGGAGAGAATCTGATGGGCCTAATGAGCTGGGGAAGACTGACAACCAAATTTGCAAGGTCATCACTGCCAATCAGGTCAAAACTTGGCCAGTCAAGGGCAAACTTTCTGTTAGCTTGCTAACAAGGAAGTATGCAATGCTGCATAGGATTGGTACTATCAACTGGGTCCCTACCAACCATACCTCTTCAATAGCAACTGGATTGGGAAGATTCATTTATGCTGTGGGCACCCAAACAAAGCTGGACTTTGGGGCTTACATATTTGATCAGACACTGAAGCATGCAGGAACATCAGCAACAAAGCTTCCTATTGCCTTTCCATCTCTGCTATGTGGAATCATCCTCAGCCAGTATCCAGGTATCCTCACTGAGAAGGATTCAGTCAGCAAAAGAGAAAGTCCACTGGCCTTCCACTACAAACTTTTCTTGAGCCATCATGCTGCTGATGTTGAAGCTCCCAGTGGGACATCTGCTGGACCTTCAAAAGCAAAGACTCCCATATCCAAAGCTGCCTTGATTGCAAAACTGAAGAAAACCTGCAAAGAGCTGGATGCCAGGAAGCAAAAGCTTGAGGAAATTATTCAAAGGCTGGAGATGGAAGAGAGTGCTCAGAAGGCTGCTAAAATTGATGATGACTCTGATGATGAATCTAAAGAAGAGGAAGATACTGAATATGAAGACTCTGAGTGAAAATGTGTGAGGAAAGTGTATTGTATCAGCATTGTAATTTTGAAAATTTTGTAATTCTCTCTGCTAATGTAAAATTTGGCCCCAATTTCTGTCTAACAAGGGGGAGAAGAGAACTGAACAACAACAATGTCTGCTTCAGTTTACATGATTAATGAACAAGCTTTGTCTGTTTAATATCTGCTTCTGAAGAGAACTGAACAACAACAATGTCTGCTGCAGTTTACATGATTAATGAACAAGCTTTGTCTGTTTAATATCTGCTTCTGAACTAAGTTGTTTTAAATTCTGTTGAACAAGTCAGAATACATAGAGGTTTGAGGGGGAGCAAACTCTCATATGATTAAAACAGAAAAGAATTTTGTTGCACTCTGATAAATGAAACTCTGCTGCACTCTGATTAAACCAGAAGATTGTGTTAGCCAAAAATTAGCCAAAGGGGGAGTTTGTAGATGTTTAGAATTGGCAGAATTTTTGACCAACAAGAAGTGTTGAACTTAGTTCAAGATGTCACACCAGATGTTGTGACATTATCAAACAGAGTATAAGTTAATGAAGTAAGTTCAGATTTCAGGATGTCACACCAGATGTTGTGACATTGTATAAGTTAATGAAGTAAGTTCAGATTTCAGGATGTCACACCAGATGTTGTGACATCTCAAACATGCTACCAGAATTAAATAATGCATAACAGAACTGAGTAAATTCAGGGAATTTATCTGGAATAAATTGTGAATGGATAAACAATACAAGGCGCATCTGTAGGGAGATTAGTTATATGATTTCAGTGTAACAGAAGAACTATCTCACCTAGAATCAAGGAAGTAACAAACCCTAATTCAAGGTGATGACAGCATGCGTATCAGGACTGGATAACCTACAGAAAGCCCAAAATCCAAGCATCTATTTAAGGAACAGAAACTCTCAGAATAGAGTACAAAATTAAGAAGACTAAATAGGGTGTTTGTGTTTAATAGCAGGTTTTATATGTGTATCACTTTATGAGCTTTTAAGCAAAAAGTGTATTGTGTCTTGATTGAAACTGTGAAGTAAAATCAAGCTATTGTGTTTGAAGTGTGACTTCAATTTTATTAAACATTGTAACATATCACTGTGTGATTGAGGGGGAGTGAGTTGGTACTCATATCTAAGTTGTGTCTTAGGTAGAAATTGCCTTGGGTAGATATTAAGTGAGGGATTAAACTGAGTGGTTTAAGTCCAGAATTAATATTACTTATATTGGATTTCCTTCCTGGCTTGGTAGCCCCCATATGTAAGTGTGGAGATACACTGAACTGGGTTAACAGTTTCCTGTGTTGTTTAATTTACCTGCACTTTAAGTTTTGTTTAAGTCTTCAAGTGTTTAAACATCTCATTCGACATCACGTACCTGATCCCAGAATTTCAATACTGAAAACTGTAAATAAAGCTGTAAATAAACAACAGTACAACAAGCCACAGCAAACAAACATCACCCAAAGAAACAGACACACGCAAACGCTAGGATAGACTCACAGGGGAACCGGGCCTTTCAACTTCCTACCCAGCAGAGTCGCCAGCTGTCGCTCCCCGGATTTCCATCCTGGTACAAACGCGAAAGTGGCGCGGAAAAAGAATAGAGTCGCCAGCCAGGCATTTTTATCCCGAAGGAACGAGAATGGTAATGCTGCACAAACCAGAAGAAAAGAAAAGGAAGGACACGGGTCCTGCGAACCAAAGAGACTGAGTTCGGGAGTCGGTTACGACCTGGGAAGGTATTAGCACCCAGATCGTCCGCCGTACCCGACGGGATCCACGCTTGTAAAGAAAACTGTTTCAAAGGGTGAGGGTATGAAAGCTGCTGCAAAGAAAAGAAAATGAATTGGAAAAGAAACTGAGAAAAGAACTGAATAAGAGAACAAAGAGAAAAAATGTAGGGAAAATAAAGATTGTGCTCGAACAGGCCCTACCCCGCTGCCTACGTACCTCATCAGGATAATGAGGATCAGAGACGCCGTAGTTCCCCTAACTAGGGGTGGCAAGGAAATTGCTTGTGAATTAAGGCTTGAACTGCCTATGCCATTGCTCAGGTGTTGCAGGCTCAGACGACGAGCGCGTAACCGTCTTGCAAAGTGACAAGTAGGAGCGAGTTCGCGTACAGAGCGAAGGAGATGAGAAAAGAATTCCCGAAGGAAAGACGCTTATTGTTTGTTTGTGTTTTTTTAGAAGCTTTTTTAAGAGTGGAGTTTGCATAGGTAAGTGTACCTAAGTCTTACTCAATGGGATGTGTACGTCTCACATCATCCCGAAATGGAATGCGCAAGAGGCACACCTATCTATGGAGGAAATCCCCAAAGCTAGTCCCACAAGTGAAGGCTCAGACACACTGATCTATTGACAATTATTAAGTATTTTTGTAGTTTTTGGTTAAGAAGTATTTTTTAGCTTTTCTTTGTGAGGTACTCATGCTAAGACCTATCCACCACGAGGGATAACTTACACCTCGCCCCGAAATGGAACGCGTGCAAGTATCTCATAGCAAAGTCTCATGTCACATGAAAGCACTCAACATTTATTAAGTGAATTAGAATTGAGTTTGAAGATGAGAAGAGAAAACACCAAAGGATCTAAAGGTACAACATCTAATGGGGGACTAAAAAATCTTAAATGTTGTCATGCATGGATATCCTAAGGTTAGTGGGGTTTTCTATCCTAAAGAAGAAAGAAAGAAGAAGAGAAGAAGAAGAAGAAAGAGAGGGGATGAGTAAGGCCTAAGCCCAACAAGCAAAGGGTTAGCATTAATAAGAAATAAGAAGAAGAGATGAGATTTGGAGATGTGGAACTCACTTCCACACCTCACATTTACCATAGCCCCTGCAAGGTTAGCAACATGCATACAAGTGAAATGAAATGAACAAGATGACATGCTAACATCATACAAACAGAAGTGAGATCATATATACAAATGCTCAATGGATATGCAAGTCACAAGAATGAGGAATGAAGCAAACAAGACAACATGATGCAACATGGAACACATGACAAAACAAATGTAAACTTAATGAGATGCAAAGCAAAAATGCACAAACATGGACTCAAGGCACACAATCAGAACCAAAACAAGTTGAAGAAAAGATTTAGAAGCAAGGGAGATGAAGAGAAAAGACATACAAGGTCGAACAATCACATAATGAAGTGAAAGAAGTAAGGAGATGAAGTGAATACACTTAAGAAAAGATGAACTCAAAAGGTAAGCAAGACACCAAAATTTCTAAGGCACAAACCCTAAACCAAGACCAGAATGGAACCCATACCCCAAGGGGACCCCAAATGAGAAGAAAAAGTTGGCACAAGTGCCCTTCTAAGCTTTTGAGAGAGCTAAAGATCACAAAGAAGCAAAATGGGACAAGGTACAAGACAAAATTCAAATCAAATCAACAAAACCACTAAAAATTCCACAACTTAAGCCAAATGATCATCAAACATGATATAACAATGAGCCAAAAGGATTGGGAGAAATTCAAAAGCCAAGTAGGTCAAGTGAGGACATAAACAAGAACTAGGGTTAATAACTTCCTTCACAAGTCAAAGGACCAAGACCCAATGAACAAATTCTAAAAATCAGGGGAAAACACACACAAGAACTGCATCTTCTTAGGAATTCAAAGCAAAAAGAACCAACACAAAACTCAAAATAATGAACTCTATGGAAAATGAACAAGACGATTGCTCAAAAAAGGATAAAAAAGAATTAAATGAAAGAGGAAATTAAAGGACACGTGGAAATTAAGAAAAAATGGAAAATAAAAATGTAGAAAATTAAGGAAAACTCAATTGAACACACAAGAATTATTTTGGAATTTTTTGACACTTGGAGATGTTTTTAATAATTAAAAACCAAAATGAAATAAAAAGAAATAAAGAAAAAGAAATTAAAATGAGAAAAAGAGACTGGGGTGCAAATAGAAGGGAAACACAGTGTAAATGAACTGGGCTTATTGGTTGTGGGGTGCGAAAAGCAAGTTTGAGGCCCAGTATGCTGCGCTAGTATATAATTCATAGTGTGGAAATTCAAAGAATAAGCTGGAAAATAACCTGGCCACAGGATCAATCTAACGCACACTGAACCTCTCCTCATTAAATGACGTGGACCTTTGTTTGGTTGTGAGATGAGGGCGTACAATTGTTATGGTGGAATGAGAAGCATAATGCATTAAAACAGAAACACAATGGCACGTGAGAAGGAGGCAGGGTTTATGGTAACGTGGCAAGATCCTGGAGGGTGAGAGGAGAGATCTGAGGGCTAGAAGACCTTCTTCTTCGTGACAAAACCCTAATCAACAAACTGCAGATTCCGGTGACCGGAGCTAGGGCTCCGGCACCGGAAGTTGAACAACATGAACAAATTCAAATGAAAATGACTAATAAACTCCAGATTGACTAATCAAGGTGCTCTGATTTCAAATATGAGCATGAAATGTTCATTGGACCAATGGATCGTACGGATCGAGCCAAAACAAGTGTGACCATGAAAAATGAAATTCAAATATCTCACTCATTTATGCATCAATTTCGAAACTAAAACTTACAGCATGATCAGTGAACATCAAAGATTAATATACACACCAACATTTTCATTTCCAGAGGTGAAGAATCAGAAGTTTACATGAGTTACAGATCTTGAAACAATGTGCTAGAAGACCAGATGATGGATGCAAATCACTCCAAATTCACTCTAGATGCAAAATAAATGCACCTAAAGCCTTGAAGATGGCTGGATCTTGAGTTTTGCAAGCACCTGCCCTGAAATGGCAAGGTTGTTGATTTTGAGAGATTGCTTGAACAAGTGTGTGATTAATGATCCTAAGCTTGCACTAATCAAGGATCTACCACTGGTTTTTGAATTGAGCAAGTGTATGATGAGATATGAGAGAAATTGCAAGTTGTGCACAAACTTTGAAATGAGAGAATGAGAGAGAGTTTTGTGATTCTGAAACCCTAGCTTGTTATATACCACCTCATGAGCAAATGCTGAGAAAATGAAAGAGTTTGCACGTGTGAATGGAGAGAATTTGTGATTCTTGCCAATTTTGCAAATTGGTGTGAGAGCATGCACTCCTCATGCTTTCCTTGGCCTTCAGCCCCATGTGCAATCCAAATCCAACCCTTAATCATAATCCAAAAGATATTGGCCCTTAGATCAAAGTTATCACACTTTTCTCATGAATGTGCAAAACATCCACTTATGAAGCAACTTTCTTGCCTTGCACGAATTTTTGAGTTTATTTGGAGAAAAGTGGTCTATTTGCAATGCATTTTAACTTTGTAAACTAATTTGATCCATAACAAGACTTGAAATGAAGTTTTGAGACATTTTGCTCTTGGTGCATGCATGAATTTTAGGTTTTGCCCTAATTTGAAGCAAATTTTCGAGGGCCTTATAGAACAAACCATGAATCCCATGAAAAAGTACTTGTACTTTTTGAAAATGGGAGAACTTAATCTCCAACTTTCATGTTTGACTTTGGTTCATTTGAAGAATTTTTGATCATGTTAAGCTCACTTGAATTTTAGGGCAAAAGTTGCCAAAAATGGAATTTCCTTAAAACCAACTTTGTACCAATTTTGCAAAAACCCTCAAATCTTCATGATTCTTGATCCTTTAACCTTCCAAACCTCTTATAACATTGTAAGGACATCCCTTGGCTAGAAAAATTGGGCTGGACCCTTTGAAATCACACATATGACTTTTTAAGGGTACAGTTGACCAATTACTTCATCTGCAAGCAACTGAAGAAATTCTTGACTTCCACATGGAATTTTCTCATGAAAATTGGTACCTAGGATACTCTTAACATATAAAAGACTTTGCCCAAATGAAATGGCCAAAGTTGTGAGGTTTTGATGCTTGAATCTCAAACCCTAGTTTAGGTCCCTTGCTTAGGAGCTTTGCCTTATCCTGGAATCTCTGATGATCATTCAACCTTCTGAGCTTTTGTAAATGAACTTGAGCTTGTAAATGCAATGTAGACCCCTCATAGGACTTGTACAAAACCATTGGGACCCTTGTCATGGCTTGTGATGCCTCAAGAACCTCCACAGGTGACCATATGCCTAATGCTAGGACATGAGAAATGTTATGCCTCATCTTTCCATGCTAGGATGCTAAGAAAATGATATGTTCATGATGAATATGATGTGATATGATGCTTAAAATGAAGAGAGCAAATTTGGGGTGTTACAAGTGCCAACTCAAGTCCTGGAGGCAAAGAGAATCAGGTATTTAACTTAATATTTGACCCTTTTTTATCTCTTCTTATAGCCTCGACTTAACTTCTTCTCTTGTCGACAGGCTGGTACAGATGTTTCCTTGCAACCTTCGATTGCCCCTCATTCGCCTACAGTCCTTCTAAACAGCTAAGGTGAGCCTACTTATCATCCAACTTCTGATTTTGGCTCTGACTATAACTCTTTGGATGAAATTAACCAACCCATAAATGTGGCGGTTGTTCCTCTCCTAACTGTCGAAGTCACACCAAACTCTCCTTCTAAGACAACTACTCAGTTGTCTCATATTGATGATTCAGAGCGTGAGTACGAGAATGTGGTTGACAAGGACTTTGCTGGCCAAACCAACATGCTTGCTAAGGAGATGGATGCAGCCTTTGCTATTGTTGAAGATGAACAAGACAAAGAAACTGAAGAACCTGCCCCCTTCAGCCCCAAAAGAAAAGAGCCAGAGACTGTGGATGATGTAACACCCCTTTCTATACCCCCAAATAAACAATTAAATCATTTAGGCACATAATAAAAATTTCATCAGAGTATATCTGAAACATGTTATAAAAGGGACATGCCACATTATACTTGAAATTAACACATACAACACTTGCTCAAAAAGATATGCAACAAAACGGGGTAACTTGCAACAGAAAGATTTCATCCTTACACCCGTATTCATTAATTCAATAAACAACGGAACACAAACATAACCATTTCAAACTTATATACTTATCATAAATATATCCACAAGTTTGAATCACCAAAATATTTCATGTTTACATAAAACATTCATCACCAAAATACATGTACAAATGTATCACAAAAAGGCATCAAGGCGACCCTAGCTACCCGGTGCTACATATTAGAGCCGACCGACCAAAAAGATGAAGACGAGCTTCACAAAAATACCATCCAGCAACCTACTCTGAAATGCCTCATAGAGCATCATAAAACAGCAGAAGGGTGAGAAACATTATCATAATAACATTGCATATAATTATATATCTCAACATATAAAATGCACTTAAACGTTATCACCACAATCACTGCTCATCACCTATTTACATCATAATGTATACATATATGCAAATCAAGCATATTCATCATGCACCAATTCATTATTCACATTATTAGACATAAACATCTACATTCATGTTTATTCATCATTATAAATCACTCCAATAAACATACATCATTCATGTTTATTCACCAACATCAATTATAGATGATAAATGCAAATCATAGAGACCAACTCACGACTCTATGCAAATGCAATGCGGTACCGACTCAATTATCACCAAGTTCACTCAGGAACTAATGGAACCATCGCTTGTTACCTAAAGTAACTCCCTGTCGGGCATACAATGTTCACCCATTGCTCACACCCCACATGGGCACACAATGTTTATGGATTGCTCACACCCCACATGGACACACAATCTGATTGCTCACACCCGGTAACACGGTGGGAGAACTGACTTTAGTTATGTTGCGGATAGCAAGAGTCGCCACCGACTTTTATTTTATCCAAAGGAAAGGCATAAAAGAACAGGAAAGACCTTTTAAAAGATTTTTGGGTCCGGGGGGTAGGTTATGTAAAGGGAAGGTGTTATCACCCTTTACATCCATGGTTATCCATGGGCTCTTAGTTACTTAGCTCACTTTAAAATGTTTTTGAAATGTGAAGTGTGTGAATAAAAATTTTCTTAAGTATTTATAATGATCCATGTACGGATGCGTATAAAACTTTTGTTTTGAAAATTGTTTGAAATTGTGAAGTGTTTGAAATGTTTTTGAAGAGTGAGCAAGTATCTAAGAGGAACCTACCCTAAGTTTAAGTCTTTTCTGTTCTTGAATCCTTTAAATGGTAAGATTATCCCTATTATTAAGGAATAGGTAGTCTTTACCTTGGATGTAAGGGACAAGTGAAAGGACATCTGTTATTTAGGCAACTGTGGGGTGTATAAGCAATTCGAAGGGACTTATCATCTTTATTCGAAAGGGACAAGATCATTACGAAGGCAACATTCGAAGGGACTTGATCTTTTATCTGTTTAGGGACTAGATGATGTGAATTAGGGACTTTGCTTTATACACCCTACTTGACCTTTTTGTATTAGGCAACATGAGAGGTATCCTTAAGGAAGTGAGATGGCGATCAAAGATCGACTTACGTGTGTGAGTGTACAATTTTAATATTTATCTTTAAATTTAATGAGCTAAATTAATTTTAAACATACAAACATGTTACACTCCCTATTTTACTAACCATAGCATAAAATAAATATTAAATAATACTATTACAATATTACATAAAGGAAGCAATTACATAATAATGATAATTAAAGCAAATTAAATAAATAAGCAAAATAGTAAATAATAATAATAATTGGGTTAGTAAAATAATAATAAAACACAATATAAATGGGGTTAGTAATAACAAAATATCATATAAACATAATTAATAATATTAACATAATAATTAAAAAATCAATTTTTTATAAACAATTATTATTTAAGACTAATAAGAAAATATAAGCAATTATACTAATTATTATAAAGTTTTAAGTTATATGCAAATTATAAAAAATTAAATTAATTATAAACATATTATAAAAATAAATTATAATTACAAAATTAAATTAGCAATTTTTAACTATTTTTAAACATATATTAAAAATTATTTATATACAAGAACTAAATTATAAACAAATTATGTCATATTATTATATTAACAAAATTAAATTAAGAATTTTAATTTTAAGCATATTTATATACAAGAAATTAAATTATAAACAATTTATGTCATATTATTATATTAACAAGATTAAATTAAGAACTTTAATTTTAAGCATATTTATAATTATCTACACATAAAAAGATACATAATTAAAGTTTTTTAAAAATTAAAAATAAAGAAAATTAGGATTTGATTATTAAGATTTATTTATTAATTAAAATATAAACAAGAACTATGAAATTAAAATAAATAAATAAACTAATATTTACAATTAGGTTTTTTATGAAAATATTTTAGGGTTTATTAAATTAGGGCTATAGTTTTAATTAAAATTAATAATAATAATAAACAAACAAAAAACAAATAATGGAAAAAAAAGAGAAAAAGGAACTTACCTGGGCTGGGAGTTGAACCCAGTCCCTCTGCTTTCACAAACTCCAGCCATTCAAACCAACCACTGGGCCAGCACGCACACAGGTGCTAAGGAAAGGACTTCATTTGGTTTTGTTGCTTAATCCTGAAAAAATCATGAAAAAAGAAAACAACACAAAAGGCCTGGGGGGGATTCGAACCCAGGACCTTTACGCAGCACACAAACACTCTTACCATTCCAGCCGGGAGGGCGCATCTGTTATTATATTCTTCACAATACATAATATATTAAGTTTAATAATTCAAATGGAAAAACAAGAAAAATTGTGGAATCCAGGATTCGAACACAGGCCTGCAAGCAATATACACGCACACTTCACCACTGGGACACACGCTTGTGTGTGATACATAAACAGAACAAATACATTATAATATATAACAACAATTCAAATTAGAAAAAATGCGCGCAGGTCTTCTTCTTCTTCCTTGGTACCTGCGTTTTTTGCTGCGATTTTACTTATGAAATTTCTTGCAAATTTTCAAATACAGGAACCTACAAAAATTGGATTGTCATCAAAACAGTGAAATTTCTCAAAAATAATTGGTGCGTTATGATCCCCAAGGTTCACATGATTGTTCTATGTTCTTGGAATTTGTTTATGTTTGGTTTAAAGCAAAACCCTAATCTCATGGCCGAAACCCTAACCATGGTGATTTCTCAAACCTGCAATGAAACTTCAATCAAACTATCCAGAATCAATCAACAACTTAATACAAACACAAAACAATGATCAAAACTCATTAAAAAACAGTCAATATCTAGAATCGAAAAATCAAAATATGATGAACATTATGAATCGGATTATGCAATATAAGGTGTTTTAGATGTTGTTTATGATCCAAAATCATTCTATGAACATCCAGGAACAAATTGCAACCTTCAAATTGTCTTGAAAAGGCTTGAGTAAAGGAATCCGAATTTGAAATTTTGTGAGATTTTTGAATGTGTGAACTTACTCTTGGAGGCCAGAAATTTGTCTCTTGTGCATAGGGTTGTGTTGTATACTTATAATGGATTGAATTAGGTCAAAAATAATGGATCATTGTGTGGATATTTTGGATCAATGAGATTGAAAAAGATTAAGGCTTAAAAATCAAATATTCTTGAATAAGACCTTTCTATTTCAAGCCAATCACCATAATTCTTATATCAATTTGATCCAAACAATCTTTATGACTTTCTAGAAGCACAATCTCATTTAAATATTTGATTTTTCTATTTTATTTTAATTTAAAATGATTTTAAATGAATAAAATCAAAATAAATAAAATAAAATGATAAAAAATTTGAATAATTAAGGGTTGGGTCGTGCATGAAGTGTTTGTATGGATTGGATCATCACATGGCAAGCCCATTTAGAAAATTTTGGTTTTAAACCTCCATTTTCTTCATAAACCAACCAAAAATTTCCCAACTTTGCAAGGGCACAAATCCTTCAATTTTAATGCTATGAGGGTGTTCTTGGACATTTTGGAAATCTTGAAGAGTCCTCTAATCAACCCCATTGGTTTCATGTCCATATCATTTACCATTCTCAAGTTATGCCCTTTTGAAGTTGTTTACTTTTTGTTGACTTTCAAAAGGACCTATAATGTCTTAGCTCATACCTTCCAAATGAAGCATTTTTGGGCTTGGCTTGTGAGACACAAAGTTGTAGAGAATTAAATTTCCTTCAAAATGAGCTTTTGGTTGGGAAAAATGTGATGAAGCATGTGAAAGTTATGGCTGGTCAAAGTTCAGTTGACTTTTCCTGAGGAAACCCTAATTTAGAAACCTTTGATTCTTGATGATCTGAAATCTCCTTGATGAATCATGATCAACCCTTGATCAAATGATGAATTTTACTTAATATACTTGATGTTGGCAAAAAAATCATGAAGTTTGACTTTGGTTTGACCATAGTTGACCTCAGTTTGACTTTTTAACTGCTTTGACTGATTTTGACTTATCTGATCATTTAACTGAGCAAACCTTTGAGAAAAGTTCTGAAATTTGTCATGGGGATTCTTAGACACATATAAGATGTTACGAAGCTCACTTGAAGTCTTGAAAATCCATTTATCCTGATTAAAGTCAAAATCCTAGTTTTTGATGCACTGCTTAGGAGGGTGCATTGTCTGAGGGAATTGTCAAATCTTCTGACCAATTGTGAACTTTGTGAACCTTGTGAACCTCATAAGATGTATTATGAATCTTGTGAACCTCATAGAAGGTCTTGTGAACCTTGTGAACCTCATAAAGTGTCTTGTAAACTTCATGAAACTCATGAAAGGTCTTGTGAACCTTGTGAACCTTCTTAGCACACAAAGTCTTGTATTATGAGGGCAAATTTTGGGGTGCAACAGC
The DNA here is from genome assembly GCA_963966055.1 of Lathyrus aphaca. Lineage (NCBI taxonomy): Eukaryota > Viridiplantae > Streptophyta > Magnoliopsida > Fabales > Fabaceae > Lathyrus > Lathyrus aphaca. Next base: position 508,320,449 of record OZ014519.1, on the reverse strand, counting down.
TGCCCCTGTTCAATTTTCTGAAACCTGAGGGGTTAGATTGGTATATGTGTCAGTCGTGACCTGGAAGGTTGAAGGGGATTGAACACAAAAGCCCAAAAATTTGCACTCACCGGTGCGTAAAGTGATACTAATGACTAGTTGAATGTGCTTGAGTGGGCTTAAAGATGCCACTTGGAGAATAGTTCTTCAGATATATTTCTTTTGGAGGATAAAGCAGTCCAAAATATGAAGATATGATGATAGCTTTCAGGAGGATAAACAACGTCCTGAGGTAATGATGTGCTTTCAGAAAGATAAACAACGTTCTGAGGTGATGATATGCTTTCAGAAGGATAAACAACGTTCTGAGGTGATGATATGCTTTCAGAAGGATAAACAACGTTCTGAGGTATAAGTATAACTTTTGGGAGGATAAACAACGTTCTGAGGTATAAGATAACCTTTGGGAAGATAAACAACGGCCCAAGGTCGTGATATGCTTTCAGGAGGATAAACAACGTCTTGAGGAAGTGGTGGCTTTCAGGAGGATAAACAACGTCCCGAGGAAATGATATGATTTCAGGAGGATAAACAACGTCCTGAGGGAATGAGATAACCTTTGGGAAGATAAACAACGGCCCAAGGTCGTGATATGCTTTCAGGAGGATAAACAACGTCCTGAGGAAGTGGTGTAACCTTTGGGAAGATAAACAACGGCCCAAGGTAATAATATGCTTTCAGGAGGATAAACAACGTCCCGATGGAATGATAGCTTTCAGGAGGATAAACAACGTCCCGAGGAAATGATATGCTTTTAGGAGGATAAACAACGTCCTGAGGGAGTGATAGCTTTCAGGAGGATAAACAACGTCCTGAGGTATAAGTAAACTTTGGGAAGATAAACAACGGCCCAAAGTCACAAGTTGTTGATGAAGTCTGTCTGCTGGAGAATTAACCTGAAAAACAAGATTATAACATTCTGTATGATAATATTAGTTTATGAATTATGTATGCATGTATAATATGATGCACTTAAGTAATGTATTATGTATCTATGTATATGTATGCTATGATGTAAATGATGTATGTATATATCATGCAGCCTGAAGCGTCTGGATATCTTCGTTATAACAACTGCTGGCCAGGGAAAATAAATCCCGATTTTTTGCCGGAGAATATGAGGAACTCGTTCCCGTCTTGTTTGATAATATAGTATATATAACCTCCCGTCTTCGTTCGATAGTAAGGTGTACATAACCTCCCGTCTTCGTTCGATAGTAAGGTGTACATAACCTCCCGTCTTCGTTCGTCGTACTCCTATTGGAAAATAAATTCCCGAATATCCGTATGAGGATAAAAGAGATGGATATAAATTCCAGGGGAGATGTGACTTGAAGTATTTATGAAGATGGATTTGTCCTACTGGGGATTTGTAACTGTCTTGTAGGGATGAACCGGTGAAGCTTCGTTGGAATCCTGCCCTCGTTCGTCCTTAGTAAATACTATTACTGCATTTTCATGCATTTCTGGTAAGCATCAATCATATTAAGCATCTATGCATTTCTGGTAAACATCAATCATATTCAAAAGCATACATACATTCAAACATAACCAATGGACGTTTCGCTTATGTAAATAGGGTAAAAGTAAATCTGGATTCAAAGATGGAATTTTATTTATATCAAAAAATGACCTATACATATGTAGGTTTGTACAAGGAGACAGAAATCCTAGTAAGAGGAATTCGTCGTAAAATTTTTACAAAACAAAGAAAATCAGCTATGTGGGAAGTAATCCTATTGAGTTCCAATTCTACTATTGCCATTATCTTCAAGTATCTCATCTTCTATTGTCGAGACGGAAATGATTGAATTGAGCTTTATCTGTTCGAGCTTGAGTAAGTAGTACAACTGGTTGTAGTTTCATGGGTGATCCAAACGAGACATAGTCATACGCTTTAATCCCTAACTTTTGCCTGGATTGCCCTTTCAGGTTTTCAATCCACCGGGATACCCTTTTTTGCCCAAGCCGCCTTTTCAGGTTTTCGACTTACCGGGTGTACATTTTTATATATATATCCCTAATTTTTGCCCGAACCCTTTTGGTTCGCCGGGATGCCCTTATTTTTTCCTAGGCCAGTCAACCTAGCGGGTCTCTTTTTATGCGTAGTATTTTTTAACTATGTATGCGTTTACAGGTTGTGGGAAATATTCACCATCCATAGTAATAAGTATCATGGCACCTCCTGAAAATACTGTTTTGACCACAAATGGTCCTTCATATGTTGGAGTCCACTTTCCCCTAGGATCACCCTGTGGTAATATGATACGCTTGATTACCAAGTCACCAGCCCGATATACCTTTGGCTTAACCTTCTTGTTAAAAGCTTTGATCATCCGTTTCTGGTACATCTGGCCATGACAAACTGCTGCCAATCTCTTCTCATCAATCAAATTTATCTGGTCAAGTCGAGTCCGAATCCACTCATCTTCATCCAAGCCTGCATCCTTCATAATTCTTAAGGAGGGAATCTGAACTTCAATGGGCAAAACTGCTTCCATGCCATAGACTAAGGAGAATGGGGTTGCCCCTGTTGAAGTGCGTATCGTGGTACGATAACCATGAAGAGCAAATGGTAACATCTCATGCCAATCCTTGTAAGTAACAGTCATCTTCTGTACAATCTTCTTAATGTTCTTATTAGCAGCTTCAACTGCCCCATTCATCTTTGGACGATACGGAGAAGAATTGTGATGCTTAATCTTGAACTGCGTGCAGATATCAGTAATCATAGTGTTGTTCAGATTAGAGCCATTGTCAGTGATAATCCTTTCAGGGATGCCATACCTACATATGAGATTATTCTTAATGAATCGAGCCACAACATTCTTGGTAACAGATGCAAATGAAGCTTCCTCCACCCACTTAGTAAAGTAATCAATAGCAACCAGGATGAAACGATGCCCATTAGAAGCAGTAGGTTTGATCTCACCAATCATATCAATGCCCCACATGGCAAAGGGCCAAGGAGCAGTCAACACATTCAATGGTGATGGAGGTATATGTACTTTATCAGCATAAATTTGACACTTGTGACACATTCTGGAGTGTTGATAGCAATCAGCTTCCATGGTAGACCAATAATAACCTGCTCTCAAAATCTTCTTTGCCATAGTATGACCACTAGAATGAGTTCCAAATATTCCATCATGCATATCTTCCATAATCTCAGTTGCTTCCTTCTTATCCACACAACGAAGCATAGTTGAATCATGATTGCGCTTGTACAAAATCCCATTACTCAAAAAGAACTTAGCAGAGAACCTCCTCGGAAACTTCTTATCTTTGACAGATGCCCTTTCAGGGAACTCTTGAGCTTCAAGATACCTTTTCACCTCATAGAACCAAGGCTTCTCTTCTGCTTCTTCAGTGTCAATCTCATTGCAATATGCAGGCTTTTCAAATCTATCAATAGTAATCTTGGGAGCCTCATCATCCCAGCTGATCTCAAACATGGATGCCATGGTGGCTAATGCATCTGCCAACTGATTCTCTCTTCGTGGAATATGTCCAAAGGTAATCTCTTTGAAATGTGAGATCAAAGACAACACATACTCTCTGTAAGGAATGAGATTATCATGCTTGGTATCCCAATCCCCTTTGATCTGACTAACTACCAGGGCTGAATCTCCATACACATCAAGGAACTGAATCTTCATATCAATAGCAGCTTTAATACCCAGGATACATGCCTCATACTCAGCCATGTTATTGGTACAATAGAAACACAATCTTGCAGTAATCGGGGTATGACAACCTTCAGGGGAACTAATCACAACACCAACACCATTACCTAGTGCATTAGAAGCACCATCAAAAACCATAGTCCATCGGGATCCTTGTTCAGGTCCGTCATATTGTCCAGGTTCTTTGGTAATAATCATAATGTCTTCATCGGGGAACTCAAAACTCATTGACTGGTAATCATCCACTGCTTGATGAGCCAAATGATCAGCCACAACACTTCCTTTAATGGCCTTCTGAGTAGTATACTGTATGTCATATTCTGTCAAGATCATTTGCCATCTTGCAATTCTTCCGGAGAGAGCAGGTTTCTCAAATATGTACTTGATTGGATCCATCTTCAAAATCAACAAGGTAGTATGAGTCAACATATACTGTCTTAGTCGGCGAGCAGCCCAGGCCAAAGCGTAACAAGTTTTCTCGAGCAGTGAGTATCTTGTTTCACAATCGGTAAACTTTTTGCTAAGGTAGTATATTGCCTGCTCTTTTCGACCAGACTCGTCATGTTGCCCCAATACACACCCCATTGAGTTGTCTAACACTGTTAAGTACATAATCAAGGGTCTTCCATCAACTGGTGGCATCAAAATTGGTGGTTCCAGCAGATATCTCTTGATTTCATCAAAGGCAGTCTGGCACTCATCATTCCACTCCATTACCTGATCTTTCTTCAACAACTTGAAGATTGGCTCACAGATGGCAGTTAATTGGGAAATAAATCTTGCAATGTAATTCATTCATCCCAAGAAACCTCTAACCTCCTTCTCAGTACAGGGAGTTGGCATCTCTCGTATAGCTTTTACTTTTGCAGGATCGACTTCAATGCCTTTTCCACTGACAATGAAACCCAAGAGTTTACCAGATCTAACTCCAAAAGTACACTTGTTAGGGTTCAATCTCAACTTGTATTTCTTCAACCTCTCAAACAATTTATGAAAATGATCAAGATGTTGCTCTTCATTCTGGGACCTGGCTATCATATCATCCACATATACCTCTATCTCATGATGTATCATATCATGAAACAAAGCCACCATAGCACGCTGATATGTTGCCCCTGCATTCTTCAAACCAAATGGCATCACCTTATAACAAAAAGTGCCCCACTGTGTAACAAATGTTGTCTTCTCCATATCTTCAGGAGCCATCTTGATTTGATTGTAACCAGAGAAACCATCCATAAAAGAGAATACCTTATTCTGAGCAGTGTTGTCTACCAGAACATCAATATGAGGAAGTGGAAAGTCATCTTTGGGGCTGGCTTTGTTCAAATCTCTGTAGTCCACACACATACGTACCTTACCATCTTTCTTAGGAACCGGTACCACATTTGCAACCCACTGAGGATAAGAAGTCACAACTAAGAACCCTGCATCAAACTGTTTCATTACCTCTGCTTTGATCTTCTCTGACATTTCAGGACGCATGCGACGAACCTTCTGCTTCTTTGGATGACAATCTTCTTTTACTGGTAAACGGTGAACCACAATGTCTGTATCCAACCCTGGCATATCTTCATAAGACCAAGCAAAGATCTCCACATAGTCACGTAGCATCTGAATCAATCTGCTCTTGACACTATCCTCTAATTCAGACCCTATCTTGACTTCTTTCCTGTTTTCTTCAGTTCCCAGATTCACAACTTCGACTGGCTCTTCATGTGGCTGTATAGCTTTCTCTTCTTGTTGTAACAACCTAGCAAGCTCTACAGGTACCTCACAATCGTCCTCATTTCCGTCTTCAGCTTGATAGATCGGATTCTCGAAATTATAATTGGCAATAGTAGAACTGTTATCAACAGGATCCAGAGTGGATGAGGATCTGCATTTTAGTGATGTGGGTGTGTGTAAGAACACATAGTTGATAAAACAAAAATAAAAGAAAAGAAAGACAAGGAACACAATATTTACGAAAACGAAACGTCCACTGATTTTTATTGAATGAAGTATACAAATGAAATGACATCCCGTAACAAGCACACCATTGTGCCCCGGGTAAGGCACAAGGCTTAAAAGTTCAATTGTTCAAGAAGTTACAAACTTAAAAAGCAACAACACAGTAATAGTATTTACTCCTGACTAAAGGAGATAGGAATAACATCTTCAGCTTTCCAGTTGTTGAGCCCAGCACCCACAGTAGGAAAAATCCAAGCATCCAAGTTGTAGTCTTCATCATAGTCACCCGCAGCATTGATCTGGTCTTTCATAATCCCCTGATTGGTGATACGAACAACACGAGCACGACCAACAGCCTTCTGGGACTCTGCAGTGAAACCCAAACCAAATTTGTCAGACTTGTACGGAATATCAGGAAGCTGACCCCAAATAGTACAACCACCTTCATCCACCACAGCTCTAGCATCTTTGAGGGAGGCCATTGTAGGAGGTACTCTGGTGACCACAGGAACTTTCTTGACAACCGGAGGAGCTTCATAATCATTAACAATCCAAGGAACCACTTCAAATGTCTGACACGGAGTTTCAACGTATTCACCTTCCACTTCAAGATACTTGAAGGTGTTCACATGGCTAATCATATACCCTTCCTCTCCGTAGACAGTAACAACTTCCCCTCTACTGGATATCTCAGCTTCTGATGCAATGTAAAGGTTACAACACCTGCCCCATGGATCCAGGGACGCCCAAGCAAACAAGAATATGACGGACGAATATCCATGACATAAAAGGTAGCATTAAAAACCTGAGAACCAACTTTGATTGGGAGATCAATTTCTCCATGCACCACTCTTCTCGATCCATCAAAAGCCTTCACCACTATATTACTGGGTTTTAACACAGTGTCTTCAGGACTCAGCTTATTCAGAACTTCTTTGGGCAACACATTCAGAGAGGAACCATTGTCTATCAATACATGTGACAGGGTAGTGCCTCTGCATTCAATTGAGATATGTAGAGCCCTGTTATGATCCCTCTTGGCAGGAGTCAAATCAGCATCGGAGAAACCTAACCCATTATCATAGGTCAAGTGTGCAACACAATTTTCGAACTGGTCAACAGAAATTTCATTTGGTACATGAGCAGTCTTCAGAAATTTAATCAGGGCTTTGGCATGAGCCTCAGAACACAACAATAAAGACAACATAGAAATCTTGGAGGGAGTATGCCCCAATTGATCAACAATGTCATAATCACTCTTGCGAATGATTTTCAATACTTCTTCCATCTGCTTAGAAAGATCATCAGCAGCTGGCACATCAGTTGGCATAGGTTCAATAACAGGACCTTTGCCCCGAGCATCAGTGGTGGAGGTAGCAGCTGGAGTAACTGCATTCTTGGAAGTAACTGGAGGAGAGAAAATTCTTCCGCTTCGTGTGATCTTACTAGATCCAGCAATATTATCAATATCAACAGGCATATCAGCTAAGGGTTCCTGCTTAATACCATGGATATAAACATCAGACCCATAATGCCAAGGCACAACTTTATCAGAAGTATACGGAATAGGGCCAGGAGTGGTGATGACTATAGGAGCCACTCTAGCTTCAGTAACAATCTTCACAGGGCCTTCAGCAGTAATCTTAATTGGACCCTTATGAGTGATTTTGACAGGTCCCTTGGAAGTAATCCTTACCGGTACTTTATCAACCATATCCACCTCTTGAATCTTCGCACGCTGAGTTATATGATCAACCATACTCTCTACGGAAGGTGGAGTCCTCTCAAACACATATTTATCCATGAGACGTTGAATTCCATCTCTCAACCTCCAGCAACTATCCGGCTTATAGGTACAATACAAACAATCTTCACGACAACCTGGAAAGAACCCAGCTTGTACTAGCTTCTTCTTGATAACAGACAATGGTGTAGTCAGATCTGCAACTGAAGACATATGTGAATCTTCATCAATTGCATTGACAGTCTTCTCATGATTTGGCATGGGAGCAGTGATCACATTTGGAGTACCCGGAGGGTCAAACTCAATCTCTCCAGCCTCAATCATATCTTGAATTTTGTTCTTCAAGACCCAGCAACTATTAGTATCATGACCCTGACAATTTGAATGATATGCACATCGTGCATTGGGATTGTACCTGGGAGAGGTAACATTAGGATTCTGAGGAGCATCCTTCAGAGTGATAAGTTCAGCCTTCAACAAGTGTTGCAATGCTTGGGCCATTGACATGTTGATCTTAGTGAACTGCCTTCTAGCTCTCTGTTGATTTCCCTGTGGCTGCTCTGTTGTTGCAGGAGTTGGATTGGAGATATGGACTGCACTCACAGACTGATGCCTTCTGTTACGCTCAGGTTGACCATAAACAGCATTTGATTCTTTCTTTCCACTGGGAGGCTTCTTTACAGCACCTGATGAAGAAGTACCCACTTGAATCTTGCCACTCCTTATACCACTTTCCACGCGCTCTCCTGTCATTATCAACTCAGTGAAGCCAGATGATGAGCTTCCAATGAGATGACTGTAAAAAGGACCATTCAACGTACACATGAACATATCAACCAACTCCCTGTCAGTTAAAGGGGGTTGTACTCTTCTAGCTAAATCTCTCCACTTCTGAGCATACTCCTTGAAGCTTTCTTTAGCACCCATAGACATGCTTTGCAGCTGCATGCGAGTGGGAGCTAAATCAGCATTGTATTGGTACTGCTTATAGAAGGCTTCAGCCAGATCATTCCAATCACGGATGTTGACACTCTCCAACTGATAGTACCATTCCAATTGAGCTCCAGATAAGCTCTCTTGGAAGAAATGGATCCACAACTTCTTATCAGCAGTATGAGGTTGGATTCTCCTGACATAAGACCTCAGATGTAGCTTGGGACAAGAGACCCCATCATAAACAACAAAAGTAGGAACCTTGAAACCAATGGGTATGACTACCCCAGATATCAAACTCAAATCTTCAAAATCCAGCCCAGAAGACTTTTGCAACTCCATAGAATCCATTCTATCCACCAGCATCTTGAATTTATCTTCATTGGGCTCATGATAGTAGTTAGCTTCAGAATCAGAGTCCCCCATTGTGTTATGGAGACTGCCTCCCTCTTTCTCAGACTCTTCAGACTCATAATCTTTAACCTGTTCTTTGGTCTTGACAGGACCTTTGAACCTTCTTCCCATGTTGATCAGGCCACCTGACCTTCTAGTCTTCTTAGTCTTCTTGGCCAGCAGTGTCTTCAATTCATCTTGCCCCTTGGACAAGTTCATGATCAGCTCTTGGAACTGTGCATTTTGTGCCTGGAGATCCTTAACTGTTTGTTCAAGAGCCATTGCTGAAATAAACAGCGAGAAGATAAGAAACCTGTGTACAATAAACCTGTGATGCAATGATATGATATGTGAATGCATATGTAATGTTTTCAAGGACCGCAAGATTTAAATTTGCTTAAACAAACAAGAAGGTAAACTTTTATTAGTAATAAATTTGTTTTGCCTCTTGGGCTTACAAAATGAAATGAAATAAATACAAGAGATGGGGTTTTAAGTCTCCCATGGACGTTTCCTCTTTGTGTTGAGGTATGAGTTGAGATTCCGTTCCTCGTGAAGTTGCTTTGTTAGTTCCAGGATTCTTTCTTGGCTTGCTTTGTAATGAGCCTCGAAAGTATCCCTTTGCTCCTTCAGCTGGATCTAGGATCTCTGTAAGTCTTCCATGTCAGTAGGCATGTCTGGGTGAAGGATGGTATAAGAAGTGTCTCCTTCAGCAACAGGTTCCATGGTAACTGGCAGGATAGCAGGATATGGCATCATGAGAGTCTGAGCACGAGATCGCACCCATCTGAGATAAGCTTCCATAGGAATAGTGTACTTAGGCTCCAGAGTCTTGCTGTCAACCTTGTTCACTTTTCCCCATGCTCGTATGAACCTCTGACGGTAACCTTGAAGATCATTGTCATAGTCAAACACAATGCCTTGAATCAACATGTCATGTGGACCATCACTCCGAGCGTAACCAAACTGTCGTAAAGCTAAGGAAGGGTTGTAAGTAATGCCTCCTCTTATGCCTAGAAGTGGCACATTAGGAAACTCCCCACAACGGTCAATGATAGTGACATTCTCCATAGACCTGGAGCACCAATGGATATCTGAATGAGAGAGCGACATAATCCTCTTGGACCACCTGAACCCTTGTTCATTCTTCATCACCGAGCGAGTAAGGTGAGAAATAAACCACCTAGATAGCAAAGGTATGCAACACATCAAAGTTCCTCTTGCTTTTGTAGTACGAGTATGAAGAGAATGCAGGATGTCTCCAAGTAAAGTAGGTACTGGATTGTGACTCAGGAATATGTTGATGGCATGAATATCTATGAACTGATCAGGATTAGGGAACAACACTAAACCATAAATCAACAAAGCTAAGATCTCCTCAAAAGCGTCATAGCTCATAGCTTTCAAGAACACTTGAGCTTTATCCATTAATACCTTAGCAAGAATACCCTTAACTCCGCTTCTCGTTTCTAGAACAATGTCAGACTTCTTCAGATGTAGAGCTGCAGCAATAACCTCTGGTTTAAGCTCCTTCTCCAAGCCTATGAAGGGTCTTTGATCAAGAACAGGTATACCCAGAAGTTTAGAGAACTCTTCCATTGTTGGAACCAGCTGATAGTCGGGGAATGTGAAGCAATGGTGCTTAGGATCAAAGAACTGAAACAGGACACTCATCATGTCTTCATTGAACCCTGAGGTGACTAGATCCAATAGGTGACCATGTCTCTTGATGAACTGGGAATGATCAGACACTTGAGAAACCAACTCTTTAAGCTTGGCAGGTATCCCTACAAAGTTGATCCTGATAGTGTTTCTACGAGCAGAAGCCATGACCTGCAACAAAGAACAAAGATAAATCCTTTGGTCCTTGAAATGGTTAGTGAAAATGCTATGCTTATGATGCATGATGATGTCATGATGTTATGTTCAATCACAAACATGTGGCACACACAAACAAGTCACACAATAGCCCTAGGTTTAAAGGCTTGCATGAGGTTCAAAGGTATGTACCCTCCCTTGAAGTTAGTTGGTTCATCCTGTCCTACAAAAGTAACCAGGTTCTAAGGGTTCTCAATATCATTGATCCTTCACAAGGGTGGTTGTTCACTAGGCAACTTACTTTCCAACCAAAACCCTCCAAGTTTAAGATCTCAATGAGTGTAGCATCGAGTATCAACCAACTTCATTCTTCACCAAAGCCGGTTATCTCACTACTTTTCTAAAGGCCAAGATGGGATAACTAGGGTTCTAAAAGTTAGTTAGTGTATTGACAACATATGGCAGCCTCATATTATCCTCAACTTGACTTAAGGAACATAAGCACCAACCAAGAAGTCACACTAACTATGGCCACCAGATCAACCATATCGGTATACGCCGTACAATTTCCTTGGTCTATTGCCATTTACCTAAGGTACACTAGATCCGGGTTAGGATCTTTCACACATAAAGCCCAACAGATAAATATAAAGCAAACAAAACAAACAATTTAAAGTGATTTAATTCCTAAGGGTACCCCTCTTTAAAATTCCCCAGCAGAGTCGCCAGTTCTGTAACACGGTGGGAGAACTGACTTTAGTTATGTTGCGGATAGCAAGAGTCGCCACCGACTTTTATTTTATCCAAAGGAAAGGCATAAAAGTACAAGAAAGACCTTTTAAAAGATTTTTGGGTCCGGGGGGTAGGTTATGTAAAGGGAAGGTGTTAGCACCCTTTACATCCATGGTTATCCATGGGCTCTTAGTTACTTAGCTCACTTTAAAATGTTTTTGAAATGTGAAGTGTGTGAATAAAAATTTTCTTAAGTATTTATAATGATCCATGTACGGATGCGTATAAAACTTTTGTTTTGAAAATTGTTTGAAATTGTGAAGTGTTTGAAATGTTTTTGAAGAGTGAGCAAGTATCTAAGAGGAACCTACCCTAAGTTTAAGTCTTTTCTGTTCTTGAATCCTTTAAATGGTAAGACTATCCCTATTATTAAGGAATAGGTAGTCTTTACCTTGGATGTAAGGGACAAGTGAAGGGACATCTGTTATTTAGGCAACTGTGGGGTGTATAAGCAATTCGAAGGGACTAATCATCTTTATTCGAAAGGGACAAGATCATTACGAAGGCAACATTCGAAGGGACTTGATCTTTTATCTGTTTAGGGACTAGATGATGTGAATTAGGGACTTTGCTTTATACACCCTACTTGACCTTTTTGTATTAGGCAACATGAGAGGTATCCTTAAGGAAGTGAGATGGCGATCAAAGATCGACTTACGTGTGTGAGTGTACAATTTTAATATTTATCTTTAAATTTAATGAGCTAAATTAATTTTAAACATACAAACATGTTACACTCCCTATTTTACTAACCATAGCATAAAATAAATATTAAATAATACTATTACAATATTACATAAAGGAAGCAATTACATAATAATGATAATTAAAGTAAATTAAATAAATAAGCAAAATAGTAAATAATAATAATAATTGGGTTAGTAAAATAATAATAAAACACAATATAAATGGGGTTAGTAATAACAAAATATCATATAAACATAATTAATAATATTAACATAATAATTAAAAAATCAATTTTTTATAAACAATTATTATTTAAGACTAATAAGAAAATATAAGCAATTATACTAATTATTATAAAGTTTTAAGTTATATACAAATTATAAAAAATTAAATTAATTATAAACATATTATAAAAATAAATTATAATTACAAAATTAAATTAGCAATTTTTAACTATTTTTAAACATATATTAAAAATTATTTATATACAAGAACTAAATTATAAACAAATTATGTCATATTATTATATTAACAAAATTAAATTAAGAATTTTAATTTTAAGCATATTTATATACAAGAAATTAAATTATAAACAATTTATGTCATATTATTATATTAACAAGATTAAATTAAGAACTTTAATTTTAAGCATATTTATAATTATCTACACATAAAAAGATACATAATTAAAGTTTTTTAAAAATTAAAAATAAAGAAAATTAGGATTTGATTATTAAGATTTATTTATTAATTAAAATATAAACAAGAACTATGAAATTAAAATAAATAAATAAACTAATATTTACAATTAGGTTTTTTATGAAAATATTTTAGGGTTTATTAAATTAGGGCTATAGTTTTAATTAAAATTAATAATAATAATAAATAAACAAAAAACAAATAATGGAAAAAAAGAGAAAAAGGAACTTACCTGGGCTGGGAGTTGAACCCAGTCCCTCTGCTTTCACAAACTCCAGTCATTCAAACCAACCACTGGGCCAGCACGCTCACAGGTGCTAAGGAAAGGACTTCATTTGGTTTTGTTGCTTAATCCTGAAAAAATCATGAAAAAAGAAAACAACACAAAAGGCCTGGGGGGGATTCGAACCCAGGACCTTTACGCAGCACACAAACACTCTTACCATTCCAGCCGGGAGGGCGCATCTGTTATTATATTCATCACAATACATAATATATTAAGTTTAATAATTCAAATGGAAAAACAAGAAAAATTGTGGAAGCCAGGATTCGAACACAGGCCTGCAAGCAATATACACACACACTTCACCACTGGGACACACGCTTGTGTGTGATACATAAACAGAACAAATACATTATAATATATAACAACAATTCAAATTAGAAAAAACGCGCGCAGGTCTTCTTCTTCTTCCTTGGTACCTGCGTTTTTTGCTGCGATTTTACTTATGAAATTTCCTGCAAATTTTCAAATACAGGAACCTACGAAAATTGGATTGTCATCAAAATAGTGAAATTTCTCAAAAATAATTGGTGCGTTATGATCCCCAAGGTTCACATGATTGTTCTATGTTCTTAGAATTTGTTTATGTTTGGTTTAAAGCAAAACCCTAATCTCATGGCCGAAACCCTAGCCATGGTGATTTCTCAAACCTGCAATGAAACTTCAATCAAACTATCCAGAATCAATCAACAACTTAATACAAACACAAAACAATGATCAAAACTCATTAAAAAACAGTCAATATCTAGAATCGAAAAATCAAAATATGATGAACATTATGAATCGGATTATGCAATATAAGGTGTTTTAGATGTTGTTTATGATCCAAAATCATTCTATGAACATCCAGGAACAAATTGCAACCTTCAAATTGTCTTGAAAAGGCTTGAGTAAAGGAATCCGAATTTGAAATTTTGTGAGATTTTTGAATGTGTGAACTTACTCTTGGAGGCCAGAAATTCGTCTCTTGTGCATAAGGTTGTGTTGTATACTTATAATGGATTGAATTAGGTCAAAAATAATGGATCGTTGTGTGGATATTTTGGATCAATGAGATTGAAAAAGATTAAGGCTTAAAAATCAAATATTCTTGAATAAGACCTTTCTATTTCAAGCCAATCACCATAATTCTTATATCAATTTGATCCAAACAATCTTTATGACTTTCTAGAAGCACAATCTCATTTAAATATTTGATTTTTCTATTTTATTTTAATTTAAAATGATTTTAAATGAATAAAATCAAAATAAATAAAATAAAATGATAAAAAATCTGAATAATTGAGGGTTGGGTCGTGCATGAAGTGTTTGTATGGATTGGATCATCACATGGCAAGCCCATTTAGAAAATTTTGGTTTTAAACCTCCATTTTCTTCATAAACCAACCAAAAATTTCCCAACTTTGCAAGGGCACAAATCCTTCAATTTTAATGCTATGAGGGTGTTCTTGGACATTTTGGAAAGCTTGAAGAGTCCTATAACCAACCCCATTGGTTTCATGTCCATATCATTTACCATTCTCAAGTTATGCTCTTTTGAAGTTGTTGACTTTTTGTTGACTTTCAAAAGGACCTATAATGTCTTAGCTCATACCTTCCAAATGAAGCATTTTTGGGCTTGGCTTGTGAGACACAAAGTTGTAGAGAATTCAATTTCCTTCAAAATGAGATTTGGTTGGGAAAAATGTGATGAAGCATGTGAAAGTTATGGCTGGTCAAAGTTCAGTTGACTTTTCCTGAGGAAACCCTAATTTAGAAACCTTTGATTCTTGATGATCTGAAATCTCCTTGATGAATCATGATCAACCCTTGATCAAATGATGAATTTTACTTCATATACTTGATGTTGGCAAAAAAATCATGAAGTTTGACTTTGGTTTGACCACAGTTGACCTCAGTTTGACTTTTTAACTACTTTGACTGATTTTGACTTATTTGATCATTTAACTGAGCAAACCTTTGAGAAAAGTTCTGAAATTTGTCATGGGGATTCTTAGACACATATAAGATGTTATGAAGCTCACTTGAAGTCTTGAAAATCCATTTAGCCTGATTAAAGTCAAAACCCTAGTTTTGGATGCACTGCTTAGGAGGGTGCACTGTCTGAGGGAATTGTCAAATCTTCTGACCAATTGTGAACTTTGTGAACCTTGTGAACCTCATAAGATGTCTTATGAATCTTGTGAACCTCATGGAAGGTCTTGTGAACCTTGTGAACCTCATAAAGTGTCTTGTAAACTTCATGAAACTCATGAAAGGTCTTGTGAACCTTGTGAACCTTCTTAGCACACAAAGTCTTGTATTGTGAGGGCAAATTTTGGGGTGCAACAGCTGCCCCTGTTCAATTTTCTGAAACCTGAGGGGTTAGATTGGTATATGTGTCAGTCGTGACCTGGAAGGTTGAAGGGGATTGAACACAAAAGCCCAAAAATTTGCACTCACCGGTGCGTAAAGTGATACTGATGACTAGTTGAATGTGCTTGAGTGGGCTTAAAGATGCCACTTGGAGAACAGTTCTTCAGATATATTTCTTTTGGAGGATAAATCAGTATAAAATATGAAGATATGATGATAGCTTTCAGGAGGATAAACAACGTCCTGAGGTAATGATATGCTTTCAGAAAGATAAACAACGTTCTGAGGTGATGATATGCTTTCAGAAGGATAAACAACGTTCTGAGGTGATGATATGCTTTCAGAAGGATAAACAACGTTCTGAGGTATAAGTATAACTTTTGGGAGGATAAACAACGTTCTGAGGTATAAGATAACCTTTGGAAAGATAAACAACGGCCCAAGGTCGTGATATGCTTTCAGGAGGATAAACAACGTCCTGAGGAAGTGGTGGCTTTCAGGAGGATAAACAACGTCCCGAGGAAATGATATGCTTTCAGGAGGATAAACAACGTCCTGAGGGAATGAGATAACCTTTGGGAAGATAAACAACGGCCCAAGGTCGTGATATGCTTTCAGGAGGATAAACAACGTCCTGAGGAAGTGGTGTAACCTTTGGGAAGATAAACAACGACCTAAGGTAATAATATGCTTTCAGGAGGATAAACAACGTCCTGATGGAATGATAGCTTTCAGGAGGATAAACAACGTCCCGAGGAAATGATATGCTTTCAGGAGGATAAACAACGTCCTAAGGGAGTGATAGCTTTCAGGAGGATAAACAACGTCCTGAGGTATAAGTAACCTTTGGGAAGATAAACAACGGCCCAAAGTCACAAGTGTAACACCCCAAAATTTGCCCTCATTATTTATAACCATTAACTGGCTTTTGTTTCACGTTCAGTTGCATTTTTCATTTCATTGGTTCCTAAGATATATGATCCCAAATTACTATGGATTGGGCTTTCCTATTTTCTTGGAGTTTTCTTTCATTCATGCCAAAGCAAGAGGTTGGGTTATGTTCATCCTAACCTCCACATCAAGGATTTATCAAGTATTTGTCCCAAGATCTTATAAGAGACAGTAAGCGATTTAAGCTTCGTCAGGGTTTACTTGAGACTGACCAGGAGCTAAGGTTGGGTTGGATTTCGACATTTCAAAGCATTCTTTCACTTAGTGCATATTGCAAGGAAGTTTAAGGGTTTCTTATTCATGTTTGAGTTCATGAGTGTTTCGTTAATTGAGGATCGTGTTATCACATTCAATGGTTCCCCAAGACATTATTATCAGGTTATTTGAGATGGTTTCATGGCCAAGGATTTATTATAATCAAGGCATCGTTACTTTTTCAAGCCTTTATTTGTGATACAAATCATTCGTGGTCGAAACAGTGAAGTCAAGGTTGTTTTTCATGGGCCAACGAGAATTTTGGTGATGTACTTGTTCAAGTGTTCAGTTGATATTTCTAAGGTCCAATCTTCAAATGTCTATTTCCGTATCAATTTCGTTCAATAAACCATGTTGTTCTTCTATTCATCTTTTTAATCCAATAACCAAATAACTAATATATTACACTTCTCCAAACTCATTTTAATTCACTTTTTTAAGAGAAAATCAAAGTCCAAAATTATACATGTGTTGAATCCATTATTTGAGTTCATCCTAAAAGTTTGTCAAGGTCACCTCTTCATCCCTTCTTTGATTTATCCACAAATTCAAGCATTATTTCCCATGATTCAAAGTCCATTTTGATCAATTATGAGGGTTGTCTTTTATGCTCCAAGGTTTTGTTGTTTTTGTCTCTATTACTATTGAACTCACATGTTATGTCCATTTTTTTGGTTCATCTAATTCAAAGCCCATGAAATAATTTTGAAATAAGTTTATGGTATACCAAATCCTAGAACTACCAGATTTTTATCAGGAAGTAAGTTATATTTTTTTGTGAGAAGTTAAGTTAGACTTTTAAGGTAGAAAATCAAATTTGAAAGAAATTCTTCCCTATTCATTCAATCTTAAAACCCTTCATAGTGTTCAATGTTCTCACAATAAAATAATGACAAGAATTTGGATAGGAAACGAAAAAAGCAGGAAATGGAAAAATCTCTCTCAAAAACTCTTTTTTTCCTCAATCTCGGGTCTCCCTCACTTGATCACACTCTTAGAACTTCCTTCATCAATCCG